>OX276375.1:31620315-32820315 GCA_946251855.1 Alsophila aescularia
AGAGTATTCACCTCAGTCCGCTAAGATTGTATGTGTATGATGTCATAGTATGCCTTTTATGCTAGAGTCCCGCCATTCTGCCTGGAGAACTAGGTACCACACTTTGTCAGATATTCAACCGCTTAGCAGTAGTGTGTAAATATTTCTGTGTTTTGGTTTGAAGGATAATTTTTCTAGTGAAATTACTGGGCCATGTGCCTGACAATCCAGGGTGTCGAGCAATGTCTCAGGGTGAGGAGCGCAGTGCAGTGACGTGCCTTATTTTGTAACCAAAGTTCTGGGTGGCGTTGCAGCTGTCGTGACATGGGCAGGTGTGACGCTTACAACACTCAATGGGAAAAGTATATGATTAAGTACCTTACTCACTCTGTGCAACCCAGCGACTATTCGTAATTCCATTTGTTCCCAGTAGTTCACCTGATAATATCACGGCCGTAACTTATTACATACCCGTTGCTGTGAGATTACAATATCTTTAAAATACAATAAAGTGGTAACATAACATTGAGCATAGTTGCCACGTTAACTGTTTACTCAGACGTGCTGGCAACCTGCTAATGTGTACTATTCCTTAGCTGTTCGCATCTACTACCTTTTATTAACTCTGTATGTCTGTTTGTTAACTTTTTACGTTTAAAAGGTACTTAAAATAAGCAACTAAACAATTATTATTTTTTAAGTCGTGACTGTCTGCTTGTCTGTTTGTCTATTCGAAAATCACGTGAAAACTACCGAACCGATTGCTATGCAAGCATTATTAAATAGCTTAGGGCTTAAATTAAATACTGGTGTAATTGTTATCTTCATCCGATGATTGTAAGCCGAGCAATCGATAAAGAACTATCCGATGGCTGAACGAAATTTGGTATTTTGTACATTATAGGTACTTTAGGTCCTGGAATAATAAAAAGGAAACGTTTAACCTACGAAGAGAAAGACCACGCGGGCGAAACCGCGCACAAGCAGTCTATTAATAAATATAAAAGCAAAACGCTTAGTAGGAATCGGCAAAGCAAGGTGATATGATAGATGAACACTTTATTGCACACCAAACAAAATACAAAAGCATTAAATAAATTTAATTTATTTCAAAACCCCGGCAGTATTAGTTCTGCTACTTATGGTACTTTTTCTTAACTTCGCCAGGCGTACCTACTCATGCAAATAGTTACATAATCATGATGGACTACATAATCTTCTATGTCAATCATCAAAGAAATCTCGGCACAAAACTGGAAGTAAAATGAAACATTGATATAATTTTTCACAAAACCACTAGATCACGTTCCGGCGGGCAGCCAGCGCCATCTATCGTCGCCGGTAACAAAGATGTCGTTCACCCGACACGGCCATCCATTCAGGGAAGTACCCACTAAACTAGGTACATAAATTATTTCGTCTGCCTCGCGAAGTGTAAGGAACTTCTAGGGAATTTATCACGCGTGTCAGGGGTGTAAGATATGGGAGTTTAGACGTGAAACGTCTGTAAAAAAACACCGAAACATACAGGTACTAGGGCAGAAAAGTGGACCGTAACGAAAAGGTCTGTATCGTTTTGCTTTTATTACTCTACTAGCTGTACCCGCGGCTTCGCACGCGTGGTCTTTTATATAGGTTCAAAGGACTACAACGACCAATATATATAATATAATACCAACATTTGATCAAAATTTCTTCAGCCATCAAAAATACTTTTATCAATTGCTCGGCTTCTAACTCACCGGATTGAGATACCAATTACACCAGTTTTGAAATCAAAACCAAAGCTATCTAACAATGAAAACCGCATTGCAATCAGTCCAGTAGTTTCTACGTGATGCGTGAACAAACAAACACAGACAAAAAGACAGAAAAACACTTTAAAAAAAAGTTACATTCTTATTCAATACCTTTTTTAAGCACCTGTGAGATTTATAAACTTATCTATGATAATTATACGTACTGTAAGATTATTAAAACCTAAGTTTTGTAATGTTAGTTGGTCAGGTTTGTCGAGTAGGAGATAAAACTTTTCTGCACCTAGTATTAAAAGCAAGTTACTATATACTATTGTTAGTATCAATAAAACCGAGTAGCTACAGCTACAGAATAAATAACTTAAGGAATATTTAATAAAAACAAGGAAATAGGTTTGCCATTCTGTATATTGTTTACTCATTTTAACACCGGATTCGGAATACACCACTATGGAAAGAAACTGGCAAGGCACCACGTGGCGAATATGTTTGTAATATTATTAAACCAATAACTTTTTTGATACATAGTTATTAACAATTTAAATGTGATAATTGGTCACAAACAAACATTTATATTTGCCTTAGTTATACTAGGCATAATAACTTTGGAAACAGCATTTAAACACAATCAAATGGATGATAATCCCTTTAACTATAATCTTATAGATTATTTCATCACCCCACAATGAAGTGATACACAATAACAAATACACAGTAATAATGACACGGTTACAAATAAGCAGCATAACAGTGTAAAAGAAAAGCACTTAACTTGGCAAGGTCCTCTCGGTGCGGCGGCCACAAGAACATTAAACATTGCCATTTTTTTTTTTGAATCACTAATGCTGTTGGCCTTATCGGCCTCTACAGCTTGAGCCGGACTTGGGGGCGGGCGCTTACAAGCACTCCGCCGCAATGCGTGACGCAGAAGGCGCATGCCAAAGTTAAAATTTAGACGACCCTCACGAGGGTACCCAGGGGGTACGGCCCTCGGCTTGGACGGCCGTCTGATTACGGGGGTAATGAACTAAACACCCCTGGATCGCTACCGTTAAGTAGTGATCGAGGGGGCCCTGAACAATGGCTAGGTGCCCTTTCTTTGATTTTTATAACTGACCGCCGATTCGTAATACACCTTCGAGAAGAATCGGCAAGAAACTCGAAAGCGAATAATATCTGACTATGTGTTATGGGACCTTCGACCTCGCCGGCGAGGTCGGTGTCTGTGTCTAAGTGTGTTGATACCCCCTGGCGGGTTGCCAGAGGTGGTCGAATTGGACGAGGCCATCGCTGCCAGTACTTTGACTGCGATGGCGTCGTCCGGATCGTCCAGGACATCGCGGGGACGTCTACGGAAGGCGATACTGTCTGTCGTATAGTCAGAGGCTTTTACTACGAGTGGGTTGGGTTGATGGGGCGACGCACCGAAGTAGCGGCGAGAGGCATCTTTCATGAATTGACTGATCGAGGAAAGCTCGACATCGCGGTGCAGGTCGGCGTTCCTCTGATACCAGGGAGCGCCGACTGCATTTCGAAGGAATTTATTTTGGACTACCTGGAGCGGTTCCAGGATTTCCGGATCGGCGTGCGCGAATGCTATAGACGCGTAAGTCATGACGGGGTGGATGCAGGCTTTGTAAAGCGTCACCTTATTCCTAAGGGACATTTTACTCCGCTTGCCTAAGAGATGGTAAAGGCGGCCTTGGAAGAAGGACGCCACGTTCCTTGCCGTCATCAGCCGCCTCACGCTCGCAGGCAGGTTCCAGAGGAGGTGATCCACCGCTGGGACCTGCCTGGAGCACTCACCTACGACGGTGGTGAGGTGGCTGGTGAGGGCATCGATCGAGCGTGTTACGTCGTCGGTCGTGACAATGTCGTCGGGGATGAGGTCGAGGTCGGGTGAACTGATAGGTTTGAGGGCTTCCCCCAAACGCTTCCAGTCCACTATCGTCTTGGTCGGAGTAGGGGAGAGTCGGTTGACTGGCTCTGGGCCAAGGCGCATGATTACGGGACGGTGGTCTGAATCTAATTCCTGATATACTTGAATCGAGCGGAACTTAAGGGAGACGTTCTTTAGTAGTGGTATGTCCAGTATGTCGGATCTTCAGTTAACATCATATGGATAATGAGTCGGTTCCAGCGGTGGGATGACTTCGATTCCAAGCGGGTCGACAAGGTCGTAAAGTGCCGCACCCCTAGGGTTGGTGGTTAAGCACCCCCACATAACGTGCTTGGAATTGAAGTCACCCGCCAGGATGACCGAGCTACCTAGGGAGAGGAGCGCCTCGAGGTCACTCCTGAGTAATTCTTTACTGGGGGAGAGGTAACACGAACCTATAACGACCGATTGATGATCGGCCATTGCTAGTCGGCAAACTGAGGCTTCTAAGTTAAGCAGAGGAGGGGTTATTAACGGGACGCAGTGAAGAGACTTCTTATAGTAAATAAGAGTACCTCCGAGAGCGGAAAACATTGCCAAGTCGAGAGAGCCTTTATATAACATTTTCGAACATCCGACGCTGTCAGAAGTCATCCGAGACGAAGACTACCGACATCGTCCGAGCTATTTGAGTCGTTTGAAAACAGATCAACGAATATCTACCATTTACTTTATTAATACATTAGTCATGTCTGATAGTTGTATTGGAATACATTATAATAATTATGGCATAATAATACAGATGTTTTATAGTGATGGATGACATACATCGTAAGTTTACACGTGGTACTTTACTTTTCTCTAAAGTAGTCAATACTTCGTTCTGAAAGCTGGATACATAACATTTAGATGTACCAAGTATTATTTTTATACATTTCTATATTTACAATAAGTAGTAATCTAACACACCCATGAGCATTTACCTATTGCTTTATTATAAGTATAGATATATGACTATGTCAATTTGCATCAAAAAATCCGTCCAGTAGTTTCAGCGTGATATATGTTCTTTTTAATAACTTCCAACCCCTATAGTGCTGATATCCATTAATTTTTCGGGATGAAAAGTATCCCATATCCTATCTCGTAGTATGAACTCAAATCATACCAAGTTTCACTTGAATTCATTCAGTAGTTTGAGTGCGATGCGCGACCAAGATATGGACAGACAGACGAACAAAAATAAAAAGTAAAACAGGTTTGGCTTCAGTATCGAATATAGAGAACTATCCAAAAATATTATTTATTATTTCAATATTACCATAACTTTGGATCCATATCCCGCAGAAATACTTTACTTTTTCGGGATAAAACATGTCCTTAATTTTAACCCATCATATACCTTAAGATGGTCCAAGTTGCATCAAAACCCGTCCATTAGTTTCAACGTAGTACGTGTTCTTTTAAATATGTTTCAACTCCTATCCGGCGAGAACCCTTTATTTTTTCGGGATGTAAAGTATCCTATGTCCTACCTCGTAGTATGAACTCAAATCATACCAAGTTTCATTTGAATTCATCCAGTAGTTCCGGTGGCGTGATGCGCAGCCAAAATACAGACAGACAGACATACAGACAAAAATGAAAAAACATATAGTTTAGGATTTATTATCGAATATAGAGTAACCTCCAAAAAAAAATATTTCGCAATATCTTTAATGTACATAATTTGGACCCATATCTAGCAGGAACCCTTTATTTATTCGGGATAAAAGGTATTCATAATTTTTACCCATCTTATAAACTATGTCTGTGCCAAGTTGCATCAACATCCGTCTAATAGTTTTAGCATGCTACGTGTTCTTTTAAATAATTTTGTACCCCTATCCTTCAGGAACCCTTCAATCTTTCGGGATGAAACGTGTTCTTAATTTTAACCCATCATATAACTTAAGACGGTTCCTAGTTGCATCAAAACTCGTCCATTAGTTTCAGCGTGGTACGTGTTCTTATAAATAAGTTTCAACCCCTATCCTGCGAGAACCCTTTAATTTTTCGGGATGAAAAGTATCCAATGTCCTACCTGGAAGTATGAACTCAAATCATACCAAATTTAATTTGAAATAATTCAATATTTTCGGCGTGTTGCGCTGCCAAGGTACAGACAGACAAATTTTTTTTTTTTTTTACACCTTGCAGGATTCGAACCCGTGACTGTTTGATTTCGTATCTAGGGGGGTATCACTAGCGACTAGACCAACCAGTCTTATTTTTTTAGACATCTGGAGCTTATTGTTATCTATCTATACTTATATTAAAACTGTAACGGATCCAATTCTGTACATTGATGTTTTTTTTTGGAGTGTTCTCTATACAATATATATATATACATATTTGTTTATATATATATTATATATATATATATTATATTTGTTGCAGATATGTTTGTTTCCGAGTCACATACTTACAGGGTATCCTAGTTTGGGCTAGGTAATTGGTGTGGAATTGTCCGGAATATATTTATTTTATTTAAATAAAAATATAGAGCGTCAGAAATATATGAGTGTAAAACCACCTACCAGCCAGCACTTAACCAAACGTGCGTCCTAGGCAGGCGCACGTGTGTGTGACTAGTAGATGGGTTGCGGAATTACCTACCTAGCTTACAGACACCTACTGCTGATGCTCGACCCGACGTGTGTCAGTGTGAACACACGGGTAACAAACGAGCAGAAGATGTCCCCTTACTTTTACCCTACTGTGACGCCTACTTCCTTACCTGGTAACCCTAACGTGTGTGTCCTAACCTACCATATGAACATATAATGTATATATATATATATATATGTACGGAATGTCTGTTACCATGAGACCTAAGGTAACAGACGGAAGGGGGGTAGGAAGTAAGGTAGTGTACTTCGTGCGATGTACACAGGGAATGATTTTCTCACTGCCGGTCAAGCAGGCTCACAAGACCGATCGTACTGACGGCTAAAGGTGTCTTGGCCGCAGTGAGAGGAAGCTGTGGAGAAATGTTTCGTCCAGCGGATGCTGGGCGGCTCTTCCAGCGGTTGCTGGGTACCTCTGGGCGGCTCCTCTAGCGGGTGCTAGGCACTTCTAGGGCAGCTCGTCCAGCGGTTGCTGGGTACCTCTGGGTGGCTCCTCTAGCGGGTGCTAGGTACTTCTAGGTAGGCAGGTGGTGACTTGGAGATGAGTGAAACTCGACGACTTGTTGGTAAGTGACTTTATTTGTTGTCTTTAACTTCTTATATACTAGTTTTGCGTATAAACACTAAGACTATTTTACATTTGTGTGATGTCGGTGTTAATGCTTAACGCAGCATCTTTAATCTAGGGCGCTTTGTTTATTAACACTAATAACATTTTATGCATGTGCGTCGTCAGTGTTGACTTCGACGTAGCATATTTATCTAGGGCGCTTGACGGTCGGACGCTGCAATGCATAGCTATGTCAGATGAATGTAATTCACGGAGTAATAAATTGAAGTGTGCACTTCGGATAAGCTAATGTTCGTAGTCGAGTATGGATATTCATGTTCAATGATTGAACATTCTGGGGACTCTCAGGGTAAAGACTGTAGTTGATACAATTCGATTGACTCGCCTAACATTGCAGGTCTCTTGTTAACAGACTTAGAACTAGGTTTCTTAATAGGAATATTGTTGACAGGGTTATTACTTATTTCTATGCTTTATCGCTAATTGGACGTTTGAGTTTGGGCACATGATTCCAAGGCAACTGGGTTTGTATGACCATTGGTGGGCTGGCTGGCTGACTGCTTGGCCGTGGCTCCCCGTCTGCAGCTGCATCTGGTCCACGCTCCCAGCCATCTCCCCATGTGTGGACTGCAATAAAATATTGATATCACTAAAATTAGCAGTACTAATGCTGATACAATGCTAACTGTGTAAGCATGGTTAGTTATTTGATTCCATACAGTTCTATCTAGTTCTGTTTGTAATGATCGTTCTGAGTTGGCTATGTGTTCAAGAACGTCATTTGAGCTGTATATTACGTCGTCTCTAGTTATGTTAAAAATGGTTCTAGTAGAATTTTATACACTGTATTAATGCAATGTTTGTACAATCTATGATAGTAAAAATTTCTATTCTTTCTATTCTATTGTAAGTGTTTATGGGAAAATCTATAGGTTTTAAATATGACGCTATCGCGATTCCTGCAGAAATTGTTCTTTTGGCGAAAAGTATGATGTTAGCTGTTTTTAATATACAGTTGTCGTTGATTTTAATGACACCAACATCTTGCAGCTCTACTTCTTCTCTTTGTCCATCACAAATTACTGATCGTAGCGTAATCTTTGGCAAGGAATAGCCATGTATTTTGAATGTATAATTGTTTCTATAGTATGTTATTAGGTATATGAAACGTCTGTGTGTGACATTTTGTTTGTGTTTGGTTGTTAAAGATTTGATCCACAATGCAATTTTGACCTAATTGCATGTTTTTCACCCCACTAGGAAAACAAATAAAATGAGAGTATCTCTTTAAGAAACTTATAAATTCTTCATGATTTAGTTCAAAGTATAGTTCATTGTTGTAATCCAATCCTATATACGCTTTCTGAATTTCTATAGTGCGGAATGATTGATCAATGTTTTTAGCTGGTATTGCAGTGACGTACATTAGTATGTATTTAGCTGTATCTTGTATTAGAAAGTATGCATATACTTGTATGTGTGTATCATTTTCAGCTATGATTGTTTCTAGTAGTTGTTCTTGGACGATTTTCAAGTTCACTGGTAGGTTTTTGTTTGCTGATGTAATTATATCACTGACGTTCTTAGGTGTTAGTATGCTGTAAACCGTTGCTTTAGTTAAATAGATTTCTAACAATCCTGTGTAGTAATCTATGATTCCTTGTATGTATTTTTCTGCTACTTGGTATGTTTCCAATATTGTAATGTTGGCATGGTTGTAGTCGATCTCCGTATTTGCATTGCTGTTTTTATGTATGTAGTCTATAACTTGATTTAGTTTTGTGTGAATTTTTTCTAGTTTTTGTGTTATGCTCATTTCGGTGTTGTTGACTTGTGAAATAGTTGATAACATAAAGTTAGTCTGATGATTTGCAGCCTCTATTAATTTTTCCTGATTCTTATTGAGTGAATCAATGTCTCGATAAACTTCATCGTTTACACCAAATACTGTTTTTAGTAGTTGTCCTAATACACCTTTCTTCCGTCTGGTTTTGTTAACTTCTGTCAAATACTCTTTATTTCTTTCAAATTTAGCTTCTTTTTCCTTCAAGTAGTGCTGAAATTGTCTACAGTATGTTTCCTTCACATACAGTTTCAATTTGTCACATAATTTATCAAATTGTGATGTTACTGATTTTATTTTCACGAGGTCTTGAGTAATGAGTGCTCTTGTAAATGCTGTTTCTATTCTGAACACTCCTTGATCGACACCTGCTGTTCCTATTTGTTCGACATAGAAGCCTGTCTGAACACTTTTCAACGTGTATTCTGATGTTGCTGTATTAGTTAGTTGTAGACTCATCAATAACACCATGAGTACTTTTGACCATTTTGTAGACTTAGGAGCTCTGGGTTTGTTGTTTCTTAGGCTGACAACATTTGATTGTGCTGTCGTAGATGGTTCGTTACCACTCTCCGCAGCTGTGGATTTTAGTGGTAGTGGTACAAAAGTGTTACTAGATCGTTTCAGATTCGTTTCCATCTGTTCAAAGTATCTGTGTTTAGGTTTGCCGTTGGATCTGTTTTCTTGTTCACAGTGATCTGAAAATAGAACGTGTCTTCCAGTGGTGTCCATGAGACACCAAGTGATTTTCTAGTTTCATCTAGTGGTATCTTGAACATTTTGTTGTCTTTGTTCTTGTCTGGGACGTTTTGAAGTAACTCGGCGTGGTTTGATGACCATTTCCTCAGGTTAAAACCACCTGCTTGCAACATTTTTATTAGGTCCATTTGTAGCTTCTTTGATTTTTCAATGGTGTTTTCTCTTGATAGGATATCATCTACATAGAAGTCCCGAACGGCTACTTGGCTGGCTATCGGGTATGTTGATTCTTCATCAATTGCAAGCTGTTGTTGTGTTTTAATTGCTAAATACGGCGCCGATGCAGTTCCATATGTCACTGTCGTTAGCTCATATTCGTCAATTGGATGTTTCGGAGAGTCACCATAGTATTCGTCGGTTTTTTAAATCTTGTTCGTTTACTTTTATAAAACGATACATTTTTCCAAAATCTGTCATAAAGGCAATCTTATGCTTGCGCCATCGTAGTAATATTGCTGCTAGGTCTTGTTGTAATCTCGGGCCTGTAAACATGTTGTCGTTTTGGCTTATATTAGTTCTTGATTTGCTTGAAGCATCGAATGCTACTCTTAGTTTGGTAGTTAGTGAACCTTCCTTAATCACCGGTTGGTGAGGAATATAGTAGTTGCCTTGGTAATAGTCTGGTTTGGTTACATTTCTCATATGACCCATTTCAAGGTATTCTTTGAGGAAGTCTTGGTATCTTTGTTTTAGGTTTTCGTCTTTAGCGAATTTTCGTTCTAGTTGTAGTAGTCTTGCAGCAGTTTTTTGTTGTGAGTTTCCGCAATCTATATCATAGTTTTCACAGGGTAATCTCACGGTGTACGTCCCGTCTGGATTTCTTACTGTTCTATTCAGGTAATTGTTTTCACAAGCTTGGTCATCGTGGGATAGTTGATAGGTTTCAGTGACTTCTTCTAGTTCCCAAAATTTGTTCAATTGTTGGGTTTCAGTAGTACGAGTCATCATGTTTATTATTTTTATGGTATTAGTGGTTTTCGTGCAACATATTCCGGATAGAATCCACCCGAACTCGGTATCTTGAACGATAATTCCGTTTTGTATTTTCTCCAATCCACTCAATAATAGGTTACTATATTCTTGGGCTCCCAATATTATATCTATTGGACCCTTTTTATAGTATGTTGGGTCTGCAATCATTTTATTTCCTAAATAGGTCGCTTCTAGTTGTGGTACATTTTCCTTTGGTAAGGTGCTGGTTAATTTTGGTAGAACTATAAGCGTAACTGGCAGATTATATTCACTGGGAAATCTTGGTTCTAGTTTGATATCTATCGAATAGTTCGATGTTTTGGGTTTTTCGTCAGAAATCCCGATTATTTCAGCTTGTATTTTAGTGCGAGGGTATGCTAGTAGTTTAGCCAATTCTTTTGTACAGAATGAAGATTCTGAACCCTGGTAGCACAAAGCTCTTATTAGATGCGGTGTTCCATCAATAGCTTTTACCTTTACTATAGCTGTTGCGAGCAGGGTGGTCGTTGGTTTGTTTACACTCATGGTACTGGTAGTAGACATATTATTTACTGGTTTTGGTTTATTTTGCGATTGTGTGGATGAACCAACGTTCTCTGAACCACTTGGTTTTTCATTCGACTTTGTATATTGTGATTTATGTGGACTTTCTTGGTGTAAATAAGAGTGATGTCCTTTTTTATTACAATATCCGCATTCTTTTGTGCTATAACATCTTTGTGTCGTTTCATGCATTAAGCAATTCCTGCACATTCTTTTTTCATGTACTGCTTTAACGCGATCTGGGATTGGTAGCACTTTAAACTTGGCACATTGGTATACAGTGTTTTCATGACTATGGCAATACCAGCATCTACCTGTTAGTTTTTGTGTAGTTGATGACTCAACCCGTGGTTTGTAAGACGCTGGCTCGTCTTTGTTTGACCTAGTAGTTTCCAAACATTTAAATATTTTTTCCAGGAACTGCATCATCTCTGAGAAACTTTGTGGCTTGTCTGGTTCTTTTACTCTGGGTCCCAAATTCGACTTAGAATTCTTGTCAAAATCGGATCCCATGTTGACACATTAAAATCTTGGCTTTTCAATGCTTCCACGTTTTCATTGACAATATCATGCAAGTTACTCAGGTTCTCAGCGTATCCTTTTTTTATTTTTGGTATATTCAAGATGTTGGCTATGTGCTTGTTAACAATTATCCGTTCATTCTTGTAGCGTTTGGTTAACAGTGACCACGCTGTAGTATAGTTGGCATCACAAACTGTTAAACGTCTAATTAACTTCGCAGCATCTCCTTTTACATGGGTTTTCAAGTACTGTATTTTTTCTGTGGCAGATAATGCTTCATCCTGGTGTATTATCTTCAAGAATAAGTAGTAAAAAGAACTCCATGACTCGTAACTACCAGTGAATGTCGGAATAATTATTTGTGGTAGTCTCACTCTATAGTTTGTTGTATTGGTTGTTACTCCTTTATTCAGTCTTGCAGACAGCTGTTCCATGACTTTATCGACTTCAGTTTGTGTGTTCTCAAACATGTTCTCCCGAGAATAGGAATGCTTTAACAAGTTATCTTCCATTAGTATCAGTATGTGCATTTCTTCTATTTCTTGCCACTGTTTTTGTATGTGTTTTATTTGTTTTTGAGTACGCTAGCCCGAAGTTCGCCAAAGAGTTAGTCAGTCAATAACATCCTAACGGGACAAGAGGATCACGAACTTTACGTGCTGGTTTAATATTTCGAAGGACCAAATGTCAAACCACCTACCAGCCAGCACTTAACCAAACGTGCGTCCTAGGCAGGCGCACGTATATGTGACTAGAAGATGTCCCCTTACTTTTACCCTACTGTGACGCCTACTCCCCTACCTGGTAACCCTAACGTGTGTGTCCTAACCTACCATATGAACATATAATGTATATATAGATAAGTACGGAATGTCTGTTACCATGAGACCTAAGGTAACAGACGGAAGGGGGGTAGGAAGTAAGGTAGGTACTTCGTGCGATATACACAGGGAATGATTTTCTCACTGCCGGTCAAGCAGGCTCACAAGACCAATCGTACTGACGGCTAAAGGTGTCTTGGCCGCAGTGAGAGGAAGCTGTGGAGAAATGTTTCGTTCAGCGGATGCTGGGCAGCTCGTCCAGCGGTTGCTGGGTACCTCTGGGTACATCCTCTAGCAGGTGCTAGGTACTTCTAGGTAGGTAGGTGGTGACTTGGAGATGAGTGAAACTCGACGACTTGTTGGTAAGTGACTTTATTTGTTGTATTTAACTTCTTATATACTAGTTTTGCGTATAAACACTAAGACTATTTTACATTTGTGTGATGTCGGTGTTAATGCTTAACGCAGCATCTTTAATCTAGGGCGCTTTGTTTATTAACACTTATAACATTTTATGCATGTGCGTCGTCAGTGTTGACTTCGACGCAGCATATTTATCTAGGGCGCTTGACGGTCGGACGCTGCAATGCATAGCTATGTCAGATGAATGAAATTCACGGAGTAATAAATTGAAGTGTGCGTTTCGGATAAGCTAATGTTCGTAGTCGAGTATGGATATTCATGTTCAATGATTGAACAATGAGCTAACTATACAGTCAGCTCCTTGATGTTTTCAAGGTCTGGCTGACTATGTAGTTAGTTTGTTGATGTAATGTTTTATGTTAATGTTTGTCAAAAGACAGAGGGCGAGGAGACAGGACGCACAGACCAAAATCAGCAAAATTGATGTTTTTGTAATCTTTAATTCGCTTTTACTCGCAATTTAGATAGGTTAGCGTATTGATTCAGATGTTGTTGTAAAGATCTCATTGAGAAAATTCGACTCAATATGCAAAACATTACAAAACATCTACAAAAGACTAAGTAAAATAAAAAAAGGCGAAGAAAAAACCACAAAAGTGGCTGCATCACCCGGAAAGTCTGTATAGAAGTAAAGATTAGTCTTGATGCGGTTTATTATGTTTGAAAACTGATGTGATCGAGATGGTTTTTAGCCATCTATTGGGGCAGAAGTTAAGAAAAGGGGGGTGAGAATCGTATTTCTTATACGAATAGATCACTTTAGCTGCGGTTTTTCATGTTTCAAAGCTGAGGTACACGAGATGGTTCGTAGCTATAATGTGGGGGGGGGGGGGGGGGGGGGGGGAACGGGGGTGACGATCGGTGCTCCTAAACGATTTTTTGGCATTGATCAATTACCAATGCATAGGTTTAAAACTTTTGTTAAAGTAAATCTCATAAAGAAAGCGTATTACAATGTAAATGATTATATTAATGACAGAAATGCATGGCCTGATGTCTCCAAGCTCCATGATAATAATAAGTGATAACTTCGATGTTAACGTTAAGTGAATAAATGTTCAAAGTACTTTGTGAGATGTCTCAAACATACCATGAGATCACGTTGTATTATACCTACAACATAATTATCGAGTTAGAAGTTTTTACCTTATTTTTTCCAGTATGTTTGTTTGATATTTGTGGGACATCTCATTGTTACTTTTATCTTTTATATTTGTAGTTTACACGTTTTGTTATAATTGTGACATTTGAAAAAAATATAAAGAATGAACAAATATGGAAAAAATACATCCCCGTAGAGTTTCTTCACCGGTAGAGTCAGAAGGGTATTTCCTTTTCAAACTCAAAGAATACTTATTTTATATAAATTTGGATTGATTTGATATTTTATGTATATCTCTTTGTTCAGGAGATGTTAATTTTGACTTGTAAAAGTGCTATTATTTTTGCCTATTTACAATAAAAAGCTTTGACTTTGACTTGACTTTTATGTTTCAAAACTGATTAGATCGAGATGCTCTTTAGCTATAATGGAAGGTCGGGAGTCAGGAGTTATATAAATTTTTAATATGTGCTTGTTGGAATAAAGGAGTTCTGGAGCTCACGATGGTACACTAAACTCCAGCACAAACCGAACAAGAAGGTTCCAGGACCCGATCAAATTATACGTGGCATAGACAAATGCCTTTCGCCCCGACACAGCCCCACACAGGTTTTTTTTTTTCAAATGGCGTTTTAATTCTTTGAACAATGGCAGTAGTTTTTAAAAAGAAAAAACACAGAAATTTATTTAAAAAACTAGTATGTAAATTAAATAAGAAATAACAAAAAAACGCTTGTACACGCACGCTTGTGCTTATTTGTGACGAGATTCTATCTAAAAAGAAGAAATGAATGTGTCCTGTATCTTCAGAAAATAATTAAATATGTGTAAAGATAAGACTTGCTCCAAGCCAGGCTCTCTTGCACGCGGTCATCCTTCTGAATAACGAACCTGAGCTCTGGTGACCGACAGACGGCACTATAACCATCCCAAAAATAAGCATAGCCAAATGACGCAGGCCGGTGACGGGCAGCAGCGTCACTTGTGCTAGAAGCTATATACGCCCTGCGATTGCCAATCCGCTTGCCAGCGTGGCGATTATTAGCAAAATCTCCTTATAAACGGCACAAGTAGATCGAGCTCAGTGGAGTGCATTAGGGGAGGCCTACGTCCAACAGTGGACAAATATAGGCAGATGATGACGCTTCTTTCTAAAATTCCTTACCTACGTTATTTGGATACTGATCTGGTATGTATCCAAACGCCAAAATCAGTATGTGTCGCATTCATCTATCTTTCTATTTTGTAATTTTGCCGTACGAGTACCAAAATTATGGTAACAATAAGAAAAATTGCTGCGGATAAATCAAAATTATACAGAAGCAAAACTCCATCAGTACACATTTTCAAACGCTAATTTCTCATACATTTTACCACCCCACCTCGCACGAAAAATAGAAGCGAGTGCCGACAGCCATTTTGTATAAAGCAAGGGGGATGGTTTAAAATATTACGCATGTTGTAAGGAAATGTTTTTTTTTTTTGTTATTCTGAGGGTGATTCAGTTTATTTAGTAAGGATGAGAAATCCCATTTATTATCCGGAAGTTAAAGATGCTTATTTATATATTTAATGTTATTGTTGATAAGAGAAGGAAGTGAAGCGCCTGCAAACGTACTTGTTTCTATGATGGAGCTATAAATAACGGATTGCCCGGTCAGTATGATTAAGTGTTTAATTTTAAGGCCAAGGCTGCACCCGTAAAGCGACTACGATGGTGCGATAGCAATTACTATAACACAAACCCTTATAGACATATGGCGGTGGCCGCATCACGTCAGCGACGTGCGAAATGTATTTATATCACTCGTTATGTTCAATTGTACTAAAACTAACAGAGGCATCCGCACTGAAGAAAATAAAATTATTCCTTAAACGCGACGATTGATGATGATGCGAAGTTTTAATTTTTGCGATGGCGAATTGTTATTTACAATCAAGTAAGTACCAATGCGTTTGAGCACTGCCAATCGATTTGGTGCTAACGCGTCATATATACATCGCGCGACAAGTTGCGACAGTCATGCGATGGAAACAAATTACTTTGATTTTCTTCCTTGATCGTACAAATATGTTTTGTGTAATAATTCATAATGGCTATTGAAAAAGCAGAGGAATTTGTATCAGCTATTCAAGATAGCTCTTAGGTATAAAATATGTTACATGAGTCGGAAAAAATAATAATGACATGTACGCAAAATCCATAACCTACATCTTCTAATTGCAACACAAACTCGTCTGCACGGAGCTCCCGGGAGCTCCGAGACTCGGCAGTCACGAGGCACAACTCTTGTCGCCGCCGCACCGCCTGTCAGCCGCGATGTCAGTGCGGACATCAACATCTAGCTAGAAGAACATCGCCCGACCACAATGCAGTCAGCTATTATGTGATGAAATTGTGATTTGCTGGTTTGTCGCCAATGCAATGCGGACACTTGTTTTATCGCATCACCATCGTATCGCAATCGTCTAACTAGTGCGGCCTAGGCCTAAAAATAGGTATTTAGGGTTCCGTACCTCAAAAGTAAAAAAGAACCCTTATAGGATTACTTAATTGTCCGTCCGTCTGTCTGTTTGTTGAGACCCTTTTTCTCAAGAAAAAGGAAGGCGTGGAGCTATCAAGATAAAATTAATATCAAAAACTCAGGTCTGCAATCCCTTAGAGCTGTGAAAAAAACATACTTCTAAGTCAACGCAATCATAAAGATAAGGCCGTTTATGTCGCATATTTTGACACTAGCAAGGGAATCAAAACTTATAGGGTACTTTCCGTTGACATAGAATCATGAAATTTGGCAAAAATCAATGTCATAGTACAAGTAAAGAGAAAATCCGTAAAACCGTAAATTTGTAGTAAAATCACGTTTTTATTATTATTTGGAATTTTTACAGAACCTTAGATGCGCGAGTTTGACTCGCATTTGACCGGTTTTTTATATTTTGAAAGCAAATGTTTGCAATGATCTTTAGGACTAATATAATTCCACTGAATTGCCACTACTTGTCCATTTGGGATTACGAATATTTTCCTCAGCTTGATTTCACATGCTTAGTCATGTCTTGAAAAGTGGCCAGCTTCCCAGTTCTGCGAGATAAATTATAACAAAATGGTCACGAATTTAGAGATCAAATATCATTTGTTGTTTTAAAACAATAAATTTCAAATCCAACGTAGGACAATCCTGATGTACCATCACTTAACATAACCGGGCTTGTAGTACGTACGTAACGTCGTCAGAATTTTCATTTCAATCTAAATCCAATTCAAAAACCATAACACAAAACAAATGTAACGACAAGTTTCCGCGTTTCAAACGTGTCAGGCCATAGATTTGGCGAATGTTCTCGAGCCATAGATCTCGCGAATGTGTTGGAGCCATAAATCTGGCGGATCGCATAAATATAGCGACGCGAGAGCGGAATCACTTTGGCGTAGATAAGGTGAAGCCAGTCTGCGCGTGGCCTTAGCTTCAGCGTGGCGCGGTACATGAATGAGGGATACCTTTTTTTACTTTTTGGTAGGAAAGTTAAATATTCTCAGCAAACTATCAAATCCATCAATGAAAATATTTGGTGTTCCTTTGGGAGGCATGAGAGCTTGCTATTTTTCGTTTTAATTTTAAGGTAAATTAACTTCATAAAACATAGATTTAGGATTTGGCTACGAAATAATTATTGTTATTCTACTTTGTACATAAAAATAGTCATATTCTTTTCAATACAATGTTGCAAATTTATGCTTTAATGCAGATGAGTTTTTATTTTATGCTTCTGTTTTTGTAACTATAGGCACTTAATATTATGTTCATCGTAGTTACTTATTCTACTCAGAAAGTATTAATGGGCTACCATTTAACTTATTTAGGACCTGAATAAAGTGTCATAGCACTTACACGCATCGTGAATTACACGTCTCGCTTTACATCAAAATTTACGCTCATGTCGCGTACTTGACTGGTCTTACGCCCAACCAACCTGGCGTCAACCCTAACATATTCTATACTTAACATTTTCAGAGAACTTTGTACGCAACGCAGCAGTTACTTTTGTAACGTCCCATCACACCTGGCTCCCCATTCTCCGTACCGGGCAGCCCATATCTCAGAGTTATTTCCCTCGGATGAAATATGTGGCAATTTCTTTGAATAATACATGGGCCATATTTCAACTGCTTCGGCTACGGCGTAGTAGCCTACGGGCTACGGCGTAGCGGTCGATTCTCGCGATATTGCGCGATGTTCCCGCTTGTTTCGCTGTTTTGATAGGGTTGTTTTCGTTACGTTACCTATTTATTTTACTTTATATATATATATATATAAGTGTTGTTTTTGAAAGGTTTTGCATATATAATCTTACCATTTTATTTTAAATAATGTGATATCGTTTCATCTGGAATGTTTAACTTGGCTTAGTAATAATGCTTTCCACTACTTTATTTACAAATTTAAAATAATATGTTTTATAGGAATACATGATTCCTCTATAGGGCTATCCCTTTCAATATAGTGCTCTGCAGGTAGACATGAATGAAAGGCACATGGTGTATAACCTCGGGATTAAAAATTAAGAAGGAAGAGGTCTATAAGGGCCAAACTAGAGGTTGTTTTAATAATTATCTAGATTTGTTTTACCTGACGCATTTAGAGCGATGGTGGCCTAACGGTTCTGTAGTGCAACTTAGAATCCAACGATACCGGGTTCAAAACCTAGGCTCCGCACCAGTGACTTTTCTAAGTTATGTGCGGTTTTCCATCGCTTCGTGCTTCGGAGGGCACGTTAAGCTGTCGGTCCTGGCTGTTATTGATTAATAGCAGTCGTAAAGCCATGTCAGAGGCCCTCGGGCGGCTTGATAAACTCTGACATCAGAGGACAGCACTACCTCATACGACAAACAAACAACAGGAAAGCAAGTGAAGGGTAAAGAGTTTAACAGTCTATGTCTATGTATGTGGTTATGTGGATGTTCCACCATAGCGTCGCCCCTATTAGTTCGATTTTGACAAGTGAGGCATCTATCGATTCATCGTCATCGCAAGCGTGTCATAGGCTATATTTTACCGGATCGTAGTCGGGTTTGAGTTTTTCAACTGATGTCTTGTTATATGATAGACTTAATACAATATCTAGAAGCCAGATTTTTGGATAAAATTGTAAAGCCATGTGGAACATTACATAATATGTTTGTCACTGTTATTTGACTTACATATATTTTTAAAGCACGAGCGAGACCACTGCTAAAACTAGCGTACATGTACACTGCTTCATGTAGGTATATTAAGGCAATAATGAGTGTGTCAGGCAGACGTGCAGTCATTCACACAATGTGTGAGTCGTTCAGCTTGCTTTCTGATAATTGCATGCTTATCCCGTGGACGTGAGAATTGTGGATGTGGGATTTAGCTAGGCTTCATAACTGCGCATTTACTAGACTGTTCGTAACCAATAATTAGTACGACAAAAAGTACTAGCAACGTACAATATACTATACATTTTACAAAAATTCGTTCAGCCATCAAATAGTTTTGACGTGAAACGTTTTTAAAATCACACGGGGTACAATGACTAAATGAGCGATCGTAACAAAAAAGGGGTATATCGTCTCTCTCCTACAACTCTGTAACTATAAGCTCCAGATATTTAATTTTGGAGTATTTTTTTACACGACTACGGCGAAGCAAGGGTAATGAAGTTAACAATCTATATATAGGTATATATGTGGGTATGTGGATGTTCCACCATAGCGTCACCCTTTTTGGTCCGATTTTGACAAACGAGATGTCAATCGATTCGTCTTCAGGTAAAGAGTGTTGTAGGCAACTTTTTTTTGTCTGTTCGCGAATGACTTAAAAACTAGGTTTTGAGGTCACTTTGACACCCGTCACTTTGACAGCTGTCACTTGACACCTATCACTTTGGCACCCGTCACTTTGACATCAAAGTGGCAATTCCCACACACAATTAACGATTTAAATTTTTTCATATAATTTTTTCATTATTCTGGTTCCCTTGTGTCATTTTCTGTCATCCTGACAACGTGTGTGCAAAATTTAATGATGATGGGTTGAGTATTCATACAAACAAACTAACTAATTTTTATAATATTAGAATTATGTTCCTGAACGCGTAGATACAGTTGCTTACCGCGCGCGCACGCGCACAAAAACACGCGTACATATGCGCTCAATACTGCGCAATGTTAGATATATTGCCACCCGATGAGCTACTGGGTATCTAGCAAAACCTCTTTAGCGATAAATCCGCCGGTTGAATTGGTTTCAATATTATTTTTCTGTACTTTGTTAATTGTTATTCGATGAAGTATTTCTTTTATCTGCAAGCTTAACATTTATCTTTATTATGATCACATAATTCATTAAAATCATAATTATTAGGAATTTTATCTTTACGTAAAGTTTTTATGTAATTAAAGTTAATCGGCTTAAAGACTTAAAACAGCATTCTTGATCTGTCTAGACAACCTCATGCGAGCTGAAATTTTTTCAAGCGTCACGTAAGTATCTACACCTCTAAAGCATATCCACAATGCATCCAAAGCCTGATCACCACCCTCTAACTTACCTATTTCTTTTGTATAAAAATTTACATTATCTTCAAAAATATCTCTAGATAAAAAATTAAGATGGTAGCCCACTGCTAAGTCTAAGCCAAAGTCTGGTACTGTAGTCTAGATGCCCAAGTTGGACTAGATAGACCAGTACATGATGAAAGTATTAAGCTGCATACAATTTCTGGGCAATAAATACTTACACTATTTGACATTCTGTGCCTAGTGATTTTGGGCTTCTTACACAGCGTCACCTGCATGTCAAACTCATATCAAGCGGATATATATTACTACTACTACTTAAATCAACTACTCGGTTAATAATCCATCATAATCAGCTTATATTTGTCCACTGCTGGACGTAGCCCTCTCCTAATGCACGCCATTGAGCATGGTCTTAACCTCTCCTAATCCATTTTCTTCCAGCCGCTTTTCACAGTTCGTCACGACACTTGGCCACAGGGCGTCCTACACTACGTTTGTCTAAACGTGGTCTCCACTCGAGAACTCGTCTAACCCAACGGTTATCGGTTCTTTGGGAAATGTAACCAGGCCACTGCCACTTCAGCTTACTTATCCTTTGAGCTATGTCGGTTACCTTGGTTCTCCGTCGGATATCTTCATTACGAATCTTGCCCTTCAGAGAAACTCCAAGCATAGCTCTCCATAGCTCGCTGAGCGACCTTAAATTTGTGGACTAGTTTGACCGTGAGTGTCCACGTTCCGGCACCGTAGGTCATGACTGGTAGGACGCACTGATTGAAGACCTTTGTCTTCAGGCACTGTGGTGTAGACGACAAGAAGAGTTGACGAAGCTTGCCGAATGCTGCCCAACCCAGCTGGATTCGTCTGTTAGCTTCCTTCTCAAAGTTGTTCTTACCATTTTGCAATATTTGTCCAAGGTAAACATATTGTTGGACAACATCAAGAGGTACAATATTGACTGCAATCGGGTCCGGGTCAATAGGATTGTTTATCATGATCTTGGTTTTTTCTATGTTCAGTCCAAGACCGATGCGTTAAGAAGCATCATCTAGGTTGGTCATCATATTTGCAAGTCTTACAGCGACTCCACCATTAGGACGATATCATCGGCAAATCGTAAGTGTGAGATATTCTCGCCATTAATATTAATACCCATTCCTTTCCAATCCTGCGTCTTAAACATATCTTCCAGGGCATAAGTGAACAGTTTCGGGGATATAACATTCCCCTGTATCACTCCCCTGCGCAGTTGGATATGTTTAGACTGCTGATTTTGTACTCATAGTCGCGTCGTCATACAGAAACCTCAGCACTTCAATGTAGCACTTCACAGTTCACTTGACATCACTGCAAAGACTCCAGAATCACCCAGGTTTCAACCGAGTCAAAAGCCTTCTCATAGTCAAAAAACGCAAGACGCAGTGTCTGGTTATATTCTTCAGAATTCTATATAACCTGCTTCAATGTGTGTACGTGGTCTATGGTGCTAAATCCTCCGCGATACCCGGCCTGTTCAGGAGGCTGGAATTCGTAAAGTCTTCTTGCAAGACAATTTGAGATGAAACTCGAAAATAACTTATAGACGTGGCTCAAGAGTGAAATACGTTGTTTGTTCTTAAAAGGGTTTTATCTTCTTTTTTAAAGAAGAGTACTATCAAAATCCTGCTCCACACCTCTTAATTTCTCCCACTTTTAAAAACGGTGTTAAATACCCTCTTAAGCTCCCGAAGTACGGATTTCCCTCCAGCTTTCCGAGCTCCGAAGTAATACCATCCACATCGGGAGCTTTTCCATTCATAAGTTGTTTGATTGATATTTTAATCTTGTCTAGGCTGACGTCAGGCAGTTCATCAGAGTAGTGTGGCAGTTCAGTATTGCGCGGGAATCCTCTGTGCTGGGATCGGGTTTAGAAGCATGCGAGTCTTACAATCGGCCATAGAAGTCTTCGGTCTTAGAAAGAATCACCGGCCTAGAGACGACGGTTGTGCTATTATCGGTCTTGAGCTTCATCAGATGGGATCTACTCAATTGATGGGCGACCTTTTGGCCCCCGATTTTGCTTAATTGCCCTTTCTATTCGGCATGTATATGAGCATTGGAGGTCACGTCGCACCAGCTTACTGATTTTTTGAATAAACTATCGTTTTTTCTAACGGTGCGGCTTGCTGTTGCTCTCGTCGCTCGTCCATAAGCCTAAGAGCCTGATCCAAGATTTTATACTTCGTTCCCGTACGCTGCAGTTGACCAAATCTAGTGCCTTCTTTCCTCGTGTCAATACTCCGTCGAGTCTAACCGTTTGCGCGAGATTTCAGAACCTGCACGGAATACCGTGCTGTATTCCAGTGCTTCAACACGTAGCACTGTATTTTTCTTAGAACAGTATTTCTGCAGGAAACGCTAGCGTCTCTTATCCATCGAACAAGGCTGCATCGCGAAGAATCGGTGTCCGGTACAGAACTGCCTCACTAGTACAACACTGCAGTATCAGACGGAGCCGTGTGACATCTGCCTTAGGCAATAACGGCGCAGTCCTTACAGACTCTGTAGACCTTGAACCTGAGAAGGGTCCGAGAACCTGGAAGGTAATAGAATTAATAGAAATGAAAAGGTTCAAAAATATCAACTGTAAATTACCTTCGCCCAAGGTACCGCATCCACTGTCTCTTCTGTCATCATTGCCTTGTCTTGGCGTCAGCTGGCGCTTATTAACCGCAAGTAATTGGAACGACGACGGTCGGATTTGAAATTAACTTCTTCTGTCTTCTGTTATTGCATTGTCTTAGCTGTCTGTGGATAAGTATGTTTGGGACAATTGGGCATTACGTATGTCTTAAATGAATTATTTTATTGCTACTAAACTTAGTAAAATTTAATTTAATCGTATATATTAATTTATTTAAATGAATTATAATAATATTATGATGATCATTGTGTTGGTGGTCCTTCTTGATGACTGACATCTAGTATACCATTTTTTATTTGAATCCACCACAACTGTTCCTATCACTAAAGATAAACAAAACTAAACCAAACCTGTTCAGATCCAAGCTAGCTACATATGTTCAATGTAAAAAAATAAGAATAATCTTTCAGCATCCTGCCCCTCTTGTTCTCAAAAAGAGTCAGCAACTCACTCGACATATATAATTCGATAAACCAATGACTTTCCAAACAGAGACATCATCCCAATTATTATTTATCTAAAACCTGGATAAATGTTTTATTCTTACCAAAAAACTGACACAACTTCTTTCAGATACGCTACAACTAATTTCAACCATAATCTCTAACACTTCGTATTAAACGGCTATCACTCTACCATTATAAATTAACACGTGTGCATTTAAAACCCGTCACCTGCCACTTTTTGTCGCACACATGTCATGCTCAGTGTTCCCGCGACAGCTTGCGACAGCCTGCGACAAAAGATGCCAATGGCTGCCAATTTATCACTTGACACTTCGCCTTTTAAGACGTATAATATATTGGCGCATTAGGAGGATAATAGACGATTCCCTTGGTCGTTTGTCATGTTTTTGTGTCACAACTTTATTCCATTCACCATTAGAACTTCTTTTTCTAGAGGTACAAGTGTGATTTTAGATTGTATTGGAGCTTGTTGTATGTTGGTAAATTTTGTCGCGGTATCTATTCAGCACCGTGTTCATAAATTATGTCCTCAATATAGTTGGTTATTGTTAACTGAATGGGACCTTCAAATGGAAATGATTAGTTTATTATTATGTTTCATTGGTATTGCTAGATGATGGTGAAATATCAAGGATTTTGTTGGAAACTACATTTAATATTTTGCTGCGAAGAGCAATAAAGCTACGTTATTTTATATTTTTGTTATGAAAGCAGTTGAAACCACAACTCAAGTTTTGATGAAATATTTTCAGTTCATAAACCTAATGAAAGTATTTCAAATCTGGCAGTAGAATAATTTCACTTTGATGAGTGTTATAGGGTCCATTTTGAATAAACATATATAATCATATATTATAATCTTGCATTGCATGTATGTTTTTATAGGTCAACTTAGTTTTAGAATCTATACTTCTAATAAAGCATTAGGAACGAAATAGTCTTACAAAGAAGATAATTTAAAAAAAAATCTAGGGTAATCTAGGGTACATAAAATAAGCTACTGAACAAGAATATAACATTTCAAAAATCAAGTCGTTCTGTTTGTCTGTATTTTTGTTCACGCATCACGTAAAAACTGGGGTACTTGGTATCTCAAACTGATGAGTAGAAGCCGAGCAATCGTTAAAAACTTTTTGATGGCTGTAGGAATTTATATCAAATGTTGGTATATTATTATTTAAATTCCTAAAAAAGCACATATTATAGTACTTTTGGCCTATTGAAATGACCATGCATGTAAAGCCGTGGGTACAGCTAGTGCTATATTTCAAATTCATCTTGTTTTTGCCTTTTATTGGGTTAGCAACCCAATATAATATGCCCCAAAAAATATAATGTTTTAGTTAGAACTACTTATGACACAAAGTTAAACTGTTAACAAATAAAAAAGCTTCAATCTTGAGATAGAGATATTATTTGTATTCAATGTTATTTGGCACATGATAATTATACAGGTAGATCTGAAAACTGGATATAAGAATAGCTACTTGTAATTTTATGAAAGAGCAAGAACGGAATTTTATGTGATAAACCTCGCAGCATCTTGAAATATAATTTCTACAGAACTTAAGTAATTATTTTTCTACGTTTTGTCAACATAGCATGTAAGCTAGGAAAAGCCAGGTTAACAAATCAATTAAAAGAAACATTTAATTGTAATTTTATATCCTTCCTACAATGTTTTACTGGCCTTGTTGCCTGCCCTACGGGTGAAAAAAAAGATAATCTAATGACGTTTCCGGTTCGGACGTCAAAATCGTCAAAACAGTATACTTCCCGCCCGGTTTTTTAAACCAAAGGAGGCTGAATTACGCTTACTTCCCACCCGGTTTTTAAGGCAAAGGAGGTTGATTTACGCTTACTGGCGTTAAACCTTTTATCAGTAAGCGTAATTCAACCTCCTTGCGTTAAACAGAATAATACTATAGACAAAATGGTATATCAATATAACACCTATACACAAAACATTATAACAAAGAGAATACAATATATTATAATTTATGGAGGAAGTAAGTAAGGAATTGTTGTTTTATGGTTATTATTATTTAGTGTAAGGAATTGTTGCGAAATATGTGTGCTAATATTGGACGACTGTTTCCTTGCACAGTGAAACAGCAGCAACATATCTAAACATATCAATTACGCAGATAAATAATTAAAATCTCTAAGACTTGTTTCAAAAGTCGTTAACAGTAACATAACTTACAAAACTTTGAAGCATAACAACAATTATTCCTGCCCTCCCCAATAAAAAAAAACTAAGACTAACAATCTCAGAAAATGATGCTGAATTGCTAGCGATATGTTTTGTCTAAAGACGCCGTGAATTTTACTGACATAAAAATATGATGCTGAATTACTAGCGATATGTTTTGTCTAAAGACGCCGTGCATTTTACTGACATAAAAATATGTATGGGATTTCGCCGTGTTCTTTCTAAATTGAATCATATTTAATATGTTCTTTGTCCCACGGAACTAGTGGAAAAAAAAGCCTCACTAATTCCGTCACAGAATTTCTCTCACGGAACTACTGGGAATAAACGAGGCAAGCTAGTGAGAGACCTGCAGGGTCAGACGTCACTTGTAAAATAAACTGTATCATTATCATAAATGATTGAGCTTGCTGCAAATAACTTTGAAATAAAAGTCATATTTAACCCTCCACCACACTCATTTTGCTCTCAACCCGTCACAGTGTACAAAGTACCTGCCACAGTGTCACACTCAATAGGAAAACTCCTCAACGTTTTATTTTCACAGCATTACGCTTTTTTATGTTATCATGAAATTTTTGCTCGTGAACATCTCGTGTGGTTGAGCTGAGTCCAATTTTTGCTTGGAATTTCTGTAATATCGAACTGGAAGAAGAGTTATCACTACGAGGTGAATCAACGACCTGGGCCCATATTCGCTGTGACAAAGGAAACGCATTGCGTAACGATATCTTCGTGGAATCGTTCGGCAATTGTCGTAATGACTTTACACGTTTTTTCCAAGGAATTTCGTGTGGCAAAGCTACTAAGCACCCAGCTGCGTTTAAGACTTGATTTATGTAAAAAAAAGCATTGTCGTGTTTGTCATGAGCATATTTCTTTGATTTTTATGTGAGCTGACTTCTCGTGTAAGCATTTATCAGGCCACACGTGAGCTTCTATTATGTCTTAACGACTGCTACGAGTATTAATCAATAACAGCCGGGACCGACAGCTTGACGTATCCTCTGAAACACGGAGCGATGGAAACCCGCACATAACTTAGAAAGGTCATTGGCACGGAGCCTAGGATCGATTGGTGACAGATGGAATGCAACTATACTGGATCGTTGGATTCCATATTGCACTAGTAAACCACTAGGCTACCATCGCTATCATTATTAGGTAGAAGGGTAGAATATACCTTGATTGCAAGATTGAGTTCATGAAAAAGCCATTAGTGTGCATAACTAACGCATTTTTCAATCAGTGCAAAGTATTTTGATGTGAGTTTGATATGCAGATGCAAAGTTAGTGAAGTAAATTCAGAACGACGAAGATTTTAAACGCGCCCCAAAGTTTAGGTGCAAAAAAGTGCAAGTGTTACAAACATCCCTGCAGCAAACACTGTGGCTCCAACCCTGAGTGCCGCTCTTAAAACTCGTAAAGGCGGCCATAAGTTTGAGTTATAGCCGCGCGAGACTGCGGTAATGAATATAGCCTACTGTATATTTCAATTTGGGTGGAGTACCCGATGTGTTGTTTTTACGGCCAGATGTTTTCGCCTTTTTAGGCTTTAGATGTCAGAGGAAATGTACGCATTACGTGACTTTTGAAATGTGACTGTGAATCTGTATTTCTTTGTTTTTGCTTTAGGATTAAGTGAATAAGTTTAGTTTCGTCATTGCTTACAGATAAATGCAACATAGATACAAGAAAAAAATATTTGTTACCTTTGTTACCTTGACATAGTTTAGGACAGTTATTCATAAAATAAAAAAAACATTTCCAATCTTGTTTTAGGGTTTAATTTCAATCATAACTTATCTTCAAATAAAATAGGTTGTATAGGTGTAAATATGTATAGATATATTTGAATGTATGTTAAAATATTTATGTACGTATGTGTATGTATACAGGATGTCCGTTAAGTAATGAGTAACCTCGCAGGTACTGGTGGGGGACGTCGCGGCTACTCAGCAAAAAAAACAAATGAAGCAGTCTAGAAAAAAAAACTCTATTAAAAAGCATGAAATTTGATACACTCGTTCACATTATTGGGTACTACAGCTACAAATTTAATTATAACCAATGGATTTTTTCAAGAAATATCTGTGAATGTTTGGCCTTGGCCTTTTCTTTAAAATACTTAGAAATAAAAATTGGTTTGGTTTTGTAATAATGAAGTTTGAGCACCTGTGGTATGGAATAACGTATGGAGACCTGGATGGCTGATAGCTTAATAAACATTCTAAAACATTCTAAAATGGTAAGTACGCATTTTTTTGTTGTAAAATTATTGAGTTATTGCTATTAACTTTCCAGCAGAATGATATTTACGTTTTTTTAGTAATTAATAATTGAACGACCTTTATGAAATTTTGAACTTAAAAAAAAATCTAGACTGTTGCGGATATATTATGTTTTATTTTATTTTCCCTGAGTGGCCATGGCGTCCTCCACAAGTACCTGTGGGGTTATCCATTACTTATCGGACACCTATATCTACCGGATATCTATAGTCGAACAAAGTTTCGACTATTACTTTCATCCTATTAATGATCTTTCGGCTATCAGTAGCCTATACGGGCTAAATGCAACTAACTTTTGCAAATTTTGTATAATAATTAAATAAAAATGTGAACTAAACAAACCTTCCTCAAATACAGATATTGTGTATGGCAAATCTTTTAACCATTCTAAATTAATAAATTGCCCATGAAATCCAAAAATTACGCGTTTCCACATGGAAAATAAATATATATATTTTTTATGATCAAGACTAAAATAGGTCGGTGGTCGCTGAAATTAAATAAAAGGATGAAACAATCAGTTTATATTTTGTATGACCTTCTTAGCTTGATTGTTCCATTCTTTTATTAGAGCACATTTTACTATACATATTTAAGTAAAACTACATTTTTATATCAATTTTACACAATTTCAGTTCGGGACTAACAAGTTATCCATGTACTATTAGCAAGATTTCTTTTAAGAAAATTTTATAGCGGTATGTTACATCAGGAAATTAATAGGTACTTACTTTTATGTGAATAAGTTCTATTGCATAGACTTGCAATGAAAACAAGTTAAAACTAAAAACCTTCAAGCATAATTGGATATTGAATCCTATTATTCCGACTCTCCTATCTGCAATTGAATCCGCCCCTCCACGCTACATTTCACTCCACCCTAAAAAACTCAATTATTCAACCGTATCACGTCTCATTATTCTAAGCCGTATACACGTATACAGGCTGAGCTAATTTACCGTTGCCATTTAGCCGTGAGCACGTTGAAATTGTGATATACAGCGTGTTTCATTACGCACGCGTCGTAACCGGCACATAACTCAAAATTATGGCCCGCGTTATGCTTCGTACAGACCAAGTGATGGGAGCAAGCGACGGCCAACAGCTTTGTTTGCTCGCTGCCATTAACTTGCCATTACTGTTATTAAGAACATATCTGAATCTATGGAGCAAATTCAAGGAGAGGCGGCGATGTTTGAACATGAGCGAAGGCCCTTTGGTAATTTTTGCTTACTATATAAATATGTCCTTCGTCTTCGTTTCCTCATTTACTAGCGCTGACTCTTATCTCTTGGTCTGATCGAGGCTCTACGAGAGTATGCCTGCGGGTGGCAAAGATAGCCGTTTTTGCTTGGGTGCTAACTTTTGGTATCAGAAGTGGGATCAGTGATTGTGCGTTGTATAATGAGGTAGTTAAGTTGATGTCTTTTGTGGTGTTTAAAAGATACGACGTAGTCTTATACCGTGATCTTTGGATAAAAAGAATATCTAATGTTAGGCTCTTGTCTTTAGTTAATATGAAGTTACGATATATGAATAGAAAAAAATACATTCATAGTTACGAGGTAGGATCACAAATAACTGATTCTGCAGAGTAATTAATTGTAATCCAATAATAGTCTTAGTTTTGAATTCCGATTTATCTACACTAATATTATAAAGAAGAAAGATTGGATTGTATGTTTGTAATGGATTAACTCAAAAAATACTGAACCGATCTTAAAAATTCTTTCATCTATAGAAAGCTACATTATCAGCAAGTAACCTTTCCCGACAAAAATTGCGATAATGTAACCTGAGGTATCAAAAATTTGCGAAAATGATTACCTAACTTTGTATAAGGAACATTGCCATGGAAACGAAATAATCAAGTCTCAGGAACGTGAGTAATGCAGTTGTCTATGATCAAAAAGTACTGCCACAGAACACCTAATAGGCAATGTTGACAATTACTGTTGACAATGATTTTGAATTACGCTTACTGACGTTTTTTTTAGAAGTTATGACGTGTTTATAAATGCTAAAATTAAGAAAATTACTGATAAACTCAATAAACGCAAGTGATACATACTTAACCGATTTTAAAAATTATAGATGTGGCGAAGACGTTTCACAACAAACAAACTGCCTTACGCCTAACACAGTCCCACCCAGGTTTTTAAACCAAAGGAGGCTGAATTACGCTTACTGGCGAATAAAACTTAACTTTTATAAAGAGGTAAGATTTGTTGTTTGTATGTTTGTTTTTAGTAACAGGACGCACACAGCAAAATCAGCCCAACTGATATTTTTGTGATCTTTAATTCGGTATAACTCGCGATTTGTACGTGTTGTAGACGTTTCACATCAAAGAAACGGCCGTGCGCCCTGACAGAGCCCCAGAGACAGACAGATTTGGGTTTTTAAACAAAAGGAGGTAGAAATACACTTACTTCCTACCCGGTTTTTTAAGCTAAAGGAGGTACGCTTACTGGCGTTAAGCCTTAAATAACACTAAGCGTACGTAACAACCGTAATCAACTTAATCCTTGCGTTAAACAGAATAATACTAAAGACAAAATAGTACATCATGATCATCATCATGTCAGCCTTTAGAAGTCCACTGCTGAACATAGGCCTCCCCCAAAGAGCGCCATGACGAGCGATCCTGTGCCACCTTCTTTTTCGTGAGTTTTTAGCCGTTTTATTTATATTTTCATAATGAATTTCACTGGCATTAGTTTTTTAAGTACAAGAACGATAATATGTTGAATAAAAAATCGAATTCTAACAGATTTGCTTAAATAAGTAGGTACTTACTCACAGAACCAAAATTGAATAAATTTAGTTTGGATACACAATAAATTGAGGTTATGCTAATCGCGCCAAAATTATTTTTATTAAATCTTCGACAAACGTGTACATATTTCTAACAAAAAAGTCATAATCATCATCATCATCATGTCAGCCTTTAGAAGTCCACTGCTGAACATAGGCCTCCCCCAAAGAGCGCCATGACGAGCGATCTTGTGCCACCTTCATCCACCGACTTTCTGCGATGGCTACAAGTCGGTCCATCGTGTGGGGGGTCTCCCCACACTTCGCTTGCTTGTTCGTGGTCGCCATTCGAGAACCTTTATTCCCCAGCGGTTGTCAGTTCTACGAATTATATGGCCTGCCCATTGCCACTTTAACTTGCAAACTCTGAGAGCTATGTCGGTAACCTTCGTTCTTCTACGGATTTCCTCCTTTCTGATTCTATCACGTAGTGAAACAACGAGCATAGCTCTCTCCATTGCACGCTGCGCAACTCTGAGCTTTTGTATAAGACCAATAGTTAGCGAACACGTCTCAGTGCCGTATGTCATCACTGGCAACACGCACTGATTATAAAATTTCGTCTTGAGGCTCTGCGGTATCTGCGACGAGAAGATATGGCGTAATTTCCCGAACGCTGCCCATCCGAGTTGGATTCGTAGGTTGACCTCTTTGTAGAAGTTGGATCTACCCAGTTGGATCGTCTGACCCAAATAGACATAGTGATCAACAGCTTCGATAATATCGTTCCCAACATAAACCGGCATGGGTACGACATGGGCATTTGACATGATGTTCGTCTAAAGAAAAAAAAACGCAAAATCGTGAAGCGTTCCACTTTATTTATTTTTTGCCGTGGCGGTCTCGGCTTAGAATAAGACCCCTCCCAATCCTCCCGTGGATGTCGTAAGAGGCGACTAAGGGATTATACACCGGAAGATGGGCAGCAGCGTCCCCCGAGCACATTTGCTACACTGCGATCACCAATCCGCCTGCCAAGCGTGGTGACTATGGCAACCCCCCCCCCCCCCCTCCAATAGGATAGATACACCAAAAAGACGGCCCCCAGTCTCCGGCGGCTCCGTTATTCCTGGCACCGGTAGCAGCCATGGTAACGGCGGAGCAGGGGGTGCTAAGATGCTCCGGCAGAGACCCAGCTACCAACCCCCACGATCTCTGGACCTCGCAACTTATAACGCACGCACCTTGAGGACCGATGAGAAGTTGATAGAGCTGGAAGAAGTAATAAGTAAGTTGCGCTGGGGTATTATAGGGTTATCAGAAGTCCGAAGAGAGGGAGAGGATACGATGACCCTCAATTCCGGCAACTTACTTTATTACCGGGAGGGCGACCAGCAGTCCCAACATGGTGTCGGGTTTCTCGTCCACAAGTCCCTCGTCAACAACATTGTGAAGATCGAAAGCGTTTCACTCAGAATTACCGAACGGTTTTCGTTGAAAGTCATACAGGTGTACGCCCCACACTCGAAACGCCCGGACGATGAAGTGGAGGCTATATATGATGACATTTCTAATGCCATACATGCCCCGAAAACACACTTCACAGTGGTGATGGGGGACTTCAACGCACGGCTGGGCATGAGGAATGGCGATTAACTGAGAGTGGGGCAGTTTGGATTTGGACAGCGGAACCAAAGGGGTCAGCGATTGGCCGACTTCATGGAGAAGGAGATACTCTTTATGATGAACTTCTTTTTCAAGAAGCGCCCCTCCAGGAAATGGACGTGGCTGCACCCCGGCGGTCATAAGCACGAGATAGATTTCATTTTGACGACCAATCGGCATATATTCAATTATGTCTCTGTGATCAACAGGGTTAAGACCGGGCATTTGACATGATGTTCGTCTTGCCCATGTTAATTTTAAGACCCACTTGTTGGGAAACAATATTAAGGTCACTGAGCATTGTGCTTAGGTCTTCCAGGGTTTCAGCCATGATGACTATATCATCAGCAAATCGGTGAGTGATGTATTCGCCATTGATGTTAACACCAAATCCGTTCCAGTTCAGAAGCTTGAATATATCTTCCAGTGCAGAGGTGAACAGTTTCGGAGAAATAACGTCTCCTTCTCATCCCTTTTTGCAGCTGGTTAGAATTCGTGCTCTGATCCTGAAGACGAACTGTCATGGTGGCCTTGCTGTACAAACACTTCAACACTACGATGTACCGGTAATCAATCTGGCACCGCTGTAATGACTGTAGCACTGCCCAGGTCTCGACTGAATCAAAGGCTTTCTCGTAGTCCACAAACGCTAGACATAGTGGCCAATTATACTATTCGGTATTCTGTATAATCTGCTGGAGCGTATGGATGTGGTCTATGGTGCTAAAACCTTTCCGGAATCCAGCTTGTTCGGGAGGCTGAAAGTCGTCAAACCTACGAGCGAGACGGTTTGTAACTACTCTCGAAAACAGCTTATAAACGTAACTCAGCAGCGAAATGGGCCTATAATTCTTCAAAAGGGTTTTATCACCTTTCTTAAAGAACAAAACCACTACGCTCCTGTGCCACGCCTCTGGCGTAGTACCCTCGAGGATGACGGAGTTAAACAGCTTCTGAAGAACTTTAAGTACCGGTGTACCACCCGATTTCAGTAGCTCTGTCGTTATCCCGTCCTCCCCTGGTGCCATGTTGCTCTGAAGCTAAGAATGCTGTTTGAAAGCAATTCTGATCTCGTACAGGCTGACGTCCGGGATATCTTCGGTATAATGTCGGATCAAACGGGCTCTTGCATCGCTGGTCCTGCTAGGAGGACTACGCGATGAGGTGTATAATTGTCCATAGAAATTCTCGAGCTCACTCAAAATCTCTGGCTTCGTCGAAACGATGCTGCCTGTAGAATTTATCTATAAGCTGAACTCATGTATAATATCAAGATCCTCTTCTGTTAGAGATCTGGGTGTCACGTTTGACCAAAAACTCACTTTTCATGACCATATAACGACAGTGGCTAAGGAATCTTTTCAGCGACTAGGTTTTGTTCTTCGGAACTTCAGAACATAGGGGTCATCAAGCTAATCTTCAGCGCCTTGGTTCGCAGTAAACTAGAAGCCAGTGCATGTGTGTGGCACCCACATGAGAGTAAATATGCGCTTTTATTAGAAAAAGTACAGAAGGCTTTTCTAAGGTACTTATACAAGCGCATATATGGCTATTACCCTTACATGTACCCAACGAAATTTCTTCTAGGTTGCTTATTGTATAACTCTTTGAAGGTCAGAAGATCTCGTGACCAATTTGCGATGATGTGCAAGATTCTTCGAGGGAAGGTTGACGCCCCTGATCTAAATAGTAAGCTGTGTAAATTATTTGTTCCCAATAATTACCATCGGAGCAGAAAACATATATTGTTTGCGGTCCCGGTGTGTCGTACCAAAGCCCGTTCTAGATCACCTATACCACGGACTCTCACTGCGCTCAATGCCCTCCTGGTAGCTAGTCCGAATTGTGATGTGTTCGCAGATGAATGGAAGGTGCTCTTATCGGGATGTTTGGAGTACTGTGAGATGCTTGCATGATTATGACATCTGGATTTTTGTTAATTATTTATATTAAACTTGTAAATTTGGATTTTTGTAGTGGGTATAATTATTATTGTAATTTTGGCAGATTGAATTTTTGACCATAATGCTCTCGATATTTCTATTGACTAGGTATGTATTGAAAATATTTTAAATATTCTATTTGACATTTATTATTATTTTGTGACAATCTACTTATAATTAAAATTTCTGTGTTTAGAATAGGACTGAATTTAATATATACTGGAGTTTAATGTGATTAATTGATATAATAGGAGTTACCGTTTCAATTGAATAAATAAATATATCTACCCGTGCAAAGCCGGGGCGGGTCGCTAGTGATTAATATTTACGTAACTTTTGCACTATTCCAAAATACGATGGTAAATATTGTAGCTTATGATAATAACAAAAGATAATTTGCGTCATGCTTCCGATGTAACATTTAACCTCCATCATAATGCTGAATAAGGTGACATATGTGAAAGGTAAGTAAACACACTTCTTATTTTAAACCATAAAACATTGTAAAATAAAATAGAAATTTTAACAAATGGTTTGCAATAAAAATACATGCAATGAATCAAATGTAATCGCGCTAATCGGCGAACTTTCAAATCGTTTATAATACTCTCATCCTGCCATCTATTGTTGTACGTATCGTGTAATAAATTCTTATACCGGATCCCCCAAATGCATAACAAAAGAAACGCGTACATCATCGCCACACAAAAAACACAACACACCACGATACCGCTTATTTATTTATGAGTTCAATTCAAAGTTGAAACCCCTCTCTAAAAGCGTGATATTGAACGATCGATATCAGCTCATTTTCTCGGGCACCACACTGGCTTCACACAAAAGGACGTGTCAAAAAAACTGGTCCAAGTGTCATCCCGCGACAGACGACAGCTGGGCCTTGACAATGCCTTCCATATCAATTCATCAAATCGACGACAATGATGCTCATTGGGGCGTCTACCCTACGCAAAGCTACACAGACTAAATAAACTCCATATTTGCTTTTAATCTTCTGAAATGTACTTCCTAAAATTGATTACACGTTCGCTTGTATGTATCGAGGTTGACAGTGGCAATGTTATTGGAGAGACAACCGTGTCAAATTGACAATAGACGTGATTTAAAAAGAAGATAAATAGGGTAAAAGCCGTGAAGACTCTAATAACAAACATCCATTTCACGCTACAGGATTTGCTAAGGTCAGTTGTGGCAGATTTGACATGGGTGTATAAAATCAATAGGTTTTTGTTAGGAATGGATAGGTGTGGAGAATTTGGAATACTTTCGTACTCAGACTGTGGTTTTGTGATGACAGGACAAATGGAGCGAAACAGTTCAACTACAATATTACACACAACAGCATCTTTTAAAGGTTTTATTTCTGTAAATTGTTTTATTTTACATGCTTTGAGGCAATTATTTTTTTTACTGGATTCTTTCTTGATATGTTTTCCTTTACTCTTGTGTGATAATGATAATAATACAACAATGTAGGTTTTTTGCCAACATATTTTTTAATTCAAATTGTGAACACTCAAATATTCAGGCAAGAGGCACACATAGAAGATGAGTTAATAAATATCATTTTTATGTATCTCCTTTGCTATTCACGATCAAAATCTATGACTTCTTTCTAACTTTCAATGTCTATTGAATGTGCTGTCAAAAAAAAAGTTAATGATCCTGACTTCATATTGAACACGATCATAAATAACAGTTACTGGTCTTCAAAGCGACCATCTACCGCACACCAAGTTATTATTTATACCTTTTTTTGTACTGACAATAGGACATGTCCACATCACTGTCCTATTGTCGTGACAGACAAACAGAATGTCCGAGCTTCCTGCACTTTCAATACTGAATTGTAAACACTAGTGCTTTATTGGATTGTAAAACGACCTCTTTCACATTAGTCTCAATTTAAAAATAAACTTTACCGTAGAGTTTGCAGAGTTGAATTTTAGTTCGTGATAAATATGTAGGTATGTGAAAGAGACTATGTGTATTACCGGTTCGTACAACAACTCAACACTCACCTGATGTCAAATGAAAATAAATCTTATTGATATAAGTCTACATTTGGTTTTACGCTTTGGATAGTGGGTAGATATAATGTAAGGGCGATAGATGCAAGTGTGCCCGGTAATGGATTGGACGATTGTCGATGAGTGCCCGTGGGTGGGCTTTTGGTGTCGGCGGCTTTATATCGTTTGAAAAGTGCACGGAATATTGATATTACTCCCTTTGATGGTGATTTTAGGCATCACTTTTGTGAGGCTTATTGATCCAGTAATCGTTCTAGTTGGGAATTTCAATTCGCATAAATCTACGAGTATGTGGTTGGTCTTACCATTAGAAAAATCATATGGTATAACTATGTCCATATTCAACAACGTAATTTGCCCAATGCAGAATGACAAAACTGAATGTTTTGATGAAATAAAGTTAAAATGTATCTTGAATTATTTATGATTCTTCAATTCAAAAAAAAAGTTTTAATTGTTGTAGTTAGAAGCTAAAACTTACTACAATATAATATAAGGCTTAGTATAGAGAAGAGATAGAGAAGAGTCGAAAGTGTGAGTTTTTCTGTCTACCAACAAAGCTTGCAAAGATTACCTACAATGAATTTATCATTTTAGAAGTCTAGCTTATTGTGGCCTTTTGTACAGATCAAAATTATACTTAAATTGATCTTAAGAATCCGTCATCTATAAAAAAAAATGCCTCAAAAAACTTATTCCAAAAGAAATCCCTGCTATCTCCGCTTCTCCATGCTCACTGAAGCTATATAAACATGCTAACTTTTTCGTAATATAAGTCTCGACAACGAACGCAATACCATAACGTCCACACTTAACATTAAGGCTAATAAAGAGACATTTCTACTCTCCCGGCGATAATATTAACGTGAAGCACCTCTCACATTTTACTTTAACGCCGGGCCTGTCACCTAAAGCACACATAAAACACATTAGAATAAACATAAAAGTGTCAACATTACAACATTACTTAGTGGGCTTTGCCCCTGACTCTGCTTATGTCATAATAAGATTTCATATTCGTGTATTTAATGCTCGAAAGTTTTTGTTGGAAATAACTTAGTCAATTTTGAATAATAACTTAAGACTAATGATATTATAACTAATAATATTCTCTCTTTGTGTACATTATTCGTATATGTAAAAAAAAAAGTTTTATGTATAAAAGTATTAACACATAGAATTTCCATCATAGATTTCTCGTTTTCACACTCATAATCTCAATTAACTAATCAAGCGTATTGTCAAAATCCATACTAAACAAACGATTTAATACTTTATTAGCGTTAATAGTCGATTATGAGTGCGGCAGTATTGTTGATAGACTATCAATTTCTAATACATTACCTTACTTCAAACTGACAAAACAAACATATATATTTGACTACATTTAACCTCACATTTATAGGTTAACTTGAAGGGGGTCATTACGGTGTTGCCACTGAATGTAACGTCAATAAAAATAAAATATGCTAATCTTATTGCCTATAACGGCCCCTTAAGTCACTTATTTTTAACATAAGCGGGACAAATATAAGCACTGATATTAGGTAGAAACCATATTTCTGAGTTACTAGTGTTGATGTTTGGATTTACTTACGGTACCTAATATTTGTTAACAAAAGTAATTGGTTTCGTTGTCATGGTAACTCTAAAAAAGATCGAGTTACGGCAGCGTATGTTCATTTTAGAAAAGTTATTATGACTTAGAAAGATATATTTGACGACCGGTTGGTCTAGTGGCTTGAGACCCTACTACGAAATCATACGGTCGTGGGTTCGAATCTCGCAAGGTGCAATCATTTGTGTGATGAGCAGAAATGATTGATTCTGAGTTGTGGATGTAATATTCCTCGTATGTTTATCCGTTATCTAGTGCCCATAGTACAGGATATCCTAGTAGCTAGGCTGGGGCTTTGGGGCTAGCTAAATGGTGTGAATTGTCCAGAATATATGTATTTATTTATTTTTATTTTATATTATATTAGCAATGAAAAATGCAATTTACCTATGAATGCTGTAAAAGGAAACGTATACAAATATTTAATTAAACACAAAGTAATCAAAAAACGTCTTAACAATAATCACCCGTCTGACAAACTAGAAGAAGGAAGTAAGGGCAGAAAGAAACGGAAAGGTACTATAGAACCATCCTATTTGCCGTCTGTAAAGAGAGGACAATATTAACTAAATGTATTTTATGAACACTACGCATCTACTTTCTGAGCTACAGGTACTTTTGCTAAAACCGTTTGCTAGCTGCTTACTGAAAACGCACACTGCTTTATTGGCGTTGTGCCTTAATGTCATTTAAAACGTTTGGACTAAGTAGCTATTCGTCTATGTCGCTATTACTCTATTTCTTACATTGCCCATTCTGTAATACGACTTTGTCGCTAATTGTGCTATTTCTTACATTGTCCATTTCGCGATACGACTATGTCGCTATTGGTCTATTTCTTACATAGGATTTTAGCCTGATTCGTTTTATGTCAAACTAATTTAATACAAACTCCTTTAATACCTATCTTATTATTTTTTGTCTCTTTGATTACTGACCGCTAGAAACTGAAGTATTCCTAGTATAAATAACAATTATTCGTGATTCTTCCATTATATTTTTGCACTCACCAAACTTATAACGTATAAAAATAAAAATATATCTGCATAATTATTTTAGATTAACATACTTCCTAGTGCAATATCGAATGTTATTTTATGTCTACAACTTGTTCTACCAATATTGTCAACCTAAAGTTATCTGGAAGAGATTTTTCATAGTGATAAGACTGATAAGACAATCCATTACACTTTTATATGCAATAAAGTGTTATCTACTCGTATCTATATAGATCGGGCCATATATATTTTTTTGTTAGAATATTTTCTTAGGTAACATCGGGTCTAATTTGAAGAAAAAAAACTTCACTTTACGTGTAAAAATAAGTACAATCAACCTAAAAATATATAATTAACAAGCCATATATTGAAAAAAGAAAAAACACGTCTGCCGTGCCGAAAAATAACTTATGCCATTAAATTATATATTATTGGAATGTGCCTATCAAGGCCTTCAATTTCAAACCCATGTTGTAAAGTTTGAATTTGAATTTGCGCCATATTGTATTTTTTTATATATTTTTAAAACCTATAATACTTGGGATGATGTAAGGATTCCAACGATACCCCATCCATCTAAATCTGTTCAGGCGTTTAAAAGTTATGGTGGAATAAATAAATACAAATACATACATACTCGCACATACATACAAACAAACATACATGGACCCTGACAACATTACACTCCTATTTGGGGAGTCGTGTAAAAAATAACCATTTCACTAATAACCATGGAAATGGTTCTAATTTACACTCCTGCCACCAGTTACCGGTAAAACTTTTCCCAAAGTAACTTACTAATTCAAATCATAAAATTTTGAAAATGCATTGGATTTATTTTTCAAAACATTTTCTATGAAGTGTATATGTGAATTGTGAACATGTATCACAGTAAATAAGAATTAATAGAAATGACATAATTTAACTTTAATCAAAAATATCTAACACGTTCTCATTTTAAAAACTCACATCCAAATAAGCTACAAACACACTGCCGACAAATTTTACGTGTAGAGATTAATAAATATGGCTGCCGTGTACCGCATGTCGGTCCATTATCTCTGGTCGTATATCAATGACTTCTTTTTATTTGTCGTCGAATCTCGTATTTTAACAAGACACACCCGACGTTATCATTTATGACTTAGTAAATTGAGGTGTTAACCGTGACGGTGTCTACTAAATAAATATGGTACCTAATCAACTTTTCAAATATGACATTCAACTTTATAAATATAATGATCAACTTCGCGATATTTCTCTCAACTGTAAAGAAGGGTTATGGGATATAATATGAATGTCGCAAACTTTACAAAAAACATTGGAAATGGAATTACCTGTTTTCAAAGTTAGTAATTAATTTATTATACGCAATGATATATGTACAGATAAATTAAATAGAGCAAAAGCTATTTTTTCTATGTTTAAAAGTGTAGATGTTCTCTGTCAGGTTGTGGTTTTAAGACCTAATTGTCTTCCTAAATACTTTTTAAATGTTAATTTAAGGATATTGGTAATTTAAAACAAACATAAATTAATGTATGGATAATAGGGATATAACAATAAAAAGCTCATAATAAGATAATTATTGTTATCACAATAAGTAATTATTTGTTATCTTCATTCCCAATCACTATCTTTTTAAACATAACTTGAAAAAACAGCATTTAAAATTCGTAGGTGAAGTGATCAATTATCAACATATCTTATCCCTAAAACCACCATCAATAATTTTTTTATAAGAGAATCAGAAACGGCTATATAAATAGAGCAATCATTACCCCTTTACAATTGTACAAATAATGTCATGTTATGTTACACTTACAAAGTTAAACAGTAGGGACTCTAAATCTATACTTATGATAAAGCAGAAAGTAAACATAAAGTCTGTACAGTGAATATTTTTTTATGGAAATTGGCTAAGGGTTATTACATTAAGCCTCTAACAAGAATGTAACATTCATAAAATTGTTTCTTTCCGTCTAGTTGTGTGTTTTAGCAAACCAAAAAATTTATCGTTTTTTGTTAAAAACTATTGACAACATAAGATTTGAATTTAAACCTTATATACTTTGCATCTCATTATGACGAGTAGAAGTCGAGCTATTGAATGGCTTATGTAACGGCCGAATGAATTCAGATTATTACAGAATTTGGTATCATCAACAGCCTATATTAGCCCATTGCTGGACATAGGCCTCTCCTAATGCGCCCCACTGAGCCCGATCTTCGGCTCTTCTCATGTTGCTGCCAGCTACTTTGCGTAAATCGTCACTCCATCTGGCCGGAGGGCATCCTACACTACGTTTGCCTATACGTGGTCTCCACTCAAGAACTCGTTTACCCCACCGTTTATCGGTTCTTCAACTAATGTAACCGGCCCATTGCCACTTCAGTTTGCTAATTCATTGAGCTATGTCGGTGACTTTCGTTCTCTGCCGAATCACCTCGTTTTGGATATGATCCCTTATAGAAACCCCGATCATAGCACGCTCCATAGCTCGCTGAGTGACCTGAAATTTGTGGACCAGTTACACAGTCAGTGTCCACGTTTCGGCTCCGTATATCATTACGGGTAAGACGCACTGGTCGAAAACTTTCGTCTTTAGGCACTGTGGGATGGGCGACGAGAAGACATGACGAAGTTCCCCAAATGCTGCCCAGCCCAGCTGAATCCGCCTATCGGCTTTCTTCTCAAAGTTGTTTCTGCCCAACATAAGAGTTTGTCCTAGGTAGATATACTCCTGCACAAATTCGAGAGGCATGCCACTAACGACTATTGGTTCCGGTGTAATGTGTTGATTTATCATCAATTTTGTTTTGTTGATGTTGATTTTGTTTTGTTGATGTTCATGTGGAGACCTATTGGTCTCCACATGAACATCAACAAAACAAAATTGATCGTCGGGAGGCATCTGATAGGGTGGTCAGCATTTGTTGCAACTCTTGCAGCGACTCCGCCATAAGGACAATATCGTCTGCGAATCTCAAGTGTGAGATGTACTCGCCGTTTATGTTGATGCCCATTCCATTCCAATCCAAAATTTTGAACATATCCTCCATTGCGTTTGTAAACAATTAAGAGGGAGGGGCTCTTCTTGATGAATTCTTTCTTTAAAAAGCAGCCCCTGAAAAAGTGGACATGGGGAAGCCCGAATGGCGTTACAAAAATGAGATCGACTTCATCATGACGGACAAAAAGCATATATTTAGAGATGTATCTGTAATTAACAGGTTCAATACAAAAAAAAAACGAAAGAAAGAAAAATCGTTTATTCAACACTTATATAAAAAAGTAGTAAAATTAACATATAAATACTGACCGGAAGTGATCACCGAATGGTCCGAGGCACTCTGAGTATCGACTTTAAGCTTGAGCGAATCCGTATGATAAAGTCCACACTCCGACCGAATCAGCTGCAAACTATAGTTGGGCCCGAAGAATTCCAAGGAAATCTGGAAAACGATTCGTTGCCGTGGAAACCACAAATGACGTTAACGAGGGACTTAACAAGGTGGTGAGAATTCTCACGGGAGAGGGCCGTAAATTCTGTAGTCTGCAGTGTAAGGGCTGGAAATCCAAGCTCTCAGACGAGACTCTCCGGTTAATGGCACAAAAACGGGAAAATTCTAAGGCCTCATTGACAGAGCAGATGACTCTCAACAAGAAAATCTTGAAACTGACGCGACGTGACCTTCGGTGCATCAATACCCGCCTAATACAAAAGGCAATTGAGCAGAACCGAGGGTCCAAGGTTTTCGTGCAGCAACTTGGGAGGAGTCATATGACAAAGCTAAAAACAGCCGATGGCAAAACCGCTTTGTCAAAACCTGATATTCTCGCTGAGATCGAGGGTGTCTATGGCCGATTATATTCTCCACATGCTCCTCGACCAGAAATCCCTAGTGAGGATTCAAGAGCCACACTGACCCGTCACTACACTGATGAGCTGCCAGATGTCAGCCTGGATGAGGTGGAGATGGCCTTGAGACAACTGAAAAATGGAAAAGCCCCTGGTGAGGACGGTATTACCTCTGAGCTATTAAAGGCAGGAGGTACTCCTGTCTGAGGACAGGAGAGCGACATATTCTTTGTTTAATTCCGTCATCACCTGTCGGAGAACTCCAGAGGCGTGGAACAGGAGTGTGGTGGTACTGTTCTTCAAGAAAGGGGATAAAGAATTGCTCAAGAATTCCTCTTTGTTGAATTTGGTATATGATACCAAAATACCAAATAATATTAAAAACTTTATTACACCATATTATAAGGAACAAATACATACAATAACTTGGGCAATAACGGCACAATGGGCGGTCTTATCGCTATGAGCGATCTCTTTCAGACAACCTTTGGATGGATAGAAATTACGAATTAAAAAAAAATAACGGTGGTGCAAAACAATACAATAAATCATACAAAAATGACTATACCTACATATTTAATAAACTACATAAACCATACTTACTTACATAAGGTAAATACAACTATAGTACATACTTTATAGAACTATACATACATATACTTAAATATATAATAATTATAATATTAAATATTAAAGAGAATAGAAGAACTGCTACGAACTGTTAGTACTCTTATTACAAATCCAGCCTTGTTGATGTTGTCGTCGTTGATCTGTCAACGGCGAACCCTGTTAGCTCCGGAGTTGAGAGCGTAAATGGCTTGCAAAGACAAATTTGGTCATAAAGGTCCTGTTGTAGGGCGCACAGTACAACTGACCAGTAGAGTTGTATGTGTAGGTGAAGAAAGACTTGGGAAGGTTATTTTTATGAAGGCGCTTAGCATCGAGATCTAGTAACCGATTTTGCTCGAAATAAGTCACGACGTTGTTTACAGAGTTGCGCCCCTCTTGTTTCTGTTGCGCCAGCCCTTCCCATTCCTCTGATAGAATTTTACAAACGGTAAGATGGCACTTGATCACATCTTTGTAGCGTAGGAACTGGCCTCTTCGTCTGCGCTTTCTACAATTTCTATAGACATAAGTGTGGTAGACAACAAAGTAGTTTTCAAAACCACACAGCACATGTCGTTACCACACATTGAATCCACATCTGTCTAACGAGTGAAGTGCAATGACTTCACCGCAATTTAATGTGACTTTATATTGAAGTGCGGGGCCTTCTCTCGTAGCAATTGTACCTAAATCTCTCAATCTTCACATTATTCTAAAATTCAACAATAGAAACGGGATGCATTTACCATGTATTGTATTATTTTTCTAACAAATTACGGATTGCTGGTGGCTTTTCATTTATCCTAGAAATGTTATCTGTTTTCATGATTGTCTGAAAAGTTACAATAGTTAACACACCTTAGTGTATGTTAGGTTATCGGTGAATTCAGTAATATAAAATGCCCTTACTGCTTCTTAACAGCAGCGCTATTAAAAACAGGCTCATAGTATCCTACTTTACTTAATTTCATCACCAAACCAAGTGCAACTTTACAAACATCTGTCGAAGACTTAACTTCTATGTAGTGTATGTGGTAGTTAGGACGTTTTGTATGTAAGTAGTAGTACAAGCTCAATCCATCATCGGTAAGTGATCGATGAAGTTAGTCCAAATATTTGAATTATTTTGATATCGGTGCGCTGCTGAAGCGGCTCTCTTGCCACTGCATGATAACATTATTTTGTTACATTTTTAGCATCATTTTTGTACTTTATGTTTTACTAGCTTCACCCCACGGTTTCACTCACTTGGTGATGATGTTGACGATGTTGATGTAGATGGCGATGGTGGTGATAATGATCATGAAAAGTATCCTATGTGTTATTCCAAGGTGTAAGCATTCCAAATTACATCAAAATCCGTCCATCCTTTTGAGCGTGAAGGAGTAACAAATACACACACTCGTACACACATACACAACAAACAAACAAAAAAAATTGTACATACAAACTTTCGCCTTTATATTATTAGTGTAATTAGGCGCAGAAAGTAATGATTTTTTGAAGGCATGATCTATGGTAATAAATGTGATGTGTGATATTATGAAGCTACAGCATACGACTAGTACGAGTCGATTTTTACGCGTAGATGTCAGATATTCAGACGTTTAAAATAAAATAAAGCCAGATCAATCTTGACTACATCAATCTTGTCTAGGTTTTTAATTTTGTCAGAAGACTGAACATTTTCAGATACAATTAAAGTTACGCTGATTAATAAATAATTGGTTAATAGATTGATGGTTGGAACACGACATCACAAAATAAACTAAAAACTTGCAAACATAATTATATGAATTTTCCAAAATTATTCTACTTCATGATATTTCGCGTGTTCAATCCATTGCACGGTATATACGTGACATATTTGATTAATAATGTTGTGATACACTTATCATTAAAGTCATATTTCAATGTCGTATAACGCAAACAGAAACGGAGCTAATCGCCCACCTGTCAGGAGTTAGGGCAAATATAGGAGCGTACTTTGTAAATACGCGGCCGTCACCGCGCCTTTATTTGTGTTGGCAATCGCCGTATTCCAATGAAATTTAAAAATATTATGTTAAGTCATAAATGACATAGAGCACATATATTTGAACATATTATTTGCATTAGATAACTGGGTTAACAGCGTTGCTAATAGTGCTTTTATTTGCATCATTATGCGTTCAAATTAGTGAGAATTAGTGTTCATTTGTAATAAAAAAAATAAAAAATGGATGATAGATAACTAACAAATATGTTGTGTTACATTACATCTGATTAGATATAAAAACAAAATATTCTTCTGCATAAAATACATATATGACTTCAATGATAAATTATTACAGATAGCAATTTTATAAAAATAACGCACGGTTTGCTGATTGAATGGCAAGAATACGTCATGAAAATATTTTATTGCTAATAAATAATCATGCTAAAGAATTCAAGACAATAACCTAGATACATCACTACTTAACACACAAGACAGACTAAACATCGGTACAAACATATGGCTCGATAGTAAGAAAATCTAATCTTTCTTCCACTGATGCAAGCAAATCAGCAGCAAAATTAACACTATACCTATGCAATCGCATCAAAAATTCTACTAATAGAAGACAATCCAACAAATTCCTTCGAAATTTTCTAACCTACTTTCGGCAGCAAACCAATGTTTCCATCCGCCATACGTCATAACATGATTAATGTTCCTCCAGCTCGTTAATCATGACTTCACATCAGTCTTGTGTAAGGAAATGGGCAGACAGTGGGATGGGCTTGTGTAATTTGCTGAAGATTCTTAGCTTCATTTCATGACAAGCTTCGCATATCCATCGTAGAAGGAAAATCATCCAAAGGCATTTTGACATCGAATGAGGGATCTTTCTTTTATCTGACTATATCTTTTAAATCCGTAGAAGGTAATCATCGAGCTAAACTCTATGTAACTAGGGGTCATGTAATCCACTGACTTATACTGCCTGCTGGATTAAGGCGCATTCTCTTTTTATTTGTGCGGTAAAGCCACCAAGTAGATAGGTGGACTGGATCTACTTGGTGACTGTTAACATGAGAGCGGTTAACGCAAAATACACGCAGTTATCAAAGCAGATAATTCAAAAAAGTTCGCGAACCCTGATGCTTTTATGAAACTCACGTGTTGAAAGCTAGCTCATCACAAAACTGTCGAAGCTAGTGACGCGCAAACATATCGCTCCCACTCGACGCGTATCGATGAATTTAATTGCCGAAATCGTCGGCTGACGGCGTGACGTCAGCTGTCAGCTGTCAGCGGTGGCAGTATGATGAATGGCGGGTCGTTAATCACGCCGCAGATTAGGCAACAGTCGAGGGGTGGAGGGGGAAAGCGGTCATCATTCATCGCGGGGTTCTAAGTGAATTGGAAGGTGAAGTGGCAAGTCTTGTGAAAAATGTTAGGTGAGTGGGGTGAGGAGTGAGCTTTTGTATGTGTTAACCTTCTACTTTCTTTTGGTATATAAGTTTGAGTTATTAAGTTTGTTGTGGGCTCATAGTTTATTGACAGGAATAAAATTACCACCTGCTCTCATTGCCTACTCCAAGTAATGAAAGCGGAGGGCTGACTTCATATTTTTACAGTTTGCTCAGTATACAAATAAATTATTCTATTTTTCATACCTTCTTATAATCAGTTATATCTAAAATATTTGCAAAAATATTATGAGTATAAGAGTTCAAATTATTATACTAGATTTTGCCCGCAACTTCGTCCGCGCGGACTACAGTTTATCGTGAAAAAGCATCCTATATTCTTCTAGGATCTTAAAACCAATGCAAAAGTGTAAGTAAGTAACGCTCTTGATATTTTTTAATAGATTTGTTATAATTTCGTTTCCATGGCAACCAATCCTTACAGCGAGTAAACTATATTTTCCAGTTTTCCCTTGGAAATTTACAATTTTCTGGAATAAAAGGTATGCTCTGTTTTATTCTAGGTTATAAGCTTTTTTCCATTCTTAAATTCATCAAAATCAGTTCAGCCGTTATCGCATGAAAGCCAAATCCACAAACAAACTCCCAAACAAACAAACAGACAAAGTTATTGCAAAAATTGGAAATTTATGGGGTGCGGGGCCTGTCATTAGATTTGATAAAGTCATATCTAAAGGATAGACAACAGTTCACAGAAATCACAAGAATATGTTGTAAATCGATAACGGAAATAAAACATTTATCTAAACCAAGGATGGTGAAATATGGTGTACCACAAGGAAGTATACTAGGACCATTCCTTTTATTTGTTTATATTAATGATCTTTCCAATGGCATACAACATCCTATGATCTTATTTGCAGATGATAGCACAGCACTCTTTAGTCAATTGGCTAAATATAAATAACCTTATAATAAACTTGGACAAAACGAACTATATGACATCTATACTTATAATAAAGCAACAGGAACGAAAAAGTCGATATAAAGAAGATAATTAAAAAAGAAATAGTCTAGGGTACATAAAATAAGCTACTGAACAAGAATATAACAATTTAAAAATTCGTGTGTGTCTGTTTGTCTGTTTGTCTGTTTGTGTTCGTCTGTATGTTTGTTCGCGCAAAACGTAAAAACTACTAGACCGATTGCGATGCGGTTGCACTGTTCAATAGCTTATGTTTTGATTTAAAAACTGGGGTACTTTATATCTCAATCCGATGAGTAGAAGCCGAGCAATCGATAAAAATATTTAGGACGGCTGAAGGAATTTTGATATAAACAAAGAATAATAGCACAAAAGTACTTTAACCTACAGAAATGACCACGCGTGCGAAGCCGCTGGCATCAGCTAGTTTAAAAATAAAAAAATCAATTTCGAATCAACTTAATATAATTCTCAATGGTATTCTTTTATCTGAAACTAACTGTACAAAATTTCTAGGAATCAATATAGACTCAAACATGTCATGGAAGCCACATATAGAACATGTGCGCACCAAATTAAATCAATTTTCTTATGCACTTTACATGCTCAGAAAAGTTGCTAATCGAGCTGCACTACTGAGTGCATATCATACTTATGTAGGCTCTACAATCAAATTTGAAGTACTTTATTGGGGTAACTCTATAGATAAGGAAGCTGCTTTCAAAGCGCAGAAAAATTGCATCAGATTGTAGATTATGTCAAACCGTTTCATGTAAACTATACTTTCAGAACCTCAGACTATTAACGCTCCCTTCGCTATATATTTACGAAGCTTCAATATTAATTAGGAAAAATATAAATACCTACTACACTCTAAAAGTACAAGACATAACACTAGAATACGCAATGCGAAGTGCCTAACAACTATGTATAGCAATATAGTATTTGTTATGGGAATAAAAAATTATATAAAGCTACCGATGAGCATAAAAAATGTAGAATCATTAATAGTACATTACTGCCGCGGTCTGTAATGACTGGTTGCTGGCAGCGATCATGATGGCCGAGAGCGTAGCTAAGTTAAGTTCGAGGCCTTTATAGCGCGGACAGCAAGGGCTGCAATGATGGCCAAGCTTGAAGGTCGAGAACTTAACTTAGCTACGCTCTCGGCCATCATAGCGTGGCCAGCAGGGCAGTCATTGCGGACCAAGGCTTGTATAGAGCTTTACTCAAACAATGCGAGGTATTTAAATAAAACTAGCAAACTGATGAAAAAATTATATAACCCACTATAACAACAACTACAACAAAAACCAAAACAACATAACGTCAAAAACAACAAGAACAACAAAACAACAAGAACAATTAAAAAGAACAACAACAACAACAACATTAACAACAACAACAAAAACAACAACAACAAAAACAACAAGAACTACAAAAACAACAAGAACAACCAGAACAACAACAAAAACAGCAATAACATTAAAAACAACAAGAACGACAAAAACAACAAGAACAGCAAAAACAACAAGTACTACAAGAACAACAACAAAAAATACAAGAACAACAAAAACAATAAGAACAATACAAACAACAAGAACAACGAAAACAACAAAAACAACAAGAACAACAAAAACTACAAGAACAACGAAAACAACAAGAACAACAAAAAACATAAATTATGGAGGTCGCTGCCGGAGGATTTAAAAAAAAACCGAAAAGATTTCTAATAAATTTAATTAATATAAAAGTTACAATTAGTTTATAATATAATACTAGTCTATGTTCGGACGAAGTGGGTACCGAAGTGAAGCCGCTGAATAGGTAGCTTAGGCTTGAAGGCTTCCGCGGGGCGAAGTGCTGCTGCATCAGCAATCTGCGCAGTCACGTACGCCAAAGGCTTCCACGAGGCAAGGGTGCTGCATCAGCAATCCACGCAAGTCACGTACGCCATCGCTCTATTGAGGTCACAGCGACCGTTTACGTGGAATGTGCATTCTAGGCAATTTTAGTGTAGGTAGATTGCCTAACACATACTACAACATAACAATAACAACAACAAAAATAAATAACAACAACAAAACCAACAACAAAATAACAAAAACAACAAAAAACAATGAAAACTAAAACAACAAAAATACAACAACAAAAACTACAACAACAACAACAATAATAGCTAAGAACCATCTCGATCACATCAGCTTTCAAAAGAAAAAAAAAACATCAATATCGGTCCATACGTTTGGGAACTACGACGCCTCTCTTTTTGCGTTCGGTGGTTAACAAAACCACAGAATAAATAATAGTACTAAAAAACACGCCAATAATGGATTTTCAAAGGAAATTGCTGGCCGCAAAACACGACAGTAATGAAATTCCATACAACTTTGCTGGCGCCTATTCAAGAAGCGCGGCAAGGTCGACTTTGCCCAAAGCAGGTTGTCGAAATAATGACCACATTACAAGCTTGTTTGAGTAAATATACTTAAAAGCAAACTCAAAAATTTACTTTTAGGTAAGACTTACTATTCTAATAATAACTATTGATGTGATAAACTTTTATAAATGTAAAAATTAAATGTGTGTGCGTGTGTTTGACTTGTAATGTATCAATTTATTGTAATCGATTGCAATATAGTATGTTGATAATAATTGTACTGTTAATTTAATGCATATTTGATTTTAATTTATAATTTATGTAATTTTGTTATGTTTTGCACACCCTGTCAGAAAGTAGCGAACTTTTAATATTTAAATTTTACATATTTTTATAGCTACCTATGTTCATGCCAATAAAATTAATTTGAATTTGAACGTTTCAATTTTATATATTGGTGTGGATTCTGCTGTGTATATTTATATTTCACTCTTGTACAACCTTGCATATATAGAATTCTCCATAAAAAAACAACTTATTCAGCTGCCCCTGTCTATTATATTGTCCATTACAATTAGCTGATTGAATAGTGTGATAACAACAACAAAAATAAATAACAACAACAAAAACAACAACAAAATAACAAAAACAACAAAAAACAATGAAAACTAAAACAATAAAAATACAACAACAAAACTACAACAACAACAACAACAATAATAGCAAAGAACCATCTCGATCACATCAGCTTTCAAACAGAAAAAAAAAACATCAATATCGGTCCATACGTTTGGGAACTACGACGCCTCTCTTTTTGCGTGATAGTAAGATTTTTGCACACATATTTCAACACACAATAATCAGCTCAAAGTTAATAAATTGCAAAGATAAAAAAATGCACACTGTTCCACAAACATATTTATTAGTTATCATTTTTGCCTTCGTTACGATTTTAAGTTACTAATTCCCTGATCATATCGACAGATTAACGTGTAGAAAGAGCTCGTCCGATCATATCGATTCTAATTTAGATTATAATCGTGAGTAATTTGCGCCTTAAATTACTGATCCCATTGATCGATCGAGTTGAAAATTGTTTTGAAAAATGATTATTATTTTTTGAGAAAGTGATTATACAATTGATTTAATATGTAGGTATTCATATATGTATATTCAAGTACTTTAAAAAATATTTGATCATGAAAAATTAAAACAAACAACAATCGTCGGAATTGCTTGTAATGCTCCGCTAATTAGCTTTATTTGAAATCGAGTTGCATTAAGAATCGACGGGCTCTGATGTATTATAACAAGCAAAGAAATAACAATGCATTATTATTAATAAAATTAAAATATTTTATCAAATCATAAAGAGCTGAGAATAAAGATAACGTAAATGACCAATAGCTGAGCAGCCAGCACGCACTTTAATTTAAACATTGATTACTTTTTCATTAAGCTATATGACATGTCCTGGCCTTGCTGAGCTAACCCTAGGTAAGCTCAATTGTGCAAAGTACAAAATGAAGAGACAAAGTACCATTCATACCTACCCATTTTTTAAAGATATTGAACAATAGCTGTCTGACGTCTGAGTTCACGACCCTAATGCCGTGCCGTGCGTGAACTTGATACTAATGCCGTCATCACGTCTGACATTGTATTACCTGTCATTGACATGTCAAGAAAGTATTTATTAAACAACACAAGTCTGTCAATTTCTTTGTTATCCTTATAAATTAGCCCCGCATATTTACCTTAACTAGGTACCTACTCTTCGAGGTTTTACACATCAAAAACGGTTTTATTTGTTGTAAGTACCCATGTCGGATTTCACCGAAAACTTATTAAATTTCAAAGTCAAATTCAAATTATGTAAACATTTTGATAAACGTTTGGTAAACCAACAAGCAGTAAATATCAGGAAATCTGTGATGCGTCATCGTTATAAATTTTGGAAGACTAACTGTGGCCCGCGGTTTTACCTTTGTAATTAACGATGACGGATGATGATGATGATGATGATCAAAAGTATCCTATGTGCTATTTTAAAACATAAATATCTACATACCAAAATTTCAACAAAAAGTCCGTTTAGCCGTTTCAACTCTGCACTCAGCGCAAGACAACATACACACAAACTTTCGCATTTTATCCTATGTACCGCTAATGAGTGCAGATTGTGTAAGTTTCCCGACAGGTAGTTAGAATCTGAGAGTCTACAAAGTCATAAGTAAATAAGTCACTTCTAGTCACATAACATCAACTGAGATAGAGGTCAAAACAAAAACACCAAAAATCTTTCTTTAATTTCCAAAATGGTAGGTAAGTCGCACAAGTCACGATTTTTAAGCTTATTCACATTCGAACACCGTACGCAAGGTACTCAAAGTATTTCAATAGGTACTTCGAATGAAATGTCTGATTCAGCACATGTCGGTTTTATTACTACAGTCATGAAGCTCAGATTAACCATATACTAATTAAATTATTTTCCAGTGAAGTCTTTTTTACCCAATTTCAGCAAAGTAAGGGAAGGAGAAAGTAAAGAGTTTAACAGTCTATGTATGTATCTATGTATGTGGGTATGTGGATGTTCCACCATAGCGTCGCCCCTATTGGTTCGATTGTGACAAACGAGGTGTCAATCGATTTATCTTCAGGTACAGAGTGTCATAATATGCTAATTTTTTACCCAAGGGTTATGTGTTTAAACTAAAAACTTGGTCCAATTTTGACAAGCGGACATATCAATCGATTTGCCTTCATTTATAAAGTGGCATAGGCTTCTTTTTTTTTACCCGACTATTGGGAAGCAAAGGAAAGGTTATCAGATCAAATAAAAAAATTGGTCCAATTTTGACAAGCGAGGTAGCAATCGATTTTTCTTCATCGCAAGAGTGTCCTATGCCATTTTTTAACCGATTGTAGTTGGGTTTTAGTTTTTGAACTTATGTCTTGTTGAAAACTTAATGCGCATATACTACTTGGTACATACATGCGTATATACTAAATGAGTTAACCACTTGGTTAACTCATTTAGTATATGCGCATTAAGTTTTCACAATTTCCGTTAGAATGATTGCCCTGAGACTGTTTATATTATAATACAATCCTATCTTCCTATTTTATTTTATTGATATTAGGCTGTGTGCCTTGTTCACACAAATTTCAATAGATGATCTAATACTTGTTAAGATTGTTTATACAATACTTTAACATAATACCAGGTAGTCTATCTAAACTAAACGATAGCGTACTCGTAACCTTGTATACTGTCATACTCGTACATTGTCGATGTAGAAAATCAACATTGTCTCTCAAGTGCCAACTTAGTGTTGGCTTGTAAACAGCGATTTATATTTAGTTGACAGCCACGATTTGGCACCTGGACCGTTTGTTTTTCAAGCAAAACGGATTCTGAATGGATTTTGTATGCATAATAAAATTTTGTTGATGTTGATATATCTTTGCTTTAAATCTTTGATCAGCAACCTGTAAGTACACAAAAAATTATGAGTAGTCAAATAACTTATCTCGAGTTCTCCTCTATCAATTCCACACCAATATATAAAAGTGAAACGTAGTCTGTTTATTTGGGGAGTTTTAACGCCAAAACGCCTTATCTAATTTTGATGAAACTTTGTAAATATGTACTGTACAATATAGAGACCAACATAGGATACTCTTTATCCCAGAAAAAAGATAAATTTCTAGCGGAAAACTGGAAAATGACGATTACTTGCTGTAAGGAACGGTTGCCATGGAAACTAAATAATAACAAGTCTGTCAAAAGCATCAAGAACGTTGGTGCTATACATTTGCTTTGGTTTTTAATAACCTAGGATGTTTTATTCGCGATTAACTGTAGTCCGCGCGGACGAAATAGCGGGCGTTTTTTTTTTTTTTATATGTTACTATTTATTTCATTAACAAATTATAGTAGGATCCTAATTAAATAACTCTGTGTGGTATACCATCATAACGTCAGTCCACTCCATTTGTAATGAAAATGAAAATAACTTGTTGTTTAAATAAATACTTTAAAAATATATAGAATTAGACATCCCACAGCCAAAAATACTACTATACAGCTGTGACGCTGTCCAGTTTCAGAGAGAGGCTATGGTAGACCGTTTAAATTTAGCCTTAGAAGCCGTGTCCGATTGGGGCGATGCTAACCTGGTTAAGTTTAATGCTTCTAAAACGCAGGCATGTTTGTTTTCTGCTAAAAAGAGTCCTCTAAACCAATCTCCGTCTTTCCAAAGTGTAACAATACCAATAGGCGACCATTTGGAGCTTTTGGGTGTCGAACTCACATCAAACCTGAATTTTGGGTCTTATATTGAATCCAAAGCCAAGGTAGCTGCAAAAAAACTCGGTATTTTGTCTAAGGTTAGGCGGTACTTCACACCGGGACAGCTTTTGAATCTTTACCAAGCACAGGTCCGATCTTGTATGGAGTACTGCTGCCACCTCTGGGACGGTTCTGCCAAGTATCAGCTCGAGTCTTTGGATTCAATTGAGAGACGTGCTATCAGGCTCATTGGGGATGACACTCTGGTAAAGAGTAAGCTTCAAAGTCTGGCGCATCGACGTGAGGTAGCAAGCCTGGCGGTATTCTACAGATTGCACTATGGAGAGTGTGCACAAGAACTGCACAACCTGATTGGGGGATCACCTTTCCATCACCGTACGACTAGACGATCAGCAAAGCGCCACTTTTTCATGGTTGAAATACCTCGCATAAGAACAAAGCGTTACGCTTCTTCATTTATTATAAGAACTGCAAAGGAGTGGAATGCCCTGCTCTCGTCAGTGTTTTTCGAGGTGTCCTCGTTTGTGTTCAGTCAGCGGTAAATTATAACCCCGGTGTGTTCAAGTCAAGAGTGAATAGGTATCTACTAGGCAAGCGTGCCACATCATCATACTAGGCAAGTGTGCCTTCGACCACATCATCGCTTTCCATCAGGTGAGATCGTGCTCAAACGATTGCCTAGTCCGTAAAAAAATAAAAAAATATGATAATATTGATGTATGTACGAGTATGGTGTGATGTTCATGTTTAATAAGAAATGGTTGGCAAGGCCAAACGTTATTAATTTAGTTCAAATATTTTATTGTCAGATATTATTTTAGATCTAGATCATCAATAATTCTCAAAATACTTTTGTTATTTACAATTCTATAAGCATTTTTTTGAGATAATAATATATAGAAAGCAAATACAGACTTGTCTGTTTGTTGTTAACAGAGATACGTCAAAATTGTCCCTTGTTATATGTCGAATTTAATCTCCCCGCTCCTATGGCTAACTTGCTGCAGTTTCACGAATTTCAGTCACATTCAGAACTCGACAAAGCTCATGCAAGTTGAAAGTGTGGAGATGACGTGGCCATTATTATAACGACATAATACGTGTTGCGAGCGTGACACGTGACAGATATCTCGCTGCACGCCGCCGCTTAATGACACGTCTGTGCTGCAACTAACTTTTAGTATGGGACGTGACAGTTACTGAAGTTGTCGATAAAATCAATTATCAGTGATGTTATAATGATCAGCGTAGCATTGATTACCAAAAATATATTAATTAACTTGTTATATACTTCCAATGCATTATTATAAGTTCATAAGTTAACACATATTAGCATTAACAAGCTATAATTGATCTAGTTTTCTTATTTATATAAGTATTGCAAAGGTCAAAAATCTGCAAACTTGGTCATAGCTTAGTCATTTGTCCAACCGGTTTAAAAAAGTTTTACATATTTTTATTTATGTTAAACGATTACGATAGATTTAAACTCAAAACTACAAAAGTGATATCGTATTAGTTAAGATAAATCAAAGTATGTCTGCTATTTGGACAAACAAAAGATTATTTTTCCCCGTTCAGATGTTGTACTTTAAGTTTAAGCCAGTGTAATTTTAATAAATATCGATGTTGCTTTCCCGGCCCTATCATTTGTTGGGCTGCTGACAGGCGGAAGGCGCAGACGGAAGTAATGGCGCGCGCTGTCAGCCTTGTCGCGACTCGGACGCCTGTCGCACTATGTTGCTTGTTAGTTGCGACTTACCACTTGGGATACGTAGTTTTTTGTGGTACAACTTCACCTTAGTACATAGGGTGATACGAATCTACAGACATAAATATGGTAGCCTAACGGTTCAATAGTGCAACATAGAATCCAACGACACCGGGTTCAATCCTAGGCTCCGCCTATGACTTTTCTAAGTTATGTGCGGTTTACCATCGCGCCGTGCTTCGGAGGCCACGTTAAGCTGTTGGTCCCGGCTGTTATTGATTAATAGCAGTCGTTAAGCCATATCAGAGGCCCTCGGGCGGCCTGACGAACTCAGACACCGGAGGCCAGCACTACCTCATATGACAAACAAACAAACAAACAAACAAAAATATGTAGAGGTGTTACTTAACCTTATACTTCAAGCAATCAATAAAACATGTTTACAATACAAATAAACTTGATTGTACACCATAAAAAATACACGCTAGGATATAAGTCGTAATTTAAAGAGTACTTACAATTAGCGGTTTTATGCTAAAGAAAGAAAACAAAAAAAATAGTGTTTTTAGCCGACTGTATGTCCGTATGTTCCCCTGTAGAGCCTAGGCTAATGTAACGGTTTCAACTTATAAGGTATCTAGCACGTAATCTATACTTATAATAAAGCAATAAAAACGAAAAAGTCTGTACAATGAAGATAATTATGAAAAAAAAAATGTCTAGGTACTTAAATAAGCTACAGAACAAGAATAGAGCATTTGATAGTTTGTCGGTATGTTTATTCGAGAATCACGTAAAAACTACTGGACCGATTGCGATGCGTTTTTCACTATTGGATATCTTAGAGAAAAACTGGGATACTTGGTATCTCAATCCGATGAGTAGAAACCAAGCAATCGATAAAAATAATTTCCTAAAAATAGTTCCTGGAATACCGCATAGAGTACTTTAAACCTAAAGAAATGACCACGCATGCAAAGCCGCGTCCATTAGCTAGTAATTTATATAAATTTAACTTATGCGTACTTACCTAGTTTATTGAATACTCTATTCAATTTTGTAGGCATTCTAAATCTTGCTAATAATATTCCATATACAATTCATTGAGAAGTCTTCAAAATAAAAGTGATGTGTCACACTCATATTATACAAGCGAAAGTAACTATCTGTCTGTCTGTTGTTGTATTTTCCTTATTTGTATTAACGTTTGCGAAAGTATTTGTGTTTGTTGCCACTAAGCCACCACCTGCGATCGGATTTTGATTAAATTTAATGTATAAATAAACGTTTCTATATACTCGTAGATACTGGATTTATCGGTGCTCCAGTCATTTAGGACATAATTGGATACAATAACATTATAGTATATTCTTATCATTATCTACACGCGTGAAGCCACGGGGCGCATCTAGTAATTAAATATATTTAAAAAAATACTATAATTAATAACAGCTTCACATAAAGCAATCAAATACAAATACCTTACTGTAAAACTATAATTACTTACTTAATTTTTGAGTTATAAGAGTAAAGAACGTGAAACTTTACAGCGAATAAATAAATCTGTGTCCCGTCAGAGGTTCGCTGTCACGCAGCAACGTTCGGTTGACTTGACGCGTGATGTCTGACACGCCCGCTGTGCCGTTGATATGATAACGTCATAACTTTACATCGAAAATAATTAATGTTTTATGGATATTGCAGTGCATGAAATATCATGATAAAAGTGTAAACCTCTTTATTTGTCCGAGTTATTAATTTATTTACTCAAATTAACACCGTTTCGATGAAGTTAAAAACGCATGTTTCGAGATTTATAGACAACCTTTTGCAAAAATAAACTGTAGATAGATAGATAGAAAATTCTTTATTGTACACATAAGATAAGTACATAGGCGAACTTAATGCTTGCAAGCATTATCTTCTAGTTAATCTCGGTGTATTGTGATGTTTTTAATGCGGAATAGTGCCTATTTTAAATTGGAAAACTAATAGATTCCTAACAATAATATAAATACTATTACTATAATTACTATACCTACGTGTATAATATAATACTACATAATAATATAATTTTATTTATACATAGTATAACTAATTAGGATACATATTTTAAATATATAACTACATACAGTAATAAAACAGGTAATAAATAAGATATTCAATAATTTGCTCAGTTCATTGTTTTAACTATGTCACGGTCACTGCACGTACGACAAAACACTACGTCCTGACTGTCATGATAAAAGTGTAAACCTCTTTATTTATTGATTGATGAGTTAGGGTGCATCGTTTCGCTCGGCGCGCTGAATTCAAATTTTCTTGCCTTTTTTGTCAATTACAGCGTAATTACTCATTGTGGATTTATTAAAACCAATTTTGCACCAATAAATAGGTTTTGTCAAGAAATTACGGTTGAAATGATCACTTAGATAATATTGTCAATATGCTGATTTTCGTCATGGTCATTGGTTTATTGACAAAATGCACTTATACTAGCATTCACTTTGATTTTTGGTTTGTTTAACTTCTTGATACAACCTATTTAAGTATTTAATGTTGCAAAATAAATTTTCATGATCCTACAATGAGTAATAGAGCTGTAATTGACAAAAAAACCCAAGAAAATTTATATTTGGCGCACTGAGCGAAACTTTGCACATCAAATATAATACTGTCTGAAACAAAAAATGAACTTATTGTGTGACTGTCAAACTATAATTACTTACTTTACACAAATAAAAAAATATTGCAGTTGAATACTGATAAGTCTATTTTATTCCCAATCAATTTTTCCCAAACAGTGTTTGATAGTAATATTCAGTGTCTATAATTATAATTGCTAGCTGTCAAATGTAATGTACAAAATATGCGATTAGATCATTATAATACCATCTATGAGTAATTCACCTAAATCACCTTAACACAAACATAACATTTACTCCTCGAGAAAATCTGTCGAAACCTTAACTATCAAAAGTTAAGAGTCAGATTATTTGTTTAGTACTTGCATAATGGTGTTGGTATATATAAAACGATGAGTAATTAATTGACATTCATTGACGGCCACTGCGCCATCATCACATCAGTCAATCAAGTTGATCAATTACGTGCATTCATACTCTGGACAAGTGACAGTTTAATGAAATGTTAGCTTTAAATAATTCCAGGCGTAATTACTTAGGTGAACAATAATTATTATGCACTATGTAATGATATATTGTATTGTATATATTGTATGTATTGATATATTACCTGGTGTGTAAGTGGCCTAAACAGGTTGGTTTTTAAAAATAAAAAGTTTGTTGTGTGATTTGTTATGGATAAACTATAAATGGACATACAGTTAAAATTGTACGTGTAGTGAATAATATTTTTGATGTATTTATTCATAAAACAGGTGTTATTCATTAACAAACAACTAAAGTTGTTGGACATTTCGGATTTGTTACGGGCCCGAACTAAGCGACAACTTGAAAAGCAACTGGTGTTGAATAAATCAATATTTGTTTAGTTACCCATATTAATATTGTAGCATCGTCATTGAATGTAGCTAATGCATTTTCATGTCTTGAAAGCCCACAAAGTCAACACAAACTAATAAAACTGAGCCAAACATAAATCAGCAAATATTTCAATGAATTTATTTCAACATCTACAGAAACATTAAAACCTTACATAAACACACTACAACACAAATACAGCTCAAAATATTGACAAAAAGAGTTCCCAACATAATACACGCTTAATACGCTCATGTCGTATCGCTGTCAATTAATTCAACTGTCAGGTCTGTCAGATTAACTCATTATAGGATTTACGAGCGTTCACATAATGATGTCCGGTCTCATTGTCATGTTACTGGGATACAGTGTTTTAACTTACGACAAAATTACATAGATAAATTATAATGAAAAGACATTGATTATTCGCCGAATGATAAGCTTCTACATATCTTCAGTCTCTGACAGTTTTTCTGGTGCCAAACAATGGTATGATATCTTTTTTGGTCAGCTTAAAATGATTTGAGACTCTTTAGACTGATTGTACAATGTATTACGGTTGCAGTATTTTACAATTGAGTGATGAGTCGAGCTGGTCATTTCTCGCGATGGTATGCGCCACCCTGTCTATAACAACTGCAGTGTAAAACTTGCGATTGCAAAATCTTGTACGCTACTTTATTGCGCCCGTCACCAGCTCAGACATACAACCTAAACTCTGGAACACCATATGCACACTACCTACTGCTTAGAACTTTCTGGCTAAGGTGTGGTACTGCTCTAAGGAGACTCAAAAGAGGCCACTACAAAAAAGCAGCAAAGTACCGCAGACTGCATTAATGTAATGTTTTTGGTAACGAAACTTTTTTTTTACTAAGTGACCTGCCTATTTGTTTAGTAGCAATTTGCTAGTTTATAAGAACCAGGGCCCAGACACTAGCATTATTGTATTGTATCCTGGGTGAATAACAGTGGTTATAACAGTGTGCATAGCTCAATTTGGGTATTTGCGATGAAATACTAGTACGGTATTATATTGACCCATTGTTCAACAATTACGCCAATCAATCAACGGAAATTTGAATTTTGACTCGTTGTCGTACGGGCTATTATTCATACTTTATCAGTACAATGTTTGAGGTTTTAATGAGCTGGGAATTAAAACAAAATTTAGGAGGCGAGGGAATTTCAACTTTAAAGCGGTGACGATACTGTTGGAAATAATTCGGAGTGAAAGTTTTCGAACAATTAGCTAATTACAGTGGTGGTCGCGGACTCGGCAGCGTGACAGCGATAGGACAGCGTGACACGTGTCGCGTGGTTTGACGTTGACAGTGACACCGGACGGACATGCGACGAAGTTTTCGACGCTGTCAGCTAACGGGTAGGGCTGGGAATTGCAAATTTTCTACCCTTTGCTTTTGTTGACGTATTTGGAGAGTTTTTGACGTCTTTATTAAGCGTGTGTTGCTTGTAAAAGTGTTGCACGTGAAACGTCTTCAAAATTGCATACGGGGTACTACGAGTATAACTGAAACTTGACATGAACGGAAACGATTTAAACGGATATGATGTGCTGTTCAATGCAACGTTGGAATTTAGTTCACTCAAATGAACTAGATGGCGTTGCAAGTCTTTGCATCGTGGAAACGAGTCATTCACTACATGTCAGTGCATATTTTACAACAAATTCAACCAAGTACATGACAAATACCGTCTGAATTCTTTATTTTAAAGACCCTATAATATTCCGCGTAAATTTCCGTTAGTTCAAACCAGCGTAACGGCTCGCCTTTACAGACGTACTATAGACCGTTCACTTTTACTCATGCCTTTCATACAATGTTAGCGCTACTGACTATCAATGAAATGACAGTCGATGTTGACAAAGATTAATCTTGCAGAACGTATTGAAGTATCAGGGAAAATACGATTACTTTGTGTATACGCGTTTAACAATACCAAAAATATTGAAAAGTAGTGCAAAAGAGATTGTGGTGCAGATTCGTGATTTTTGTGAAAGAGAAATATTAAACAAAGCTCCGATTATCCATTAAAATCAAGTTAATGTGTTGCCACCATGACAGGTAAGTAAAATAGAGTCGCCAGATCTCAAAATTGATACGAAAGTATATCCTTGTGCTTTATATATATATATATATATATATATATAATAAAATCTAATATAATATATATATATATATATATTATATTATATTTGATTGGATGATAATTATGATAAATAATTTGTTTGTTTTTGTTGTTGGGCTTTACTAAAAAACTAAGGGATAATCTAAAATTAAACAAAAATAACTCTTTCAAGTGTAGGTCACCAAACTTGGCCCAATTGTCAAACTTTGAAATAATCTTTATCTTTAATATGTTTGGCTTCCTATCTACCGAGTTGGGTCGAAAGTTATCGTCGAACAAACATATAACACTAATTCGTCCAAGTTGATTATGAGACGTCGCTTCAGTTAGTCAAAAATAATTAATATGTACCTACATCATTGGTTCTATTTTCTTATTTTTTCATCTGATGATAAAAACCTTTGGCAGAATTACGAAACTAGTTGAAGTTGCTGTATTCATAGTCGGTATTGATATTTTAAATTATCTCATCTACCTTAATTTTTGGGACGTATTGTTGGGAAAATCTGGCAGCCTCACTACTCAGGGCTAGTATTCCCTGAAATAGCCGCTTGCTTGCTTAGACGCTACCTAAAATTTTTGAGTGGAGTTGTTTTTGTCAGACCAGGGTTGCAAATTATAAAATTTTGCCCAAATGACATGAAACTTTATTTCTATGTAGTAAGAGTCGAAATTTATCATTGCAAACTTAAAAAAAGAAAAAACCCATAAATTCTTGTCATAAATAAAGTGATTTTGCCAACCTGATGTAACAAAAATTTTGAAGCAGCGACCAATTATTGCGAGAGGGACAATTTTGCCGTCATTGAGTGCTGATTTCATGTTTTATACTAATAATATAGCAATTTGTACGAAAAAGTCTGTGGTGTGGACGACCACATTCTTGTTCCATGCCTTTGGAGTTCTCCTAGAGAAGAGGACAGAATTTAACATACGCTGAAGTTCTTTAAGAGTACCTTCCTGCTATCAGCTCCGTAGTAATTCCGACCGTTTCAGAGTCATCTCGATTCCGTCAAGGCTGACTTCTGGCAGCTCTTCAGTATAGTGGCGGGTCAGAGTGGCCCTGGAATTCTCGATATCGGGTTTGGGTGGCGACGCATGTGACACGTACAGTCGGCCATAGAAATCTTCAACTTCCACGAGAATCTCTCTTAGAAATGTCAATTTTCCTGCTTGATCTGGTCAACTTCGTCAGATGGCTTCGACCAAGCTGTTGTGCGAATACTTGACCCCCGATTTAGCTCAATCGCTTCTTTTGTAGCGCCTGTATTGGAGCGTTGGAGATCTTGCCTTAACAGCTTTATTATTTGCTTATTCAAAGTCCGCTGATCTAACAAAGTGACTGCTGGATTTTCGCATCATTTCTCAATGAGCTGCAGAGACTCACCAAAAGTTTTGATTTCCTGCCTGTACGCCGTATCTTGCAGAACTTCGTTCCTTCTTTCCTCATGATTCCCAGCACTTGGTCTAGTTAATTGTTAATGTCAACGTCAATTTATTGTGCTTTCCAAGGCAGTGAATCGGACCTCCAGTTTCAACTGGAATATTTCGTATCCAACAACAGTTTGGAGCAAGTTAGGTTGTAGAGTAGACTTCATCAAACGGAGACGTTCAAGCTTGCAATCAATATTCAGAGTGCATCAGACAAGTCTGTGATCACTCCCGGTTTTGAACCTAGTGATCACTGATACATCTCTGAGTATGCGCTTTTTATCTGCTATGATGAAGTCGATCTCATTTTTCGTCACACCATCGGGGCTTTGCCATATCCACATCCGATGAGGCTGCTTTTTAAAGAATGAGTTCATTAAAAAAATACTTTTTTTCCCGGAAGTTGACTTGCATTTGCCTCTTGTAACTTCTGCTGCCAAATCCGTGTTGTACTACTACAGACTCGCTGTATGTCTGTACTCCCAGTTTAGCGTTGAAGTCTTCTATGACAACGTTGAAGTGTGCCTTGGAGGTATTGTGCAAGGCTTTAGATATGTCTTTGTACATATATATCCTCTACTTCATCATCAGTGTGTTCCGAAGTCGAAGTTGCATTTACCTGAAAATAAGCTTGAGCAACCCTATTCGAAACACTGGAGTTTTCTATAAAGTTGTCAGAGAGGACCTTATTGATAAGGAACCCGACACCGCCTTGGGATTGCTGGTCTCCTTCCCTGAAATACATAAGATGGCACGACTCTAAGGTTACGGTATCCTCTCCCTTTCTAAGGATTTCACATAACCCCAGAATGTGCCATCTCATGTGCCCCAGCTCCTCTTTCAGTTCCGTCAAATGTTCGTCGAGCTGTAACGTGCGTCTGTTGTACGTACCCAGAGTCAGTCGGTTTTTGCGGGCTTTCGTTGCCCGGGGATTCTTAGCACCCCCTGCCCTGCCATGACCGTGACCGCTGCCGTAGCCTGGAATAGCCGGGCTGCCGGAAACTGGGGGCCGCACTTTTATTCTACTTAACATGTGAGGCCCATAATCGCCACGCTGGGCAGGCGGGTTGGCGATCGCAGGGCACATTTTCTTGAACCGATGACGCTGCTGCCAGTCACCGATCTGTAGAATTTGACAGCGCAAATTTTGAATGGTTATACCGCCATTTGTCAGTCGTCAGAGCCTCTTCCGTTGTTTGACAGGATGTACGACGGGCAGGTGAGGTTGACTTGGAGTACTGAGGTGGTTATATTTATACAACCAACTAATAGACAAACGATAGCTGTTTTCAAAATTACAGTGCATCTGACTTTAAACATATTGTAACGATTGTAATATTATTGAAGTCGACACAAATAATAATCAGCTATTCCAGTTGCCAGTCACACAATCTTTCAACGCGCCATCTTGCGCTTAGCGGCGCTGAACGCTTGATATCTAGTGACAACGCGACGTATTGCGCTAAACGTGTGTCACGTTGCGTTAGCTTGTCGCACTTGTCTCCTATTTATAATTCTTGTATGTCAGGCTAGTAGATCTTACTGGTTAATTTATTGGTTGAGATGATTTGAATTGGTAATAATTTGACTGCAGTTTTGGATTTGATTGTTTTTTTGAGACTGGAGTTCAAAAATATTAGTGCATAGTAAACTTGACGTTTTAGTTTTCTTAAAAAAAAACATGTCGGTTTAGCTGTGCTTCAATTGTTGGTGAACTCAATTCGGTTATAAAAGTTAATCGAGGTAAAACTAAATTTTTGGTCATTACAATGTAATGGAGTAGTCATTGCTAATGTTTTATTTTTCTGTAACTGACAGTAACTTCACTTGCCAGAAATTGCATGTAAGTGAGAATACTTGACATGAAACGTCTTTAAAATCACTCAGATACATACGGGGTACCATGACTAAAAAAGGGACCGTCACGAAAAGGTTTTTTTTTTCGCTTTTATAACTCTGTAACTTTAAGTTCCAGAGCACTAATTTTTGTGTCATTTTTTATATAGACAAAAATTAGTGCTCTCTATATAGCTTGATGATGTAATATTTATTTTTGTCAAAAAACAGAGCGGACAGGCAAAAAGAGCAATCAGCAAAATGTACGTTTTTGTGATCTTTAATTCGGTAATACTTGCAATTTAGATAGGGTCGCGTATTGGTTGTAGTGTTGTTGTAAAGATATAAAATATTTTAAAAAAAAGTCTACTTTAGACTAAGTAATTTAAAAAAGGGGTAGAAAAAAGTAAAAATCATAAAAGTGGATGCAGCACCCGGAATGTCCGTGTTAAAATAAAGACTAGGCGCATTGTTAGAAAGAAGAAGTCCTGAAGCTCACAACGGTACCCTAAGCTCTAGCACAGGGTGAACGAGAGGGTTCCAGGACCGGATCATTTTTTTATTTTTTTTATTTTTTAAAAATCATAAAAGTGGATGCAGCACCCGGAATGTCAGTGTTAAAATAAAGACTAGGCGCATTGTTAGAAAGAAGAAGTCCTGAAGCTCACAACGGTACCCTAAGCTCTAGCACAGGGTGAACGAGAGGGTTCCAGGACCGGATCATTTTTTTATTTTTTTTATTTTACGTGTAGACGTTTCACGATAAACAAACGGTTGTGCGCCCCGACAAAGCCCCACCCGGTTATTTTTTCGTACTCATGTAAGTGCACGCCCAGATGTCCAGTAATATCATACACACCACCACCATCCCTATTACTTCCGTTATTCTTTTCCGTGCACGGTTGTCTGAAAGAGATCGCTTTGAGCGATAAGACCGCCAATTGTGACACTTTTATTACTTCGTTTGCTTTTTAGTTATAAGATTTGTATTTGTATGGTGTGTGTCAATAAAGTGTTATCTATCTATCTACCTATCTACTCAAGTGCAATATAGTACTCAAATGCTAATGCAAAATAATATAGTGGTTAATATATGTTACATACTCGTATGTCAACATTTTAAAACATGTCAACCAAATGTCAATTCAAACTTACATTACTGACGAGGTAATTATAATGGCCTATGTTCGCCACCCAATAAAACACAGTCATGTTCATTTCACACATTAGCGGCCGTACTTCATAATTACTATTAGTATAACGCCATACAACGTACTCCACATACCTTTCAATGCTTCAGTCAGACATCCGTCACCGCTCTCCGTCTCGCAATACATGTATAGTTGCAGATATGTTGCATTGCAAACATAGCTTTGAGACGTTTGTGTAACGTGGTATGTTATTGATGTTGATGTCATTACATGTAATAAGGTCAAAGGGTTTGAGTCCAATGAATTAGGGAACGAATTTGAGAAGACCTTTACGCAGCCAGTGGGAAAGCACAGGATACATTAAAAGATTCCATATTTTATTTCCAACAAATACATTTTACATTTATATTAACAAACTAGCTGATGCCCGCGGCTTCGCACGCGTGGTTATTTCTCTAGGTTTAAAGTGCTATATTATGTGCTATTTCAGTACCTAAAATACCAACATTTGATCAAAAATCCTTCTGCTGTCAAAGTTATTTTTATTGATTGCCCGGCTTCTACTCCTACCCCAGCTTTTAAGTCAAACCCTAAGCTATCTAACAATGAAAACTGCATCGCAATCTGTTCAGTAGTTTTTACGTAATGCGCGAACAAACATACAGATAGACAAACAGACAAACACGAATTTTATAAAGTTATATTCTTGTTCAATAGCTTATTTTGAGTACAATAGATCATTTTTTTAAAATATCTTCTTTGTACAGACTTTTTCGTTCTTTTTCTTTATTATAAGTATAGTTTATTTGTTCAATAACTTTCAAGTGAGTCCTAACAGTAGATTGTGCAACAAGTGCATAAAACTAGTCATTTTATTCGAGACGTTTATCCGCCCGATCCGTAAGCGAGAGTAGATAGTCCAGGATAAGATGCTTTGTTTTGAAAACTAGCTAGCTATACACTCTGTTTTTCCCTTCGACTGCGGGGAAATGAAATAGTGATATTTAAAATAACCAAAAAAAAACTGCTAAAAAAGATTGGGGCTTAACCAACGTTTTTTTTAAACTTACTTCATGGAATATTAGGCTCGGTTCAAATGCGGGTTATGCCAATCCGCTGCATGAAATCGTGGACATCGCTACAAGAGAATTATTTGTTGTGCTTCACTCCGCAAGATAATAATAAAAAGGGTACGCAAAAATTGGTAAACAATGTAGTTATTGTGTTGCGTAGGTTTCGTGCTTCGTATTAGTTTTTTAACGGAAAAATTTGGATCACGGACGGAATACGAATCCGCATAAATCGATGCCTCTGCGCGGCACATGCCTCTAACCAATTCGTCTACCGTGACCACTGCATCATCACCCAAATTGTTCTCTTAGTTTCTGAACCCTACTTATATATATAGGGGACGGTAACGCAATCTTTATAAAATTATCATATTTAGAAAATTAATAGGTTATATTCTCGCTAAGTAGGCGTTAATGCAAAAATCATAAATTATTAAAAAGAAAAAACTTTGTGTTATGAAAAAAAGTGACGAACAGTATATAGACAATAAAGATACAGACTTGCAGGTAAGCAGTAGCTGTTATCTATAAGAGCTGTGCTTTCTCTTCCAATATGAAGAGAAATTGAGACGTAAAACACTTCTATGCATAAAATGTTATTTTAGTTCGCTTTCAACCAGCATTAACAAGAAATTTACAAGCATGAGAAGTGAAAAGGTTTTTGCGGTATCATTTAATAGCTCAAATGGTAATTCTCATAATAATTGATCATTGACCCTTGCGCAAGCGTCACCCACAATGAAACCAATCTTGTGCGCGCTGATAAAGCACTTACTTCTAGCAGTGAACATCTTCTTGAAAGGGAAGAAATAATAAATAAATACACATTTAATAATATTACGTTTATATACGTTTGTTTACATTGTTCGTGGCGCTCGTGCAAGGCACAATTTAAAATAATAATTCTTTAAAACTAAGAATTTACTTGAAAATTTACCCAACTTGAACCATTTCAAAAATAAATTGTACAGACTTTTTGGTACTCACCGCTTTATTATAAGTACATGGTCATTTCATTTAAAAGTAGCCCCATACGTGTTATTCCAAGACCATAAGTACCTATAAAGTACAATAATAGGTATACTACATTTCTTCAAAGTTTGTTCAGCAGTCAATTTAGTTTTTATCGATTGCGCGGCATCTAATCATTGGGTTAAAATACCAAGCAAGTCAAACCCTAAACTATCCAACAGTGAAAACCGTATGGCCATAGGTCCAGTAGTTTTTACGTGATTCGTGAACAAACATACAGACCAACAGACAGACATGATTTTATAAAATGATAACTTCTTGTACAATTGCTTATTTTAAGTACCCTAGACAGTTTTTTTGAATTATCTTCTTTGTACAGGCTTTTTGGTACATATTGCTTTATTTTATTATAAGTATAGATCGATATAGATATATTTAAGTATCTTCTTCACCCTATTCTCTCTATTTGATTAACAGCCACCATTAATGGTCACGCGTTGTCTTCAGATGAATTACCGATACCTACATTACAATAAATAGTTTATATTATTTTAATAGCAGGTAAGTAATCAACTCCTTTTAAATCTATTAATTTCATTTGAATATTCAAAGGAGACGATTTAAAGTGGGCCTAAAATAAAGTTTAACTAACCAAAGTGAGACAGGTGGCATTAGAGGTAATATATAATAAATCTTGTTTTTTAGGACCTCTGATTTAGAGTTATTTTCATTGGCGCTAAATATTTGCTGGGTCAAAAGAAACGTAACCCTTTACATAGTTGATAGATTTAGGCGTTACTTTACGGAAATCCATATTTAAAATGAATGCAGTAAAAATAAGTTATTAAGTTCACTCTCAATCCAGCACGCGACGAGTCAACATCTCCCGAGGATGCCTCGTGCAGAGGCGAAACACGTGTCGTATTGCTTTCAGACGTTGGTATTTTGATTGAAGTAACTGTTTTTATTGTCTTTTTATATACGAGTATATGTGTGGTGTATGTATATATATTTACCTTTTGGTCTAGTCTTTTAATTTACGATAATTTCATTTCGGTAATTGGCTTGGTTAGTAGGGATGTTTATATATAATATTTTTATTTTTCCATTTATCTTATTCTGACTAACATTTTGGCGGAAGTAAGCTACTTATATATTTTTACTTCATTCATTTTGTAAAACTTTAACTTTAATATTTTATCTTTTATTTCACTTTCACAGTTCTCGGGTTAATTGGACTCTGAATAAAAAAACAAGGTCTACACAAAAATAAACATCACCTTTTCATTTGAAATCTAGCATAAAAACATGGGGTAAACTTTTTGATCTTTACAAAACTGGTACTTATTGAAAACATTATTTATTTTAGGACGAATACACTAATATAACATCATCTGTCTATACTTGTAATAAAGCAATAAGAACGAAAAAGTCTGTACAAAAAAGATAATTTAAAAAAAATGATCTAGAGAACTAAAAATAAGCTACTGAACAAGAATTCAATAATTTTAAAATTCGGGTCTGTCTGTTTGTTTGTCTGTATGTTTGTTCGCGCATGACATAAAAGTACTGCACCGATTGCGATGCGGTTTTCACTGTTGGATAGCTTAGGTTTTGACTTAAAAACTGGTGAACTTGGTATCTGAATCCAATGAGTAGAAGGCGAGCAATCGATAAAACTTATTGACGGCTGAAGGAATTTTGATCAAATGTTTTGATATTTGTATTTTAGGTCTTGGAATATATGAGTACTTTTAACCTAGAGAAATGATCACGCATGCAAAGCCGCGGGTACAGCTAGTATGTAATAATCGAGTATGTGGATGAAAATGATATCAGTTGTTGGAATAGTGACATTTAACCTTAAAATATCCAAGTTTGATGTGACTCCAAAAACGTTGTAAGAGACTTAATTTGTACACAGCGTTGTTTCATTCATTAAAAATCTATTTTGATATATAAGCACATTCAGAGGGCTCCTCTTCAATAAATAACCATAAATCTACAAACAACTTTAAATAGAATATCTGTGCGTAATACAAAGCATTTAAAATACCCAGCTAAAAGCATCACCCCACAAATTTACATAAAATGCTGTCACATACAATAAGATGTAAGTATTTATTTGACGCCAACTATCCGCTGGCAAGATCTCAGAGAGTCTTATTATCGCTGTTATGTTTAATGGTAGTAGACAGGCTGATTTAGGAATTACACACATTACTGTCGGCGATGTTATCTGTTTGGATGCAAAACAAATACGTGCCTTCATTTGCTTTGAACGTTGGATTAATTTGATGTTGAAGTTGGATGGGGCATTTGGTCAAATGTTGGACTGTTGGTATATTGTTATTGCATAAGTCAGATGGTTAAATCTTTGCGCAAGATTAAATAAGTTCATAGGAAATAATTGGTTTCCAAAATATTTAATTGAAATAAACAGAAGTAAATTTAGTAATGTTTAACCAACTAATTTTAATCACTATACCTAGTGATTGTTGGTAATAAGTACATTCTAAAAGCTTAGTAAAGACCTGATGAGCCACAAAAAGAGAACGCTTTCTACCTTTTCACATATATCACCATCAGATACATTTTTTTTAAATAATAAACTGATTCAACCATAATAACCAACAACATCAACACAATAATTTCCTCCAACATTTGGACAAACGTTTGCGAATTAGAGCGTCGGCCCGGCAGCGAATCGTCAATCATCTGCACGCATTAATCTTGCGCAGACAACTTGATAGATCATCGCACAGCGCGCCAACCGATGAGGGGATGAGGAACAATATACTGTGGATGCGGTAGTGATGTTTGTGTGCCTGTTGAAATTTCACTGTATTTGTTAAGGTGACACCTTTGAACGAGTAGCAACGTGCACGAGAATTAAGCGGCTTTATCATTATTCAAAATCTGAAAGATGAAAAGCGCATAGAACTTTATATTTTTGGTGCAATTGTTTAAAAAAAACTGTACTAATTGAGATTGCGTTGTGAATTGCGATACATGTTTCTCTAATCTCAAATGAATTTTATTCATTTCTTATTTTTAAATGTTTATAACTCTAATCCAAATATAGATGGAATACAGAGAATAAAAATGGGCGAGGAAAGTCTTTCACGTAATTATTATGATTTGTAACTACAAGTTTCCATCTGGCCAGTGACATGTTCATCTCCACATTTATGAAAGTATTGGAATTTATGAAATGAGACAGTTTTTTTTTAAATCTAAATGACAGTAAATAGAAAATGATGAAGACTAATGAAGAATTACATGCCCTTACAAGATGCCAATGCAAAATTTCTTAAAATAGAAAACTATCTTGTCCAAATTTCCCACCTCCAACTACGGACACATAAGCCCTCGGCTCGCAGGTAATAAATCGCGCTAAACAAGTAGGTTGGACCGTTTTATCAAAGTCAATCGCTATCACGCCGACGCCTGAGTAATCGCACTGGTTTGTTCTATGTCTGGTGGGATGTGTGCCTCGATAGAGGGAGTGGGAGTCCTAGGAATTAGAGCACTGTCGGTTGTGTGGAGCACTGTCATTAAATATACAGATAGCAGCTTGTATTTGACTACAGTGTGCATAAAGCTTGTCTTTCCCAACGGTTCTCTATTCTTCGGGAAATTTTACCAGCCCACTGCCGCTTTAGGTTGCCGTGAGTGTCCACGTTTCGGCTCCGTAGGTCATGACTACCGAACGCACCGATTGAAGACTTTTGTCTTGAGTCACTGTGGTATGGACGACGAGAAGACCATACCATGTCGTCATCCATACCACAGGAATATGCTGCTGTCTACATCCTGAATTCCCTTATAAGGAGAATAAGGAGTTCACGACTCTCTGTCATGAGGAATACGACTCAAAGAAGAGAAGTGGTAATACCAATAATTAGTAGCATGCCAGTTGTGTGTATGTTAAATTAATATTGTGGGTTATGTGTTACATTATCATTGATTTCGAAGGACCCTTTAATTTAGTCAAAATCACATTTCACTGTATATTTATGCACAAGGTGAGCACTCGGCGGGTACGCGTGGGTACACCTGGGGGCAAAGAGTATAGTAATCCTGGGGGGTTAAAATGCATTTCCATAAACCCCCACCTGTCACATGGAAACTTTAACAATTAATAGACAAAAGATTTGTGTAAAACCTTGTGTAAAACAGCCTTGAAAGCATCAATTTGCTGCGTTTTGACAACTGCTGTCAGTGACACGTCAGACGTCGTTTCAACATTTTTTTGCCGTTTTTTTGCAACAAAATATGACGGATGACATGTCGTGACAGCTCAAGGACGTGGGATATGGAAGTAGTAAATAGTTCCAATACAGTCCTGAGAATTTGATGTAGGTTAGTCTTGGATTACTTTTTTATCAATATTGTATTGTTGATGGGCAAAAGGAGAGCTTACCTCTGCTGTAGACAAATAAATGTCGATTGATTGATTAAGTATTGAATATGAGTAAAAATATCTCAGGATAGAAGATAGAAACTTAGCAATATTCGCGGTACCTACCTAAAACATGATCTAACGCTACGAATAAGTAATAAGATCTAACGTGATTAAGTAACTTATGTATTTACTTTTTTTAAATAACGGAAAAAGCAATCGTTTGACCACAATCTCACCTGATGAAAACCGAATGATGTGGTGGTCAAAAGTATAGTTCGCTTGCCTAGTAGATACCTGTTCACTCTAGATAACACACCTGGGTAATAATTTACCCGAAACACTTAGAGGGCATAGCCATTGAGGTATTATTACTAAGCAGAGCATTCCACACCTTTGCAGTTCTTATAATTAATAAAGAACCATAGCGTTTTGTTTTTGCACGCGGTATTACAACCATAGAAGTGCGGCGCTTTGTTGATCGTCTGGTCGTGCGGTGATGAAAGGTGAGGCGGGAATCAGATTGTGCAGTTTTTGTGCACACTCTCCTTAGTGCAACAGAATACTGACAGATTTGCAACCTCACGTCTATGCGCCAGACTTTGAAGACTAATGTTTACCAGAGTGTCATCCCCAATGAGCTTCATAGCACGTCTTTCAAATGAATCCAAAGCTTTGATCTGATACTTTGCAGAACCGTACAAAAGGTACTCCATACAAGATCTGTGCTGTGTGACAGATTCAAAAATTGTCCTGGTATTTCATTAAAACGTCATGTTTGTTCATTAAATGCTTTTATTTAACTTGCAATATTTGTATGTATGTATGTATGTTTGTTTAGGTCAAATTTTGCAGGCTAAATTAGAACCACTTCCTCTTATTTTACGGAGTTGAATTTTTGCATTGGTTCAGTTTCAATGATAATACAATTTTTATGGTAAGCATGACCTGAAACAACATTTAGGAACAGTTCCAGATAAGGGAACTCTTCAACGATCAATTGCACTATCACCACATTTTGTGTACACATTCTATTAATCTAGCCGGTTTGAAGTTTGACCATGATATCGCTGCAGCACTCCGGGTTGGCTCCTGACTTGTGAACTTTTCAACGGTTAACAGCACAGACACAAAATTTTGTGTACGTATTATATTATGATAGCCGGTTTGAAATTTTACCATGACATAGTTGCTGCTGTCCGAGTTGGCTCCTAATTAGGGAACTTCTCAAGGGTTAACAGGATAGACACGAAATGTTGTAAACGCATTTCATTGTGATACCCCGTTCTAAGTTTCATCGTTACATGGCTACTGCATAAGAACTTTTTTAAATGTTTTTAAATTAACTTATTTACACTCCACTGTTATTATTTGAAAATTTGAAAAAACAAACAAACTATTAGGAAATAGGCACAAAATCGTTAATTATTTACAAAACTTTAAATATTTACGTACCTCCCCTCACATAAGAAGAACCTGAACTCCCGACCTCTAACCAATATACTTTATATTAAAGAATTAAAGGCCCTCAGACATCCTGACAAACTCTTACACCAGACGCCAGCACACCTCATTCGACAAATTAACATGAAATAATCAGAAACTATAGAGACCGTGGTGCTACACCCGTCAAGATGTGGGCAGTACCGAAAAAAACATGTATATTATTTGATAGTGAGCTTAAAACACTCACACTTCCGTGAATACATCGTTGCGTCTATCATAGTGTTCTTAGAACCTTCCCTACCCGGAAGTCAAACAAATAGTTTATCCACCATTCATTAGATCTCACAATTCACACATGCTATCCATCATGCCATTAATCAACAAAAATAAATCAAGACTCATAAAAAATACACAATCTTCAAACGCATTACGTAACAGGGCAAGCATCATTCTTTTGTGTCTAGCGAGGACTGAGTTACCTAAAAATGTTGGTTCTGTTATTAAAACGTCCTCTATCTTGCGTCGTTCTTTCAATACTGGAAGTCCTAATTACTATGCACATTACCTTACATCACTCAATATAGGACATAGTTAATGGCCGAGGATTTAAAGCCACCACAAAAATACACGAACACAATAATACACTTCACATCATCACCTGGTATACATCCCCTGCTGAACACCAGCCTCCCCCCATAGAACGCCACGAGTGGTTGTTCGGTGTTTGTCTATCATAGCGGCGGTTTGCCATGACCGCATGCCAAGATGCGTATAGATGTTTGCTCGCAGTTGTTGGTAATAAACAGGAAAATGATGCTGTCCATTTTCTGAATTCCCTTAGCTGATTCTCACAGCACCTGTAAGATGAGAAAGTATGGTCCTATTATTATCTCAGGCACCTCACGGCATATTGCAACAGTACCGTTAAATTTTTACCACTTTCATTCCTTGCCTAGTACCTACACGTTTGATTGATAGCTTCCACGATCACGAATACCACAAGACTAGCCAACCAGACCCCAACTTTTGAGAGTTTCCTTCAAGATAGTAAAGTTTTGGAGGTCTCAGCAAGCTGGTCACGCAAAACACTGATAAACGAGCGAACGAATAAACACGGCTACTTTATTACAAGGAACGGCTATGATTTATTCATGCTCTTGTCAGATTTGATAGGTGGTTCCGTTCGGGACGTTGATTTGATCGCCGTTTATGAAGCGACCGAGAATTTAAGTTGATTGCTCGAAAAAGTATAGTTTGATGTCACACGATAAGTCATCAACGGCCTCTATGGTCCTCTGCTGAATATAGATTCCAGAAAAGGACTATAGCTAATCCTCACCACTGATACTAGCCACAGAGCCTGATCTTCGACTTTTCTCGTGTAATTGCTGCTAGCTACTTACACACTAGGTACCAAGAAGATTACGGTTGATTTCAAATAAAATACTAAGAATTATTTGAAGTAAACGGGATATTTAACATGGATAATATTTTTATTGAGTTCCCGATATTTCGGAATTGTAAAATAGTATCTATCCATGGTAAATATCCCGTTTCTAATGATTATACTTCTAGTGTTTGTGACCATGTTAGTTTTAAAGACAATAAGTACCAATTTATTTTAAAATTAACGATTTCGTATGCTTATTGAATTACCTTTTCTTGATTCCATCTTTTGTCTTCCTCAAATATGATGATACTCTAGATATGAAGTAGGTAGAAAAAAATATCTAAGTAACGTCGTTTTCTCCACTTTTTAGCTGATTAATACGAGTAGGTATATTACGTTATTTCATCATCTTCTATATTTAGAAGTAGAAAATAATTCTTGACAAATCCGAGAATTAAATTTATCTTGCCGATACCGTATATTAACTTCATAGTAATTTATGGCTGCAATATCATATCTTTAATATTTACTGGACGTAATGTAAAAATAATTGTTAGTGTTTTCCCACTCATGTTTAGCAATTTATTCTGGAAAACGAATAAATTATAATAAAGATGGCAAAAAATAATAAGAAGAAATAATTCTGCCACTTATCGAAATGTCGACATATTATTGATAGTGACTTCATAACCTTAGGTTGGGTTTGTTAATAACTAGCGTAAGAAATGTATTACGTTAGTATCTAATGCCCCAAGATTATTTCTACAGAGTTTTAATCGACATTAACAATTGAAGTGATACAATTATTATTGACTAGCTGTACCCGCGGCTTCGCACGCGTGTTCTTTTCTTTAGGTTCAATGTGCTATTCCAGGACCAATATACCAACATTTGAACAAACTTTCTTCAGCCGTCAAAAATACTTTATCAATTGCTCGGCTTTTAACTGACCGGATTGAGATACCAATTATACCAGATTTAAATAAAACCCTAAGCTATATAACAATGAAAACCGCATTGCAATCGATCCAGTAGTTTTTACGTGATGCGTGAACAAACAAACATGCAGACAAACAGAAAGAAAGACACGAAAACAGAAAAAAAGTTGTTCAATACCTTTTTTAAGCACCCAAGAGCACGTTTTTCATTTGAATTAATTTAGTAGTTTGGGTGCGATGCGCGGTCAAGATAAGGACAAACAGACAGACAAAATTAAAAGTAAAACAGTTTGGTTTCACTATCGAATATAGAGAACCAGCCAAAAAATATTTTTATTACTTAAATATTAACATAACTTTGGACCTATAACCCACAGAAACCCTTTACTTTTTCGGGATAAAACGTGTCCTCAATTTGAATCCATCATATAACTTAAAACAGTGCCAAGTTGCATCAAAACCCGTCGATTACTTTCAGCGTGGTACGTCTTCTTTTAAATACGTTTCAACCCCTAAATAATAACCCATAAATTTTTCGATATGTAAAGTATCCTATGTCCTACCTCGTAGTACGAACTGAAATCATACCAAGTTTCTTTTGAATTCATCCAGTAGTTCCGGCGGCGTGATGTACGGCTAAGATACAGACTGACTGACATACAGACAAAAATGAAAAAACATACAGTTTAGGCTTCATAATCGAATATAGAGTAACTTCCAAAAAAGAACACTGTATCTGTAATGTACAGAATTTGGACCCATATCCCACAGGAACCCTTTATTTTTTCGGGACAAAATGTATCCATAATTTTAATCTTATAAACTATGTCTGTGCCAAGTTGCATCAACATCCGTCCAATAGTTTCAGCGAGCTGTGTTCTTTTAAATAATTTTCCACCCCGATCCTGCACGAACTCTAAATTTTTCGGGATGAAAAGTATCCAATGTCCTACCTCGAAGTGTGAACTCAAATCATACCAAACTTCATTTGAATTCATTAAGTATTTTCGGCGTGGTGCGCTGCCAAGGTACAGACAGACAGACGGACAGACAGACAGACAAACAAAAATTAAAAAGATAGTGTTGGCTTTAGTACTGAATATAGAACGGCCTCCAAAAAAAAACCATAATATCTTCAATTTACAGAATTTTGGACATTATCCCGAAGCAACACTTTATTTTTCGGGATAAAAAGTATCCTCAATTTTTACCCCTTAACCCCCCAAACTATGCCTTTGCCAAATTCAACAAAATCCGTCATGTAGTTTCAGCGCGATACGTGTTCTTTTAAATAACTTTCAACGCCTATCCTGCAGGAACCTTTTAATTTTTCGGGATGAAAAGTATCCTTTGTCCTACCTCGAAGTATGAACTCAAATCATACCAAATTTCATTTGAATTCATTGAGTATTTTCGGCGTGATGCACTTCCAAGGTGCAGACAGACAGACGGACAGACAGACAGAAAAACAAAAATTAAAATATACAGTTTTGGTTTTAGTATTGAATACAGAACGGCCCCCAAAAAAAATACAAAATATCTTTAATTTACAGAATTTGTGACATTATTCCGCAGGAACTCTTTATTTTTTCGGGATAAAAAGTATCCTCAATTTTAACCCATCATATAAACTATGACTGTGCCAAGTTGCATCAAAATCCGTCCAGTCGTTTCAGAGTGGTTAGTGTTTTTTGAAATAACTTTCAACCCCAATCCTACGGGAACCCTTTCATTTTTCGGGATGAAAAGTAGCCTATGTCTTACTCGTAGTATGAACTCAAATCATACCAAGTTTCATTTAAATTCATTCAGTAGTTTCGGCGTGATGCCTAGCCAAGATACAGACAGACAGACATACAGACAGACAGACAGACAAAAATGAAAAAAAAAATACAGTTTTAGCTTCAGTACCGAAACTAGAGTAAGGCCCAAAAAAAAAACAAAATATCTTCAATGTACAGAATTGGACCCGTTACAGTTTTATTTTAAGTATATATAGATAATTTAATATTCACAATCAATATTATATTTGAGTCTAAAGGTGAAAATTCTAAAGGCTCCAATAAAGAAATTCAAGTGTTGTGGTGAGTGAGCGATGAGTTCTATTGATGTATGCGGCTAATAAGAGTTTTTTTTTTGTTCGGACTTATTTTATTGTATGCTATCTTACCCGCCCGCGACTTCGTCTGCGCGGACTACAGCTTATCGCGAAAAAAAACAACATAAGTTCTTCTAGAATATTAAAAAACCAATGCAAAAGTTGGTATAGCACCAACGTTCTTGATGTTTTTTGACAGACTTGTTATTTCGTTTCCATGGCAACCGTTCCTTACGGTGAGTAATCAACATTTTCGAGTTTTCCCGTGGAAACTTACAAATTTTTCGGGATATAAAGTATTCCATGTTTTTTCCAGACTATAAGCTATCTTCATTCCAAATTTCATCAAAATCCATCCTGCCGTTATCGCGTGAAAGCTCCCCAAACAAACAATCAAGCAAACAAACAGACAACGTTTCACTTTTATATATTGGTATGAATAAAGAAATTAGCCGTTAATTATCGATAAAATAAACCACAAGTCACCTGAGATTATTTAAGAAATCCACAATATCTTCATTTTTTATTAAAGTACAATTTTACTAATTTTTATTATATTTTTGTTTTAACGTAAAGGTCTTTTAGCCCTTTATATGTCTGGTGCATAATCTTTTGCATCATTATTTTCTTCCCGCAGGTTTTATGAGAATCAGTAAATGGAATTCGGGAAATAAACAGCAGCGTTTCCCTGTTTAAGTATCAAAATCTACTGCCAAGTCTTGCAAGGGTGGTTATTAAAGCAAACCCTCCTCTATCGTGGGGGACCCCATGTTCAGCAGTGGACTTCTTTGACCTGATGCTGTGATATGTGACTACTTCATAAACGTATATTTTTTTCTAATTTAATTTAGCAAGTTAGAGACAAACATCAAATACGTCAGCCCCATAGTATCTTCAGCAAATAATACAGCTAATCGAAAACAAATCATAGTTACAATCTAATCTGTCTACTTTATATTCTACTTTGAGTACCGACTCAAATATGATTCTAGCTGCGTCAGATCATCAGCGTGATAAGTTTCAGAATATACTGATGAAAAAGATACGGTGATAAAACATTACTTACGTTTCTTCAGCTTTACAGTTCGTGTCGGCACACTAGACATTAACAAGCGAGCCTCGAGCGCCCCAAACCTGCAATTTGTCAACGTCAGACCTCATTTTTATTGTAACCAAGTTGTCAACTTTGTCGGCTTCCTTTATATCTTTTTAATGACATGTTACGACATGGCAGGAATGTTTAATGTCAGCTTTTTGAGACAATTACAGCATGCTGATCTGGAAAATGATCAAGCAATTTTAGTTGACAGATATGGGTATTTAGAATTTTCTGTGAAAGTCAGTAAATTATAGAGGTTTTTGTCAGTGAAAGTTTGTGAATTATAGGCTTCAGAAGGCTATTATTAGTCTTTATTTAAGTAGACAATTTTACAGCTGCAAACATAGTTATTGTACCATTGTACCATATTTCGTAACTTCTGTCAACTAACACTGGTCCCAATGTTAAGAACAATTTCATTCTCTTAATTCTTGCTTAAATCCAATGCTTTGTATCTAATCTCTCTACATCTCTCAAATTTATCGCTGCAATTAATATTTGTCATGAAATCGGCTCAATCTCATTATCTGAAGTCAGATAATTGTGATTTATATTGCTTTAAACAATAATAGGTACATTTTATTACTGACATTTCTGATACTGCTCGAAAATGATCCATATGGCAAAGTAATTATTATTGACAATGTGATTAAGCTTGATTAAAATTCGATCAATCAATCTTATTTACTAAATAGAACAGTTTATAAGATAAAATATAGAAAAACATCGAGTGTGACAGTTTGAGTTCGCTATCGATGAAAGTACATCATGTGATATCTCTATCTATTTAATGTATCTAAAATATTTGAGTTACTGATAATTCCTAGACATCCTTTAAAAAACCCTGCATAATAGATAACTAGGAGACAATAGCAATCAGCAAAATAATAGGTTAAAAAAGAGCCTTGTCTCGAGACGTCAGTAAAATTCATTGAGTAGTTTTGGCGTGACGCGCGGTCAAGATAAAGACAGACAGATAGACAAAAATGTTGACCCCTATCCCCCCTCAGGAACACTTTATTTTTTCAGGATAAAAGTATTCATAATTTTCCCCCATCATATTAACAATGACTGTGCCAAGTTGCATCAAAATCCATCCAGATGTTACAGCGTGATGCGTCTTCGTATAAATAACTTTCAACCCCTATTCTGCGGGAACCCTTTAATTTTTCGGGATGGAAAGTACCCTGTGTCCTACCTCGTACTATGAACTTAAATCAAGCCAAGTTTCATTTGAATTCATTCACTAGTTTCGACGTGATGCACGGCCAAGATACAGACAGACAAAAATGGAAAAAATACGGTTTTTGCTTCAGGATCGAATACAGAACAGCCTCCAAAAAAAAGAAAGTATCGTCAATGTATAGAATTGGACCTGTTATTCATTACAAGTATAGATAGATAGGTAAATAGAAAACATGAAAAACCACTCTTAGGAAGGAGCAATAATAACAATATTAACATTATTATTGAACATTATTTTAAGTATACCAAAAATCAATATATAAAATTAACTAACTTTGAGTTTGAAAAGGAAATGGGGTGCTGGGAATACACACATAGGGAATTCAAAAAATTGACATCAGTATTTTTAAAGATAAGTGTCATAATCTACTCCGATCACTAAACCGCCTGCTAAACATTGTGATTATGGGGAAAACGCCCCTATTATGGTGGAGGCCCATGTTCACCATGTGTGTGAAGTAGGAGTCTTCGGGCTGCAGATATCATAGATGTCATGGAAGAATGTGTGCCTGTATCGATCTTATCTACCCATAACAAGTAACATTATAGACCAAATTGGTGCAATATAGATACGAGTATTATTGTTAGTAGCTGTACCTATCTATTGTGTGTATTTAATATTAGTTTATCAGTTGACACCATTTTATTTACGGTTTCAGACATTGCGATCACTAGAGTACTGCTTTTGAATTTGAAGTGTGAGATTCGTCAATTTTTAATTATGATGTCATGATAAAAATATTATTTTTATTAAAAACAAACCAGTCAAGTGCAAGTAGGACTCACGCACCGAAGGTTCCGTATGTTTTTTTTTTAATTATTTATTTACCAATACTTGTGATATAGGACATTTCTTCATGCCAAATGTGACGATTCTTGATCAAAGATCCTCAAACTTTTTTGTCTCGTAGACCTCTTGCTATGTTTTCAGGTTTGTGTAGATTTTTGCTTAACTTATTTTGTTTTTTTGCAAATGCATCAATTTCAATTATGTCTTTGACAACTAGTACAGTTCTACTCACTTTTAAAGATTTATTTTACTAACTGTATTAATGTGAAAATCTTAATAAGCAACCGTAGTTTTTACGTTTTCACGTAAAAACTTGTGACTGTCCACGTGACTTCGTGCGCGCGGACTACTCTTTATTGCGATAAAAGCATGCTATGTTCTTCTAGGATATTAAAAACCAATACAAAAGTAGGTAATGCTCTATGCTCTTGAAGTTTTTTTTAAAGACTTGTAATTTCGTTTTCGTGGCAACCGTTCCTTACAGCGAGTAATCAACATTTCCCAGTTTTCCCGTGAAAACTTAAAAATTTCCGGTATAAAAAGTATCCTTTGTTTTATTCCAGGGTATAAGCTATTTCATCAATATCCGTCCGGCCGTTATCACGTGAAACAAACAAACAGACAACGTTTCACTTTTATATATTGGTATGGATGGAACTGCTTTTTTGATGATTCTCGAGAACGGATTGACTAATATCGTTATTCAATCTGTTCGGAGGGGGGGGGGGGGGGGGGAGCAAACCTTGTAAGCGTGCAAAGCCTCGGAGTGCAGCTAGTTTTAATGTCAATCATGAACATTTATGTTCTTCTTTTTTTTTCATTCATAGGTAGTTTTATAATTATTTATGTAGATAAGAAAGTATATGTATTTAAATAGGTACTATCTGTGTATGTGGATTATTGAATTCATGAAAAGCCAAAATTAAAGTCACGATCCACTATCGTAGACCCCCATTTATATCTAATGGAGCATTTTTTTCGCTGTAATGGACCCCTTGTTAGTCGTCGTTGGCCCCTGGGGCTCGATACTTTACCACATATGCTGCATAAACGGCCGTATCCTTTTATTGCGTTGACTTAGAAGTTTAATTTTTTCACAGCTCCAAGGGATTGCAGATATGAGTATTTAATATTACTTTCAATTTATACCTCTACGCGTTCCTTAGAAAAAGTGTCTTAACAGACAGACGAACAACGAAGTGATCCTACTCGTATATGGGTTCATTTTTCTTTTTGAGGTACGGAACCCCAAAAAAGACTTCGAATGGATGTACTAAAAAAGTACTTACACTTTTTTGAAGAAGCTTATGACCATCCTGGAGGTGTACTTACCATATATTTAAAAAAAAACATCTAAATATTTCGGTATGTAATGCCGGAGATATAAAATACTGTTGTATTGAAATCTCTTTCTGTTTGAAGACAATTAAAAGGCCAACATTACTCTAAACATTCATAACTCATGCAGCACAAACCATTTGTTCACAGACTTCGAAATAATGACCTCAGAGACAGATATCAATCTTCTAAATACCACCATAATACGGATAATTAAAGACACCGCAAAAATCTAAGACGCTAATGACTCGCGAGTCACAGGGCAAGGTCCCTCTGACGGGATGATGGATTCGCCACTCCTGCTAATGACTCCTTATGTTAACATTCAAGAGAAGAAGCTGGTGGAGGATACATGTAGGCTAATTAGTTTGAAAATATTAATTTTTGTTTTGTTCTCAGGTAGGCATTTCTCGCTTGTGTGACATAATTTCTTTAGCCAAAATTCCTCATGCCGTTTGAATAATTAGATATATTTTCGTTTGACAATTGAAATTGTTAATGCAATAAAAATGACAAAAAAAACGATCACCAAACGATCAAAGTTTTCTATAACATTTTCGGTATTGACTAAGTACTATTAATTATGCCAGTCGGTCTTGCAAATCAAAGTTTTAAAGATTTACATTTTGTCGTTAAAACTATTGATGTTACATTTTAATCACGATTGGTTAACTCAGGTTACTCAAAAATTAATGGCTTTAGTTTAAGATCCTTGAACCGTTTTGTTTTCATGAGTGATTCATCACTGACACAAGTACTAACAGTTTTATTGGGTTGTTTCCTCGCTACTAACAGAGGTTGTATAATCCTGTAAAAAGTAAGATAGAAGGCAGGTGAGTTGAACTTATGTGTGGCACTGACGTGTACTCGTATTAATGAGACGAACGAATATTTCGGGTTTGTTAAACTAACTGATGATTTTGGAAAAAATATTAAAGATAAGGTGAATTTGGATAACACTATGCTAAGGCTTAGAGAAAGATGGACAGGCTTACAATATCAATCTCACATTCTTTCGTTTACAAAAATATATATGAGAATATGCCACAAAACACAATAAATACTTCCAACACGGAAGCGGCACGATGAAACAGGACTTTAAATTGCAACTAAGGAAATACAATTCAATCATCATCATAATCATCATCATCAGCCTATATCTGTCCACTGCTGGACGTAGGCCTCTACTAAAGCATGCCACTGAGCTCGGTCTTCAGCTCTCCTCATCCATTTTCTTCCAGCCCTTTTTGCAGGTCATCACTCCACCTGGCCACAGGGCGTCCTACACTACGTTTGCCTAAACGTGGTCTCTACTCGAGAACAGCTCGTCTACCTCAACGGTTATGTTTTTTTCAGGAAATGTGACCAGCCCACTGACACTTTAGCTTGCATATCCTTTGAGCTATGTCGGTTACCTTGGTTCTCCGTCGGATATCTTTATTACGAATCCAGTCCTTCAAAGAATCACCAAGCATAGCTCTCTCTATAGCTCGCTGAGCGACCTTAAATTTGTGGACTAGTTTGACCGTAAGTGTCCACGTTTCAGCTCCGTAGGTCATGGTTGGTAGGACGCACTGATTGAAGACTTTTGTCTTCAGGCACTGCGGTATGGACGACGAGAAGACTTGACGAAGCTTTTCCGCTTGATTCAATCGCTTTAACCAAATCTGACTACCTAAATTGTAACAACGAAGCGAGCAAGCCTGAGGGTAAGCGCCTCGCCTCCCCGGGGCGATCAGTGCTACTCAGAAAATAATTTGTAATACAAATTCTTGCGTAGCACTGCACATCGCTGGGATATTAGCTAGCTGCGACTTGCGGCTTGGCACGCGTGGACATTTTTCTGGGATAACTAATTGACTATATAATTTCTAGTATGTACACTATTTCGTTGTAAAATTTGATAAGGATTGGTTTTGCCGTTTATACGTGAAAAGATGAGAAACAGACTGAAAGACAAAGTTACTTTATGATGTGGTGATAATGCCCCGTATGGGAAATATTTCCCTTCATACTGAAACATAGTAATGTTTACATACTGCTGCTTGTTGTTACTAGTTATAAGATCTTGCTGACGCCATTAATATCTGTGATGCAAAATATGTTCATACAAAGTGTTTTACTATTAACATAAGCCCACAAAGATGCTTCACGGTGTTCGTCCGCGCAGCGGGGTGCGCCTATTGCCCACGCCACTGGAATGACTGGATTAGTTTATGGAGCCAATAGGTGAGGGATAGTCTAATTCTAGTATGACCAGTTGATTAGACCACATTCAGCTGTTTTATAGGCAGTCCACGGTGTTTAGTGGTAAGCTGTAGTATATCGCTGGAAGTGTATTGCCCGAGAAATTTCCGTCACTTATGCCCTAATTATTCTTTTTGCAAACAAATATTTACTTTCATAACTATAAATATTAGGAACGGGTATTTTTACCATGAATACTGTTTTCATTGAGTTCCCTATATTACGGCACTGTTGCAAGTGCCATGATAAACTGAAGTCCTTAATAACTTTTTTAAATTTATTTTTCAATTATGCTAAAAAAAAAACTGATCTCATTTCTTTAAAAATCTGAGAATACAATATTGCCAAAACAATTTACTTGCAGCTAAATTGCGACTTTTAAAATCTCTCTCAAGTATAATATTGTTTCTGCGTGAATCGGGGATAATTTGATTTATAGCAAACGGTGCAGCAATTTATCATCCCGCGACCCGCCCCGAGTGAAAGTTCAATATTAGCTATGTTATTAATGGGGGCCTTTTGGAGTGATAATCAGTGGGTATGAATTTATATAAAATTTGTTTATTATTTATGATCGTGGGTTTAGTAACGTATTAATTAGGTGTAATGGGCGAGAGAAGGTGATAAGTTGGTGGTATTGAGTACGATAGGTTTATAAAATATTCTTCATTATTAAAAATTGATAAAGAATTTAAATATGAATTATAATTCTCCTTGACATAAATGTGCTACTTTCGATTATAGGTACTCCTAAGGCATACCAATAAAACCTAACAAGCAACATTTTCTTCAAGGGCCGGTAACATCTATATTCAAATCGTCATTTATTCATAAGAAAACGTCAAAAAATACATAATTGTTATATTGAGTAAAAAAAACAATTATAATAATAATAATAAAGAATATTAAATTAAATAATTGCCCAACTACAAAGCTAGTATTTGATGATGAATATGTCTTGCTTTGTTTACCTCGTTTATAAGTACGTTATTGCTTGTCCGATTATTTATTTTAATATTCTTTATTATTATTATAATTGTTTTTTTTTTACTCAATTTAACAATTATGTATTTTTGATGTGTATTTTCTTTGCCCGCGTGGATATTTTTCTGTGAAGTATTTGTGATATTCCAGGGTCAAATGTAAATAATATACGATATACCAAATTTCATTCAGCCGTGAAATAGTTTTTTATCGACTGCTCCGCTTCTACTCATGAGATTAGGATACAAAAACACCAGATTAAAAGTAAAAACGTTAACGTTGAAAACCTCATTGCAATCGATCCAGTATTATTATGTGATGCGCAAACAGACGGACAAATTATCAGACACCATTTAGATTTAACTTAATATATTCTCCATCAGTAGCTTACTTAAGTCTCCTAGACCATTTTTTTAATTATCTTTTTTGTATAGACTTAATTGTTTCTCACTGCTTTATTATAAGTACTAGCTTTTGCCTACGGCTTCACTCGCGTGCTTTTTTCTTGTCATGGTTTCTTTATACCATACATTGAACTAACTGTCTGACTGTTACTGTTGAAAAACAGTTGTCAGTAGGCTAATGACAAACATAGCTTAATGACTATATAGGCGACTTTTCCTCACGCGCTGCTAACGTGCGCTTATAGACGCGCTGCAAACGCCATGCATTCGCAGCCTGCGTACCTTTGCACACGTGAATTGCACTATATGGTTGTAGTTCATTTTTGGATATGCTCCAAATGTACCTACTTCCGACGGGGAAGAACTTCGTGAATAGAGAAGGTCAAGATTAGTACACCAAAATGCTTCAGCATAGAAGGCCACCGGATTGGAATTTGATAAACTCTTGTCCCGGCCACATTGCAATGCCAAACGTGTCCACAGCTTGGTCGATTCTCTCGTACACATATTGCAACTCGCAGACAGAGGCTTTACCAAAAAAAAAGTGTTATCATTCATGTCCGGCAAACGTCATATTACGGAATCTGTAGCGCAAGTCCGACTCGCATATGACCGGTTTAAATTTTTGGCGTTTTTCTTTAGTTTGTACTACTCGTATTGTTACACCATTTTGGCACTTGTATATGTTTCTGTATTAACGATAGAGGCAAACAAAACAACAATGAAGAACCGCGTTGTTTTTATAGTTAAAATTTGTGTTCTTTTATTTTATTATTTATTAGGATATAAACCATAATAACACATTATGTTGTGAAAATTTCAACCAGGCGGCTGCCTTTTACGGATCAACCAAGTCTCACCCCTTTGTAGGCTGAATTTGCTTTTAATGAACCCTTGACATGATGAACCCTTTGAGTAGGAAATCTTAAAAACTACTCCTATTTTTGTTTTGCATTAAACATACTTTCTTTTTAATCGACTCCAGAAAAGGTGACGGTTATATGTTCGGCTGTTTTTTATGTTTATCGTTCGATATCTCCGTCAATTGCATACCGATTTTAAAAATATATTTTTTGTTTGAAAGGTTATACTCTCCAGGTGGTCCCATATAAATTGTATCAAAATTGGTTCAGCAGTTTTTCGAGAATAAATAGTTTTGTTGAGTAAATCCATTCGATTTTGTGTTTATATTGACTTTATTTTGTGTTTATCTCTAAGATTTCTAAACCAATTTAGATGGTTGTTTTTTTAATCAAAAGGGTAAACTTTCTGTGTAGTCCCATATAAACTTCATAGGTACATATAAACATCAGGTCTTCTTACTTAAGTAAAAGCAATCATCTAGATTGCTTTTACTTAAGTAAGAAGACCTCTGTGGTAGGTACTGTATAAATTTCATCAAAATTCGTTTAGTAGCTTTAAACAAGCTCTAATATAATTCACTGTGTTATAATGTTTAGGACTGGATTGCAAGTCAATTTTGAACTATTTAAGGACTTTCAAAGATGCTGAAGTTTTGCACATGGGTGTAGTTCTGATGACAATAAAAAAACTACAGTAGTAGTAGTAGTACTCGTAGTAGTAGTCAAAGGAACTACACAATCGGAAGATGGAATCCCTTCTAGTTTGGGCTCATTTGGTTTATCTTGATGAGATCATGTCTGGTTTTATGTGGTATCCAGGGTCTGATGCAGGAGCCGGAAGGAAGTCACAGGAAATCAACAACAAAATGATAGAACCCACTTCGTGTTTGGGCTCATTTGGTTTGTCTTGATGAATTCTCTGGTGTTATGTGGTATTCAGGGTCTGATGATGGAGCCGGAATGTAGTCACAGGAACTCAACCCAAAATTATGAAACCCTTTCGAGTTTAGGCTCATTTGGTTTGTCTTTATGAATTCTCTAGTTTTATGTGGTATCCAGTGTCTTATGATGGAGCCGGAAGGTAGTCACAGGAACTCAACAACAAAATGATGGAACCCCTCCGAGTTTGGGCTCATTTGGTTTGTCTTGATGAGTTCTCTGGTGTCATGTGGTATCTAGTGTCTGATGATGGAGCCGGAAAGTAGTCACAGGAACTCAACAACAAAATGATGGAACCCATCCAAGTTTGGGCTCATTTGGTTTGTCTTGATGAGTTCTCTGGTGTTATGTGGTATCCAGGGTCTGATGATGGAGCCGGAAGGTAGTCACAGGAACTCAACAACAAAATGATGGAACCCTTTCGAGTTTGGGCTCATTTGGTTTGTATTGATGAGTTCTCTGGTGTTATGTGCTATCCAGGGTCTGATGATGGAGCCGGAAGGTAGTCACAGGAACTCAACAACAAAATGATGGAACCCTTTCGAGTTTGTGCTCATTTGGTTTGTCTTGGTGAGTTCTCTGGTGTTATGTGGTTTTCTGGGTCTGATGATGCTGGAAGCTGGAAGGTAGTGACAGGAACGCAATAACATAATGATGGAAAATGGTCAAAACTAATTTAGTAAAAAAAAATGAACAAAATAAAAATATGTAGCTTACTTCCGCCAAAACTGTAAGTCCGACAAATGATAAATGGTAAAATTAACAAAAGTAAAAACCCACGCTAAACAAACCCTACCCAAATTGAACTATTGTAAAATATAAACGAAATTAAAACTAAGACCTGGAGGCCAGAAAAAACACTTATATATTTATATCCATATAATATATATATATATATAAATAAATATATATTAAGTAACGCCTGAATCTATCAACTAATTCAGTTGTTATATATGTAGGTTTTATTCATCCTTAGTTTTAATTTTCAACGCTTTGAGTCTAAATTGAGTGAGTGTCTACTATTTTCTTTGGCATATATTCTTTCCGATGTTTGCTTATGCTACAATTTGATATATGGCCCAGTTATAGCATAGATAGAAGATAAATTGATAATGGATATTACACAAGTCTTAGTGAAAGTCTATTTGGCGCTCACCCTAGAACAAAACAGTTTATAAAGCGTAGCAAACTCAAAAATACTAGTAGAGCAAATAATCTCTAAAACTCTACTTCTCTTACGAAGCCTAACAAAGACAAAAATACAACAGATGTGATGTCACACACCTTTAGGACTATAATTCCATCAGGCTGTCGCAACCTCTACCTAGAGTCTATCATTAGCGCTTGTAACGAAATGAGTGCTCTGTACTTACATTATGGAGCACTATAATTTTGTCGTCATTACACTTCAGCCCACTGACACTTTTCCTTTGTAATCAACGGTGTAGAGCTATTAGTCCGACTGTGGAATGATAGAGTTGTAGAAATGACAGTTTTTCTGACAATGCTTGGGGCAACAGTTGTGGCTTTAGGTACAATTTTAGGCTTTAGGTACTATTATTTGTGGTTAACTGCAGTTTACTGTAAAAAAATAGAAAACGTAAAATAATTGTAGTGTTATTAGTTGATATTAACAATTCTATTGAATAAAACATCCTTTATATATATTAACTAAAAAATACTAAAGTACTGAACCAAGTTTCATATAATTATAATTTAGAAAGAAGAAAGAAAGAAAGAAAAAAGTTTTTATTGGCACAACAAATGAAATACACAAAAATATAATTAATACCTAGTAATACAAATGAACATCAGCATTGAGCATAGGCGAGTATACCAAAAGGGCCAGTGCTCAGCAAAAATGTCCAGTGCTAGACACTGGACGCTGGTTTTTAGACAGGCCCCGTGCGGTTGATGTTAATAAATAATATTATTTATTATTTTCTACTTTTTAGTTTGGTTTATTTATAAGAGTTTTTTTTCTTCGAATTATTGCATTGTCATCGGTCTTTGACAGGTGTGCAAAATTTGAATGAAATCTGACCGTTTAAAGTGGGTCAAAATAGCGTCCAAAGGAGTCGGTTACAAACATACAAGTGAAGCTAATATAAAGCGTATAAAAATAGGTGCGAATTTACTTAAAATACATAAAGGATTACATCATACATATATATATATATATATGCAATAAATAATAATAATACAAATCGATATAGATATAAAAATAATAAATACACTTAAGTAATGAATTAACATGAAAATACACAAATAATCTATATACTTACTTAAATTAACTATACAGAATTATAATATTTTTTTCAATGGCAATCGAATGGCATGGCAAATAGAAGAAAAATCTGCCAGTAGGTAGCGAAATAATTTTATGGTAAAAACACGTGACCTCGGCCTAGTCTAACTTTAAAAAAAACTGAATGTGTCTTGATTTCGGTTAGAGAAAGTTAGTGGTTCATATATGGGGAACTGTATACGCTTTCTTAATAAGTTACCTGACGGCATTGGTTTAAAACTTTTGTTAAGCGTATTACATGGTCAATGATTATATAATAACAGAAATGCTTGGCTGTCTTCGAGCTCCATGATAATAATAAGTGATCACTGCGATGTTTTCGTTAAGTCAATAAAATGTTCAAAGTACTTTGGGAGATGTCTCATGACTAAAACATGCCATAAGATCATGAACACTAGCTTTCCTACCCGCGAATTTGTCCGCGCGGACTACTGTTTATCGCGAAATAGCATCCTAGTATGTTCTTCTAAGATATTAAAAACCAATGCAAAAGTAGGTATAGCACCAATGCGCTTCAAGTTTTTTTTTGACATACTTGTTATTTCGTTGCAATGGCAACCGTTCCTTACAGCGAGTAAGCAACATTTTCTAGTTTTCCAGTAAAAACTTTCAATTTTCCGGGATAAAAAGTATTTTTTGTTTTATTTTAGGGTATAAACTATCTCCATTCCAAATTTCATTTCCAGACTCGACTATATTCAACTCTAATTAATTCTACTCGAATCTATTCGATTATATTATTTTTATTTTTATTATAAACACTAATTTAATATATTATTTAAGCTGTTTTTCTAGCATTTTCCTCGCTGTAGTAAGGTGAAAATTGGTGTTTCGCACGGCAGCAAAGTTATTCGACGTCTCGTACTTTTGAAACCTAGCTACACTCAGGTTTCACAACAAGTACCTACTCTCGCCAAAAAAACACTTTGCAGCCTCGCATAACAAATAACTATTTCCAGTGTGAGATTTAACTATGTTGGCACACGAAAGGGAAATTTCCCTTTCAAATTCAAAGCATACTTAGTTTACCTAAATTTCATTGATTTGATCTTAATATAATATTTTATGTAAGGTATCTATTTCTCCTTGTTAATGAGATGTTAATTTTGACTTGTAAAAGTGCTATTATTTTGCCTATCTATCTACATCTCAAATCTATACTTTATTAAAGCAATCTATACTTATAATAAAGCAATAAGAACGAAAAAGTCTGTACAATGGATATAGTTAAGACACATATTGTCTAGGGTACTTAAAATAAGCTACTGAACAAGAATAGAACATTTTTAAAATTCGTGTCTGTCTGTTTGTCCGTTAGTTTGTCTGTATGTTTGTTCGCGCATCACGTAAAAACGACTGGACCGACTGCGATGCGTTTTTCACTATTGGGTAGCTTAGGGTTTGACTTAAAAACTGCGGTCCTTGGTATCTCAACCCAATCAGTAGAAGCCGAGAAGTCGATAAAGACTTTTTGACGGCTGAAGCAATTTTGATCAAATGTTAGTATATTGGTATTTTAGGTCTTGGAATAGCACATAGAGTACTTTGACCACGCGTGCGAAGCCGCGGGTACAGATAGTTTACAATAAAATACTATGACTTTGACATTGAATGATACGCATAGTTTTTTATTTTTATTTTTTATTACTGACTAGGCAATCGTTTGACCACGATCTCAAAAACATTTTTTGTACCCCAGCTCGTTGAGTCTCGTTGAACAAGTAATTTAAAATTATAAGAAGGTTTCTTTGACAGTTTTTTTCGGTTTGGTTCCGTTTCCGAAATACTCTGATATAAAGTGGCCTCTTTGTTTGAGTTGCAAACTACTGGAGGGTAATTCTCACGAAGTGATATAAATATCACGATATATATATATATATCGAAAAATGAATGTTTTTTTTTTATCTACTCTGATATTTATCACGTCGTGAGAATCGCCCTCCTGGACATGTGGTTTTCACAGTTAGGTAGCCGAGGGTCCGGGCTACGCAACTATATGTTTATGCTTGTCCAAAACCCACTTAGCCTTTTTTTTTACTAATTGAGTTTAATAAAGAAATTTCCTTTTCATAAACTTAATCACAGCATAATTATAAAAAAGTGACAGCAACCGAGCATTTGCAGTTATACCTACCTATAATTCTGTTCTTACTTTGTTGCCACTTAAAAAGAAAACTTGTCTCCCCGACGACAATACGTAATTACACCGTCACAAGAAAATAAACTACCTGCTAAAGTAGGTACGTAAGCTAGAGGTGGAAATAAATTATATGCCCTGGTCGAAAATACGACAGACGCGGTACACAGTCGAAATAAAACCAACGTCGTCATTTTACCGCCAGGGTGACAAATGAAAAGAAATGACAGACAAACTCTGTAAGTTTGGAAAGGCTTGTGTCAAAGGAATCACAAACTATGGAGAAAAAAACAAGAAATAATTTATTTATCGTTTATATATGTCTAATGAATGGGTCATGCAAGTTAAGTATGCTGTAAAAGTAGGTATATAGGCAATCAAATTTACATAATAATTAACATCTGCAATTCTAGCACTGTCCATACATATATTTTCCATTTAACAATATATATTTAAAAAAAAATAAGAAAATATATTTTTTAATACTGCTCAGTAACGACGTCGGTTGGCATTACGGACACACTATAATTCAAACCAGTTATTTGTCAGAACTGGAGCCGTGACTGCGTTAAATTGTACATTCTCGCCCATAAAATTCCCAATCATTTTACGATCTTGTCTCTATACTTCCATCTGACGAAGTCTTTACTAGGAAAGCTAAAACTGTGGAGTTTAATATGACAAGGGTGTTGAATGATTGTGTATTTGTGAAGTCACTTTACCAAGTTTCCGTGTTAATGACAGAGTAATGACATTATAATGCTAAGACTGACATAGCTTTATGATTACGAGTTATGTTTTGTGCTGTGGAATTACACCTTTATACTTAGAGATATATCTATAATTCAATGCCTTTATATAGTGATTCTGAAGAATGTTATTTAGCTAGCTTTTGCCCGCGACTTCTTCCGCGCGGACTACAGATTGTCGCTATAAAAATGTCATATTACCTTTCCCAGGGTTCAAGATTTCTCCATATCAAATTTATCGTTACCAATAATACCGTTACAAAATTATGCTATAATTTTCGATATCTGATTAGTCCTGGGCTGAGGCCTATGTTCAGGGTGTATTCCTACTGTCCCCATTGCCCGTTTCCCCATTAATGGGGACAGTGGGAATTTAATAAAATAATTTAAAATAGTTCCCGTTGTCCCCATTACCCTTTCCCAATCAATGGGGACAGTGGGAATTGAATAAAAATCTTATAATAGTTCCCGTTGTCCCCATTAACCGTCCCCGTGGGGAAAGAGAGAAATCTGTAATTTTATTCCCGTTGTCCTCATTGCCCGGAGATCCGGACGACATCAGACGTGTACACTTTTGGTGAGCAAATTATCGCGGTAAGAGGAACGAAAAAATAAACAGTTTATTCATAATCATTTATTTCTATATATTTCTAACATATAACACTGAAATTAAACATTTCAACTATGTTACATTAATTAAGGTGGGTTACACTCCCAATTAACAAGGTAAATACATGTTTCACAACTAAAAGTCATGCTATCAACAGTTTTTTTTTTATAAATAATAATATACAAAAGCTAATGGTTCAGATCAGTACTAAAGTTGTTTGGGTCATGGTCTTTATTACTTTTCTTAGGTTAAGCGTTAAATTTTAAAAACTTTAACTACTACTATTATAAAATATCACATTTTGTTTTGTGTAAATAGTTAAGGTTTTTTATTTATATTTTAAAATGAACTTTTGTTGTTCGTACGTTTCATCCTGTAAATAAAGCTATATATCCAAATATCACAATTAAAATAACAGAATTAAAATATTACAATGATTTATATTAACACATTATCAGATATTATTCATAATGGGGGAAAGTTGAACCGAAAAATAACCTATAAATTACTATAATTTCAACGAATTGTTTTTTCGTCAAAATCATCAAAAAAGTATACTTCCCGCTCGGTTTTTTAAACCTAAGGAGGTTGAATTACGCTTACTTTCCACCTGGTTTATTAAGGCAAATGAGGTTGAATTACACTTAATGGCGTTAAAACTTTTATGAGAGAGCATAATTCAGCCTCCTTGCGTTAAACAGAATAATACTTAATACAAAATGGTACGTCAATATAACATTAAACTTTAACTATTAAAACAACCAATTGTCAGTCCAGTCAGTTGAAATTCGAATACGCATACGCCAAATCTGCGTGCGTTTCATGTAACAAAAAAAGCAGGAGATTTCGATAGTTTGACTGACATTTTGTTAGTTCGATTGACATAATATCAGTGTCCTATAGTTTTATGAAATAAGGCCCTGAGGTTGGTAAAAATATTAAATGAACTAATAAGAAACCTTTATGTACTTATGTTATGGTAGTAGCTAACCTAGTAAAAGTTATTAATGATTTTAATAATAATAACTGTATTGTATTACTGTAGCAAAATTGTTGCTTTTGTTTTGCCAAAGAACAATACCGAACTCGCATACATGATTTTATGTCACTAAAATTCGCGGCGTCTTTAGGCCAAAAATATCGCTAGTAATTCAGCATCATTTTCTGAGATTGTTAGTCTAAGATTTTTTATTGGGGAGGCCAGGAATAATTGTTATCAGGCTTCAAAGTTTTGTGGATTATGTTACTGTTAACGACTTTTGAAACAAGTCCTAGAGATTTAAATCCTTTTTTCTGCATAACTAGGTAGGCAATTAAGTACTTACCTATGCGTGATAAAAATAACTATTTTAAGATATTGTAGTTTTACAGACTAGCCTTTTGAATAATAATTATTATGAAGCTGTTACTGCCTAGCAAGATTACAAAACAGTATGTTTAGATATGTTGCTGTTGTTTCAATGTGCAGGGAAACAGTCGTCTAATATTACCACAAAAAAATCGCAACAAATCCTAAATAACAACCATAACCTAACAGCAATTCCTTACTTACTTCCTCCATAAACTATAATGCATTGTATTCTCTTTGCTAATATGTTTTGTTTATAGGTTTTATACGTTTTATATTGACGTACCATTTTGTATTAAGTATTATTCTGTTTAACGCAAGGAGGCTGAATTATGCTCTCTCATAAAAGTTTTAACGCCATTAAGTGTAATTTAACCTCCTTTGCCTTAATAAACCAGGTGGAAAGTAAGCGTAATTCAACCTCCTTAGGTTTAAAAAACCGAGCGGGAAGTATACTGTTGTGATGATTTTGACGTCCGAACCGGAAACGTCATTGATATCTTTTTTTCACCCATTGGCCAGGCAACAAGGCCAGCAAAATCCGTAGATAGAGAAACCAATAGACAAATAGATAGCTTCCATGGCAGTCATACAAGAAAGAGAACAACATATTATGCATAGGTCTTGTGAAGAAATGAGACAGAATGATATGATCTTTTGTTGCAGGTCGCTTGCCGGTTTTTTCAAGGTCAGCACACCTCTGTGCTAAAAAAATTGACAGTTCGCCAGTTTTGTATGGATTGTGAGAAAAATAATTCAGCTTAGTGTGTTGCCTGCATTCGAAATGAAAGTTCTCTAGACCTTTTTAGTATTTTGTGCCTAAACTACACATATTTATTATTAAAATGATTTAATTGCATTGGTTCTCATTTGTATCAATAGTAAATTCAATTTAATGTAATATCGTACGATGTTGTTAATATGTATACAGAATAGAAAGTTTATTCAAGAGAGCAAAGGCACCTACAACTACTTAAATGCCCTAACCATTAGAGCTACATACATCAAAACTGTGTGGTGTGAGCCATGTTAGAGGCCCTCAGACGGCCTGATAATCTTTGACACCAGAGGACCAGCATTACTTCATACGACAAACAAACAAACAAACTATGTGAGACGATCTTCCGTGGATTTTGGAGACAGTTTGATTAAAATTTAAAGATTTAGGAAAAAAATGTAAAAAAAATGTGTGTGCAAGAAAAATTATAATATTAACAAAAAATTAGCGTTCATTTTCCTTTTGTGGAACAAACGTCTATATGAGATTAATATTGGTAGATAGAGTAGGTACTAAAAAAGTTTAATAATATTGAAAGGTTATTCCCATACATTTGAGCACAAAATAATTGCAGAAATTCAAAGTATGACAAACAAAGATAGTAGAAAAAAACTGATCACTATCAAGGAGACCGACCAGCTATCTTCCTGTCTAAATTATTGCAGTTAGACAAGAAGAGGGCTGGTCGGTCGGGAATTTATGATTTTCATTATAGGCGTATTTTTGCAATGTGTTCCCCGAGACATCGCGTTCTTATGTTGAAACGCACTATTTTAGACCATGGTCACCATGACGGATCAGATTATACCAAAATAAATTATTGTTTTATGAAGCATCATGGTCCATCATGGAGGACCATGGTATATATATAATGGTGCATGTCACCAGTATGTAAGTATCATTTTTCATGCATGATACACCATATTTGATCTATTTATTTTACGCTGAGGATGGCCCACCATGGATGACAGTGGTATATAAATAAAAATAAATATATTCGGGACAATTCCACACCAATTACTTAGCCCTAAACTAGGATACCCTGTAATATGGGCACTAGATAACGGAAAAACATACATAAATACGAATATCAACATCCATGACTCGGAAACAAACATTTCTGCTCATCACACAAATGATTGCCCCTTGCAGGATTCGAACCCGCGACCGTTTGATTTCGTTCGTAGGGTTACTAGACACTAGACCAACCAGCCGTCATATACTACTATATATATATTAAGCATGTTCAAGACAGTATATTTGTAGAAATTGTAAAAAAAGCTTTCTGATGTTTCTATTACTCTTTTCCGCATTAGTCCCATAAAGATTCGATATTTTTATTGAATAAGATCGTACAACACCTAGAATTATTCAAAACCTTAATTTTTCTTTCTGACCATACATTTTGCGTAAATAAATAATTTCGGGACAATTCCACACCAATTTTCTAGCCCCAAACTAGGATACCCTGTACTATGGTAATATCTGTATTAACCATCAATAGTCTATAATATACTTAATCTTAAATCTGGGATTGCTTAAACTCAGGGTAAAAGTTTTGAAATGGCAGCACACCCACCTATCGTTCTATTTCACAAGTGGCACAACAACCAAGTGTCTATTGGTTTCTCTGTCTACGGTAAAACCAATACTGCCTAAATTCTAGAATCTATGGGTAAAACATTGTAGGAAGGAAATGAAGTTTCAGTTTAATGTTTCTTTTATTTGATTTGTTAACCTGGATTTTACTAGCTTACATGCTACGTTGAAAAAACGTAGAAAAATAATTACTTCAGTTCTGTAGAAATGATATTTCAAGACGCTGCAAGATTTCTCGCATAAAATTTCACCCTTGTTCTTTGGCATTCTTCCTAGTTTCTATTCTTCTTACTTCAATGGTTTTCCAATTACTGATAACTGTGTGTAATGTAAAACAATTGTAGTACCTAACCTAAGACCTAAGGCTAACCTAAGTTACTCTGAAGTTACTACGATTGTTTTACATTGTACCGATTGGTTACTAGTAGTATTCGGTATGAAATTTTTGTGAGCATTGAGATTCTGAGAGCTGAGATATTGCTCTTTCATTAGTTAATTGCCTTCGAAGAAGCAATTTTGCAAGAATTGCTTTATCGCATTTTTTCCGCGTTTTCGGCTTACTCTAATATTTCAAATAATATATTTTCACAAGTATTTGTAATATTACCGTTCTACGTACGAGTAAGTACACTTCTTACTGAGGCTTATAGGTTTTAAACGACTATGGAGATGCGCAGGTTGTTCAATCAAATTGATGACAAGCACTACGCCTGCTCATACAAATTGCAGTGCCAAAAATATTACATCTCCCTTACTACAGAACAGACTACTGAGTGACGAGACGAGCAGGTCGTGCATGTGATGGTAAGTGCCACACCAGAACGTCAGTAATTGTAACATTTGCTGCTTAAAAGCTATAAATGCCATTCGTCTCATAAGAATTTACCTTATTATAGGGCAATATGGGTGTTTCCCAACACGATTTTACGAACGTTCCTTGATATGTGATTGTGAAGTACAGTCGTGGCGCGGCTTTCACGCTAACAGTCTCTCTACTATAAACAAACAATATTTTTCTTCTCTTTGACAATAGTCAAGGTATCAAATATTAAAATGGCAAATAAAACGTGGACCTATTTAAAAAGTGCACTTACGCCATAGGTAATGATCTAATGAGTTATTGATTAATTATTATGAATACAGCTACCCGGCAGATTCCGGATTGTACCCGTAGGACACAATATCAGTAAGTACAAGATTTCCAAATCACCTACACATAATTAATAACGTACAAATCAATCACAGCCCGTGGGCGTCGCCATTGTCTCAGCCCGCACATGATGCGTGGAGTTGAGGCATTAATCTTCCTTTGTGAGCGCTCATCCATTACTCTGACTGATGCTGTGGAGTTACAGGACGGCTGACGGCTGTTGTTAAATTGTACTGTTTGTGGAAAGTGATAATTATGAGTGAGTTCTTAGAGTGACGAAATGTTCGAAGGAGATCAACATGTTTAGCCCAGAATGGACAGGGACTCTTATTCGAATATCTTATGGGAATCGCGACACTTTCTACGCCGGAGCTATCTTTCAGTGGTCTTCTATCTTCTTTTTACCCAACTAAGGATTGGGTTGTATGTATGTATGTTTGTTTGTTTGCCTATGTATGTACGTTTCTTAGGCGCGTCCTACAGCCTAAACGGCTTGATGGATTTTCCAGTTGCTTGCCACGCGCGCACGCGCATGTATGCGCTCAGTACAGCGCAATGTTAGCTATTGCGCCACCCGATGATCATGTACATAGATGAGGTATAAAAATAAGAAAAAATTGTTAGTAAAAAGAAACAATAAAATTTATATAAATACTAGCGCCCCGCGGCTTCACCTCAGGAACCATATTTTTTCCGGGATAAAAAGTAGCCTTTGCCTATGAGTTAATCCAGGGTATAAGCTTTGCCAAAAGAAGTAACAAATAAACACACACACCCTCACACACGCACACACACCCTTAAATACATACAAACATTCACCTTTATAATATTAGTGTGATTATTTTTGCGGGCGGTCAGGTCGTATTTTTCTTTTTTTGTATGTAGATATATAATAATTTTACTTGTTTATTCAGTTGTATATATGGAATATTGTAACACCTATTATATTAGAACCGAAGTATAATTATTATCTGGCTGTAGCTCTACTACTTTTTCACCGTTTGAGCTAGAAGCCAATCATAAATCGATATTTATGACTCAAGCTATTTTGTCTAACAGCCTAGAACAAAAACATACTGTCAGTTAAGTACCTTTTCTTTATATATATATTATTTTACGGTGCAGAGTTTTCACTCAAAAATGTAATATAATTTTATTGTGCACAGATAACAAGGTGCGAACATACTTTAACAAGCTATAAGCACAATTATACAAGCTATGTCTTATGGTAGGCTGTTCGTCAATCAAGCAGTCACTAAAGTTGACTTAAGAGCTATAAGTTAAGGTCCAGTTATTTCAAGAGACACTGCCAGACCAATTTGATGTGTAATATTAACGTGTAAAGTTCAAAATGGTGTTTAATAGACGATAAACTTGGAAGTGCAATAACTGCGTCGGAGATTAACATAAAGTTTTCAGTTAAGTACCAACGTTACAAAACAATTCATTTTGACGCCGGAGGGGAACTGGGTTTGCTCGCTTTTCAGACGATTTGGCGATTAAGAAGTTTTAAGCTCTGAAAGAATACCAGTAGGTTTACTTTATTTTGGGCCATTAATATAACTTAGGAATTAAACACATGCTTTTTTACTCAATATAATTTTACGAACTCTAACTTGCTTTTACAATTGACTCAGCGAAGCGAATTCTCTCTTCGCTCGGTCGGTCAGCTGTCAGTTGGTCAGCGGTCAATTGGCAAGACAATTGACCGCTGACCAACATTGCTGCTCTAAAGCTTTTAAAAATTGTCACGTAAACCAAATTGTACGTAACAATTTTAAAAGCTTTTATTTAACTTTCAGTGTTTGTATATTTGTTTAGGTCAAATCTTGCAAGCTGAATTAGACTTGACCTTGGCTACTGCATAAAACCTTTTTTTAAATGTATTTAAAGTTAATTTATTTAACCATACCATTACCCTAAGCAAAGACAATGGCAAAGACAATCGATTGTCTTTGCCCTAAGTGAAAAAATCATTACAAATACCTAGTATCTTTCTTTTTTAAATTAACTCAGATACTATGATAATTATCACAGTGGCATTAATGAAGAATTAAGTTTGGTTCACTCCATTTTGATAATGGCTCTGTGAGTTCATGTGGCTATGTAACGCCATATGTAATTTTATGAACGTTGTGTAGCTGTCGTAGCGATATAGTAAAATTGATCATTTCATGAAATGGTTGGACACATCCTGAACATTTTTTTATTCATAAAATTATCGGTGACATCTTGAAATGGTTTGGCCAGATGAATGAATACTTTGACGGTATGAACTGCGCACGGCTACTTCATGACATGCTCAAAGATTAGTGATCACATTTAGTAAAGTAGTTACATTATCCACCGCTAGAGGTACTAGGCGGAAGCCCGACTTGATCGTGATAGATTAAAAGGCGAAGGCGGGAGCGAAGGTCGTCGTGTTCTTTTTAGCCTTCAAATGCAGTATGTTTCAATATCTTTGGCATCATGAAAACTCTACATTAATGATGACATTCAATGATAGGTACGGCCAAACGTGGATTGAAATATCATTAAACGGCCAGCTAAAACGAACCATAGCGTTGAAACATCAATGTTTCAACGCTATGGTTCGTTTTAGCTGGCCATTTCATGAAATAGAACTATTTCACGAAATTATCGACCATATCATGAAATGATCAATTCTACGAACACAAAGCTGATAAAAGCTAATTGCGAATTTAAAACTCCATTATTATCTCTATCCGCTGCCACTCGCACCACCGGACATTCTAGCACCGCCGCAGGCGCGCAAAGTAATTTCCTCCGCTCAATATATCAGGCGTGGCCACACTAGCAGCGCGTTTATGAATAATCGTTTGTTCTGCGTACGAGTATAAATTATTTTGTCGACTAGACGAAGGGGATGCACTTCGATGCAGAGTTAGGGCATATTGAGTGTGGATTAAGCTTTGTTTGATATTAGTTTATCCTGCGACTCTACTTGGGATTTAATTTATCAATCAAATATTTATTCATGAATGTTTCAGGTTCAAAGTTTTTAAAATATGGTTAAAACCTTCCAAAACTTGCGTCTAGAAGGCGAATATTATTCACAATGAGTTATATTATTACAAAACTACTAGATTACACGCATCTTACGAATAACAAGTAAGTAAGTCGAACTTGTCGTAGCAACAACTTGATGGCTATTAATAACAATGTCAACCGAAAGTTATGTATTTTGTGTTCTATCACATTGCACTGCCGTCCAAATGAAATCGACACGAATACTTCTTTAGACGATCTTGAACCTAACCATTTTTTCAACTCCACGCAAAATTTATTGATAGGGCCAGACTGGGGGAGGTCAACTATACGACTAGGCAAAGAGTTGTATTATCATTGTATTATTATAGCTATAATTTTGACATTATATCGGGTCAATTCACGTGCAGATTAATGTCACCATCACCTTGTGTCCTGCTTGATAACTATAATAAATTGATAGCCGTTAAACTACGTCAGAGGCCCTTGGGCGGCCCAACAAACTTTGACATCCAGAAGTCAGCACGAACTCATTTGACATGTACATATTTCGTTGGTTAATTTAAGAGTTAAGTAAAAATGTGATGTAGGTAATTTCTATCTCAATGTGATGATCCAAGCAATCGATAAAACACAATTTGTAGATGAACTGATTTTGATGAAATTATACATAGGTATTTTTATATCTAAGCCTCGGCGCGCATTTAGTCATTATCTATCTTTACTTATAATAAAGCAGTATGTACCAAAAAGTCTGTACAATGAAGATAATAAAAAAGTAGGAGACTTAAAATAAGCTACTGAATAAGAATATAAATCAAGACATAAGTTCAAAAACTAAAACCCGATCGGATAAAAAATTGAATATGACACGCTAAACATGAAGGCGAATTGATTGATAACTCAAATCAGGTTTTTAGTTTGAACACATAACCCTTACTTTGCCTTGCCGTAGTCGGGTAAAAAACAGCCTATGATACTCTATACCTGAAGACTAATCGATTGACACCCTTGCTTGTCAAAATTGAACGAATAGTCTATGGTAGAACATCCACATACCCACATACATAGATACATACATACAGACTGTAAAACTCATTACCCGTACTTTGCTCTGCTGTAGTCGCGTAAAAAGTGTCTATCTGTCTATTTGTCTGTTTGTTCATGAATCACGTACCAACTACTGGACCGATTGCAATGCAGTGTATACTGTTGGATAGCTTGGGGTTTGACTTAAAATCAGGTTTACTTGATATCTTAATCAGATGAGTAGAAGCATACAATAAAAAACTATTTGACGTCTTAACGTCGTTTAATTTTTGGTATATTGGTAATTTTGGTACTAGAACAACCTAAAGGATACTTTTATCCCAGAAAAATAACCACGTGTGCAAAGCCCCGGCTCACACAGCTACTAATGTAGAATTACATATTAAATTGTATTTCACCAAAGCACTTAAATTACTTAGAAAAAATGTTGACAGTTGTTTGTAGTAAATAGATCTACTTAACGACAAACATCATTAGTCGAAGCCGACATCATTATGACTTTCATATCACGTCTTTATTGAAATTAATTTATTTCTAAATTAAAACATAAATGTTCATTATTTGGTACCATTACCTCAAATTTAAACCCTAACCCTTTGAGATAAGTTTTATTCTTGAGATTGAAATTTTTCTCATATCTATAAGTCAAGATGAGCTTATCTCAATTTTAATTCGTTCTCAACAGTCATAAAGAAACTGTAATTGAGCAGTAACTGCAATTCTAGGTTATTGATGTGACAGAAGACATATTATTATTATTAATACCGAGAGCAGTAAATATCACTGCACGCTCGTTAGAGAATATTCATTTAATTATGTGAATGGTATGAGAATTGTCTGACATTTTTATTTGTAAATATATTATATTCATTTGGTATACTGGTATTTATTAATGTTTCTATTAGTATTATTTTTGGCTTGAAACTGCCAGATTAAAGTGAAACTGTGCTCACTCCTGAATACTTACACTGTGTCCGCGGCTTTGCCCGCGTGGACATTTTTTTTTTTCTAGGACATAAAGTACCTTTAAAGTACAAAGTACGAAATTTTGTTTTGCCATTAGATAGTTTTTTTTTCGATTGCTGTCTTCTAGAGTATGTTTTAAAACACCTTATAAGAAAGAAAATGTAACAAATTACAAACGAAGCAACAAAAAAGTACGGACCCTGGTGTCCGCAGTGTAATTCAACATAAAAAAACAGTGAAAACTGCGTCGCAATCAGTCCAGTAGTTTTTACGTGATGCGCGAACAGACAAACAGACATGTGATTTTAAAAAAAAAAACTTCTTTAGTAGCGTATTTTAAGTATCATAGCGCTTTTTTTATAATGTTCATTTTACAGCCTTGTTACTTACTGCTATAACATAAGTATAGATAGATATATTATTATTTAATACGAGCCTACCGACTGCCGGTGATGCGAGCGAGATGTCTCGCACGACCACCATCTAAATAGGACGTGCAGATCTTCCACAGGAGCAGAAGCAAGCCTGGCGGTATTCTACAGATTGTACTATGGAGAGTGTGCACAAGAACTGCACAACCTGATTCCCCCATCACCTTTCCATCACCGTACGACTAGACGATCAGCAAAGCGCCACCCTTTCATGGTTGAAATACCTCGCACAAGAACGAAGCGTTACGCTTCTTCATTTATTATAAGAACTAAAAAGGAGTGGAATGCCCTGCCCTCATCAGTGTTTCCGGTAAATTATAACCCCGGTGTGAGGCAGACCTCTCCTTGTAAACGCCACTGAGCCCCATCTGCGTCTCTCCTCATCCAGTTCCTGTCAGAAGATGTTTGCAAGTCGTCACTCCACCAGGCTAGCGCACGATTTATTTGAATGATATTGTGTGTTACAACATTTTAAACCCATAGCCTGGAGGAAAATGTATGTATTTGCCCAAAAAATAGCATAAAAACACAGCATGGCGTATAAAATTCTAATCTACCAACTAATATCATGATCACACACGTAAGTATAGAAGCTATGAGCTAATCTTTCAGCTCTCAAAAAAAGTTCTTACCACAAAACATTAATACCACACCTAAGAAAATAAGGTGAAAGAGACAAAGCGGCATCCCGGCTGGTGTGTCGTCGCTTCTGTCACACGACTAAGACAGCCACAGAAAAGCGGAAGCAGTGGGATAACTCTACAGGCTGTAATAATAGTCTGCATACGTCACCAGTAGAAATAATGTAAGTAATAATTATTTATCTACTCATATCTTAAAATCCGGATTATGAACTCAAAAATGGTGGCATAATGATATTCATTACGCAAGACACGTATATAATAGGAAAAATAATAATTATAACCCTGTTTTTTTAACTAAACGATGTTATAATATAAAAGCACCGTTCTGCTCCACACTTACAAAGGTTTTCGTCATTTATTATCCATGGCGGCGCGTGCTAGACCGTAGGCACGCGAATTCCCTTTGTACTGGATTTTGACGCCATAATTTACTTTACATTAGTAGGTACCTAACAAATTTAATGTTTTTTTTGTTTTATCATATATTGTATCCTGATTACAAATGTCCGACAACAGTATTAGTGAGGAGAATTTGAATCCACCTGACATCAAGGAAACAGCAACGAGCATGACGAACGAGCTTTTACCAGAAAAATCAAGAAAATATTACGACATATTTTTTTTCAATAAATGTAAGTTCCTATTGCATGAATGTAGATAAGGTAGTGTATGAAACGGCACATAACTATTTATTAAAACACTCGAGTGATACTATTAAAAAACTCGCCAATGGCTCGTTTTTTAAACTCACTCTCGTGTTTTAATACCCCTTATAATGCAACCGTTTCATAAAATACTATTATTGACCCATTGCAGCTGCTACCTACACACATAGTTTTAATATACTTACGCGTCAATGAACTTATATCTGTCACTAGCGTAGCGCTGTTACTAGCATCTATGAGTCTTCTGTAATCAAGCAAAATACAGTTGTCCTTAAAGCTTTAGTTGGACTATATAGACGTAAGATACCTTTGGCTATTCATTTAGGTACTACGCTGTACTAATCTAGTTTTTTTAATTATTCCTGATGAATTATCAAGATGACTAAAAAATGTACGAATAGCTTGGGGTGGCATAAATAAAACGTTTGTATTCAATCACTTTAGTTTTATTGTAATGCCAAGCTTCCTATTTTAATAGTTTAGGACACTGTAGCGTAATCACTCTAATAAAACAATCATAAACGTCGTAAGTTAAACTGCTTCCTCGCACAGCACACACGCCATCTATCTATCTTGGTTCATTCTTCTCCCTCTAACACCATACTGTCACCTTTCACTCGCACACATTACGTTCCCTTTCACGTTCTATCTAACCACATATCCTACATTCGGCCGTCTTCCTTTCATGTCTGCCCTCAGACATGTTTCCCCGTCCCACGTTTCATAGCTACAAATATCATACTTTCATGCTAGCCATTCATCATCTTCCATAATCACCATAACTTAAGTTGTTGTCCATACTTCATCTTCATCATTCTCATTACAATATAAATTTATCTTTCTTAAATCAGCTTCATCTTACTCAATAATGCAATATTTATTTAATCTTATATGAGTTTACTTACAACAATTACTAAAAGTTTACTTGTGTTTGAACAAGCAAGCGAAGTGTGGGGAGACCCCCCACACGATGGACCGACGACATTGTAGCCACAAAGCAAGCGAAGTGTGGGGAGACCCCCCACACGATGGACCGACGACATTGTAGCCATCGCAGGAAGTCGGTGGATGGAGATGGCACAGGATTGCTCGTCATGGCGCTCTTTGGGGGAGGCCTATGTTCAGCAGTGGACTTCTAAAGGCTGACATGATTATGATGATAAGTTTACTTAATCGAATTTTCTTATTTTGTTATCTAAACTGATTCTATATTATCAACAAAAATTAGGTGTAACATTGCTAAACTTAATTATTTAAACAATTACCACATATATAATAATTTTCTAATGGAAAAAATATTATATATATTTATGCTAAGCAGGCGTTAACTGCTATAAAAAACATAAAAATTACCATATAGGTATCAACTTCAACTTTTACTTTTTAAACAATCTTACATAGGTAAGCTTCAATCAAATAAACTATAGATACAGTCTCTATGAAAATCAAGCCTCAAAAGTGTCCCCGCGCCATTGGTTACTGGTACTTATTTATTCTGTACTTGTACAGATATATACCTCTCCAGCTAATATAAAAATAGTCCACAAGCGGATAGAGAAAGAGAAAGTTCTATAGCTAATATAAAAATAGTCCACAAGCGGAGAGAGAGAAAGAGTTCTATTGCGACTGAGAGCAAAACAAGGCATTTTTAACAGTGTTGTTTTTCGAGCGGCGATCGGGGATCTACCCTATATTTCATTGCAGTAGGTAAGTAATAGAATCTTAGTATATTAGGTGGTACATTACTAGTTAGATACATCTTATGTTCATAAATATCTTTACACTATACAACATAACATTAATACTTTAATTAAATTAATACATCGTTAGGTATATAGGTGTTGTTGTTAGGATATGAGAAAGTAAAAACGCTTTTTAGCTAATAATAGCATTCTTAAAGTATAGCATCCATCATCTCATTTATAAACTCTAGCATTCACTCACCTAATCATATTCCTTTTCAGGCCATCTCTTCATGTGGTCAGCTGAGGTAGTAGTCTTGTTTGGCCCTTCTGAGGTGTAACAGAGCTTGTCGACATCATAACGGTCATTTCTCTTTACTTTTACAATTTTATAGGGTCCAAAAAATTTAGGTTTCAATTTAAGACCTGGGCCGAACTGAGTTCTTTTAATAGCCACTAGATCATCTATCTCATAGTTTGAACTAGGTTTTCTCTTTTTGTTGTAAGTATTTTTATTCTCTTCTTGTACTTTCTGAATCTGTTCTTTAGCTTTTACTCTTAAGTTTTCTCTATTTTCATCATACTGAGTAATAACTTCCTGTTGTAGTAAATTTGCTACTTCTTTATCTTCTTTAGATTTCATTTTGGTTCCTGTCCAATAACTGAAATGGAGTGGTATTTATGGTTCTCTGGTAAGTACTGTTTATAGCCCTCTGCACACAACTTACATGTTTGTACCATAATGATTTATCTTCTATGCATAGCTTGGTTAACATGGGGATTAATATGAGTATGCGATGAACTTTATCTACCTGTCCATTACCTCGTGGCACTCTAGTGGTTATTCTAACATGATTTATGTCCTCATCTTTGCAATAGGTTTCAGAATCTATTGACGAGAATGCGATTCCTCGGTCGGTCAATATCCTGGATGCATTTCCAAAAATATGTTGGTGTAATCTGAGTTTAGTCAGTACTTCTGCACTTGATGTGGACTTGGTTGGAAAAAACCATACAAACTTGGTAAATGCATCTATCATGGTCAGTATATAGTTATATTGCTTCTTTTTTTCCGTTAATGGTCCAATGTGATCTAGATGCAGAGTATGCAGTGGTGTTCCTTCTTTTCCAATCGGATTTAAGTAACCTTCTTGTTTTCCTTCTTTCCGTGTGGCTAGTAAGCAGGGTATACAAGTTAGCACTACTTCCTCTATTCGTTTGTCCATGTTTCTAATATAATAATCTTTTCCTATAGTTTCTTTCATTTTCTTAGCTGAAAAGTGACCATTTTGGTGCACTCTTTTTATAATTTCCTTCTCCCTATTCCTTGTAACAACTTACAACTATCTGTTTTCTCCTTTACATAAAATTCCATTATCTATCCAGGGGTGCGTTTAAGTCAATTATCCAGTATAAAATTTAAACTGACTAAACGTCAAACACCCCGTTCAAGCACACCGCGAGGCGAAAAATTAACCCGACTAAAATTTAATCTGCCCCGTTCACGGGCGCCCGCTGGTATAAGTTTTCGCCTGGCTAGGATAAATTTTAGCGAGCTTTTGAGGTCGCTAAATTTTAGTCTGCTGTCAGAATGACAGCTGTGTGTCATTCGATTCGTGGTTAGATTCAATTGGTTGATTGTTTTATTCGTAAATACTTTATATATTTATAATAATGCAGTAACATAAATTCTGTGCAACGAATATAATATAAAAATGATTTAGGGGGCATAAAATAGGCTACTGAACATAAATTTGACAGATAAACCCAAGATAAACCTATGTCTCCGTTCAGCAAACCCTCGCTAGTTAATTTTTATCCGGTGAAAATTTCGCCGACTTACTTAAACGCACCCCTGAAGTCATGATACTGTCAATCTTTCAAGTCGTTAAAGTCTTCTTCTTGGCACTGGCCTACTAGCAATTTCGCCAATGTCAAGTGTATTTTATAGTTTAAAGTAATGTCACGTCAGTCAAAGTCACAAATCAGTAAAATGGTGGACATTTACTGAATCTTCCGAGGGAGATTTGGAAAAATCACAAAATGCCATTTATTTCTGCGTTTGATTCTTTTGATCACACTCGTGCACGTTAACAAACACCTAATGGTTAATATTGCACCAATATTACACATTAACACTCGAAGAAACACAAAATTGAGAATAAAATCAAACTCTACATAGGTCTTCATTTTAATGGTAAGGTATTTTGCGAATAGGTCCAATTTCGAGTAAACCATCATAACATTTTGTTTTTTTTTCAAAGCAAAGTCGGCAGTGAATGAAGTGAACGAGAGCTATGACCTGGGGTGCGTTTAAGTCAATTATCCAGTATAAAATTTAAACTGACTAAACGTCAAACACCCCGTTCAAGCACACCGCGAGGCGAAAAATTAACCCGACTAAAATTTTATCTGCCCGTTCACGGGTGCCCGCTGGTATAAGTTTTTGCCTGGCTAGGATAAATTTTAGCGAGCTTTTGAGGTCGCTAAATTTTAGTCTGCTGTCAGAATGACAGCTGTGTGTCATTCGATTCGTGGTTAGATTCAATTGGTTGATTGTTTTATTCGTAAATACTTTACATATTTATAATAATGCAGTAACATAAATTCTGTGCAACGAATATAATATAAAAATGATTTAGGGGGCATAAAATAGGCTACTGAACATAAATTTGACAAGTCGACAGTTGAATTTGACAGATAAACCCAAGATAAACCTATGACTCCGTTCAGCGAACCCTCGTTAGTTAATTTTTATCCGGTGAAAATTTCGCCGACTTACTTAAACGCACCCGCCATGAAGTAAATGTCAGTAACATCAACGAAGAAGCTGTCAGTTGTCATGCGACTAGTAGTAAACAAAGGGAGCGTCAACAGAAAATTCTTAATAAAGCCGCAAAATCTGTAAAATTGTGCGATAAAACAATTAATGATTATAGATATGTACTCAAATTAAAAAAAAACGGGTAGTGATGTAAATTTAATATCAGAGAACTTACACAAGTTGATACAAAAGTGACGAAACATGACGACAATACGATCTTGACAGAACTTGGACATTCGGAAATAAGATCGCGCGGTAAAGTGTACGTTACGATACAAATAGATGGACAGTGTTATAGCGACGTAGTTTTTCATGTCATCATCATCATCATCATGGCAGCCCTTAGAAGTCTACTGCTGAACATAGGCTTCCCCCAAAGAGCGCCATGACGAGCGATCTTGTGCCACCTCCATCCACCGACTTCCTGCGATAGCTACAATGTCGTCGGTCCATCGTGTGGGGGGTCTCCCCACACTTCGCTTGCTTGTTCGTGGCCAGAAAAAAAGTGGAAGTGTGCGTGTGAGCGCGTGTGTGTGTTGTGTGTGTGTGGAGTGTTTTTCATGTAGTGCCTAGTAATTGTATGCCGTACCAATTGATAGTAAGCCAGGAATTTCTAAAAGGTGTTGTGTTAATAATGCGCGAGGGTGCTGTGCTGATAGTAACACAAGAAGACGAATGGATGATGGGAGTGAATTGTTGTGTGAGCGAGATTGATGTTACAGGTCACATTATCAACCCAGAGGTCAAGAAAGAGGTCACGCGACTGGTTGAAGAGTACAAGCCAGCCCAGACGAAAGATGCACCAATAAAGTTGAAAATAGTGCTCAAAGACGACATACCAGTAGCTCAGCAGCCTAGAAGAATATCATGGAGCAGAAGATCAGGTAGACGAGTGGATACAACAGGGAACAGGTTAGTTTCTCTAAATATTTTAGTCCATTAGTATTGGTTAAGAAGAAGGATAATACTACCAGAGTTTGTGTTGATTACAGACAATTGAATAAAAAGATATTCAAAGATGAGTTTCCACTTCTGATCATCAGTGATTTGATCGACAAGCTGAAAGATGCAAAGGTATTTAGTGTGCTAGATCTCAAGAATGGATTTTTTCATCTAAAAATATGCGAAGAGTCTATATCCTATACATTTTTCATAACTCATCATGGACAGTTTGAATTTTTACGTGCCCCATTTGGTCTGTCTGTTTCACCAAAGTATTTCATGACATTAGTCACCATAATTTTCAGAGAGCTGATAGCGAAGGGTATCAAGGTAATATTTGTTGATGATATTGTTGTTATGGCGGAAACGGAGGTTCAAGCCTTAGAGCGGCTTTCACAGGTATTTGAAGTAGCTTCTCAATATGGTTTGAAAGTTAATTGGAAGAAGGTGAAGCTGATTAGTTGAGAGATTGAATACCTAGGTCACCTTATCAAAGATGGTGAGGTTAGAGCAAGCCCTGATACAGTAGATGCAGTTGCTAGGTACCCAGAACCAAAAAGCACCAAACAAGTCATGAGTTTTATTGGTTTAACATCTTATTTCAGAAAATACATCAAAGAACATTGCCAAGCCTTTGACTGATCTGTTGAAGAAAGAAGTTGCTTATACATTCAAAGACGAAGAACAACGTGCCTTCAACACATTGAAGCAGAAATTGACGACCAACCCAGTACTAAAGATATACAATCATGGATTGCCAACTGAAATACACACTGATGCATCAAGCCAGGCTTTAACTTTTTTATACTATTGCAATTACTCCCAGATGGTGAGATACACTCAGTACGTTATATGAGTCATAAGACGACTGCAGCTGAAAGTAGATACTCAAGCTACGAACTGGAAGCACTCGCTGTAGTGGAAGGTGTGAGAAAATTTCAACATTATTTATATGGAATACACTTTAAAATAGCAACCGATTGCCAAGCATTTGAGCAAACCTTGAAGAAGAAAGACTTAATACCAAAAGTAGCAAGATGGTTATTCATGTTAGATGAGTATGATTATGAGATTGAACATAGACCAGGCATAAGATTGCAACATACAAATGCTCTCAGCAGAAATGCATGGATAGCAACAGTAGTAAGTCTACATGAGGATTTTAAGAAAGCTCAGGAGACTGATGAAGAACTTAATGCGTTACGAGAACTTTTACTGAAAGATTGACAGTATCATGACTTCTGGATAGATAATGGAATTTTAAGTAAAGGAGAAAACAGATAGTTGTTACAAAGATTATGGAGAAGGAAATTATAAAAAGAGTGCACCAAAATGGTCACTTTTCAGCTAAGAAAATGAAAGAAACTATAGGAATAGATTATTATATTAGAAACATGGACAAACGAATAGAGGAAGTAGTGCTAACTTGTATACCCTGCTTACTAGCCACACGGAAAGAAGGAAAACAAGAAGGTTACTTAAATCCGATTGGAAAAGAAGGAACACCACTGCATACTCTGCATCTAGATCACATTGGACCATTAACGGAAACAAAGAAGCAATATAACTATATACTGACCATGATAGATGCATTTACCAAGTTTGTATGGTTTTTTCCAACCAAGTCCACATCAAGTGCAGAAGTACTGACTAAACTCAGATTACACCGACATATTTTTGGAAATGCATCCAGGATATTGACCGACCGAGGAATCGCATTCTCGTCAATAGATTCTGAAACCTATTGCAAAGATGAGGACATAAATCATGTTAGAATAACCACTAGAGTGCCACGAGGTAATGGACAGGTAGATAAAGTTCATCGCATACTCATATTAATCCCCATGTTAACCAAGCTATGCATAGAAGATAAATCATTATGGTACAAACATGTAAGTTGTGTGCAGAGGGCTATAAACAGTACTTACCAGAGAACCATAAATACCACTCCATTTCAGTTATTGGACAGGAACCAAAATGAAATCTAAAGAAGATAAAGAAGTAGCAAATTTACTACAACAGGAAGTTATTACTCAGTATGATGAAAATAGAGAAAACTTAAGAGTAAAAGCTAAAGAACAGATTCAGAAAGTACAAGAAGAGAATAAAAATACTTACAACAAAAAGAGAAAACCTAGTTCAAACTATGAGATAGATGATCTAGTGGCTATTAAAAGAACTCAGTTCGGCCCAGGTCTTAAATTGAAACCTAAATTTTTTGGACCCTATAAAATTGTAAAAGTAAAGAGAAATGACCGTTATGATGTCGACAAGCTCTGTTACACCTCAGAAGGGCCAAACAAGACTACTACCTCAGCTGACCACATGAAGAGATGGCCTGAAAAGGAATATGATTAGGTGAGTGAATGCTAGAGTTTATAAATGAGATGATGGATGCTATACTTTAAGAATGCTATTATTAGCTAAAAAGCGTTTTTACTTTCTCATATCCTAACAACAACACCTATATACCTAACGATGTATTAATTTAATTAAAGTATTAATGTTATGTTGTATAGTGTAAAGATATTTATGAACATAAGATGTATCTAACTAGTAATGTACCACCTAATATACTAAGATTCTATTACTTACCTACTGCAATGAAATATAGGGTAGATCCCCGATCGCCGCTCGAAAAACAACACTGTTAAAAATGCCTTGTTTTGCTCTCAGTCGCAATAGAACTCTTTCTCTCTCTCCGCTTGTGGACTATTTTTATATTAGCTATAGAACTTTCTCTTTCTCTATCCGCTTGTGGACCTATTCACAAAATGGCTTACCATTAAAATGAAGACCTATGTAGAGTTTGATTTTATTGTCAATTTTGTGTTTCTTCGAGTGTTAATGTGTAATATTGGTGCAATATTAACCATTAGGTGTTCGTTAACGTGCACGAGTGTGATCAAAAGAATCAAAGGCAGAAATAAATGGCATTTTGTGATTTTTCCAAATCTCCCTCGGAAGATTCAGTAAATGGCCACCATTTTACTGATTTGTGACTTTGACTGACGTGACATTACTTTAAACTATAAAATACACTTGACATTGGCGAAATTGCTAGTAGGCCAGTGCCAAGAAGAAGACTTTGCTTGCATTCCAAACATCGCGTTTAATTCATACTGCTTTTCCTGTGAGCAAAATTGTTTCGACGGTGTTGCTATTGGTGGCGCCACTGTACTTCCATGTTCCGCACTGCGATTACGTAATGTTGATCATGACAGTTTCAAGCCGTGAAATTCAATAACCGCTCGATTGATTCTATGCGCTACAGTCACTTTTTTTGTTTTTATTGATCATCGCAACTAACGCTACAGTCACATTTTTTGTTTTCATCGATCATCGGACCACTCGATAGCGACGTAAATTTTGCCACTCGATTTTGAACATTATTGACCTCAATAATCATTCAAATCTAAGCGTGTTTATATAATTATTTTGCTTCGAAACCCACAACATAAACACTTGAAATATCTGCCGTACCTGTTTAGCTCCATAAATCACCAGTTTGTTTATCTAAGCGCTCAATGAAGTGGTCATAAAAACTGTTTGTTTACGCAAAGTCGGCGCGGCCAGATGTGTCGAGTAGACCTTCTTTTTTTTGTGGGTTGACCATCAAGTACCTGTAGTCTCAACGCATATACAATCAATTACCAGTTTGAGGTTAGATGTGTCGCGTCGGCCATTTTTTTTTTTGGGTTATCAGTTTGGTCCTGCGGTCTTCAGCGCGTGGACAACCGAGCGGATAATGCTTTGCGATAGAGTCGATTTTGCTATAAAAAAAGTGATAATCCGATTGTAACCAAGTTCTGTAATTGGGCCACTGATTGCCCGAACACTCCCAAGATGCTTTTCGTCTGCCTCCGGCTATTGCGCCGTTCTTGCAAGCTTGTCCAATATGGCCGTACTGATTGCAATTTACACTTGAAACACTTTATTCCATTTGGGCATAAATTCTTTCTATGGTTTGTTTATCCACAATTATAGCAGCGTTGACGGCTTGAGGATGATATAACTTGCTTTTTAGGGCGGTTTGCGTGCTCATGCTTACTGCTTTTGATTTTATCGTTTCGTAATGCGTAAGCTTCTCTTTGAATGCCGCGTTTCGTAGCGCCGTAGGTAGGTACAACACGGCCTTGTTGATTTCTAAGTCAGGAATTCAGTCGATTATGTATTCAGTATTGTATGGCTACATAATCAGGGAATTTTGCTCTTTCCCATTTCATTCATTATAAGCATGTATTGATAGTGACTTTAGTTTTGTGCTTTTTCCGTGCAGTCATCATTTCGTGCATCTCGTTACTATTAACTGACTCGGGATATTCTTTGCAAACTGCTGCTTTTAGCCCTACGTATGTCTTATGCATTTTTTCGGTTTTCAGCCATAGCGCTGCTGTTCCAGATAATGACTGCGGGCAATTATCAATTTTTGTTGGGAAGTCCATCCAAATATCTCTGCGTTGTCCTCGATATCTTGCGCCCATTTCGCCGAAGTGTAAGTATGATCTTCTCCATATAATCTCGTCGATTCCGTCGTGGTGAAAGCACAATTTGTATGTTTTTCATTTTCCGCCATGTTCGTCGCCATTTATTCGACGTATGTAGGTGGTGATACTCGTGATTGTCTGTTGGCGTCTTCGTAATCGTCGTGTAAACGTCGCGTCGTCCATCGTAACTTGTGAGGCTGTAGGTAAGCGTCGTCGTCGTCGTGAGCGTTTCGTTCTTCGTCGTAATTAGAAAACCCAGCTCTTTTCATCGTATTCCGTACCCGCCGCCTGTGTCGCCGTCCGCCGTCATCCAGTGACCACGCCACGCGTCCGTACAAGTGTTGTTGTCGTCAAAATCTTAGCTGCCGTATGTCATAGCCTGGGTTGCCGTATTTATAGAAAAAATATACTAAATAGCCGTATTTCACAATTTATTTTGTAAAGGTACATATTTTCCTAGTGTAAGTGATTGAAACTATAAAAAGTATTAAAAAAAAAGCAGTTTCCTTGGTTTTGAATCAGTTGTGTTTCTAATAGAAATTTATTTACAGTAGAAGTTATTAATTGATTTCGCATTTTGGTCTAAGTTGTTAAATTGACTGAAATTCTTTCACATTCTGCATAACTGCGTGGAAGACGTGTCGTTTTATTCACCATATTATTGAAAATAATGTTTAATTACACCTGGGGGTCTAGTACGAGTTTTATAGTTTTCTTTAAAAAAAACATGGATTGCCGTATCAATAACAACACTGGTCCGTACCGGCTGAGCCCCCAAATGTAGGAGTAGCTCGGGGTGTCGTAAATAAAACGTTTGTATTCAATCACTTTAGTTTTATTGCAATCCCAAGCTTCCTATTTTAATAGTTTAGGATTTAGGACACTGTAGCGTAAGCACTCTAAAAAAACAATCTTATGCGTCGTAAGTTAAACTGCTTCCTCGCACAGCACACATGCCATCTATCTTGGTTCATTGTTCTCCCTCTAACATTATACTGTCATTTCTCACTCGCACACATTACGTTCCCTTTCACGTTCTATTTAACCACAGATCCTACATATATGTTTTGTAACCATTTGAAAACTCTTTTTTGTCAACTTGTTAAAATACAACTTGATAGATGACTCCACTCCTTAAGCGAGACGAGCAGGGCGACCGTGGTTGAGCGATCGTTTATGACAATGCACTGTCCGTCCTTGTCATATCATATGCACAATGACAAGGACGGACAGTGCATTGGTATCGCTATCCCTATAGGTTTGAGTTAGGCGGTCACTGGCCAGGGCCCAAGCCTGTTAATTTAAGAAAGCTTCCATGGAATCTCGCTGGCATGTCGATGACCTAGTTTTACACATTTGGTATTCTGCTAGCTAAATAATATAAAGAAAGAAAAAAAAACATTTATTCAACACACACAAAAATAAAAGATACAAATAATTAGAATAATTAAGTAGGTACAATAGAAAAGGAAAACAAAGAAAAGGTAAAAGTAATAGATAGATAGATAGATAAATTCTTTATTGCACACACCACAAACAAAATCAACAAAAAATAAAGGAACAATAGCAGAAGAAGTGTCACAATGGGCGGCCTTATCGCTAAAAGCGATCTCTTCCAGGCAACCTTTGGATGGAGAGGATTTGCTATAGTTGTGAGGGACGGGGTGCATTATGATATAAAAATACTACTTAGTGAGAAATAATAAATCAAATTTCTAATTATACTAAAACTATTTTATGATTAATAATAGATATTATTACAATATACATTCAAATATAAATTTCCAATATATACATACATATATAAATATATAAATAAATATATATTATATGAATACATAAATACCCAAATATAGTATATAGTTAAAGTGGTGATGAATGGGCCTTAACTCAACATTAGGCATATACATGATCGTTCAGGGATTTTCCATCGAATTGCAATGGTCCTTATTTGATATTCGGCTATTCCATGGATAATCACTGACCTCGATAGTTTTTTAAACGGTAGTCTGACAGACGTTACTTTGACATTTGTTTCAATGGTATTTTTTCATCGAACTACAATTATGTAGTCATGGAACAAAAGTTACTTTTTAATCGACTTCTCGAAAGGAGACGGTTATAATGTTCGGATGTATGTATGTTTAATTTTATTTTTTATTCCGAAACGAACGGACCTTTTCGAAATTTTGACTGTTCCAGAAAAAATAATCAATTATTGTTTTATAAAATGATGTTGTTTTAACCTATTATTGTTTGTAAATGAATCGATTATTTGTTTTTTTCCAAGCATTATCATTTAGATAACTTTAAACTAAAAAAATCGTTTATTTATTATACATAAATATATATAATTATTACATATGTATATTTTTTTAATATATTTTTTCAGAAAAAGCGATTATTTCTGGAAAATTAATCGATTTTTGCATAATCTATTTTAAAGGGAGCAATCGACAAATCGATTATGCGAAAAATTTATTTTAGTACCTATTTTATCACATCCTTATCTGTTCCATAGACCATAGAGATATAGACTATAACGCCTTGCGCCTTGTCGCGGTTGTCAAATTACTTGATATGTGGTCAAATTTGACCGTTGCCACAGAATAAATAATAGTACGTTGCTTAGAGAATAGTGTTTTACGTTATGTACACGACAATTCCACGAAGATATCTTAACGCGGCGCGTAACGTGTCTTAGTGGCAATAGAGAATAATGGCCCTCATATAACACTTTCTTGGATACATATTAGGGCAGCAGATTACTATTAGTAGTAGGTATTCTGAGGAAAAATACTAATAATATCAAGAATATCTCTAGAGACAAAGGTAAGTTAGTTGTTAAGTAAGTATAGGTAAGTGTATACCTATGTACCTATTTTAAGTTAGCGATGAACTTGTATTTTGTATTTTTGTAGCACTTCTGTACAACAATACTTCCAAAAAAAAGTGCGAAACACTACCAATCTACCTACCTACTTTACAAATTCAACGTCGTGATTACGTCACATCGATTTCTATTTTGCCAAATATGACTCAATCGATAAAACAAACACTTGTTCCAGAATTTCCAGCTAGTAATTATCAAAAAAAAAAACAAGCATTACATCGAAGCTAGATACTGAGGCATAAAACCGATATAAAATACCTAGGTGTTGTTGGATTACTTTGGTCCGTAACTTCATTAGTACCTACTGAACGAAATTATGTACCTGCAGAATCAGAAAAATACGTTCTTTCCATTTAACACATTAATTGAACGTAAACCGATAATCATATTTTCCCAATAAGACCACAGATAAAAATGACATACGAAAGACATCGTCAAACACGGTGGAATATATTTATCTCATTTTTTTGCTTTTGGGGAAGAGAGATAGAAATATGTAGTGTTAAGTTCATTCAATCCATTGAATCGACAAGCAAGTGAACAGACGTGGAAGATACCTAAAGTTTTAGCAGAATATCAAAAACATGATCATGGACTGTCGCTGGAATGACATTTTGATGTCATTTTATTTAGTAGAATCGGGCCCCTGGCCTGGCCTTTTATTCTGTGCCTGATGTATGACAAATTTAGAGATCTCAGGTATAGAGCTCAGATGGGGCACAATTTTTTTTCGTCTTCCTTTTTTACGTATCGGAGCCAAAATAAAACTTAATAGTGGACCACGAACGAACCCAACTCGGATGATCCAACAGCGTTCGGGAAATTATGCCACATCTTCTCGTCACAGATACCGCAGTGCCTCAAGACGAAAGTTTATAATCAGTGCGTGTTGCCAGTGATGACATACGGCACTGAGACGTGGTCGCTAACTATTGGTCTCATACATAAACTCAAAGTTGCGCAGCGTGCAATGGAGAGAGCTATGCTCGGAGTTTCACTAAGTGATAAAATCCGTAACGAGGAAATCCGTAGAAGAACCAAGGTTACCGACATAGCTCTCAGAGTTTGCAAGTTGAAGTGGCAATGGGCAGGCCATATAGTTCGCAGAACCGACAACCATTGGGGAATAAAGGTTCTTGAATGGCGGCCACAAACAAGCAAGCGAAGTGACCCCCCACACGATGGACCGACGACATTGTAGCCATCGCAGGAAGTCGGTGGATGGAGGTGGCACAAGATCGCTCATCATGGCGCTCTTTGGGGGAGGCCTATGTTCAGAAGTGGACTTCTAAGGGCTGACATGATGATTATGATGATGATGATGATGTCCTCTTTTCTCAAATAAAAATAATCATCTAGTTCAGAAATCCCGAAGAAAAAATTTAAAACAAATAGATGTTCTAATAAAAAAACTACGTAACCAATTTTGATGAAGTTTAAATGAGACTACACTGAAATTCTACCCTAATGAATAAAATCTTGGAGATTAAAGGCAATATAAACACAATTTACGAAAAAACTATTTAATTTTAAAAAACGACTTAACTAATTTTGATGCAATTTATATGAGACCACCTCGTGAGTATACCCTTTCAAACGAAATATAATTTTCAAAATCGGTCCGCAATTGACGGAGAAATCGGAGAACATACACAAAAAAAACATACAATCTAACATCATTATAACTTATAACCGTCTTCTTTTGTGAAGTCGATTACAAATTTAAAAGCTGACGATAGTCAGTTGCGGTACGGGACGGGTCGGAAAAGTAGCAGGCGATTTGAATTTTGCGTTTTGTCAGTGCATGACCAAAATAACGCGCAACGTATGACTTTGAACAATATTATTGTCGCTAAGGACGATTTTGTGTAAGCAAATTCATCTATAGTACTATAATTATTCAGAAAGTGTTATAAAGGGTCTGATTTTACAATATTATGAACGCACAATGTGTTCAGAGCGTTCGTGCCTTTTTCATAAGCGGTGGGTCCGCATAATCGGGATTTAAGGTTTTACTGTGTAATAGAACATGGCAGAATATTATGCGGTCAGTGTTTGTTAAATAGTAAGTACGACTTTAAAATACTGAGCGGACTGTGTGTAAAATACGAGAGTACTTTCAAATAATATGGGGACAGTGTGTAAAAGAGTATGACTTCTGATTATTATGCGGTAAATGAGTATGACTTTTGTATATTATGCGGGCATTGTGTAAAAGAGTATGACTTTAGATTATTATGCGGTCTGTGTGTAAATGAGTATGGCTTATGAATATTATGCGGGCATTGTGTAAAAGAGTATGACGTTAGAATATTATGCGGACTTATGTGGAGAGCGTTCGTGCCTTCCTATTATGCGGTCGGACCGCATAATCGGGGTTTTAGTATGAAAGTTCATCATTTAATATCTCTGTCCTTTTCGAGTGTATAGAAATTCTGACCAGAGAATTGTGTTGGAGAGAGATAGGTTACTTTCGTATGGTATTAACACTTCGCTAAAGCAACGGGAAAGGTAGGCCCGCATAACCTGGATTTTTGTAAAAGTCCGCGTATTATTAAAGCCTCGAACAAGGGTGTGTGCGTGTGTGCACACATATATGTTTTTTATACCTTTACGCTCCAATGGCTGAACATGATATCGATGAAATTTGGTACTCGGATAGCTTATATCCTGGATAAACAATATCATCATCATGCATCACAATAACGCGAGTGATACCATGGAGCGCAGCTAGTTATTCATAAAAACAAATGGCGTTGCGCAGTGGCCGTGGCTACTGTGTACTATTATTTATTCTGTAATGCGGCTGTGGTTTCGTAGTACTATTATATTTTGTTGTGACCATGCGACCGACCGACTTCACAGAGGGGTGCAGCCACGTGCGGGACTGCGCAAGTCGAGACGAGCAACCCTAGCAACAACGGCGCGCAGCCACTAAGTGAAGCGGTTCGATGTAATATCTAAAGGAGTGTGTCTTCTGTACAAAGTAGGGGAGAAGGAGGCACCTTAGAACAAACGAGTTCACGAGGTTAGTTTGAATGCAAATGTACCAAAACTTATGTTTGTAACACGGCAACACCGAGAGTTAATAATTATAAGTGAAACTGTGTTCTAACTGTTCCTAAAAATGTTAGTAGGTAATTATGTTCTAAAAAATATTGGTTTGGTTGTAAAGTTTATAATAACTGTTTAACGCTTTATTAACTACCATGGTTCTTTTATCACTGTTCCTAGTTTCACATAATGTGTTGTTAACATTACAGAATACTTGATTTAATAATAATATTTAAATATTTTTTGTAGTTTTTGATTAACTAAATCAATTCAAAAGTGCCCCAGGTAGGTCCAAAGCTACCCCGGGTAAGGGGCAGCTTTGAACATTTGAGTTACTTCACTAAAATGGTATTTCTGACTAAATCATTAATATATTGATTATAATTTTAATAGATTTACGTAGCCAAATAATAGATCTAAGAACAACAGCAAAAATAACGAAATAATAATAACTATTTTAGATATTACAGTCATGAATGTAAAAAATGTACAAAGGTACTTCAACGACGAGACTTCAAACGTCACTGTCAAATGTATTGTCAATTAATTGCGGACCTCCGAATTACAATTGTGACGATGTCAAACCTCTTTCATCATAATCATACCTACCTCATTTGATAGTATGTCTATATTTATTCTAAATTCAAATAACCTGTCATTCCTATCAAAGAGAAGAGAAACAACCGCTACGCAAGATTCCTATATTATCATGCATTGGCCCAACTCTATGGTGAGGAGTTGCGATTTTGTAAAACAAGATTTCGTGTTAACATTATTAATAATTGTTCACTTATATACATAGCATTATGTTTTTATTATTACCTCACGCCGATTCCTGATGGTGAAATTACTTTAATTGGAAATAAGTACCAACGTTGCAAATTGCTTCCTTACTGAGAGTTCGAAGAAGTGTTCCTTAAAGCTATGTTAGCTGTGAGCCTATTGTCTTCCATAAGAGATAAATCTACTATCCAAAGCCAAGAGAATGGTTAGCAAATCGAAGTTACCCCTAATACATATCATTGTGTGCTTGGAGTCCCTTTGAGCTGGTAGACACCCTCGGGGGACCTCCAGCTACACAATCTATAGTCGAAGAGTAAAACGGAAGAACGTCAAATCATCCATCTGCTTCCGTCAAAGCGATAATTATAATACGTTGGAAAATATCATGGTATTTTCGTCGAAGCAGTAGCCATTCAGCGTGAAAATCATTTTACCGCCCTGTAAAATGGCACCAGCAAGGCAACTTGTTGGATCTTTAACATTTTTAGCTCAGTTGATCTTGAGATTTATAATAGGTTTAGGAATGGTAATCAGTGTGCTTCTATTGGATTGTATAAATCTAAGTATTTTATGTGGAATTTAAGTTTGTTACAAAGTATAAGCTTATTGGTTATTATAAAGATAAATAATTATCAAGTGTTTATGATTAATTGGAAGTTATTTGGATAGTTCCTTTCAGATTTACGATTTGTAATTAATTATTGTTAAATTTAACAGTTTATAATTATTATTTTCTATCCTATTTAAATATTTTCTCTACAACGTATCAATCTACACTTCACTTACATTACAACAACACTTGGCATACTGCCGTCTTGACACTGTAATATAAAGCATCCCACACACGCGCCTGGCGACATAAATCGCTGGCGTAATCGCGCGATCCGACATCGGCCCTGTTGAAATGAATATTCGTGATAAATCACTGTTTGCTGCTGTGCGCGGGCGGAATATAACATCCTGTGGAGACGCCTTACAATGGCATTTTTTGTTCAGACTATTAAGTTTGAATTTCATTTGGGTGGTCCAAACGGTTGTAATTTTGAGATGAAATTGTATCCGAACGAAATTTTAAATGTAAAACTATTAGTGTTGTTGTTGTCGGTTATTTTTTCATGGATGTTGCTGCTTAGTGCTTTGCTGACCGAGAAAGACGCTATTATCCTATGTTTAGGACATAAGAATCTCGTGATAAATATTTTGGTTTCTTTGGATGATTTAAAGTTTATTTAAAATTTCTTCAACATATAAATTATATACTCAACCATTTTGTTAATTTTGCGTCCATGCTCGTTTGTTTCAATTGTTAACTCGTCTTACATAAGAACAGTACAAAATAATTTAGTTTCCTTTGAATCATGTTTGAGACTCTCTAATTCTTTTACTGTCCTACTGAAGATATAATAATGATGGCAGCGTTCACGGTCCTTAATATGTCTCGTTCATTACTGTTTTATGATGCTAATGCTATCTGTCACTGTTCACGGCGTCCGACAATTAATGACAAGTTGTGTCAATAATTTTATTGTCGGACAGACTTTATGTCTGTAACAAATAATTTCGTTTGATTTAGTTGGTTTGGAAATAGATTGGATTATGGGTGTGGCTGTGGGTAGACCATTATCATTTTTGCTTTAATTTTTTTCAGTCGGAGCATTTGTAGCATGCTCTCAAGATATTGGGAGAGATGATATACATTGTTTTAACATTATTCTCTAGCACACTTCTCACTTCATGTGATGGTATTGGAACGTTATCTGTGTCGAAAAGGGAAACAGGTGCAGTCCTCCAATCTGTAGCGCCAGCGTATATTTTAGTGGTTAGGGCTACATCCATATTGATTGTGCTTTTAAGGTACGTGTCTTTCTTAAAGTGAATATTAATAAGTGTATTTCTTGAATATAAAAGTGATCTTTATCCAGAACATTTTGAAACAAACACTTTGTGTAATTGTTGGGATAGTTCTACCGTGCACCACAGTCCACATCGCTAAGAATGAATCATCTCATTCAAGCGTTCGTTAGTCTCCCTTCCTTCGTTCTTTAATCGCTGACATCCCAACTACTATGTATATGTGCTGCGCAGTGTGTGCGTGAAAAATAACTATAATAATTAATCTCTCTACATTGTTGTAAGGGCGCGAATTATTAATATAACAAAATTGCTTCGAATTCGATACATAAAATATTTCCTTCATAGGATATACAATAAAATTAGAACCCAGGAGTGATACATTATTTCTAAACTATCCATCTATTCTTATAAATAAAGTAGTAAGTACCAAAAAATCTGTACAACAAGATAATGTAAGAGAAAATGGTCTAGGCTAGTGTACTTAAAATAGGCTACTGAACAAGAATAATTATATACTTTTTAAAATCGTGTCTGTCTGTCTGTTTATCTGTTTGTTCGCGTATCACTTAAAACTACTAAACTGATTGCGATGCAGTTTTCACTGTTGGATAGCTTAGGGTTTGAAAAAAACTGGAGTACTTGTAAACTTAATTCAATGATTAGATACCGAGAAATTGATAAAATACTATTTGACGGCTGAACAAATTTTGAAGAAATTAGTATATTGCACTTTAGAGGTATGTTTGGTCCTAGAATAACAGGCGTGGGCTTCTTTTAAATAAAAAACTACGCGGGCAAAACTAGTTTAAAAATATATCTGTGATAGTGGGTAATACGGAAAATCCTATCCACAGATTTGCGACGATGCCCCGGTAGATGGCCTGGACTATAAGTAATTAATTGATGACATTGTGTTGCAATATTGGTCAGGATGAGCTAATGCCTAGATTCTGTATTTTTCGGAATCCTCGCCTGATTTTTATAAAAAAAGAAGAGCTGTAATTAATTGTATGTAAATAATTTTTACTTTTTATCATTCAGATAAAAAGTAAAAATTATTGTAACTTTCCTGACAAAGTCTTCAATGAAAACAGATATGAGCGTTTTTTTTTTCATAATAATTACTACATACATTTTATGAATGATTTCATCACATCTCTAGTTGCACTACATAAAACTAAACCCTATAATATAACATGTTGTAAATATAATACTTGATATATCATCAATTGTTATAAATTCTGTAATTTATTGCCTTATCAAGGTAAAATACCTGAATATAAATATCTATAGTTGAATGTAAACGAACACATTTAGTGGTCACCATATTATAATGTCACTATAATTAGTTGAAAATATATTCTGGAGTAAATACCTACCTATAAGTTAAGCCACTTTTTTTAATCTAGGTATAAAACTCAACATAGTAAAGTGCTGTACACAGTGAACTCAAAAAAATAGGACAATTTAAATTCAAGTTAACTGTGTTTTAATCAAGATTCTAATATTGGTGATGCTGTGTATTCCAGGGAAATGAAACAAGCTGAGTGAAAATAATATCTTCCTTTTTATTTCGCCATTTTGACAACCCCACAAAGACAACCCAAAATCTTCTATCAAAACTAAACCTGAACAAAGAGTTTTTATACCTACAGTACAGTGAATTCCAACCTAAGTGGACAAAATGTTAAACTACAGATATTGTAATATTAACAGCAACAACGCACTTAAATGATACTGACAACATTATTAAAACTTCATAAATTTTATTGATGTCGTTGACAGACAGAATAATACAAAAATATTATCCGTCATAAATTTTACTTCTAATTAAGGACAGAAAAACCCATTTTTTATCTAAAGGAAATACCGAAGATTAGAATTTAAATGATGAATTAGCAGTAAGTCAGCAAAATATATACAATTAATTATTGAAATAGATTAACGTCCAAAAAGTTTTTAATAATCTCTTGCCTTTGTGTTGATATGCAAAGCGATAGGTTGTATTGAATTTGCGATTACGATGCACAGTTAGCGGATAACCCTATAGTGCCATCCACATTCACGGTGCCAACTAGTATTACTAATAACTAACCCTAAGGCTGGGTTGCACCATAATCCCAGTTAAAGTTACTGTTATAGTTTACATACAGTTAACAGTTAAAGTTATGACCTTATATAGCAATTGACAGATGGTGCAACATTTTTTTTGCCTAACTTTAACGGTCTGTGTTTGCTAAAGTAAGATGATGCAACGCACCCCTCTCAATTAAGTTACTTTTAAAAATAAAAGTAACTTAATTGACTAAACTAACTTAACTTAACTTTCTAACTTTTTTTTTCTTAACTTTATTGACTGCTAAAAAGCAGTTTAGTGTTGAATAAACGATATTCCTTTAATATTTTTTTTTCAACTCTTACCTCTTGCCGTTTCAAACTTGACGTTTCATTAACATTTGTCAGCATTAATAATCAGTAGTGAATACAAAACTTTTGCAGGCGTTTGAGCGTGAATGAGGAGGGGCCAGAATACTAGTTCATCCCCGATATAATTATAGCAAAGCCGTTGCTTTGCTTGATTTTCAACAATACCTACCTCCAAACAGTACCAACTGTTCATAGAGAAGACAATACCATGTGTGATTTATTAGAAACTAGCTGCGCCCCGCGGCTTTGCCCGCGTGCAATCTTCTCCCCCATCCTATTTAAAAATAATACAGTTAGCGTTACAATCATGTCACATAATTTAAAAGAGTTTTGGTGGTATATAATCTTTATATTGAAGTTTTTTTGATGAACAAATATTTTCCGTCTTGTGAGTAGTTACACGAATAGGTCTGACGGTTTCCCAACACGTGAGCACGGCACATAACAATTGACCATGTAAGGAGCAGGTATTTTCCAAATTTAATCCTTAAACTTGTAGTGATTACCCCTGCGCCTTGTTTAGTAATTGCAAATGGGAGTCACTCCCATAAGGCTGAAATTTCAATAAAACCTTCCTAAGTAACCTTCTTGGATACTCAAGGAATCATTAATTTTGAATGAAAACACTTATTTTAAGAGAAATAATAATATAATCTCATTTATCTACTTTATTGTTTGTAAGTGTGTTTACAGTGGCTTACAAACAGCACAAAAGCCCAGTGCATTACACTAAAAGCTGGTTTTCATGTAAACACCGCGGGTGAAGTAGTAATCCAAACAAGTAAATTATTGTAGAAACCAAAAAAACCCGACTGTGAATTTACTCAATATGACCAAAATTATTCAATACGAGCTGACCGCCCGCAAAAATAATCACACTAATATTTTATAGGCGAAAATTTGTATGTATGTAAGGGTGTGTGTGTTCGTTTATGTTTATTACATCTTCACGCTTAAACGGCTTAACGGATTTGGATGAAATTTGGTATGGAGATAGCAAACACTGGATGAACATATGGTATAGAATTAGGTATATGTTTTGACAAACAAAATAACGTGTTTTCGCGCTGTGATGCGATTTAATAAATTAAGTAACTAATTAAAGCGGCTTTTTCATGCAAATATTTATACTGTCTTCGAATAAATAGTAAAGTCAACTACTACTGGGAACTATTTATACAATGGAATGCGTATACACACGTAATTACCTTTAATCATTATCATTGTTCTCATATGGCGATCTTTACCTCCAAATATTTTGGGAACGTGACACTTTAGGGTAATATATAACAAGTCATTTTTTGTTTGTAAAAGTGTACCCTACTCATCTATACTACTTTTACTATGCGTGGAAACTTTAAAAAATATCAAAATGCCAGCCGGTGCATATGCCACAAAGGTTCTATCCCCTTTAATCTTTCTTATTTATTTACTTAAATATTTTACTTTACTGTAATACTTGCAGTTGCAACATTAGACTATAGTATTAACAATAACTTGAAAATACTAAAATTGAAAATTTCGTAGAAAGCTTTAAAAACAATTGCTATTTAGTTATAAGATATTTCATATTTTTGAAATGGTATTTTAAAGACCTTCATTATGATACCTCACTCGACAGGTTTTGGTACTTTTTTCCGTCGGAAATACAATATAGCAGCTGTAAGCCGCCATATTAGTTATCTTGACATTTCATATATCCTATAGCACTCTCGTGATCAAGACGAATACATTGATACCTCACTTATCAAAATCCATCAAGCCGTTTAGGCTGTAGAGCGCGTCTAAGAAACTTACAAACAAACAAACAAAGATACATACAACCCAAACTCATAACCCTCTTTGCAGTTGGGTAAAAATATGGGAGAATAACCTCAGAGAAACGAAAGTAAAGTAAAACAACCACATTGAGAATAGCAGAATCAAACAATAACACAAGTTTGACACAAACCGTCGCGTTAGACATTGTTTACACGCAAGTTACACATACATATTAATTACTAGCTTTCGCCCGTGACTTTGTCCGGTTGGACACAGTTACAGTCACGAAAACAGCATCCTAAGTTCTTCTACGATATTACAATGCAAAAAGTATAGCACCAACGCCCTCGATGCTTATTGATAGATATTATTTCGTTTCCATGGCAATCCTTCATTACCGCGAGTAATTGTCATTTTCCAATTTTCCCGTGGAAACTTACCATTATCCGGGATAAAAAGTATTCTATGTTAGTCTCTATATTGTAAAGTACCTATATACAAACTTTCATGAAAATCGGATCAGGCGTTTTGGCGTGTAACTCCACAAATAAACAGACAGACAACGTTTCACTTTTACTTATTAATTCACAGTAGCACCTCTGACGCGTGACGGAATAATGACTTGATGGATGACATGCAAAATATTTTATAGTGGTCACGATTTATATTCTAGACTAGCTTACCCGCCCGCGACTTCGTGCGCGCGGACTAAAGTTTATCATGAAAAAAAAAACTTATGTTCTTCTAGGATATTAAAAATCAATGCAAAACTAGGTATAGCACCAACGGTCTTGATGTTTTTCGACAGACTTGTTATTTCATTTCCGTGGCAACCGTTCCTTAGAGCGAGTAATCAACATTTTCCTGTTTTCCCTTGAAAGCTTACAATTTTCAGGGATAAAAAGTACCATATGTTTTATTCCAGGGTATAAGCTATCTCCATTCCAAATTTCATCAAAATCTGTCGTGCCGTTATCGCGTGAAAGCTCCCCAAACAAACAAACAAACAGACAAAATTTCCCTTTTATATATTGGTATGGATTATTTATTATTATTTTATTTATATTAGAATACAAGATCAGATAACTTACCAAGATAGAGTGACTATTAGTTTTTATTCTTTTCTTTGTACAGACATTTTGTTACTTACTGCTTTATTGTAAGTATAGATGAGGTAGCGGCTCTGACGCCGTGACACAAGAGGTCCACAGCTCTTGCCTCTGACACAGTACATTTATAGTAATACGGATATATATGTACTGTGCCTCTGACGTGGATTTTAGTGTTAGTAAGTGTTAGTGAGTCAGCGTACAGATTTAACATGTTTACCGCGTTCGACAAAAATTGGCAATTAACACAGTCAAAGCATCTCAGGCCAGATAGCGCTAGAAATCTAGCCTGTCAATACATGGTATGGTATAAAAGAAAGTCATGTGATCAGAGGGAGATACAGAGTAGTGGACTTAATACATTACTTAGTTTAGTATAGATTTGTGAATGTCACATGTCCTTAAATTTAGAGGTTCTATGACATGTCCAAAAACCTCAAAATTTAAGAACATGTCTCCGGTAATATTTTCCTTTACCAACAAACTATTAAAAAGTTATTTGGTGCAGGGGCTGGGGTTCAATTCGAAAATAAATCTAATTTACCGGCATTTTTAACACATCTTACAGTAGTACTGTAGAAATCCTACGCTATAACAAGCCCAACTTACCACCAGGAAGTTATTACTTACCCACTAGTAAAAACAGATTGTCCTGCCGACGTTACTCAATAATTCAAATGAAGCAGTAATCTCGCACTAACTGCTCATTGTGCTGCCTTTGATTTATTTTACGACCGTACTTTCACTGAGGTTGGGGTTGCCAAGTTCTGGTTCTAGCTTTGGATCAGATTTATTCTGTACAGTTCATTGTCGATGCTATTTTGAGGAAAAGCATGAATAATTCCAAAAAAAAAAAAAAAAAACTTGATTTAAATCTTTACTATCCTATAATATAAAGTTAGTGATAGAAGAATAGTCTTCAATCACTAACTTTCCTAAATATACTGCTCATTAAACAATGAATAGACAAAATTAATCAGTAAATTTAATTATGCTTGGTATTATGCTGAGGCATGACCCTTTCAACACTGAGATTTATATGTTTCATTTATATGTTAATTTACTACTTTTTTATAGGTGTTGAATATACGTGTTTTCTTTCTTTCTTTCTTTTTTTAAAATTTCAATTACTAGGCTTAACGCCTAGTAACTAACAGAAATAGAACCCAAAATATGTGCAATACAATCTCTTTTATATAAAAAAATTGCAATTAGCTTATCAAATTCTTGAAAAACTGCTCACAAATATACATAATAAGTGTAACCAAATCATAATCATTTATTATTATAAAAATGTGAGAAAGTACATCTTTATATTCTATAATTATAATAAAGCAGTATGTAACAAAAAGACTGCACAAAGAAAATATGTTTTCTAAATGATCTCGGCCTCTTAAAGTGAGCTATTGAACGTTTTTAAAAACTTGTCTGTCCGTCTGGATGTTTGTCACGCATTAGTAAAACTACTGGACCGATAGATTTTATACTAGATAGATTTTACAGTACACTTTTGTGCCAAGTCGTTTGAATGTTATTACAATATTTCCATGAGCGGATTTCAATTAATTCTGCCTTACCCTTTTTTTTCCTTACTTTATTCTGGGGTGGAATAATGCAAAAATTCAGGTGTGTGGTTGGCTGCGGGTTGACAAATTAACAAAAAAGAAATACCTACTTATATATATATATATATATATATATGAACCCTTAACTACTCGTGCCAAGGCACGGGTCGCTAGTAACATATTTTTTTTTTACCATTACCCATAACCCAAATAAATTACCACGCGGGTAAAGCCTGTTCCCGCACAGCTAGTAACATTATAAAATTATAACATTACAGCTAAGCAGACGTTAACTGCTGAAATAATAATGTATTACAGTAACATCAAAAAAAGTGATCTTACACTTGTTGTTATGTGATCCCGATACATCCGGGAAAATTCTCCTGCATGGCAACACCAACTGTATTTGCAATTGAGCATGCGACTATTGTTGTTGCTGACCGTACGACGGGAACGGCTGAAAATTGCCAGCTTTATATGATTTATTAGCTTTACCACAACTTTACTGACCTCACTGCTAATAGCTGCGGCGGCGTATGAGTTATGTATGGAGTAACCGCTGGCTTAGTACGAAGGTGATTATTAACAATCTAGGTAAGCTATGTTTGTAATCTTAAATATCTTCAAAATATATTTTTACGTGAAGAAACTTAAAAATATCATGTGCCAATAAAACCGAAGTGCGCTCTCTTCGGCAGCGTAAAGTATACATACACTGCCTACGTATTTTTCTATGAAAAGTAAAATAATAAATAAATATATTCGTGGCAATTCATTACCATTACCTAGCCCTAAACTAGAATACCTTGTACTATGGGTACTAGACACCGGATAAACATGCATAGATACGATCTAATTGAGTTCTCTCTTACTCATATTTTACTCTTTCTTTCCTTTGAACTGCTAATATTAAGGGCTTTTCTCGTGAAAGAAATTACACTACACTGCTGCCTAGAGCAGTTGATGATAAAAAAGTCAAACGCATGGCTTTAAAATTGGTTGTTTTTGGTCATATTGATGGCCTCGTTATGTGTCCATTGGTGATGTTAATTGTCACGTCATTTTGTTAAATAATTGCATAGTCAAATTATTAGCGAACAATAAATGATAGTGCTGAAGTACTCCAACAATACATGTACCTATCTAGGAACCGAAAAAAATACGATTGTATTCAAAACCCAATCCGTAATAGTTTATTAAAATTTTCATTGCCGTCGGTACCGCAACCAGCAATTACGGCCAATATACATCGCCAGCCAAATTGACCGTCCAGTCAAAACTATAACCGGTCAATTGGCCGGCGTTTAAGTTTCAACTTAACTCTTGTAGCGCAAATTGAATGGCTTTTTTATGGGTTAATACGAGGCTTTAAGTAATGAAGCTTGTGGGTAAGTTATGTTTAAGTTTTAATTTATTGAACGGCTATTTTAATGCTGCGCTATTAATTTTACGTGCATAAATTAAATTTTATTATGTTGGATTATATTGGAAACAGGCTTTTGCTCGTAGCTATGCTTATGTGGTGGAAAATTACTTTTATAAATTTAATATTCTTGATATTATTTTTTACAAACTTTGACAAATAATACATTAAATTCATGTAGTTACCTACCTACATGTTATGGTCATATTGTTCACAGTTCAAAGTATCGGTAATCTATACTTATAATGAAGTAATAGGAACGAAAAAGTCTGTACAAAGAACAAAATTATAAAAGAAAGATTTCTTTTTTAATTTTATAATAAGCTACTGAACAAGAATATAACATTATAAAAATTCGTGTCTGTCTGCCTGCCTGCCTGCCTGCCTGCCTGCCTGCCTGCCTGCCTGCCTGCCTGCCTGCCTGCCTGCCTGTCTGTCTGTCTGTCTGTCTGTCTGTCTGTCTGTATGTCTGTCTGTATGTCTGATTGCGATGCGGTTTTCACTGTTGGATAGCTAATCTTTGATTTAAAAATTGGGGATATATCTCAACCCGATGAGTAGAAGCCGAGCAATCGATAAAAATATTTTTGATGGCAGAAAGAATTTTGATCAAATGTTGGTAAATTGGTATTTTAGGTCCTGGAATGGCACAAAGAGTACTTTTAACCTACATAAATGACAACGCGTGCAAAGCCGCGGGCATCAGCTCGTGATACAATAAAATGTGTATTGTGTATTGGTCATGCGATGTATCATTATAATTGGGTTTGAAAAGACCAGAAACCTTCTGTTTTTTTTTTAATTTTCTTTTTAAGTGGCCGCTAGTACTTGGCTTTTTGGAGGATCATGCAATTATTATTTATACTACAATAAGGCAATGCCGTAACAATCCTTTTTTATTAATATAATTATAAGTGGATAAAAGTGTTCATTTTTCTACTTTCATAAGTATCAGTGACCTACGACGCCTAGTATACAATTACTACAAGTACACGTGCTGTCAACAACAAACACTTCATATACAAATCGATTTATTAACTACACCTGACAGAATAAGCACTGCAATTATTGCAGATAAATCAATGTGTAGTATCAATCATGGTAACCGACGCACGGCAGGGAGGGGAAGGTTGCTTGGTCAGTTCAAATTCAAATTGTGATTGCAAAGATAATACTATCGCTCTGTGCTACCGCTGAACCGATATAGATGAAGTTTTGACAAGGAAATAGTGTATTACCATGAGGCAGAACATAGATTGTTTCTTAAAGAAGAAAGTGTAATAAAATCCTACTATTGTCACAAAAAAAACGAGATAAATACCGAATTGTCAAAAAGAGATGTAATAATCATCATTATCATTATCAGCAGTCCACTGCTTGACTTAAGTCTGTCCTAATTAAACCGTGGTCTCAACTCAAGGACTCGCATACTGCTACGGTTATCGGCTCTTCGTGATATGGTGACCGGCGCATTAGCACTTTTCTTGGAGCCATATCAGTTACTTTCATTCTCTGCTGTATCACAAAAAACACGGAACAGCGCCAATAGCTCGCTGAGCGACTTTCAATTTGTGGATTAGTGTCGCAGTCAATGTCGTTTCGATGGTTCAGTATAAATGCAATTTGCAAATCTAATGGTCAGTAACAAAAATGCGTCTAGTGTAATAGGTTTAGGCGAGAACGGAAGCCAATATGTTATTATTACCAGTATTACGGAGCTGATGTTTTATTAGTCTGTTGGTAATACGTCCCTTTATTACAAGTAATAACTTGACTGGTAATTATGTTTGAGCCGTGTCGTAAAGTTGAGAGCTGGCTTGATTACTGAGCTTGCGCTTCGTTATTGCAAAAGTGCAATAACGAACTTTAAGCCCGCGATTAGTGAGAGTACTAATTTTAAAAATTGTTTTACGATTTCATAAACATGATACTTGGTTCTATTTTAACCCCCGAACGTGAAAAGAGAGGGGTGTTATATATACAAGTTTAGGGTGTCTATGTGTGTTTATGTTAGTCTGTGGCATCGTAACTTCCAAACGAATGGACCGGTTTTGATAAAAATAATAATCAATTGTGCTTGTTGAATTTAATTTTGCAATGTCCTCGCTTCTAATACATAAAACAACGCAATTGGAGGTTATAAAATTTATGAAAATTGTAAAGGCTATCTATCGCCATTAGATACTCCGCATGGTAATATCAGGCTAAAAAAATATAAAAAATTGTGCATTATTATTGAGACCCGTTAGTACCACTAACCTATTGGATATTTTACAGTCTCAATATAGGTACTTATCAAAAAAAAACATAAGTCCGCCTGAAAGTGTTGTCCCAAAAACTTCCAGTAATCAATTAGATCAGACTTATGTCTGTGCTTATGTGACAATCCTGAACTATTAATTAACTTGACATCACTACTTTATCGAACTCTGTCATTATCATACACATTCTAAAAGCAATCAGTCCTAAAAGAATCACCAGCTTATACCACTGCGATAAGGTTATTCAGCTACTCAGGTATTAATGGACCTGGCGAGTGAATTGAGACGTGCTAGCAGACCCAACGTCGGGTCGCAGAGATTAATGCCAGCGGTGAATGCTTAAATAGACACTGCCGTGCCACTATTATTTATCTGTGATACTGCGATGCTATCGCTCATGGGCGGCGCGGGAGGTATGAAGATGGATTGGACGGCTTTTCTTGGCATTCTGAATGTAGTGGAGGATTTTAATGTATTACGAAAGCTGGTAAGGGTAATTAAGTTTTTTGACTTCAATTTGAATGTATGTATATTGTAAAAATAAGGTTTAAGACTTGTACTTTCTATTATTTACTCTGTGGTTAAAGAATTTGTTGTGTTAAGATTATATATTCTAGCCATAATGGATAAGGGCAATATATTAGAAAGATAGTTAACCAAAGCTCAATCTAGGACGTAGCTAAAAATATATGGAAAGTAAATATTTGTGTAGAATGGGTAGTATACATTAGGACTCACTGATGATCATACCCATTGCCATGTGATCGATTGAAAATATCGTCATTGTTAAAACAGACAACTATGAAAATAACAAAACCTTGACTTCAAACGAGATTAAGAGGCAAACCACCTGTCTGATGGTGAGAAGACGTAATCAAGACATTATACGAAACGAAACGAATAGCGTGCGCACATGGAAAAGCAAAGAAAGGTCATTAATGCATGGATCTAGTTAAAATCAGGAATATAAGGCACGCTTCAATATCGCGTAAAAAACTGGACTAGATACAACTACAGGCAGACCCACACAGCAACATTCTGCTGTTCCTGCTAAATGTACATCAACAACAAAGTTAGAGAGACATACGCCGACTGTAGCGGTAACGAGACTCACTGCTAACACGTGTTACAGAAACGCCCCTCCGATAGTGACTAAAGCCACATAAGGCTAATTGTGTGCGTTGCACCTAATTTATGCGGTCCACGCATGAAGAACTGGTAACTAATCTTCCCACTTTTAATTAGATCTTTGCAATAATGGGATGAAGTAAACCGACTTTTTATAACCAAAAATTTCAACCACACCCAAACTAAACCGAAACGGACACACAACTTAACCGGAATCGTCGTCCCCAAACGGGGACAGGAACTTACACCGAAATTATCGCCGTCCCCGACCAGGCAGGATAATATTACAGGATTTACGAGGGCGTGCGCCGGCGCTGTGATTTACGCCTTCCTCTGGCGATAAATAACAGTCAGATACTGTGGTCGGTCGATATCTCGCGAATCGCGCCGGGTAATAAAAGGTGATAGGCAAATTAAATTGTGTTGGTTTGATCACGTTGTTTGGTGAGTTGAGAAAACGGCATCAGTAACGACTTTGCGTCGCAGAAGATAAGGTCACCAATTTATCTGTAGAATTGTCAAAAAAAGAAGTAATAAGGACATAACATTGAACATCACTACCCTGCTGCTCACAGTATTTAATTGGATGCTGGCGCCCCACATTGAGATCCCCCATTCGACTCTACATTGTCGGTGCCATGGAACTTGCATAATATTCGGCAGGTTTCCTTTGTGATGTTGATATATGACATGTGACCACTTAAGCGATCCGTTAGCTTGATTGTCGCTGTTGTTGTTAAAGATAAAAGTTTTTTCATCCAGTTAAGTCCTGGATATGAAGCAATATTAGAAACAAAACCTACAGTGTCGATTACTTACGTTCTACCATCATTATTTCGCTAGTATTTTATAATGAGAATTTTTAAGGTTCCCTACCTCAGAAGGAAAAAAGGAACTCTTATAGGATCACTTCGTTGTCCGTCGGTCTGTCTGTCTTTCGGTCAAGAATCTTTTTCCCAGGAACGCATGGAGATATAAAGTTTAAATTAAAATACTCAGGTCTGCAATCAATGTGTCAGCTGTGCAAAAATGAAACTTTGATGTCAACGCAATAAAATAATACGGCCATTTAGGACGCATATTTTAAGACTCGCAATGAAATCAAAACCTACAGGTTACTTCCCGTTGACCTTTAGTCATGAAATTTGGTAAGAAGCAATTTTTTATAGCACAAGTAATGGGGAAAATCCGAAAACCGCTAACTCGTAGTAACATCACAAACAAAAAAGTTTGTACAGAACCCTCAGTGCACGAGTCCAAAATAAACTTGGCTGGTTTTTATTTGTTATGCCAAGATATTTGGATAACTTCTCTACTCAGAGAGAACAATTATTCAATAACCCTACAATTTCAAGTCAATTGGGTACATTGTAACTTCATAACCGCCGACCCTCTAACAAAGGCACTCAGACGAGGCCACTGATTACCATACTTAATGACGGCTCGTTGTTTATGCGATGCAACACAAATCACATTGGCCAGGCTCTCCATCCCGTGCCTGCTATATTACAAAACGCAACATAAAACGTATAACTATATGTTTTTAAGAGAATGTGTGTATATTTGTATGTCCTTTAAGCGTTCTTAAACCATTGATCAGATTGTGATGAAACTTTGGGCGGGTTTTCTAATGATGCCCACGAGGGTTTACGATAAAAAACAGATTTAGATATATTTAAAACTAGCTGTACCCGCGGCATCGCACGCGTGGTCTTTTCTTTAGGTTCAAAGTACCATAATGTGCTATTCCAGGACCAATATACCAACATTTGAACAAAATTTCTTCACCCGTTAAAAATACTTTAATCAATTGCTCGGCTTCTAACTCACCGGATTGAGATACCAATTACACCAGATTTATATCAAACCCTAAGCTATCTAACAATGAAGACCGCATTGCAATCGGTCCAGTAGTTTTTACGTGATGCGTGAACAAACAAACATACAGACAAACAGAGAGGAAGACGCGAATAACAAAAAAATGTTGTTCAATACCTTTTTTGAGCACCCAAGAGCATTTTTTTCATTTGAATTCATTTAGTAGTTTGGGTGCGATGCGCGGTCAAGATACGGACAAACAGATAGACAAAATTAAAAAGTAAAACAGTTTGGCTTCAGTATCGAATATAGAGAACCATCCAAAAAATATTTTTATTACTTAAATATTAACATAACTTTGGACCCATATCCTGCAGAAACCCTTTACTTTTTCGGGATAAAACGTGTCCTCAATTTTAACCCATCATATAACTTCCATCCATTAGTTTCAGAGTAGTACGTGTTCTTTTAAATAAGTTTCAACCCCTATCCTGCGAGAACCCATATTTTTTTCGAGATGTAAATTATCCTATGTCCTACCTCGTAGTATGAACTCAAATCATACCAAGTTTCATTTGAATTCATCCAGCAGTTCCGGCGGCGTGATGCGCGGATAAGATACAGACTGACAGACATACAGACAGAGATGAAAAAACATACAGTTTAGGCTTCATTATCGAATAGAGTAACTTCCAAAAAAAAACACTATATCTTTAATGCACATAATTTGGACCCAACCCATCCCACAGGAACCTTTTATTTTTTCGGGACAAAATGTATCCATAATTTTCACCCATCTTATAAACTATGTCTGTGCCAAGTTGCATCAACATTCGTACAATAGTTTCAGCGTGCTACGTGTTCTTTTCAAAAAATTCCACTCCTATCCCGCAGGAACACTTAATTTTTTCGGGATGTAAAGTATCCAATGTCCTACTTTGAAGTATGAACTCAAATCATACCAAATTTCATTCGAATTCATTGATTATTTTCGGTGTGGTGCGCTGCCAAGGTACAGACAGACAGTCAGACGGACAGACAGACTGATAGACAAAAAAAAACGGTGTTGGCTTTAGTATTGAATATAGAACGGCCTCCATATTTTTTTTATATAATATCTTCAATTTACAGAAATTTGGACATTATCCCGCAGGAACACTTTATTTTTGAGGATAATAAGTATCCTCAATTTTTACCCATTATATAAACTATGACTGTGCCAAGTTTCAACAAAATCCGTGTAGTAGTTTCGGCGTGATACGTGTTCTTTTAAATAACTTTCAACGTTTATCCTGCAGGAACCCTTTAATTTTTCGGGATGTAAAGTATCCAATGTCCTACTTCGAAGTATGAACTAAAAACATACCAAATTTCATTCGAATTCATTTATTATTTTCGGCGTGATGCACTTCCAAAGTACATACAGATAGACGAACAGACAGACAGACAGACAGAAAAAAATAAAAAAATACAGTTTTGGCTTTAGTGTCGAACATAGAACGGCCCCCAAAATATTTTTAATTTACAGAATTTGGGAAATTCTCTCTTAACTCTTTATTTTTTCGGGATAAAATGTATCCTCAATTTTAACCCTACATATAAACTATGACTGTGCCAAATTGCATCAAAATCCGTCCAGTAGTTTCAGAGTGGTAAGTATTATTTGACATAACTTTCAACCCCTATCCTGCGGGAACCCTTTCATTTTTCGGGATGAAAAGTAGCCTATGTCCTACCTTGTAGTATGAACTCAAATCATACCAAGGTTCATTTAAATTCAGTCAGTAGTTTTGGCGTGATGCCTAGCCAAGGTACAGACAGACAGACAGATAGACATACAGACAGACAAAAATGAAAAAAATACAGTTTTGGCTTCAGTATTGAATCTCGAGTACGGCCCAAAAAAAATAATTTCTAAATATCTTCAATGTACAGAATTGGACCCATTACAGTTTTATTATAAGTATAGATGAAGTCTAAATTCTTAAATATTTGCCAATACGATTTATAAAATCAAAATTATTGTTTTTTTGCAAATCCAATGTAATAGTGACATGTGTGAAAGTGACATCTATAGACATACTGGCTTTCACCCGCGACTTCGTCCACACGGACTACAGCTTATCGCGAAAAAAACATCCTATGTTCAGCTAGGATATTAAATACCAATGCAAAAGTATAGCACCAACGCTCTTGATGCTTTTTGAGAGATTGATATAATTTTATTTCCACGCAACGTTAATCCGCGTAATCAACATTTTCCAGTTTTCTCGTGGTAACTTACAATATTCCGTGATAAAAGTGTCCTATGATGGTCTCTATATTCTACAGTTCCACTTTCACAAAGTCGGAAAAGCAGTTTTGGCAAAATCGGAAAAGCAGTTTTGGCGTGGGAGCTCCCCCTACAAACAATTAAACAGACAACGTTTCCTTTTTATATATTACTCGTACTAGGTTTCCCGCCCGCAACTTCATCCACGCGGACTACTGTTTATCGCGAAAAAAAATCCTATGTTCTTTCTTCTAGGATAGGTAAGCAAAGGTGAAATCAAAGCTTCGCATCGCTGCGTCTGCGCTGGCGAACAAAAGAGCAACCAATCATAGGACTCATACTTTTCCGGGCCAAGGCAAAAATCAATATTAATAGCAATTTGCACATGATTTAGTGTCAAATTATCTTCAACTCATATTAGAGTATTTTATAGGTCTGTCATAGTAGGAATAAGCTCTTGGATTGCAGTGTACAATTTTGTAGAGCTCGAGTTGAAGGAAAGAGATCTGGGCTACGTTAGAATTGATGATAACATTCATGCCCATTTTTGCAAGAAGGTTACAGTAATTCACAATAGTTGCTTAAGCGATCATGCCTTTGTCTTGAGTGAATTTAAATAATGAAACCCAAGCCGTTCGTTTTATAGAAACGCGTGCGATTAATATTAATGTGGAGTCTTTCAATAAGGACTTAACATTGATCTCGTGGCTTGATATTATGGAAATATCTGAACCTAACTCAAGTTTTAAGAAATTTAATGAACTCATTATAAATCTTTTTGATTAACACCCTTGCATCCCTTAAACAAATACGATTAAAAGAATGTCCTAAGCCTTGGATTACGGATACGGTTAGATTCATGATTTCACTTAGACAAAGCTCCTATGAAATCTCAAAAGAAAAACTGAAATCCAGGGAATATTATAAAAAAAATAAGAATTTAGTTGTAGGTTCTATTGAGAGAGAAAAGAAAGCTTTTTTACTCATTACATTAATAAAAACTTACATGAGCCAAAGAGACTATACTAAGAAAACTAAAACAATGATGTAGATAAAACAATGATTCCCGATAATTTGAACGACCCCGATTTAATTAACAGTCACTTTTTAACTGTTACAGGTGACGGAAGTATACATAATGAGACCTTGCACTTTTTCAGCACAAATAAAGCAACTAACAGCGTGTTTTCATTAAATCCTGTAACCTCGAAGACAATAGCTAAAATCATTCTTAATATTCAAACGAATGCAGTAGGGTATGACCGTATTACTGTGGACATGATTAAGCTGACACTCTTGGAAACACTACCAGTTATATCTGCTACCATCAACTATTCTATTGAAACTAGTACTTTCCCAAGTTCTTGGAAACGAGCACTTGTTAAACCTATACCAAAGTCGAAATCAGTTGACCATCTTAAAGATTTGCGTCCTATATGTATTCTATTTGTTTTATCAAAGGTTTCAGAGAGAGAATAAATAGTAATAGTATTTCATAGAAAAATACTCAAGCATATAAAACATCATTCATCCGTATCAATCAGTCTTTAGAAAGGGTCATGGCACTGAAACTACCCTACTACATGTGACTGATGATCTATTGACGGCTTCGGACGCAGGGCTGAGCACTGCTCTGATTCTGCTGGATTTTATCCAGCAGAATCAGAGCATCAGTCTGTTTGAACCCTGACATGCTCTTAGCAAACCTTTCATATTATGGTTTCTCGATAGAAACCTGCAATTGGTTTTAAACATTTTTGACCGATAGGGAGCAGTACGTAGAAACGGAATGCCATAACGGACGCAAATTTATGTCTGGAGTAGGAAAACTAAGTCGAGGGGTCCCACAGGGATCCATATTGAGCCCCTTACTATTCCCTATTTTTACAGTCGATATGCCTAAACACATAAAGTTTTGTAAGTTCCATCTGTACGCGGACGATACCCAAATATATATTTAATTTAAAGCTGATGAAACCCCAGAAGCTATTTCCCTGATTAATTATGACTTAAATCGAATATTTCAATGGGCTTCATGTAATTCTTTAGTTTTGAACCCTCCTAAATCTAAAATGTTGATTCTGGTACGAAAACTCAGATTCATAATGTACAGTTTCATAATCCGATACTATCAATGGATTGTGTTAATATACCTATTGAATCAGAAGCTAGAAATCTAGGTCTCACTTTTGATGGGGAGTTGAAATTAGTTACACTCATAAATGATAAAATACAGAATGCGTTTTATAAGCTTAAGGTACTACATATATGGAATTAGGAAACATATGTCTGCTGCTAACATATTACAGTGCTGTTTATAGGCCGAGATTGTATGCTAAAACAGAAAATGCTATTCAAAGAGTACGAATTCGTGTGCTAGATTCTGTTTAGCATCTCTAGAAGAGACCATGTTACTCCTTTCCTCATTAAAATAATGTGTTGAATATGAAGGTAAGAAGAGAGCTTCATCTTGCTTGTAAAATCCAAAAAAAAATGGAACAGAAGACCACAATATTTGTTTCAGAAACTGACGTGGATTAAAAATATTAACTCTATCAGTTCAGTACCCGCCAAAAATCCCTGCACGTTCTTTCAATTCCAAAACACAAGACTACCAGATTTAAAGGTTGTTTTAAATACAGTGCACCAAAAATTTGGAATAATATTCCTCCGCCTATGAAAGGTAAAATAAGCTACAATCTTTTTAAACTTAAATTTAATGCCATCATATTAAACCGTCTTGAAAATAACTTAAAGCAACCTTTAAAACCGCACATACACTCCCTCACACATCCTCATAAACCCCCACACACCCTCTCTCACTTACCCTCACACACCCAAATACACACACACAGTAGTGAACATAAATAACTTCTTGTCCCACTTAAAATTATTGTAATAATTTGTATCTAATGGTGTTTTGTTCTTTTTATGTGCATTTTTGCATGTTTTCTGTTTCGCTTCTGTTTCTATATTACTTATTTCGTAGTTGAGTAACATATCAGTTCAAGCAATGGGGTATGCTGAAAACCAGCCCTATGTAACTTAGTCTGCGCAGTACAGTGCTGAGCTTACCCCAATTGCCAAACATGCAAAGTATGTACCACAATATACTAAGATAACATGACACGTGACATAACATGCATCACACACACACACACACGGGCCTATTGAGCACTAATAGATTTGTTGTCGCAATTCATGTGATTTTTTTGTATTCTTTAAGTTATTTATGTTTGTTGGCAATAAATTATTTTTATTCATTATTTTTATTCTTTTGAATTGACTTCAGAAAAGGAGACGGTTATATGTTCGGCCGCATGTATGTTTTTTTTTATGAAAATTTTATTTTTGGATTCATTTGAGAGACGTGCTATCAGGCTCATTGGGGATGACACTCTGGTAAAGAGTAAGCTTCAAAATCTGGCGCATCGACGTAAGGTAGCAAGCCTGGCGGTATTCTACAGATTGCACTATGGAAAGTGTGCACAAGAACTGCACAACCTGATTCCCCCATCACCTTTCCATCACCGTACGACTAGACGATCAGCAAAGCGCCACCCTTTCATGGTTGAAATACCTCGCACAAGAACGAAGCGTTACGCTTCTTCATTTTTTATAAGAACTGCAAAGGAGTGGAATGCCCTGCCCTCGTCAGTGTTTCCGGTAAATTATAACCCCGGTGTGTTCAAGTCAAGAGTGAATAGGTATCTACTAGGCAAGCGTGCTACACCTTCGACCACATCATCGCTTTCCATCAGGTAAGATCGTGGTCAAACGATTGCCTAGCCAGTAATAAAAAATAAATAAATGTACGTCAGTCGATATCTCCGTCAATTGTGGACCGATTTTAAAAACTCTTTATTTTTGAAAGACCACCTGGAGAGTATAAATACTCTCCAGGTGGTCCCATATAAATTGTATCAAAATTGGTTTAGCAGTTTTTCAGGAATAAATAGTTTTGTTAAGTAAATCTATTCGATTTTAATTGTGTTTATATCGCCTTTATTTTGTGTTTATCTCTAAGATTTCTAAACCGATTTAGATGGTTGTTTTTTTTTATTCAAAAGGTTAAAGTTTCCGTGTGTTTGTGTGTAGTGTGTGTTCATTTTTTTGGATAAACATCATCAAAATTGGTTCAGTAGTTTTATTATAAAATCAATTTGTTTTATAGTTTATGTTCTCTTATATCTTGAGATTTCTGAACCCAATTAGATGATTGTTTTTACTTGAGTAGGAAGACCTCTAGTGTCTGTGTAGTATAAATTTCATCAAAATGGGTTTAGTAGCTTTAAACAAGCTTTAATTTAATTCACTGTATTATAATGTTTAGGACGGGATTGCAAGTCAATTTTGAATAATTTAAGAACGTCCAAAGATGCTGAAGTTTTGCACATGAGTGTAGTTCTGATGAAAATTAAAAACTACAGTAGTAGTAGTAGTTAAAGGAACTACACAATGGGATGATGGAACCCCTTCGAGTTGGTCATTTGGTTTGTCTTGATGAGTGCCCTGGTGTTATGTGGGTTTCAGGGTCTGATGATGGAGCCGGAAGACAGGAACGCAACTACAAAATGATGGCAAATTGACAAAACTAATTCCGTTTTTATATATGTAGGTTTTATTCATCTATGGTTTTAATTTACCAGCGCTATGAGTCGCTAGTTTGTGAGTGAGAGTCTACTATTTTCTTTGGCATATATTCTTTCCGATGTTTGCTTAGGCCACTAAAAATAAAAATAAAATAAAGATTTTCCAAAAAAAAAGCGACTTCATAATAAATTTGTTATTTTGTAAACAACCACTAAAAAGAATAAAATAATTACAATTGAGCCAGAACAGTATCACTATTTTGATATTTTTTTGGAAAAAAAATCGATGATGGTAAGCGTCAGGCCTGCCCATAGCAGTTGCAGTGGCTTCCAGAACTTTGGTTGCAAAATCTTGCGCGTCACTGCACTGCACTCATCATCCTGAGACATTGGTTGTTAAGTCTCATTGCCCAGTAATTTCGCTGGAAACATTGCCCTTCAAACCAAACACAGAAATATTTACACACTACTGCTTGGAGGCTGAATATCTGACAAAGATGTAGTACTTTAACATATCTCTATTGGACCAGAGAGTTTTTTTTGTTGGTGGATCATCTAATCGCTAAAAATAATTCTGATTTAATTCTGATTCTGATTTACCTAAATCGGTGACTAATTAGTAGTTCGGAAATTGCCTCTACTCATGAATATGGTCTTACAACAAGCACGCTAACATGAACATTCTCAAATTGGAAAGCTATCCATCCATGTCTCCTTTTGTGAAGAACTTATTAACAACTTCCTTTAAAAGTGTAAAGCAACATAGTACCCATAGAAGATAGTTCTTCTAAGATAGTACCATAGTTGCTTCACAACCTACCACAACGCATTACGCAGGTGAGTAGGTGTATGATCCTAAAATATTATTACAGCGGTGCTCGTTCTCTATCTTTAGTATTGTGTATGATATTGGAAAACGGCCTCGAGACACGGTAATATCTAGTGAGGAGACAGTAAAGATATATAAGTCTTGAACATTCTTCGTAAGCACCAATTTTCTAAAAAACGTATTATTATTATTATTATTAGACGTTCGCAGGGCGTCTTGTTTCCCGACTTTTTAGTCATATACATTTATTAACTACTAGTTGTGCCTGCGGTTTTGCTCGCGTGATGATTTCATTTAAAAGTAGCCTATACGTGTTATTCCAGGACCATAAGTGCCTATATAGTACAATATAGTAATACCTACAAAATTCGTTCAGCCGTTGTTTTTATCGATTGTTCGGCATCTAATCATCGGACAAAGATACGAAGCACCCCAGTTTTTAAGTCAAACACTAAACTATCTAACAGTGAAAATTACATCGCAATCAGTTCAGTGGTTTTTACGTGATGCGTGAACAAACATACAGACAAACAAACAAACAAACAGACAGACAGACATATTTTTTTTTAATATATTGTTGTTCATTAGCTTATTTTAAATAAACTAGACAATTTATTTAAATTATCTACTTTGTACAGACTTTTTCGTACATATCGCTTTATTATGAGTATAGATATAGATAGTAAGATTATATGTACAGATAGATATAAATTATGTCATCATGTTGCCCAATGAGAAAGTGTTGTTTGCTGTTTGTTCACCATCTATTTGTAATTGCATTATATATAAAACTGAAACGTTGTTTGTTTGTTTGTTTGTTCGGACGTTATCCAGCTTTTACGTGATAACGGCTGGACGGATTTTTATGATATTTGAAATGTAGATAGCTTATACCCTGGAATATAATAAAACAATTTTTATTCCGGAAAACGGTAAGTTTCCACGAGAAAACTAGACAATGTTGATTATTCGCTGTAAGGAACGGGGCAACCGTTCCCCGAACGAAATAATAAAAAGTCTGTCAAAAAATATCAAAAGAGTTGGTCCTATACTTTTACATTCGTTTTTAATATCCTAGAAGAATATAGGATGCTTTAATCGCTAAACTGTAGTTCGCGCGGACGAAGTCGCATGCGAAAGCTAGTAACATATATAGTTATATATTTATACAGGACTTAATCGCGTTAATTAGTTAATATTTAGTAGTTCCTACATTGGACAAACCAAGCGTACTATAGCGGAAAGGGTCAAAGAACACATTGCAGCTGTAAAGAACCGCCAGATAAATAAATCTGCAATCGCTGAGCATTTGCTCGAATCGGGCCCTAATCACTGGATAGAACTCCATGACCCGAAGATCCTCTCCACGGAACGTCACTACTACTCCAGGATTGTACGATTGATTGATTGATTGTTGTTGTTGTTGTATTTTTTAATTTCAACCGAGAGGATGGTTTCAAGTTGGCTGCGTCCTGGAATCCCATGATAAGCAAGTGTTCGCGTCACGGCTTATGTCAGAAGAAATCTGCAGATGTCGTTAGTGTCGTGTGTCGTGACAATTCTGAATTTTTACAAAACCAAATGCGGGTAGTTGGAGACAACGCTCGCCCTTCTCGACGCTGACACCCGTTACTTCAGTCTTCTCGTGACCACTATCAATGCAACTTGATCGAAACGTCGAGGTAAATAAATATTAAGTTTTCAGCGCGATTAAGTCCCGTTTAAACATATAACTATGTCTTCGAATCGTGAAAGTTTAATAGTAACATATTATATTCTGCGCAAAAATCAACCAGCATGATGTAGCCCTACCAAGAAAGACTGCGTAGCCCCAGTAATAGGGCTCCACTAGGGCATCCTTTGGGTACGGAGTTCTTAAAAGTAATTTAAGCACATACGAGCTTTTTATTTTACAGATTCAAGAAGATTCAAGACATCAAAACAAAAAAGGCAAGACTGCTGAGTTAGGTCTACTCAAGGCTGCGTCCCATCCCTACAATCCTTATCAAATCCCATTTGATTCCCAATAGGTATGGAAACGTCCCATCATGAGTGCACATGCAATGTACACGGTTTTCTCTATCTCTAACGGCCCTAACGGCCCCCTTAAGAGCGAGTCGTGAAGATATCGTATCAGAATGACTCTATCCTACTTGAATCGCCTTCGTGCGAAGGCGTTGATATTTTATATTGAATATGGCATCAGGTTTTATTGGTGGGGTAATTTTTTATGTCGTTGAAAGGATTAGCCATAACTTTCATATATGAGAAAAAATAACTTTTTAATATGTGAGAGGTCACTTCAGGATGTAGATGATTATTTTGAAGATTTGTTCAAGATTTATTTCAAAGAGAAGGCTTCCAAAGATTGTGTGTTAAATTCATGGGGCTAACATCCAGAGTATTTTAAACGAGATAATGCGTTAGTTCATATGCGATATAACTCAATTACATCATCAAAATAATTACTGTAAAAAGCCTTTAGAATCACGGCGCATAGCTACAATTTTTGCCCCTAACATAACGCGCAGAAACGCTAAACAATAAAAAGTCACGCCAAAGCAAACAAAAGCCAAGAAGTTGGGACATAAAGGGGAAAATTATTACGCTTTCAGCAGCGCATTTAAGCAAAACATATTTCAAAAGTTTCGGCGTATTAAGCAACATTTATTTTGGCAGTGAGTCGGCCATTACGTTGGGACGGGGCTAGAGCAGAAGTTATGAAAAACATCAGCCTTACTATGGGTTCTTGGGAATTTACAAGGATTCACCAACTGGAAGAAAGTTCTGAATTGTGAGTTAACTGGGGTATGTTGCCAAATAATATAAATGTTTATTTCGTCAACTTTATGGGACTTTTCATTCCTAATTTACATATTATTTATTTTCTATACGTTTAACTGTATTAAATACTCTACAATTGATTTATTTTAGTCTCTTATACTGATACATTTCTGGAATAATCTAAAATGAATGATAAGATGCACAGAAGGAGTTTCTGCCACGAGCTCTTTTGTCTTACACTTTCCCGTATATTCCACGGTGCTTTTCATTTTTTTGGACATGATCTGTTCTACGTGTGTTCTATGTGTGTACTTTCGTACTTGGGATTAAAACAGATAGAACCAAGATTCCAAGATTCGCATACGAACGAATCGTTAGGATTCTTCATTTATTATAAGAACTGCAAAGAAAGTGAATGCTCTGCCCTCGTCAATGGTTCCAGTAAATTAAAACTCAAATGTGTTCAAGAGTTGTCTAGAGTTAATTGGTAGCTAGGTATTTACAAGACAAGCGTGCTACGCCTTCGACCACACCATTGCTTTCCATCAGGTGAGATTGTGTTCAAATTATTTCTGAATAGGCAATCGTTTATCAGTCTTAAAAAACTGAATCCTATTTTTGTCCAGTATTGCAATTTGTGAGATTTCCCTCTTTTGATTCAGTCTTTAACCAAAGCCCTTGTGATTTACTTGAAATAGTGATTGACAATGTGTTTTTTTATGGATTTGATAATGTTACCTTCTACTGAACTTCTACCTTTGCCTTCTAAAGCTGGATTTTGGTCATGGTCAACCTCTGTTCCCTATTTTCATTAAACTCATTGTATTTTTTATATGTGTTCGACTACCATTAGTACAGGATACGCGACAAGCAGTTACCAATAACTATCTTGCTGTCTTGCGATATTCTAGACCAGTGCCAGCTCTTTATTATTTACATGCAGCCACTTTATTCAAGTAGAGACATTTCCTAAAATTATGCCCCCTCTATCTTCATACGCGACAGCGCAGCTATTGAGACTTGGCAACTATTTACTATGCTCTTATGGAATATAAGATAATCGTAAAAGATGAGATCAGCTGGTGAGTCTGTCGAGTTTATAAGGTTGCTTGATTTACAAACTGAAAAAATAAGATGAACTACGACTAAGAGTTATTTCATGCTGTATATATCAATTGCAATGTTTATTTTTGTAATTGTGTTATGTGTTTAACTTAGCACTTATCTACATCAGTACAAGTTTATACGTTACATTAATTCGGTATTATAGCTTATAGCCTATATTAAAATTGACAGCATAATTTAATTATCCTCATCCACTTTTTTTTTGAAATAAAAACTAGGTTTTACATAATTTTCGTACAAGTTTTCTGGCTTGAAAAAATAATGAAAAGACCAGAAATAGCAAATTAAATTTATCTCAACATCCTGTTCATTTTTCTTTAAGTAGCTCTAACAAATATATTATATTGTTGAAAACAAACGTAAATATGTTACAATATAACGACCATTTACATAATTTTCACAAAATCACAATCAATAACGCCCACTGACGTGTCATTAGTGAATTTAAAGTCCAAGAGTCGTTCAACAAAGGGCTTTACTATGAGGGGTCTTACTTCACGAGGGCCTTGTTAGAGATGGGCGGGACCAGCCGTGTTTTTGATTCAATAGAGGTGTATTTTTGTGTTTTGGTGTTTGGTACTATTCTTGATGTTTATTGTGGTGATATTATTCAGACTTTGTCCAAATCAAACTGGAAATGCAAACAGGTCTGGAATAACGTAGAGAAGAACCTTTTCTTTGATATTATTTATAATGTTTTGTGGTCATACATAGACTTCATTTTATAGACCAGTAAGGTAGGCGATGACAGATTTTAATGAGCTTAGAAAAATAAAATTTCTTCATATTATTGTCTTTGATCTACTTAAGAGTGCAAGATTCAAGCGATACTTACCGGATTCAGTCCTCGGCTCTGCACAAATGACTTTTCTAAGTTACGAGAGGTTTTTTCATCGCTCCGTGCTTCGGAAGGCACGTTAAGCTGTAGGTCCCTGCTGCTATTAATTAATAACAAACAGTCAGTCATGTCGGAGACCCTCGGGAGGCCTGACAAACTATGCCACCAGAGCCCAACACTACCTCACATGACAAGCAAGCAAGGAAATATTACTTAATCGATTTTACCAGTTTCACAGGATGCATTAGAAAACATTGTGTGCGTATCTCTTTTACGCTAAATATATATATATATATATATATATATAATCCGTCAAATATTTTTTATCGATTCAAGGAAAAAGTCTTGACAAAGTAGATAATCGAAGAAAAAATGGTCTAGGGTACTCAAGAATATAAACAGAAACAGTTCAAACCAAAATAGCAATGAAGAGACATAAACGAGCAACGAAAATGGTAATAGCTTCACAAAGACATCGTACATCGACAAGCGCAATGTACAAGTCACAAAAATCCGTATGTCGATGGAGATGACGATGTCGCTGATTCTACTTTTTTACCCATCACGAGAGAATCGTCAGGGAGCCAAAAGTGCGAATATCTTCTAGCTTGCACTTCATCTTGTATTTGTCGCATGTTTTGTTCCTTCAATGACTGCATATTCCACGAAAAATTTGTTGACAGAACCTCTGCTGAAAATGCGAGTAACAACTCTAACAGAGCAGTACCTACCATAATTTTGATGTACATTTATAATGCCATCAGTTTTCCATCGTTTTAGAGGTATTACCAGAAAAGTTATGCCATTTATTATACCGGAATCTTTGAATAAAGTTTCTTTATGTAAAGAGAAAATGAATGAAAAGTAGAAACATGTCATTTTAAACTCATATTGATTAAATAAGTAATTGAAGACTAATTAATAGGTCTTAGGTAGGTACAATATGATATTATGAAATTAGTTGTAAGGTTTAGGAACCTGTAGTTAAGGTGATACGGAATTCAAATATTGGTACTGAGTAGCCATATTTTATTTGTTAGTTAATAATTTTCAGATGTCTGGTTAGTTAAATATGTGGATGAGTACCAAAACTGTAATACTTAAAAAGAAAAAGTAATGTAATTTGTAATTTTTTCTAGTCAGTTTCTTGTTTGATTCCTTTTAACAAAATTAAGTAAATGCTGCATGATATTTTACTCAAACAATACTAGTAATGTGGTCATTATTTCGACAACCTTCTTTGAGCAAAGTCGACCTTGCCGCGCTGCTTGAATAAGCGCCAGCAAAGTTGTATGGAATTTCATTATTGTCGTGTTTTGCGGTCAGCAATTTCCTTTGAAAATACATTATTGTCGTCTTTTGTCGTAGCACTACTATTTATTCCGTGGGTTCGTTAACCCCGAACGCGAAAAGAGTGGCGTTGTAGCTCCCAGACGAATGGACAGATTTTGATGTTTTTTTTTTCTGTTTGAAACCTGATGTGATTGTGATTGTTGTTGTTTCTGTTTATGTTTATGTTTATGTTTATGTTTATGTTTATGTTTCTGTTTCTGTTTCTGTTTCTGTTGTTGTTGTTGTTGTTGTTGTCTTTGTCGTTGTCGTTGTAGTTTTTGTTGTTGTTACATTGTTTGAGTAAATTCTTATTATACTAAGCTGGTTTTATTTAAATTCCTCGCATTGTTTGAGTAAAGCACTATACAAGCCTTGGTCCAGAATGACTGCCCTGCTGGTCACGCTATGATGGCCTCGAGCTTTGCTTAGTTAAGTTCTCGGCCTTCAAGCTTGGCCATCATTGCAGCCCTTGCTGTCCGCGCTATAAAGGCGTCGACCTTCGGTCTCGGCCTTCATTCCACCTTGGCCATCAAGGGCTGCAATGCTGACCGCGCTGTGATGGCCTCGAACTTAGCTTAGCTACGCTCTCGGCCATCGTCATCGCTGCCAGCAACGCAGTCATTACAGACCGCGGCAGTAATGTACTAATTGTTTTGTAAGGTTTATTTTAACATATTACTTCTTTTTTTTTTATTATCTGACTGATTACTTCTTAATTAAAATCTTAGTTTGTGAATATTATTTACTAGTTAATAGACCTCGTGTCTTAAGATCACAATTGTGATTTATAGTTCATTATTTAAAGCATATAGCATTACGTAATATAGTTAATATCGTATCGTATTACTACTCACACATCTCAACAATTATAATGATCTTTTAAGTAATTAATGTCTAAATAACGTATAAAGATAACTTTGTAGTATTACTTTTTATTGATATTTTTTTCAAATATAATATTCATAACAGTCTTTTTTGTTTTTAATTCAACAAGAAGAACTAAATACTCCTTAAAAATAGGAATATGAGCAGTTAAAGTTTAATCAATACAGTGTCATACCAATTTAGAACCGGGGATAAGCAAAAAAGTTTAACGAAAAAACAATAAGGTAATATAGTCTTATTTCATTTTTTTATTTATACATTTAGGCAATATGATCTTAAGAGTTATTGAAAAAATATTGATAACTCTAGTGATATATACTTCAATGCTCACTATAATAAAAAAAAATGTGTCTGATAATAATAATCTTATATATATAATTAAACTAGCATTTAAGTTTATGCATGATTATTAATATTTATATAAGTAGGTACGATCTAAAAAAAACTTTTTTTTTATATCTCAAAATTGACATTTTTGAGTTATGACTATATTAGTTGTGAGGTGCGATATTGTATTATCAAAGTAACAAATGTCCAAAACTTATCGAGTGATGTAGTAACATGAAAATCTTTATAAGACCATTTTAGAAATAAATTAGGGAAATCGTTTAACCACGATCTCACCTGATGGAAAGCGATGATGTGGTCGAAGGTGTAGCACGCTTGCCTAGTAGATACCTATTCACTCTTGACTTGAACACACTGGGGTTATAATTTACCGGAAACACTGACGAGGGCAGGGCATTCCACTCCTTTGCAGTTCTTAGAATAAATGAAGAAGCGTAAAAAGTTTAAAATTAATTATCATAAAATAACAAAAAGCCCGACTGTGAGCAAAACTAAAAAGAGGCAAACAAGTTTTAGATTCTTGATTTTGAAATATAAGTAAGGTAAAGTCTGAGGCACGAAGGTAGCTCGCCAGGTTCTAGCTGATCCCGTCAAATGAGAAATGAAATGCATGATGCCTCCGACTATACCTAAAATTTCAAAATCAAGAATCCAAACTTGTTTGCCTCTTTTAATTTTGTTCTCAGTCGGGTTTATTGTTCTATTATAGCCATTTATTATTATTTAGCCTTTGACTATAAACACAGAAGACTAAAATATAATCAAAACTCAAGTAAATTTTAATCCCCCGTCAAATTTCCCTTTACATCCTGTCAGTCTTCTTAACGAGACCTCCTGGAGAGCGCCGAGGGCGTGTCTCCCGCCCATCCGGTCCAAGCCGTTATTACCAGCAGTTACCACCGCCCAACTTAAACATTCTATGTTCTTCTGTCGATTCAATGGGTTTCTGCACAGAACACCCGTTTTATTTTATGTTTTGTGTCACCTTTCAGTGTTTTGTTGAGACCATTATTGGAAAGCTTTTTATGTTTGTCTTTTGTGTTAGTGTTTTTTTGAAGGCAAACACCTTTTGAGGCCACAATGACATAAACCCTAGCGCGGGGATTACATAAAAAAATACTGGGTGTTTTAGCTATACGGAGAAGTTAGAAGCAGATTTATTTGAAACAACTACACTATCAGTTTGGAATTTTGACCTGTCTTATGTTGGACTGCCAATAATTTCCTTAAACTACATATTTGCAAGAACTGCAAGAATATTAGAATTGAATTTAATAGAAAATGCATTATTATCCTGATCAGGACAATACAACCTCGACATGTTGCGGAAGATCTAAAAATTGGAACATATTTTTCATTGTCATGCCATGAAGTCATTACATAGTATGCCGCTGACGAGTAGAAGAAGTTATATCTGTCACAGGCAGGTAGCTTAATCCACCATTTTTATACTGAACGCCACCGTTCAATTAACTGCCTGAATATTCAGCTGTAGCGTCTAATACAACATTTAATGAACTGGCTGGCTGATTGCTTAGGCCATTAATACAATAATAGGGTGACCATGACGTGACAAAAAAAGATGCAATTCTATCAACCATAGTAGTTTGCAAACAGACAAATATTTATAAACAGTTTTCATGTTCAACCTAATTAACCTACCTACATAGCTTATTAGGCGCAATTCTATTAAAAATAGTAGTTTGAAAATAGACGAATACTTATAAATTTGATTGAATGGCTGAATATAAATCAGGCTGCTAGTCGAACGGCGCCGTTTAGTAAGCAGGCTAGGAAGGTAATTGAACGGCACATATAGGCTTCCATGGCTCGGACACGTCGCGCGGATGGGAGACGAACGTGCTGTGCAGCGAACATATCTGTAACGAGCGACAGCATTCCGCCTGGTTGGACGTCCCAGGTACTGATGGACAGGTGAGGAGCTGTGAAGCGAGCGTACCTGGAACGAGCGACAGCACGCCGCCACCCGGTTGAGCGTCCCACGTACCGCCAGTCAGATGAGGCGGAGAAGGATCTGCGTAAACTCCAGCTTCCTGAGTGGGAACAAGCCGCGCAAAAAACAGAGAGCAATGGCATATTTTGATGTCGGGGGCTAAGAACCACTTTGGTGTCATCGCGCCTTCATAGTAAGTAGCTACCTGCTTGCGACAAAGCGACCGCGATTATTCGGCTGTGATATTTCGATAAATGTCGTGGTTTTCCAGAATATTGCTACGGCAAAAAAGGATGCAACGCCTTCGAGCCAGGTTTTTAGTTTCTTGGTCAGGTATACGTTTAAAATAAACATAGAGTATAGAAAAATTACCTAAAGATTTAAATACAATGGGTGGGCTGGTAATTTAAAAGGGACCTCTTGTCGTCAAGAAATTCAATCAAAAAGCGTAAATTGGTTTGGATGTATTAATAAACTTCTAATTCACGCTCTTGTTTCATATTCATCATATTCACTTAAAATTCATTAATCAAATCAAAAAAACGTCGTCACTTCAAAGTGTCCCCGCTCCCTAGACTATTAAAACACATTTTTGAAGTGTCAAATGGGCGGAGGAACCGAGTGTCTGACACTCGACGTGACACTTGGCGTGACAATTTCATCGCCTATTTGTCAGGACGCTCGTGAGGCCGCCCTCTGGCCCTTAATCACGAACTGGATTTAATAAAGGGAAATGTCGACGCCTTTGTGTCTATGTAATTGTCTTAGATTTGTCTGGAGTGTTCTTAATTTTGTCTTTGAGTGTCTGTCTGTTGAATTAAGTAATTGGACAGTGGAGGGGCCTCTTGACTATTTAAAATGACGTGATTTTTTGTCCACTTTCAGATGAGACTAATTAATGTTAAAATATATTATCGCAAATCAAATCAAATTTATATTCATAAATGTTTCAGGTACAAAGAGTTTTTAAAATAGGGATAAGACCTACCAAAACTTGCCTGTAGACTAGAAGGCGTATGAATCTACATCTACACTATTATTATAATGAGGAAAGATTTGTTTTTTTTTGTATGTTTGTATGTGTGTTTGTTTGTAATGGATAATGTCCAAAAATACTGAACTAATTTAAAAATAGTCTAAACTATAGAAAGCTACATTATCGGCGAGTAGCATGGGCTGTATTTTGTTTTTCCAAAAATTAGAGACCGCTACGATATGAAATCAAAAATTTGCTTGTAGAAATATCGATTACTCGCTTTAAGAAACGGAATGATACCTATATTGCCGTGGAAAATACAAAATAACAAGACTGTTATAAAGCACCACGAACGTTGCTGCCAAAGATTTCGAATTACACTCGTTGTGTTGGTGTAGGTACTATTGTATTGGTTTTTAATATTAAATATCATCATCATCATCATGTCAGCCTTTAGAAGTCCACTGCTGAACATAGGCCTCCTACAAAGACCGCCATGATGAGCTACCTCCATCCATCGACTTCCTGCGATGGCTACAATGTCGTCGGTCCATCGTGTGGGGGTGTCCATACACTTCGCCTGCTTGTTCGTGGTCGCCATTCGAGAAATTTTATTTAAAATATTATGATACATAAAATAATATACTACATTTAAGTGTAGTAGGTACTCGTCATTACTCACAAAAGTCACAATAACCATTTTTTGTTCAAATTAGTCAGTGAAAAATCGAGTAGAATCATATAAAAATAAAGAGAAACCCAGCCGCCGGCGGGCGAGTCACTAGTATTAAATGAAATATTTTATATTATTCCAAAACTATTAGATTGCATGCATTTTTCGAAAACTTTAGTTGTAACGATGTTAGATCATTACCGAAAACTTTTGAACTCTGTAGGTAGGTACCATTATCAACTGTTTCCAACAAGCAAACGGTTCGACTGCGGTCGGCGTACTAAATCAAACAGCCAGTGTCGCCAGCATTCCGGATGCGATTTAATAAAATACGGCGAGTTTGGAACAATACAGCCGGTGCAGATATGAGCGGCATGCTAAATTGAATATCGTGGACCTGCAGGTGACTAAGGTTGCCAGGCAAATAAGTTTGCGATCTTTTTGACTAGAATTTTGTAGGAGATTTAACTAAAAATAATGGGCCAAGCGAGCTCGAAGCACGAGAGAAGCGTCTCCGTTGCTGTGCTTTCGTGCTTTTCGAAAGCAAAAGTGCTTTCGTGCACTTTTGCTTTCGTTCGTATTTCGTTTCGTTCGTATGTTCGGCGGATATATATATGTCCGGCTTTTCTCCTCTACTCTACAGGGTAGGGTGGGGGAGCAGGGGGGGGGGGGGGATTTGGTGGGGGTAAATGTATTCCTCCAAAATGGGGCAAAAAGGGAGCTACTGAATATGCGCCTTAATAGATTCAATTTCGATGGTTCTTTTCTTATTTAAAAGGTAGTAACTTTAAGTTAAAATCATTTTTTTTTAATATTTTTTTATTACGGTCTAGGCAATCGTTTGACCACGATCTCACCTGATGTAAAGCGATGATGTGGTCGAAGGTGTAGCACGCTAATTGTAATTTGGTGAAGATCTGATCACGATCTTCGGATTTTGAGGATTAGATGGTTACTACTGTGCACCGTTAGATTGTTTGCAAAAAAGTTTGTGCTCGCAAGGTCTACAGCTCACAGAGCCACTAGTTTATCTTGTTTGTATTGGGTTCATTAGCACCTCTTTGAATAATAAAATTTGTTTAACCTGTAAACCAAGTTTCGTTTAGATCGGTTGAGAAACGCGATGTAGATCTGTATCCATCACGGAAATCGAATCTAGAAGTTTTTTTTTGATTTTCGTTCTACAAATTTACGGTTTTTGGATTTTTTCCTTTACTTGTGCTATAAAATATTTCTGCTTGCTTAATTTCATGATTCTATGTCTACGGAATGGTTTTGATTCCTTTGTGAGTGTCAAAATACGGCATAAAAGGCCGAATCTTTTGATTGCGTTGACTTAGAAGTTTGTTTTTTCACATCTCTACGGGATTGCAGAATTGAGTATTTAATATTAATTTTAACTTGCATTCATACCTCTACGCAAGCCTGAGAAAAGGGATCCTGACAAACAGACAGACAGACATACACAGAAACACGGACGGACTGACAACAAAGTGATCCTATAAGGGTTCCTTTTTTCTTTTTGAGGTATGGTACCCTAAAAATAACTAGGTAAAAATACTATGGTACCTTTAACTTAAAAACCAGCCGCTCAAAATATTGAATCTAATCTAGCTCATTTAGAAAAAAAAAATGAGTTAGAATCGCAACCAGGACGATTTTATCCGGAAGATTGGCGAAGAGATTAATCTATTCTTGAAGAATTATTGTAAAATTGCGTATTTTCCTCCTGAGTTTTGCGTTTTAAGTTCTATATCGTAATAATTAATTCGTTGAAATAAAACATAGAGGAGGTGTGGAGTGAACAAGAATATCACAAAATTGTCACTAGGGTGGCGGGTCAAAATTCAGACAAATATAATTTATGGACGCGCAATTTTTCAGCGTAGCATGCGTAGTGCAGAGCCACGTCGTCACTTTGCAATCCTTTCTTGGAAGCCGTTATTTTTATGGGCAAACGCCTTCACAATAAAAATCCTTGTCCTCTTGCCATTTGGATAACTTAAAAAAAGGTATGCCTTGACTGTCTAGGTTCTGGTTTGAGAAGACTTCGACAATGATCTATCCATTAAATTTTCCCTTACAAGATTGTTCCCCGGCAGCCCTGTGGCAGCGATGCCCGATAGCTGAGGTCATGGCACAAGTGATTTACCGTACGGCAGATTATCTGCGTATGCACCCGGCTCCGGTATCACGGTGCAGCAATCAGAGCAGTATCAAAGGTAATGCTTATTGCATTGGAGGATCATTTAAAATTGAAAATGACTGAGCATTTAGAAGTAACATATAGAATATGATTTCTCGAGTTTAAGCCTTTCAGCACGTAAAGATATCTAAATGTCCTAGATATCTATCCTGAGATCTTGATCCAAGGTTGAATTTTAGGATAACAACTCACAAACATCAGAAAGCAACAGATTTATGAAATATGAAGGAATTTGTAGTTTTGTGACATAAATACTTGTTAATATTTAAATGTCTGCATGCTAACTGAATAATATTACCTACATAATTATTTAGCTTATCTTTGTGTATTCTAGTACATCATCATCATCATCAGTCTATACTCGTCCACTACTGGATGTAATCCTCTCCTAGTGAACGCCACTGAGGCCGATCGTCGGCTCTTCTCATCCAGTTCCTGTCATCCGTTTTTCGCAAGTTGTCACTCCACCTGACTGGCGGGTGCCCTTCACTATGTTTGCCTACAGTAAGTCTCCACTCTAGAACTGGTTTACCCCAAAAGTTGTCGGTTCTTCGTGAGATGTGACCAGCCCATTGCCACTTCAGCTTGCTATTTCTCTGAGCCATGTCGGTTACTTTGTTTTTCTGTTGGATTACCTCATTGCGGATTTTGTCCTTCAGAGAAACTCCGAGCATGTCTCTTTACATAGCTCACTGAGCGATCTTGAACTAATGGACCAGTCTCACCGTAAGTGCCCACATTTCAGCTCCGTAATTCAGTTCAGTCCGGCTGGTAGGATGCTCGCATTAAATACTTTAGTCTTGAGGCACTGTGGTATGGACGACGAGAAGACTTGACGATGTTAACCAAATGCTACCCATCCTAGCTGAATTCTCCTGTCGGCTTTCTTCTCGATTGTTGTCGTTGTTTTTATCTAATTGCACAGTTTGCCCAAGGTTCCTGAACAACTTAAAGACGTACACCAAAATCAACAGGTCTCGGGGTAATAAGATCGTTGAACATAACCTTGGTGTTGTCCATGTTCTTCTCGAGACTGACACGTCTGGAGGAGTCAGATAGGTCAGCCAGCATTCAGCAGCAGCAGCAGCTTTTTTTTTTTCTTCGAGAGCCTGCGGTGACTCTGCCATAAGGACGATGTCATCGGCAAATCAAAGGTGTGAGATCGCCATGAACGTTTATGCCGGTCCTTTCCAGTCCAGCGCCTTAAAGGATGTTAGTGAACAGTTTCGGGGATATAACATCCCCCTGCCTCACTCCCCTGCGCAGCTGGATATGCTTATTTCGCTGGTACTGTACTTGGACGGACATACTCGCGGCGTCATACAAGCATCTCATCACCGCAATGTATTGCCAGTCGACCTGGCATTGCAGCAGAGATTCGAGAACAGCCCAAGTTTCGATGGAGTCAAAGGCTTTCTCAATGTATTGCCAGTCGCCCTGGCATTGCAGCAGAGATTCGAGAACAGCCCAAGTTTCGATGGAGTCAAAGGCTTTCTCATAGTCCACAAAAGCAAGACACAGGGGCTGGTTATACTCTTGTAGACGTGGCACATAAGCGAGATGAGCCTGTAGTTTTTAAGGAGAGCATTGGCAGCAATTCAGTCATTTTGCTCCTTAAACTAAACTAGACAAAAAAAAACAAATGTAATTTAAACCTTGTCGACTTTATAACAAGGTATTTTTGCCTCTGGCATCTATTCTAAACTTACGTCAATTTATGCTACACCGCTTAAAGTAACGTATTTAAAACAGGTTTTAACACGCTGTCTAACAGCGTTTGGATAAATTCGGACACGTTCTGAGACAGCGTTTGGACAAATCGGGATTCTCGCCGCGTGGAAACATAGTTGATTTTAGGCTGACAGGCTTTAGTGATAGTTTCATGAGTGAGGCATAGATGCCAGGGGAAAAAATACCTTGGTACGAAGCCAACAAGGTTTAAATTATATTTGAAGAAATTAAGTTTAGTTTAGGGGATGTCCAAATCTCCTTTCTTTGAAAAATAAAACTATCATTATTCTGTTCCACGCCCTTGGAGTTCTTCCATCGTTCAAAGCAGAGTTGAACAACTTCTGGAACTTTCGAAGCATAGGTTTCCCTGCTGCTTTCAAGAGCTCCGAAGTAACTCTGTGTTCTCGGGGCTTTTCCTTTTTTAAGATGTTTGAGGGATATCTCGATCTCATCTAGGCTGACTTCAGGCAGATCGTTGGTATAGTTGGGGGTTAGAGTTTATTCTAACAAAATAAAGTTTAACAGACAAATTCCAAACATAACGAAGGATAAACATTCATCGCATATAAATGTTATAAGTTCTTTTGATAAGGAATTTGTCATTGTTCCTTTGTTAAATTAAGTCTTAATTTTAAACATGTGACTTGGTCATGGTGGCAAACAGGTTTACCAATTTTTCCACTGTAACTTCTACCCTTTCAGTTTTATTAAGTTCTAGCTTATGTACTGTTTAATCGTGTTCATTTTACATTAAAGTATAGGTGTAGCTATATACGATAGCTATTTCCAGTATTGCCTTTATCTAATGAGGTATGAATGTCATGGTGTGCACAAACGGTTTTAATCTCCCAGGCCTATAAGTTCTGCGACTACAGATATCTTAAGTATTCTTATGGGTTTCACTGGAAACGTGGCAGCTTTTATATATCTATTTGTTGGTTTAACTTTATGTTAACAATTGAAATCACCGTTAATGAGATGTTTTTGATTATTAATTGAAATAATTTATATTCGTTCTATAATTTGTAAATGGTTACAAGGTATAAAAATATAACTTAAATTATAGACTTAAACGTAATCCTAATGATTAACTACAGCATTTTCAAGACAGCATGGTAGCAAGTTTCGATCTCATTGCTGTCATTTTCTTCCATTCTGTCACAACAAACAACGGTCACAACAAATTCCGTACCGTGCCATTTCCATTTTGGTCTCAGGTTTTCCTTTCCCGATCAACCCAAATCAGCTAAGTCAATTTGCCTCAAGCCTTCAAAAACAGCTTCCAACAATAAGCTACAATAGGCTACAATTCAGCTATCGAGCTACTGCAGTCGCTCACGACTTGATATTTACGAGCAACGTTGTCGATATCGAGCTATTATTTATGTCTCTGTTTCCTTTTTGTGCGCCATATTTATGGGTAGTTCATGTTTCAAATGGAATCTGGAAAGGGCGTCTTTTTGTGTCATATTTTAGGGAATAGTTTTACTATCTTTTCCATACAGAATGTCTTTGAAAAACTACAGAGGACTTCCTGTAGGCTGTAGGTAGTCAAAAGATTGAATCCACCAATCACGAAAAATCATTTTGAGTCTATTCATGTTTTTTTTTTGTAAGTGACAGTATCTTAGACCTACAAATTACGTTCTGTTTTATTTTTATCTCATCCAGGTTTCCCCAAACCCTCTCATTATCATCAATCTATTACATTCAACTATCTTACTGTTCCCTACATCGTTACCACCCTTTTCCATCATCAATCTCCACTGTAGTATATTTAGCATGCTGTTGCTATCTCCGTTAATATATTCTTTAGCACGTCACCCGGCACTTAAAGGGGCGCGGCCGACGTCATGCAGACGTTTGCATGTGCGGACATAATGCGTTTGTATAATTTTGTTGTTTAGTGGCACAGTGGGAGAAAGGATTTGATTATAATTGGGCAACTTTATTTTTATTATTTATAAGGTGCTGGTTAAGCACCTGGTTGCAGAACTAGCATTCAGAAACATTTGAGGCTTGTGGTGTTTTGTGGTTGATACAAAATTTTGTCACAAAAGATTGCATTGTTTTTGATTTTTCGTGAGTATTAGACAGTTTTTTTATTTATTTAGCACGGCTAACAAGGTCGAGATCTTGCTGCAATGTGGCGACAGATCGGCATAACATGGTGTAAGAGTGTGCATGAGGATTGTGCGTACGAGAGGATCGGCATATCTTGAGTGCTTCACTTTCGATTTGGCGGTGTGGAATTCGGCTTTTTATCCGACTGCAGAGGGTAGTGTGTTTATCAGTCTATGTATGTTTGTTCCTTAGTGGCGCTCTAGAGACCAAACGCGTGGGCCGAATTTTGATGATTCAAGTCAATAGATGTTTCCTAATCCTGCGAGTGTCACTAAATATATGACAGTATTCAAAATTCAATATAGCAATAATTTCAGATGCCATAATAAAAAAAAAGGTTTTTCCTATCATTTTTAATTTTGAATGACCATTAAGGATCTATAACGATTTAAAGTTGGTATGTAGTTGTATGCCTTTTTTAGTTATGTTCGAGTTTTTTAGCACTTTCGATTACCTACGTCTTGTTATATACATTATTTTTTAAGACAGCATCTTATTAAAATTTGACTAGATCTATAGTTGAGGGCTTCTTTTTGAACTCTACTACTACGAATTAGTACAATAAAGAAAAAATATTAAAATATTAATTTGACTACCACTTCGCATGTTTCTGTCTACATGGACGCTTACTTGCATTTAAACCAATCACACATTTCTCCATAATAGTTAAGGATGAACCTAAAAAGTCAAGGATATATCGAACAAATTTCATCATTAGGTACACAGAAGAATATTTCCATAACACTGCTCCTAATACACCACCGCCAGAACGCATCGCCGTCGGCCCAACCGCCCATTCCATGTCCCGTATCAGACACCCGGCGATTTATCGTCCCCGCCATAATTGCGACGATCGCACGATCACCGCACAATCGGACCATTTCAATTTGCTATTATGGGCCCTTAATGCCTACCTATCGACGGGTAAAAATTGTTTGATTATACGCTGGTTATATGCTGGTTATATGGTCGTCGGCGGTGAGATCATAATTTACGAAGTTTGCCTTTATGGTCATGAAAGAGTTGAGATTGAGATCATCTACTTGGTAAAATAATATAAAGTTTGTTTATAGCTTTTGATAAATCAGTACCTATGTGATAGTATCATCAAGAAAATTTATCATTTATCATCTCATTGTGATTAAAACGCTGTAAAGGCAAATTGAAATATGTTATGCACACAGCTGCTAATATTTTAGGGTCCATTTTAAATGGTCAAACTATAGCAGAATAGCTCTAATGGAAATGACGTCTTTTATACAAAAATACAATTTTCAGTTAAAAATAATATAATTAAAAAGGTTCAAATACAGACCACGTGGGATCAAACTGTTAAATGGTAATTATTTTATAACTTTGAAAAGAGAGAGACATACAGATTATGGACGGTAATAATATATATACTCAAAGACAATAATCCATAAAGCTGGCTGGCCCAGTGACTTACATGTCCTTGAATTGCAGCTAAATTACACATTTCTTACATATTATTTTTTAACATCTCTGAATATTATCAACACGACCGCTAACACCAACGTCCCATCACCCACCAAATCTCTAACACGACCATAAAGCCCATCAAAAAGTCAAAACACAGAAATATGAAATAATAAAATGGCGTACATAAACCATTTCGGGCATACCGCAGCCGTTGGATCCGGCTGCGGGCACATTCTTCTTCTTTATGATACCTATTCGCCCTCTGAAGCTCGCTATTTTTACGCGGGTCATCCCTTAAATTCTTTTTATTGCCGGCCTTGTAAATCATTGCGTAATGCTCTAGTGCATTATCCGTCGGGGAAACTTCATTATGGCCGGTTTAATGGTTCGGAGGAGCGATAAAATCTAGCTGGCGGCCGGACGGACGGCCGGCTGTGAGGTGGGTATCCGTTGCGGCGGATTCGGATAGTCGATATGCCATTTAAGGAATGGAGGTTGTAACCATTGGGATAATGTCTTGAGTATTATGGGTTGTAAAGAAGACTTTAAAGGAATCTGCGATTATTTCAGAGTGGCCGCTTTTTTGGGGTTTTAGACTTAAGTTAAATATTTTATGACCAAGATCATTGGCGAATTTATTGTTATGTTATGTTGTATGACCGTGATCATTGGAAAATTTTATATCAAACTGATATCAAATCTTTTGAGCTTGTGTGGTATTGGAAACATTACGTGAAAAAGTCTTCATAATCAAATTAAAGCTAATAAGTTAAGGTTAAATCGCATGCAAAAAATTTCAAGTCTTTTAGACTTGAATTTTTTTATGTGACTCACATCATAAACTAAATTATGTTTCAAAACTTTAGCTCATTAAAGCAACCTCACTTGCTTTGCGGACTATCCTCATTTCTCCAGCATCATGTCCACAACGAAACAACGTGCGATACATCACTTGCAATTTGTTGCGATAGCGCTGCGATAGGGCGCCTGGATTGTACTTTATTGCTCTATAAAACCTGCCTTTCTTTCCCTAATGTTTGGTGTAAATGGTGGGCTGGCTTTATTGTCTTCGTGGAGGTACTTACTGCATTTAGCCTTACGTCAGAACCATATAATTGTCTTTTGATGACATCAAAAGTAACCTGTACAAAGACTTGTGAGTGATAACAATGTGTATTTTCAAAGGCACCCGGTACTAAACTTAGGCCGTGTACTGCACTTGTTTAATAGATTACGTGCAGATTTCTATATATTTTATTTGCAACTGTGAAGCAACTGGGCACAGAGAACCTCAATCATCGAGGACATGTTACATACACCAGCACGTAATGGGCCAGCGTTCTGGATTATATCTCTTTTCTTGTCTCTTCGAAAGAAAATCAACCTATGTCCTTATAGATCTAGTGAAAGAGGAAGGTACGGGACACTTTAATATCACGTAAACAGGACTAAAACCACTACAGGCGAACACACCCACACAGCTACATTCCCACCGTCGTGCTTCATCTGCATCAACAACAAATTATATAGAGCGACATACGCGGCCTATAGCACGAATGAGAGCCACTGCTAACACGTGTCCAATAAACGCCACTCTGATTGTGACTAAGGCCAAAGGATGCTAATTGTTTGCGTTGCTCCTAACTTATGCGGTCAACACCCGAGGAGCTGGTACCTTATCTTCCGACTTTTAACTGTTTAGTAGATCTATCTTTGTCCCAGAATTAATAGGCTGATGATGATGGTGACTTCAAAATAGTTTTTTTTTTGTGTCCGGTTTTCAAAATTGTAAAGACAACAACACACTTGTTTTTTTAAATATTTGGTAAAGATTTGGTTGGTTTCGTTTTTCGCTTTTACTTTTACAATTATAACTGTGTAGGAATGGTTTTTCAGTGTTTCGTTTTATGTGTTTGTTTCCTGATAACTATAAATTAGGGGTCTTCCAGTCCAGAGTGAATTGGTATCTTCTAGGCAAGTATGCTCCACCGTCGACCGCACCCTAATTTACCATCAGATGTGACTGCGGGCAAAAAGATTGGCTGTTTAGCAACAGAAAAACCGGCCAAGGGCGAGTAGACTCGCGCACTGAGGGTTCCGTACAAACTTGTAGGTATTTAAATAGTTTGTCATCACGAGAATAGCCTAGAAGTATTTGAAAAGAAACCTTTTTGTGATGTATCTACAAAACGGTTTTCGGATTTTCCCCTTTTATATCCGCTGTTAGACATTGCTTCTTGCCAAATTTCATGATTATAGGTCAACGGGAAGAGTACCCTATGGTTTTGATTCCCTTGGAAGTGTCGAAAATGTTGAAATATGCGGTATACACGGTCGTATCTATTGATTCCGTTGACTTAGAAGTTTGTTTTTCTCACAGCTCTAAGTGATTGCTGACCATCATCATCAGCCCGTGCTCATCCACTGCTGGGCATAGGCCTCTCCCAATTAACGGCTTCGGCTCCTCTCATTCAATTTCTGCCGGCCGCCATTCGTAGGTTGTCACTCCATCTGGCCGGTGGGCGTCCTACACTACGTTTACCAAGACGTGGGACGCAGACCTGCAGGGCTATTCTTGATTCCGTCTCCCGTTTGTGATGTGAACTCACTCAAACTCGAGATCGGAAACAAAAAGCTATTCTCGAACACGATACCATGGAATCGATTATTGATATCACTTGGCGATCGAATTTTAACGACGGTGTTATCTATTTCCAGTTATGATGAAATAGCTTATGGCCGCGTTCGCGTCGCGGTTTTCGTATAATATTGATTAATGGCTGTCTAATATTGACAAAACAACTTTGAAAATGAGGAATTTGACATGAAAGACAATTATTTTTGCATTTTAAATGTCATATTTGTAGTCAATCTACGGAAAAAATAGCAAAAACTATAATCATGGCGGGAAGGCGGGATAATCTTGGGTGGGTGGCTATTCCCTCCCCCTACCCGTTCCCCTACTGTACAAACAGCTTCAAGAGGGCGCTTTTTATGACGGATTGTAAATGATTATTTATTTCTTTGATTCTTTGAAAACATTTTGAGGTTTTTTTTTTCTATATAATCCGAACTGGAATGTTGTGACCTAATTTGTTGTAACGATTTGGATAATTTTATAAAACATTGGCATCGTCGAGCACGTGTTTTAAATGATCAATATCCCATGATATAACAAACGCGCGATTGTCTGTATATGTTTATATGCTGGTTTTCAAACAAAATTTGATAGCTCACTTCAGGAAATTACAGGAGCTTTAAAAATATCAAGGAAAATATAAAAAAACACATAAAATGTGTAAATGCATATAAATATGGAGCAAAACATTTCTGGGAGCGCGTGATTTCGAACCATGGACCTATGGATTACGCAAGCCGAGGCATACTATCATCGATTTATGCACACGTAATATCTTATTAAAGACAATCGGCACAAGTATTTACTCAACACGTCACTATGTATTAGCTTTTAGAGTATTTTAAAAGCTTTTATTTAACTTGTGGATGTGGTCCATGGTCCCGTGACCCTCTTAAAACCCAACCTGCTCTGCAGGCTGAAACTTATCAAGTCTTCTCGCTAGACGATTCGAGACTACAAAACAGATAGATAGATAGATAGATAAATTATTTATTGTAAATACAACAAAGAAAATTAACAAAATAAAGGAACAATAGTACAAGCAGTGTCACAATGGGCGGCTTTATCGCTAAAAGCGATCTCTTCCAGGCAACCTTTGGATGGAGAGGTTTTATTTTATAATCGTGAGGGACGGGGTGTACTATGATATTAAATTACTACAGGGAAACAGTAAATCAAATTTCTAATTATACTAAAACTATGATATATAATATATATTATAATATATATTATAATATACATATAAATATATATTTCAATCTATAAATATATACTATATGTTATATGGTACAGCTTATAGACGTGGCTCAGAAGCGAGATGGGCCTGTAGTTTTTAAGTAGCGTTTTATCTCCTTTTTTGAAAGACAAAACTACCATGCTTCTGTTGCACGCCTTTGGAGTTCTCTTATCTTTCAGAGCAGAGTTAAACAACTTCTGAAACTCGAAGTACAGTGCAATACATAAAAATCTTTTGAACACCTGACATCTCCAATCACTACTACTATACAATCTAGATACATCAGCTACCCTTCATCCACCATTTTAATATTCAATCTGTGTAACAATAAGCCCAAAATTTAATACGTCCATTGATTGAAACCAAATTTTGTATCAATTTCACAACGCTGCTGGTTATTTTGACCCCCTGCGGAGGACTGAGGGCTCTTGTTCCCGATGCCCTCGAGGTAAGTTTCGATTAGAGAATAGGTAATATCTGTAGAAGGGTATTTTTACCCGACTGTGCGGAGGGTACCTATTGTGTTTATCAGCCTATGTATGTATGTATGTATGTATGTATATCTGTACCTTTGTGGCACTATAAAAGTCCAAACGCGTGGACCGATTTTGATGATTTTTTCGTCAATCGATTTGTCTTAATCTTGCGAGTGTCAATGAAGACATGACATTAATCAAAATTTAATATGGTGACAACAACCAAAAACCACATTATGAAATAGAAAATAAAAAGTCAACGAGCTAAGTAATAAGTATGTTAAGTGGGGTATTATTAAATAGGTATTTTAAAATCATGTTTAGGTAAATCTTATCATTTTTCATTTGGAATGACAATTTAGGATCTATAGCGAATAACGATTTAAAGTTGGTTAGCAACCATTCTCACCACTGACATGATTATATATTTGAGCTTCTTTTTAGTTTTGTTTGCAGTCGGGTTTTTAGCACTTTCGAATATCTCTTTTTTATCTTTTTTTTTTAAACGGCGAAATTGAAAAAAATGTATATACTTCTTTTTATTTTTTTATTTTAATGGCTTCTGCGGAGGCACTGGCCTACTAGCAATTTCGCCAATGTCAAGTTTAGTTTATTGTTAGTATTGTCAAGTCACAGTCAATAATTGTCAAAGTCACGAATCAGTAAAATGGTATACGTTTTACTGAAACTTCCTGGAGAGTTTTGAAAATATCACAAATAGACACGATTTTTGCTTTTTATCCTTTGCCCACACTCGTGCACGTTAACAAACACCTAATGATTAATATTACACCAATATTACTCATTAAAAATTCAAAATTCATTAGTTCTTCATTGGTACCGTCGCTAAAATCTACGAAACATTACTTTAAAGCACCAAACTTGTTACTTCTGTTTTACTTTTTCATACTCTATGAGCGTAATACTAGAACCCCCGTGACGAGTACCCCGCGGGAATCGAACTTATTACCCGAGTATCTCGGGATATTATCCCGGGATATTGCATTATAATGTAAAAATGAGCATTAGCGGTAATGACGCAGCGTTTTACTGATGATCACCCACGTAATGAATAGACGTCAAACTTTTTCTTAACTTGTAATTTGTGTTTTGGCTCCTACTGCTTTTGATGAATGGTATTTAAATGAGTTGGCGTTTACTCTTTGTAATTGTAACTCGTAAATTTAAAAGTGCTTATGCATGAATAACTATTTTTATAGCCCGATTCACATGTAGACAGGATAGAACACCTCATACCTACTAGGATCTACACCTCTCTCGAAAGCTCCATCTACGATGTAGGTACCACATACCTACATACGAAATCGAAAGACATAATAAAAATAAATCATCAAACTAAGTGAAAAAACAGACTGCCCTGCGGAAAACACACAACAAAAATATAGCCTCAGTGACTCGGGATGATGTAAGGATCCTAGTAGTTATCGTTAGAATTACCTACCCTATACATCCAAATCTGTTCAGGCATTTAAAAGTTATAAAAGAAACTCACACGCATACATACATACATACATAAACCTGTTTCAGGGTTTATCTCATCAGATTGAGATAGCAAGTACGCCAGTTATTTAAATATAAATGAAACTCACACGCATACATACATACATACATAAACCTGTTTCAGGGTTTATCTCATCAGATTGAGATAGCAAGTACGCCAGTTATTTAAATCAAACCATAAGCTATCCAACAATGAAAACCGCATTGCGGTCGGTCAAGTAGTTTTTACGTGATGCGTGAACAAACAAACAAGATTTTTTTAAAACGTAGTTCAGTAGCTTATTTTAAGCACCCTAGACCATTTTTTTATCATCTTCTTTGTACAGACTTTTTAGGTAGGTACTTACTGCTTTAATATGGGTATAGATAAAAACCATGACTGACCTTAGACTGAGCTCTGGCGGTTATGTAACGCGTCAACGACAGTGACCATCAGGGGCCTAATTCTCTAATTTTAAGACGCCAATTCCACGTCAATTCCACGCCGCCTGCGTGGAATTTGTTCGTGATTCCACGCAGGCGGCGTGGAATCGGCGTGGAATTCGCGTGGAATTGGCGTGAGTGGTCATACAGAATCCAGGCCCAGATCGAGTCGTTTTTTAGTCTTAGGTAGTGCTGGCCTCTGGTATCAGAGTTTGTCAGGCCACCGTGCCCGAGGGCCTCCGAACTACGGAGAGATGGATACCGCACATCATAACTTAGAAAAGTCAGACGCAAAACACAGCCAGTATTTAGTATAACCTTTCATACCCATCATTAACAGGCGCGATTGTACAAACTAACAATGAGTAACCGACGCGGACGTAACTCTCGCGGCGGCGGTCTGTAATTCTGTTCACAAAGGACCGCCTGTGGGGCGAGAGATTAATGCTTGCGCCACCTAGCGCGGTCTATTGAAATGAGATGTTTGCGGTACCGGGTAATTGGATGGGGTTTAAACTTACGAGTATATAAAATACTTATTTGAAGGGTTCCGTAAAAATAAGTGTAAAGGAAAAATGGAACCCATAAAGGATCATTGTCCGTCTCCTGCGAAAAAGGGGCTTGACAGACCCCTTTTCCTCAGGATCCCGTGGAGGTATCAAGTTAAAATTAATAACAAATACTCAGGTTTGCAATCCCTTAGAGGTGAGAAAAAAACAAAAATCTACAATAATGCAATCAAAAGATACAGCCGTTTACACAGTCACAAGGTAATCCAAACCTATAGGGTACTTCCAGTTGATCTAGAATCATGAAGTTTGGCATGAATTTGGTCTTATAGCACAAGTAAAGGGAAAAATACGAAAATCATATATTTTTAGTTACATCACAAAACAAAACGGAATTACAAGACGATCTATTTACGTACCTACCAGTTTGTTAGGAACTCTCGGTGTGCGAGCTCGACTCGCACTTGGCCGTTTTTTTATTTATTTGGTTAGAATAATTCTTAGCACAGTTATGTTGCTGGGCTTTTCATCTCAAAGCTTGCAGTCTGGAATGTCAACAGCTGTTTCTATACGAGTATGTTTCTAGTGCGTGTTAGAATCATACGATACAAAAAAGGACCTCCAATTGAAATACATACTTAAAACTAAAATTATTAAACCAAAAAGGGCTCCGCACCAATGACTTTTCTTAGTTACTCGTATGTATTAACATAAGAAACCACAGCATACATAAGTATTCATAAGTATTCTGTGGTTATGTACCTACTGATTTCCATCGCTCCGTGCTTCGGAGGGCACGTTAAGCTGTCAACACAATGTTTATTTTTTATAGTCCCGGCTGTTATTGATTCGCTTAGACAGGGACCCTCGGGCGGCCCTTAGAGAAATGATTATGCTTACTGGCATAGGTAAGGGCGGCCTAACAAACTCTAACACCAGAGGCCAGCACAACATAAACCCCCATGGTTTGTGCCTCTTCCTTCGACGATGCACGATGCACACTTCAACTCGGCGGCAGAAAATCTTGCCTGTCATTCTGGCAACTCAGCGAGTGATCGTACCTACACTGAACTAGGTAGGTACCTACCTACTTGCAGCTTTATTACAAAATACAACAAATGCTCTTGAACTAGTAAAAACTATCGAGAAACTAGTTAGGTATTTAGCGATCGTGAATGATTTTGTTAGTAGGTATAATATATTAAACTATTATGTTGAATATATACTCACAGTTTATTGAAATCTTAATTTTTCTTAGGTTCATTCCGAAATATAAATCAATATACAGTATTATCTATAAGATAAAGCAGTAAAGTGCTATCTCTACATTTTGAGTCAAACTATTTTGGGTGATTATAAATTAAGCAGTCAAACGTGTGACGGCTTCTAGCTTTCTATATGCTACATAGATGGCGCTACTACACAATTTATCCACGGCCAAAAAAAAAACACAATTACTCTGCCATCTAGCAAACGCCTCCAATACTGCTTCGCCATCGTCCGTCGATCCTCCGAAACGCGCAGTACATCTGTTGAAGTTGCCGGCGGCGGCGGCAATGCTGCCGGCCGTGCTCGCCGCGGACGCGGTAGGGCTCAAAGTTTCTAAAATCACCGGCCATGCCAGCCGGGTTGAACAGCGAGCTGATGAGGTGGCGGTTGGCCTCCGCCTGCGCACGAGAGTTGAGGGTTCGTATTATCTTCTCAGGGTGTATGAAACCCCAGGGTGTATGGGTGGGTGTGTTGTGAAGTTGTAAAGAAACGGGTTCCTTGCACACACGAAACAGTATAATTTGTAAACTAGAAAAAACATATTAAAAAACAGTAAAACAAACGTGGAAACAGAGTCAATAATCACAAAACACCCGCGTTGCCAAGAGAGATATTCCCGCTAGCCGCGCCGCGCACTACTTTAGTAGTGCGCGGCGCGGCTAGCGGGAATATCTCGGGAGCTCTTTAAAACTGTGGCGCTCAGTGTGACCAGATTCAAATGTCAAAATCTGCTAGCCTGAAGGACAAAAACCGCTAAATAATGCTAGACATTTTTCAAATAATGCTATATTACTGCTATCACAGATAATGCTTAAATATTAGAAAATATGAATAAAAATGCCAATTCGTTCGACTATTATTTAGCCTACGCTGTCTGTCTGTTTGTCCGTCCTACCTTTTAATGACTGTCTCTAATGAGAGCGATGGTAGCCAAGTGGTATCATGTTGCGCTTTACAATCTGACGATACCCGGTTCGATCTTCGGCCCTGCACCAATGACTTATTTAGTACATAAATAAGTTATGTGCAGTTTCGGTGCCATCGCTCAAAAACGATGAAGGAAAACATCGTGCGGAAACCGGTATGGCCAAGAACCCCAAAAGTTCAGATATATGAAATTCACCAATATGCACTGGGCCAGCATGGTGGATTATGGCCCATCCTCTCTCTCTGAGAGAAGGCACGTGTCCCAGAAGTGGGAACATTCCTACGCTGATAATGATGATCTTTTGAACTGTAATAGATAGCCTGTTGAAATTTTCACAGAATATTACTGTAATGTTACGTCAGATTAATTAAGAAATCATAATAATAAAAATGAGATCCCAGTACAACAAAAGTATTTTATTACGTACAAGCGTCAAAGTCAAACTTGGCATGATTACACACTCTAAAGTAAAACAATATAACAAGTTAAAATAAAAAAAATACAATGTGGTGTGCCGGCCGATCGGCTGGTTTATTTCTATTTACAACACAATTCTATTTACGTCACTATCGCTGTCTTAGCAAATCCTTTGTATAATGATGATGAGATAAGAGATAATTTTAACATATTTTTGTCAGCTCGAAATTCACACACCCATTTTCTCATATATTTCCTTTTTGCCTTTTTGGCATGCAAAATTGCAGAAATGTCATGTTTATTTTTGAATCGATTTCTAAATTGGATTTTTATATTGGTAATCAGTAAAATGATTCGTTCACAATAAGTGTTTGGCATTAGCAAAATCATCATAGCCCGCGCAAAATTCAAAATTTTGGGGTATTTTTAGTACCATTTAATTTTAATTAAATTCATCTTTTCAATTTGTCTTCAGAATTTTTTAGTACCTGTTTGTTTGGCATCAGAGCTGCTTCCAATAGCCAATGAACTCAAATATAAAGACGTTGAGCGTACTATGTGTACTTTTGGGGCATTTTGAAACGCGATCAATAAATCCTGCGAGATTATTGCTACGTTTTATTGGATTCTGCTAAACAATGCTAGATTTAAAAAAAATGCTAAAAATCCTGCTAGGAGCTAAAATGACAGTCTAATCCTGCTAAAATCGCAGAATTCTGCTAAATCTGGTCACACTGGTGGCGCTAGTAGCGAGTCAAAAAGCGGAGGCGCGCGGAATCGAGGCGCGCGCAGCGTTCGAATACAATCCTGCGCGGCAATTCAATAAGCCCGCGTTACACTAGTAGTTTCTTTACAGAAGTGAAAGATCTCATCGAGATCTTCATTTCGGATGACAGCTGTCAAACTAAAAAAGCTATAACTCGTAAACTATTAATCCTAGACCAGGGGCCTGTTCACATAAACGTTCGCGGACGCACGGATCACCCGCGCGTACACTCGAAATCGTTCACGGCGTCGTCCGGGGTAGTTTATTTACAGAAGTGATAAATCTCATCGATATCTTGGTTTTGGAAGATAGCTAATGCAAAGAAACAACTAGTCTAGGATCAATAGTTTCCGAGTTATAGCCAATTTTAATGTGACAGCTGTCATCCAAAACGAAGATTTCAATGAGTTTTATCAGTTATGTAAAGAAACTACTAGTCTAGGATCAAAAGTTTCCAAGTTATAGCCATTTTTAATTTGACAGCTGTCATATAAATTGAAGATCTCGACGAGATCTATCACTTCTGTAAAAAAACTACTAGTCTAGGATCAATAGTTTCCGAGTTATAGCCATTTTTAATTTGACAGCTATAATCCAAAACGAAGACATTGAAGAGATCTATCACTTCTGTAAAGAAACTACTAGTCTAGGATCAATAGGGTCCGAGATAAAGCCCCTCTAAGTTTGACAGCTCTCATATAAAATGAAGATCTCAATGAGATCTATCACTTTTGTAAAGAAACTACCAGTCTAGAGGATCAATAGTTTCCGAGTTATAGCCAAAATGAAGATATCAATGAGATCTATCATCGTCAAGAAACTACTAGTCTAGGTTTCCGAGTTATAAGCCAATTTTAATTTGACAGCTGTCATTCAAAACGAAGATATCGATGAGATCTATCACTTCTGTAAAAAACTACTAGTGCAGGGTCAATAGTTTCTTTAAAAAAGCCCTTTTAAGTTTGACAGCTGTCATATGAAATGAAGATCTCCATGAGATCTATCAATTTTGTAAAGAATCTACTAGTCTAGAGGATCAGTAGTTTCCGAGTTATAGCCAATTTTGGTTTGACAGCTGTTATTCAAAATGAAGATATCAATGAGATCTATCATTTATGTAAAGTTTTTTTTTTGTTTTTTTTGTTACGGACTAGGCAATCGTTAGACCACGATCTCACCTGATGGAAAGCGATGATGTGGTCGAAGGTGTAGCACGCTTGCCTAGTAGATACCTATTCACTCTTGACTTGAACACACTGGGGTTATAATTTACCGGAAACACTGACGAGGGCAGGGCATTCCACTCCTTTGCAGTTCTTATAATAAATGAAAAGGCGTAACGCTTCGTCCTTCTGCGAGGTATTATAGTCGTACGGTGATGGAAAGGTGATGGGAGAATCAGGTTGTGCAGTTTTTGTGCACACTCGCCATAGTGCAATCTGTAGAATACCGTCAGGCTTGCAACCTCACGTCGATGCGCCAGACTTTGAAGCTTACTCTTTACCAGAGTGTCATCCCCAATGAGCCTGATCGCACGTCTCTCAATTGAATCCAAAGACTCGACCCTATACTTGGCAGATCCGTCTCAGAGGTAGCAGCAGTACTTCATACAAGATCGGACCTGTGCTTGATAAAGATTCAAAAGCTGTCCCGGTGTGAAGTACCGCCTAACCTTGGACAAAATACCAAGTTTTTTTGCAGCTACCTTGGCTTTGGATTCAATGTAAGACCCAAAATTCAGGTTTGATGTGAGTTCGACACCCAAAAGCTTCAGATGGTCACCTATTGGTATTGTTACACTTTGGAAAGACGGAGATCGGTTTAGAGGACTCTTTTTAGTAGAAAACAAACACGCCTACTTACTAGTCTAGGATCAATAGTTTCCCAGATAAAGAGCCCTTTTAAGTTTGACAGCTGTCATATGAAATGAAAATCTCGATGAGATCTATCCCATAAGTACAGAAACTAGTCTAGGATCAATAGTTTCCGAGATAAAGCCATTTTAAGTAAGTTAATAAGTTTGCATCGTTAAATTAGTGTATGGGTCTTTGAACAAAGAAGGAAAATTAATAAATTTATAGTAATATTTGACTACTCGACAGTACTCGTAAGCAAAGATGAGCTAATTATGTGTTATCCCACTTCAACGCATTAGTTAGGACACGAGGAAAAATAATTCCTCGTGGCCGAATCAGTTAGGCTGCCTGGTTAGGCCACGAGGAAACACCCGTAATTATTGACATCGACCATACTAAATATGTCTCGTCAGATGAAGATACTGGGACTAAAGTTATGCTATGCATGAAGAGTCTCTCAAAACTCATACCTCTCAAAGCCAAGTGGATGTCGTGGAAGTGACTCTTTTATTTTATGTGACTTGCCTTCAATATATAAATAAAGGTTAGTCAATGTTATACTTATTGTATATTCCTAACGAGCAGCTGATTCTTACGCGTAGATTACTTACTAGAAATACTTACCTACCTACTTTTTTACTAGATTAAGTGGTATCAGTAGGTACCTATAATACAAGGGTAGCCTGTATGTAGGTAACCCTATTTTGTCTGTCTAGCGCTCAGATTAGACTAATCTGAGCGCTAGACAGCGCATGTACCTGCTAATTTAACTACCTATTCATAAATTATTTTTACAGATGATGGTGGCTAATTAGTTATAAAGCTTTAGTAACAAGTGGCAATTCCTGTGCCATAAAGTCATTACGAAGAAAGGTATAATGATGTCTTCAAAAGCGCCCATTCAATACAATACTGTCATAAAAAGGTCGTTCTGGAGTGCTCTAATAGAAGAGAAGACTTCAAAAATAAAGTTGTTGTGCTGCATAACATTAAAAAGAATGTATACTACATCCAGTGCTGGTTGTTTTAGTGGAGATCGTTGGGCATCATCTGAAGTCTGATGTCCTACAAAAGATGATTTTAGCGTCTATGATGTATCCTTGGAAGACCAGTGACTGTCACTTACCTATCTCCAAGCTCTTTGAGCATTGATTGTTTAAAATTACATTAAAGAAAAAAAAAAACATCATTTGATTTTTAATTTTAATGACACTTTGTAGAAACAATTTTATACAGCATCATAAATCATGTCACAATATACAAAATAATTGCCAAGTGGACACGGCTTAAAAATTGGTGCACACCTTCTCACCCCTCGGGTGCTGTGAGAACCAACAAAAGGAATCCAAGAAATGGGCAGCCGCATGCACCTGAAGCCAGTGGGTGAACGAGTCATTGCCCACCTGTGCAGGTATCAACAACTGCTATCACCGCGCTGCCTGCCAAGTGTGGTGATTAAGGTAAATCCACCCTATTATGGGGAGGGCCATGTTGAACAGTGGACTTCTTCGGGCTGATGAAGTGATGATTCCGTCATAATATACAATAATTCTTTATTGAGTACATTGAAAACATAAAATTTTATTAAACAATATTATTAAATAAAAATTTATAAATTTGAAACATATTAATTTTATTATACATATGGACTTATAATAGAATCCAACGATACCACTGATACCACTTAATCTAGTAAAAAAGTAGGTATGTAAGTATTTCTAGTAAGTAATCTACGCGTAAGAATCAGCTGCTCGTTAGGAATATACAATAGGTATAACATTGACTAACCTTTATTTTTATTTTGAAGGCAAGCCACATAAAATAAAAGCGTCACGTCCTAGACATCCAATTTGGCTTTGAGAGGCAATTTCATAGCGGACATTGAGAATTCTTCATGCATATCATAACTTTAGTCCCAGTGTCTTCATCTGACGAGACATCTCTAGTATCGTCGATGTCAATAATTACTAGACTTGAGGAGTCTAGCTTGCTGCTAGCACAAAACACATTAACCGAGCTGCTAGTATGTAATAACTCATTGTTATGTACTCTTATTTTAAGAAAACAACACATTAAACTTTGGATGGAAGCTAATAATATGCATGAAACTATGAACGAAATGTCAAAAATATCACCGGGTGATTTCAAAACAAGTGGGGAGAGGCACTCGTAAACGAAATCATACGTATGATATTTTTTCTCACCTAGTTAAATTCAAATATACGACTTTTGGAACTCTGAGGTAGCCATCATGTAGCGTTTTATTTTGTTATAAGTACTAATTATTCACTTCTCTAACACGTCCGTCGTAATAAAAGAAAAACAAACATGATTTGTCGAAGAAACGAAAACTAAACTAGACTTCAATAACTGATTTAGACCTTAAGTAGTTTTAGGATTTGGCAGATACGTTCCGTTTTACGTTAAAAATATTGGCTGCGTAGGGCGTAACGTAATCATACGATTGTCTATTAGCAAAGCTGAGCAGTATTTATATGTTGGTAGATAGGTTATGATATTCAAAAATACTACTTTTGAGAAAAGCTGATTTCGAAATCATCGGTGACACTAAAAAATCGCACCCGTGGGGTGACTAGCATTGAGTATCACCGAGTGATTAACTATCACCGAAATGATAAAAAGTCACCGATTTCCCAAAAGTCGTATATTTGAATTTCACTGGGTGATAAAAAATATCATACGTATGATTTCGTTTACGAGTGCCTCCCCCCACTCGTTTTGAAATCACCCGGTGATATTTTTGCAATTTCGTTCATAGTTTTTTACTTTTATATATTCAACTACTTTTCGTGTGTTGTTTTTCCTAAAATACGAACAACGAATGAGATAATACTAGCAGCAAGTCTAATAGCAATACTAAAGATGACTCGTCAGATTAAGATACTGGGACTAAAGTTATGCTATGCATGAAGAGGCATTCTCAATGTCCGCTAAGACATTGCCTCTCAAATCTACTAGCTTTCGAGGATGTGAGGCTTTTTTCCCGTGATAATAGGACAAGCGGCTTCCCTTCTCTATAGAAACAAAGGTAAGTCAATGTTTTATTGTCTTCTCCTATTAGCTAGCACTAGCAGCCAACACTCAGTTGATTCGTACCTGTAAACACAGATTACCATAAATACTTGCCTAGGTAGGTATATTCTTTTTTACTAGGTTAGGTGGTATCAGTAGGTAGTATGGTACCTGTAATATGGTACCCACAATACAATAATACAATACAATACAGCCTATATGTAACATGTAACCCTATTTTGTTAGTTTAGCGCTCAGACTAATCTGAGGTCTAGCACATGTACCTACTTAACTTATTTAACTATTCATTTATATTTTTTTCAGATGAGTGGATAATTATAAAGCTTTGGTAACAAGTGCCAATTCCTGTGCCATAAAGTCATTCCGAACAAAAGTATGTCTTCAAAAGTGCCCATGCAATACAATATTGTCAAGGACAGTTCCGGAGTGCTCTAATTGAGGAGAATGCATATATAAATAAAGTTGTTATGCTTCATAACATTAAAAAGAATATATTCCACATCCAGTGATGGTTGTTTTAGAAGGGGTTGTTGGGAATCTATAGGTAATCTGAGGACTGATGTTCTATACGAGTTGATTTTAGCCTCTATGATGTGTCCCTGTGTGTGGAAGACCAAGAGTCAGTGACTTACCTATCTGCAATATCTTTGTGCATTGATTGTTTTAAATTACAATAAAGAAATAAAACATCATTTGATTTTTAATTTTAATAGTAGATACTTTGTAGAAACGTAGAATCATATTTATGTCACAATTTACAAAATAATTGCCATGTGAGCAGCTTCATAACAGGTGCACTCATTCTAACCCCGTCGGCGCTGTGAGTGCATAGGGAATTCAGGAAATGGGCAGCAGCATTTTTCTGTAAGTATCAAAATGTACTGCGGTCACCGCGCTGCCTCCAAACGTGGTGATTATGGTAAATCGCCCCTATCATCGGGGAGGCCCATGTTCTGCAGTGGATTGTAGTCAGGTGCATTGGTGAATTATGCTGGTTGCTGGATTTGGTCATCTTCAACTAAAACAAGTTTTAAATGTTCAATTATATAATAGATTTATGTCACTGCAGAAGAGCTGTGGTAGAGCAAGTTGTAATATGTGCACTTTGAAATTCAACAACACCGGGTTTCATCCATGTTAAGTGCGCATGTTGTTGGAACCGATCAAGCGCCATTAGAGACCAAAATATTATACAACAACGATGGGCTATAATGTATTTCTACCCTATCTTACAGTGATGGACATATTATGACTTTAGAATCTGTCCCTCTACTCCGACAAACTGAAATAACCAACTAGTTATGCAGAATGGAACCCGATGAAGCATTTATTGATGTAGTTGACATCCGCATGTATATCTTACATGTCCAAATGTGCTTGGTAGCAACGATTAGCTAAGTCAAAGGACTATCTGACTAGAACAATATAATGGTAAAACAATTGTTACAAATTTACATAATTGGTAGGTAAAAAAATGATAATTACCTCCTCTCCTATTAAGATTAAAAGGAGAGGGAGAGTACTTTGTTATATGTTCCGTGACTTTGTATACATGCTTTCTTGATGCCCAGAATTCATCAAGAAAGCATGTATGGCATTCAGTCGGCTGGCAAATTCCTTCGTTGTGAACGTTGCAGTAAACTGTATTTCTTACAATAATTTATTCTGACTGAGATCCAACAATGACTAATGTAGCAATGTCGTTTTGGCAAGAATATGGGCCCCAACCTTTCTTTATGGTATTGTAGCCATCATGTAGCGTTTTATTCTCTTTGTTATACTAATTATTCACTTCTCTATCACGTCCGTCGTAATAAAAGTAAAACTAAGATAATTTTTCGAAGAAACGAAAACTCGATTTCAATCAGCTGATTTAGACTACAGATTAGACCCTAGGTAGTTTTAGTATTTGGCAGATACGTTCCGTTTTTTTACGTTTTACTATCAATTCGTATGAAAAATAAAACCCGGGACCTAGTACCGATAAAAATATTTACTGCGTATTTGTAACGTAATCATACGATTGTCTATTATCAAAGCTGAGCAGTATTTATATGTTGGAAGACAGGGTATGATATTAAAAAATACTACTTTTGAGAAAAGCTTGATTTCGAAATCACCGGTGATCTTTTAATCACACTCAAAAATCGCACCCCTGGCTCTACAGGGTACATGCCCGAACCTCTCCTTGCCAGTTAATCAGCTGCATCGTTTCCTCTGGATCCACTGTGTCCCTTTATCCATTGGAGAGTAAGGTAATTATATTTACTGACCTCCTCCAGAAGATGGTGACACTGGATAGTTAGCCCCGAGGAATGTTCATACCTTTGAAGTGCTATTAGGACTGCGGCGCTATCAGAGAGTATTCAGATTTTAGAGTCAGTTACCTTCCTGCGCAGTATCGCTGTTGCTGCCTGGATTATACCCACACATTCCGCTTGGAAAATAGAGTTGTGAGTACCCAGTGCTGCTGCTATATGCATGTTCAAATCGTCCGATAACGTCCCGTACGGAGACGCTCCTTTATTCCTGGATATAAGCTATCTCCATTCTAAATTTCATCAAAATCTTTCCAGCCGTTATCGTGTGAAAGCTCCCCAAACAAACAAACAAACAAACAGACAACGTTTCACTTTTATATATTGGTATGGATTATTAGTATGCATGTAAACTAGACTGCATTATGAAAGAACTTCCTTTATTTATTGAATACTTACTATAATTACAAAAAGTGTCATCTATGGACACCTAGAAGAACTTTTAAATAACTTTTGTTAGCAACCTTTCAAAGCGCTGTTGATTCACTTTAGTTTTGTTAGATGGCAATATGCTATATTTGTGGCCGTAAACTATGTGTGTAGGAGCGCCATCTATGTAGAATATAGAAAGCTATAAGCCGTCACACGTTTGCATGTATCATTTGTAATTACCCAAAATAGTTAGACACAAAGTGTAGAGAGGGCACTTTTCTTAATTTATCTTTCAGAATTTATGTAACATAGAGTAACTTTTTATATGAGGAGATGATAGGTATATATAGGTACACCATGATAGGTAGATAGGAAAAACTAACATATTTCTGAGTGTTTTGAATGACTATTTAATTTTTCAATTTATCAATTTTATTAAATCATAATACTGTTTCTATTCAACTAATTAGTTTAATTAATATATTAACAAAAAAACGGTAGGTACTATATAATTATATAGGTAATATAAACGATAGGTACCTATCGTAAGTGATTTTGTTAGGTACTAGTGACGTAACTAATTTGCATTGGTTTTTCTGTTGTTTTTAATATCCTTGAAGAAAATAGGATGTTTTTTTTCGTGATAAACAGTGGTCTGCGCGTACGAAGTCGCGGGTGACAAAACTAGTCCATACCAATATATAAAAGTGAAACGTTGTCTGTTTATTTGTTTGGGGAGCTCCCCAAACAAACAGCCATCACGCGATAACGGCTAGATGGATTTTGATGAAATTTGGAATGGAGATAGAATAGACCTAAGACCCTAGAATAAAACATAGGATACATTTTATCCCGGAACAATTCCACAAATTCCGTGGAAGTTTCCACGGGAAAACTGGAACATATTGAACACTCGCTGTAAGGAACGGTTGCCATGGAAACGAAATAACAAGTCTGTCAAAAATCATCAAGAGCGTTGATGCCACAGAGTAAGTAGTTAATGCTATACAAACAACAAGCCACAGAGGCCATATCCAAGAAGACTAAGTCTACTTTTGCATTGGTTTTTAATATCCTAGAAGAACGTAGGATGCTTTTTTCGCGATAAACAGTAGTCCGCGTGGACTAAGTCGCGGGCGGGTGAGCTAGTAAATTATAAAAGTGAAACGTTGTTTGTTTGTTTGTTTGTTTGGGGAGCTTTCACGCGATACACAGCTGGCCAGATTTTGATGAAATTTAGAATGGAGATAGCTTATATCCTAGAATAAAACATAAAATACTTTTATCCCGGAAAATGGTAAGTTTCCACGTGAAAACCGGAAAACGTTGATTACTCACTATAAGGAATGGGCCTTTCGTCTCTTCAATAGATCAGATGTATTTTAATGTCATTTTGAGTCTGCATGCAATAATTGCGACAATACTTGCAACTAACTCTCATTAATTATGAGCTTATATTAACCTGCAATGTATACAATTTTTGTTTAGTTGAAATCTTGCAAGCTGAATTAGAACCACTTCCTATTATCCTACGAAATTGAATTTCTACATGATGGTTCAGTTCCGATGACAAAGCATTTTTATGGTAAGCATGACCTGAATTAATATCCAGGATTAGCTCCAGATATAGAAACTTTTAATGGTCAACACCACAGATACGAAATTTTGTTTACTCCTCTTATTATGATAGCCAATTTTAAGTTTTACCATGTCATGGTTGCTGCACTCTGGGTTGGGTCCTGACTAGGGATCTCCTCAACGGTTAACAGCAAGGACATGAAAATGTTGTATTCGAATTTAATTGTGATAGACCGTTCTAAGTTTCACCATGACAAATAAAACATAAAGTCGATTGATAAAATTTGATTATTTTCATTTTGGCTATTGCTTAATAAAAAGAAAAGTTTTTTATATTCACTTTTATCATATTTTTTTGTATTCCTCTCCATTCAACGGTTGTCTGGAAGAAGTCGCTTTAAGCGATAAGACCGCCCATTGTACTATATTTAAGTTAAATGTCTATTCTTGTGTATGATTTAGTTGGTGTGCAATAAAGCGTTTATCTATCTATCTATCTATCATATCTTGAATGCACAAACACGAACACGTTCACCCAACATACCGCACTTGTACTATTGTTAATTCTGTGATACTGCAGTTATATCCACGCACAGCACTACATAATACTAGCTTTGTACCAAGCGATCGCGCGATCCGTTTGAAGTGTAAACTGATCGCAGTGAGTCGTGGCAACTGATATCGCTATCCGTTGCCACTCAGAATTTCACATCATATCACTTTATTTTTATTTCGTACTTGGCATTCGTTTGACCACAATCTCACTTGATGGAAAGCGATGATGCGGTCGAAAGTGTAGCACGCTTGCCTTACTAGGCAAGCACTACTGATACCTATTCACTCTTGACTTGAACACACCTGGGTTATATTTCACCAGAAAAACTGACGAGGGTAGAGCATTCCACTCCTTTGCACTTCTCTTAATAAAATATGAAGAAGCGTAACGCTTAAATTCGTTCTTGTGCGAGGTATTTCAACCATAAAAGGATGGCGCTTTGACGATCGTCTAGTCGTACGGTGATGGGGGAATCAGATTGTGCAATTCTTGTGCACACTCTCCATAGTGCAATCTGTAGTATACCGACAGGCTTGCGACTTCACGTCGATGCGCCAGACTTTGAAGCTTACAAATGTGTGTATGTATGTTCAGCTGTTCCCTCATGTCATAACTTCTATACTACTCATCCTAGTTTGAAAATGAGATATCGTTGAAAGCGTCTTCATCGTCCGCTGGTGGTCCGCTATGTGGTCCGCATCACATTAAATTTAATAGTGCGCCCTCTAGAGGACATAAAAAAGGGAACTAAACTGTTTTTCTTTGTTACTTTGTTGGGTACTAATATCAAATAAAAGAGCTTAATTAGCACATTTTGAACATTATATATTATAACCCCAAAATAATATTAATAAAAATATAATTTCAAAAACTTAAACCCGACTAAGGTCTTTGCTATAAAAATTAAACGAATCGTTTTTCCAATGTCGTCCATGTATGGCGTTTATGTAAAAGCTTACGGACAGTAAGCGAAAACGGTTCATTTTAGGAAATAGGAACCGGATATTAGTGGACTAAAAAGTCACAAACAAGAATATTCAAACTTTTTAGAAATTTAAAAGTTTAGGGCCGTAGGAGTGCGATATAAATGTATCAGTATTTAGCCAAGTAGGTATAGCGCACTTACACTACACCCCCGGCTCTAAAGTTTTACATTTATATCGCACTCCTACGGCCCTAAACTTATAAATATGTAAAACGTTTGAATGTTCTTGTTTGTGACTTTCTAGTCCACTAATGCTGTAGTCGGATTTTAGTTTTTGAACTTATATTTTTATTCCCATCGGATGGCGCTTTCCGTTGAGATCCAATTTAAAAAAAAACCCCATCGGATCGCGATTTGCGTTAAGTTATGACAAAATGATATTGCTATAGTTTTTTAATTAATTGGACGGGGATGCCAAAATCATTTTTCTCCTGCGAGATATGATCCGGGTGATCTGTACTACTGGTTTTTAAACATATTTCAGGCACCAGCTCCTCACAAAGCTAGGTTTATTTTGTTACTCCTGTCTGATCGCAATGACTGTTTAAGATAACCTTTTGTAACGAAATAAATAAATATTATTTTGATCAAAATCTTATTTTTTGGTACTACTGTAATCCCATGTTTGTATTCATCTTGTCTAGCACAGGACAACTGGGTTTTTTTTAGAAGGATTTTAATCTTTTTAATTTGTTAATTATAATCTCTGTGCTATTAGCTTTTTAAAAATTATTATGAGGTAAGTACCTAAACCAATACCCGGTTCAACGGTAAATAACTTTGCACTAGTAAAGAGGTTTAAAGGTTTTGACCTATTCTGCGCCGCGGCACGTAAGTTGAGCTCCGGCCCATTCAACTTGAGATTTCTCAGAATTGGTAAAACAGGCTTTTACCAATACAAATTAATAACTATGGTACATCCGTTGAAGTGTTCACCGATCAAGGACCGAATTTTAACACTAAGCGTTTGAAAAATAATTTCCTACAGCAATTTTAATGTAAAAATAGGAAATTTTCCCGCTTAAATAGATATAAAATTAATTATAAAAAAATACAGCTTTTTTACATTTCTTTAGTTAACAGACGTATCAACAAACACTATGTTTTTATACAAAAACACTCTAATAATATCTTTTTAAAATTATTTCAATTTTGTTAAAAAATGCCGTTATTTTTAAACTAATTTAATGATTTTAGCTAATCTATCAACATAAAAATTTAAGTAGATATGTGTACCTTTAGTTTGAACTGTTGACACGCTCATAGCCGAAGTTTTTTTATCGATAAGAGTAACGATCGATTTTATAGGATTTTTAATACGGAACCACATGAGATCTTAAAAAATATATAATTACGTGCCACCCAGTGGCACCGAACCATTGCGGAAGTTTAAAAAATTGTCACTGAAAATTGTGCTGAACCGCGGGGAGGTTACAAATAAAAAACAAATGAATTAAACACGCTTCCACGAGTGCCAGCAAGACTATAATCACAGTAGATACATAATATACTCGTAGTTCTTATGGACGTATAATGTACTGTGCTACAATTTCGCAATTATGAGCTGTCAAAATCCAAGCCGATTTATATTTTCCATTCAACAAAAGGGTTTCGCTTTTCAGCTGTCAATTCTGCTTCAACCGTCCATTGTGATAATTTTATTTTATTCCTAAAAAGAGACTGTAATTTCAAAACAGAAATCGGCGTCGCTGATTCTGCTTTGTGAATGTTTTTTTCATTGTTCCGTTTAATTAAAAGGCTAGGTATCTGATTCCGTAGTGTAGGTACGTATGTTTAATTTTGTTGGTGCTTATTTAATGCATCGTTTCGTGTTGTATTTGTGATTTTCAATTTTAAATTAAACACTTTCTCGGAACTTAATATCATAAATAACTTAACTTACTCTTATAAACTTTCATATTTTAAAGGATATAAATAGTCCAAGGTCACGAATAGTTACTTAAATAAAAGCTTTCACAATAAAACAAAACTTTCATAACTATCACTACAAAATCTATACTTTTAATAAAGCAATATGAACGAAAAAGTAACAAATAATAAAAAAAAATATGGTCTAGGGTACTTAAAATAAGCTATAATACTCAACAAGATTCGATAATTTTTTAAATCATGTCTGTCTGTTTGTCTGTATGTTTGTTCGCACAACACGTAATAAATGCTGGACCGATTGTGATGCAGTTCACTGTTAGATAGCTTAGGGTTTGACTTAATTACTGGGGTTCTTGGTGTCTCAATCCGATCAGTAGAAGCCGAGAAATCAATAAAAACTTTTTGACGGCTGAAGGAATTTTGACCAAATGTTGGTATAGTGGTATTTTATGTCTTGGAATAGTACATAGAGTATTTTAATATAGTGAAATGACCACGCGTGCGAAGCCGCGGGTACAGCTAGTATTATATAAGTTAGTAACCGATCGCGTCTATGTCTCTGTCTGTCTGTCCACAAATTTCTCAGAAATTAATAGCTTTTGTTCCGGTACTCAACTAGGTTTAGGTCAATTCAAGAGAAATGTTTTATTTCAAGAGGAAGGTTTTGAAGTATAATTCATAAGCATTTTGTGTAAATTTAGTCGATGTAGGGCGATTTTTCTTAACAAAGTCGGAAATAACAGCAGTCCCGGTAGCGTTTTTTATTGCGTACGCTGTGTTTACCATATTATAAGCTATGTGAACTGAAAACAAGACATAAGTTCAAAAACTAAAACCCGATTACGGTCGGGTAAAACTTGTCTATGACACTCTTGCGATGAAGATGAATCGATTGACACCTCGCTTGTCAAAATCGGAACAATATGGGTGATGCTATTGGTGGAACATCCACATATCCACATACATTATAATTGTATATACTCGTACATACATAGACTGTTAACTTCATTAACCTTCCCTTTTTTCGCTGTAGTCGGGTAATAATAAAAAAATAATATAAAACATTAATTAATTTTCTCAAAAAGTTCTAAAAGTTTCGTGTCTGTGCTGTTGAAGAGTTCCTTTATCTGGAGCTGATCCTGGATATCGATTCATGTCATCTTTACCATAAAAATGCATTGTCATCGGAATTAAACCAATATGTATCAAAATTACAATTCTGTACCTTATTCTAATTCAGCTTGCAAGATTTGACCTAACCGGTTTTACATACAAATATTATAAGTTATACTTATAAATATTTTAATAAACTACATTGAATTAGGTCCATCAGTTCGACAGCCCCGATGCCACAGATGGACAAATAGACAAAATAAAGCTGCATAGATATAACAATTCTTAAAACTCTCCGACCCACGCTTTTTAAAATTTGGCAACGTAAGAGCTGCTTAGTCCGTCAGGCCCCAAAGGGGGCATCGATGTTTAATTAAGGCGAAGACACCTCCCTTATAAATCAAACAAGGCTGCCCTAGTTCGCACATTATTTTCCTCGGCCCCTTAAGGCCACAGCAATTTTTTCCCTCTCGCGAGGGTGATAAATGGTAGACGTGAAACTGCGGAATCCTCAGCGGAGAGAGTTATTATCAAATTCACTCGTCATTAATGCGTTAGTGTGGATTGATAGGTAGTCTGAGTGAAAAGGTTTTGGGGATTTGTTTTATCCTAAATAGGGAAATGGTCTAGGTCTTTTAGTAAGAATCTGTATTTACTGCTGAATTGACTAATGGACTGATTTTAATTATTATATTTGTCTGGATCCTTTTTTAAAAAGGTTCTGCTCAAGTTTAATAAAATACATTATGAACATACTTATAAATTGTCAAAAACTGGACAACATGTAAAAACATAAAATCAGCGTCACTACAAATATTTTAACGTTATTTAAGAAAGCCCAGGTAGTTGGTTGGGTTAATCTTTCCCTTGTAACAAATTGTCGTGTGTTATTAGAATAAGCTCCCAAAATTTGCTAGAAGTTAGGAAAAAACTGATGTAGCCTTGAAAAGGCCGATTTTATTATGTCGGCAGCATTGTTTCAATCTGGGCTTTGTTACACTTTATAAATGTCGTTATTTCACAATCATTGTGTAGATAGAAAGTGTTGGGTCATGTTTAGGCCTGGACCACAGACCTGGACGTATAAAGCTAGGCTAGGCAGAATTTGTTAAACTTCGTCGAGTATTTACCTACGTCGTCAATGCGGTATTGGCGCCTCAAGTCAAAAGTCTGTGAAACATGTGTGTTCTGCCTGTTACGAAAGAAGGAGCTGAGCCATGGTCACTCACGGTACGACTTACGAAGCAGGGACCTCTGTGTGAACTGCTCCAAATTCTTTCAGCATGCTGTGGATAAGTTATACTTGGAGTTTCTCTGAAATATCGAATCCTGAATGAGGTGATCCGACAGATAACCAAAGTTAGGACCCATAGGACCTCTGGTGTCAGAGTTTGTCAGGCCGCCTGAGGGCCTCTGACATGGCTTAACGACTGCTGTTAATCAATAACAGCCGGGATCGATAGTTTAACGTGTGGGTTAGAGTCAAAATCCCCATTAGATATCCCCATTAATGGGGATTTTGAAACTTTTAGTCTCATAATCCCCATTATTTCTGTAAATTCATGTTGACGGGGATTTTGACACTATTAGGCTCATCCCGGGTTAGTGTCAAAATCCCCGTTAGATTTCCCAATGGTACCTACGGTACTATTATAAGTTTTTATTCATCACATAAAAATAAGGCAGCAGCATTTTCCATCTGGTATTCCAGCAAAAGGGAAAATCATATTATTTCATCTAATTTTCCTCTTAATGGGGAATCCCTCTTAATGGGGAAATCTAATGGAGATTTTGACAACTAACCCTAACGTGTCCTCCGAAGCATGGAGCGATGGAAAACAGCACATAACTCAAAATTAAAGTCATTGGTGTGGAGCCTAAGACCAAACCCGGAATCTTTACGCTGAAGTGGTATTGTATTTGGCTACTCATTCTATCGCAGGCTAAGACTTATTTTGTGTCATTGCGCCATCCTAGTTCGTTAGTTAGTTACAAGCCGCCAGGCCAAAGTGGGACTGTGCCGGAAATATCTGTGAGAAGATATCATTAGACCGTAAAGAGAAGAAAAAGGCTCTGGCCAAACACAACATGACACGACAGTTATTAATAACCAAAATATTTCTTACGTTAAAGTATTATTGAAAGAAAAAACATATTTATCCCAATTGCAACTATAATTTGCAATAAATACTTAAATTTAACTTAGGTAAGTACTGTAGGCATTTTTTTTGTGTTGAGTTATGTCTTGATTAGGCTCTCTTTGAGTTCGGGGTCCTCTTCCAACAGTTTTTTCCCCTCAGCAGTGTCGATCGGGGGAGCCTCGCCGTGGTAGGTATCTTCCGTGTACACCAGATTCTTCTTCCTCATTGTACCATGGAGCTGTAAAGGCGTGAAATGATGTGTTATTTTTTTATCAGCTACAAATGCTAAATTAGCATCACAAAGGATAGCCCGAGTTTCTTGCCTTTCGATCAGTTTACAGAGTAACTTTTTATCATTTACTAGCTGTGCCCGTGTGGTCATTTCTTTGGATTACAAGTACTTATTCACGGTCAGAAAGTACCTATGAGGACCGGTGTGAAGTTAGCGGCTGAAAGTTAGCGGCCTAATTATAGGCCAACCAAAATAAAGAAGTTCGCAATTTGTTTCAACAAATCAAAAAAACAATTGAAAAAAAACGCGGAGAAGAAAGTGTCCGCATATACCTTAACCGCGCATAAAGTCCAATATTGCTTACAATCATTATAAGGCCGCTAGAAGTTTTGGACGAGTTTTGAAGATTTGGACACCAGGAAAATACAAGCACAAATTAAAAATTTATATAACTCCTGGCCCCTCAACCCCCATTATAGCTAAGAAGTATCTCGATCACATCAGTTTTCAAAAATAAAAACTACAGCTAAATTGGTCCATTTGTTTGGAAGCTACGATTCTCATTCCCCCCCAAAATATCAAATTCCCAAATTTCATGCGAATGTTACAAATATCTCTACCTTCACCTTTAAATAGAGGAAATCATCGAAAAGTTTAAGCCTTGATGCAAAAATTATCACAAGATTTTATAATATTAGACGATGTTATCGATCGGGAAACAAAATGCCGTATACCAGGTGTGATAGCTCTTGAAAAGAGCTTTCATGAAAATGTTTCAAATATCTCTACTGTCACCTGTGAATGGAGGAAATCACTGAATAGTTTATGCTTATAAACTGCCAAAATTATCACAGGATTTTATAATATTAGACGATGTTATCGATCGGGGAACAAGATGCCGTGTACAAGATGTGATAGCTCTTGAAAAGAGCTTTCATGAAAATGTTTCAAATATCTCTAATATCACCTGTGAAGGAGGAAGTTACCGAATAGTTTATGCCTATAAGCAGCCAAAATCACAAAACAGATAATTTTAGAAGATTGGAAGCGATATTGGACTTTGTGCGCATTAAAGGTATTTGTGGACACTTTCTTTTGTACGTTTTTCCACTGTTCATTTGATTTGTTGAAAAAAATTGCGAACTTCTTTATTTGGTTGGCTTATTTATAATGGCCGCAAACTTTCAGCTGATAACTTCACACCGGCCCTATAAGGTACAATATAGTTTTTTAATCGATTGCTCATCGGACTGAGATACCAAGTATGCCGGTTTTTAAGTCAAACCATAAAGTATCCAACAATTAAAACCACATCACAATCCATCCAGTACTTTTTACGTGCGCGCGAACAAACAAACAGAAACCAGACAGACACAAATTTAAACACAACCAAAAAAATAAATAATTAATTATTTGTAAATTTAGACACAAATTTAAATAAGGTTATATTCCTGTTCAGTAGCTAATTGAAATTCACCTAAACCATGTTATTTTATTATCCTCATTTTACAGACTTTTTATTACTTACTGCTATAATATAAGTATAAATCATAGATAAAAGAAGTATGATACCTAGATAGATATAGATAGAATATAAGTCACAGAGCCAACATAAAAAAACTTTGAAAAAGCTAAAAGAAAATAAGATAAAGAAGGTCATAACCGCGTGGCTTCGTGCCAAGAATGCTGCTGCACCGTCGCAAATAGAAATATTTATCCGCGCCGGGACAGATACCGCGGGTAATGCCTCGAGGAATCCCGATCATAAGTTTAGAACGTGCCATTGTTTAGTTTAATAAATTGTATCTCGACGTCTTTCTTGCTTCTCTGAGCTGAGTCATAGAATATTTATTTGTCTTTTCTGTGCCAAATTCCAAGTTATTTTTGTTTGCTTAAAACGTTATCCTATCGACTGTTTTATTTGGGCCTGGAGTTATAATTTACTAAGTCATAGGTTAAGGCCAGGCTCCAAGATTACATTTTCCCACTCCCCACTCCCCTGCCGCCTCCCCTACATTCTGACACCCGTTACCCGCATTAAACACTGAAGTGCCTGCGTAACAAGGTTGAATATTATGAGCACTGTTTGAACACACAATTTAGTTCAGAACCAGATGACGTATGTCTCAAAAGTTATTTATTTTATTGGCAGGCTAATAATTTAGCTAGGTAAATTATGTCTAAACATTATATGATAAACTATATTTTCTTGCTGTTAGATTTATTTTAGACATAAAACCTAAGCCGTTGAGTAGAAAAATGTAAATATTACTGAAAATAACGTAATTTTTGATAAGGAAATGTATCGAATGAAACTCTGTTATTCATGTTTTTGTCTTAGCCTTAGAGAGATAAAGATCTCAAAAACATATATGTTAAGTTTCACATTTATCGGGTTTTGTGGTTGACCCAGCATATTTATGGAAAAATCCCTTAAAAAAGAGAGCCTGGTCTCGTTATATGTTATGAAGGGACAAGAATTTAGTATATAGAAATATAATAATACGTCATATGAAGGGACAAGAATTTAGTATATAGAAATATACTAAATTCTTGTCCCTTCATAACATATAACGAGACCAGGCTCTCTTTTTTAAGGGATTTTTCCATAAATATGCTGGTCTCGTTATATGTTATGAAGGGACAAGAATTTAGTATATTTCTATATACTAAATTCTTGTCCCTTCATAACATATAACGAGACCAGGCTCTCTTTTTTAAGGGATTTTTCCATAAATATGCTGGGTCAACCACAAAACCCGATAAATGTGAAACTTAACATATATGTTTTTGAGATCTTTCTTAGAATAGAATATTTTTATTGTCATAGAGAGATCAACACAATACATTATTTATAAAAGTAATAACAGTAATGCGGATGACACTATGGCTCGTCTTGTCACAATCATCATTATAATTAAGAATATTGTTTCATCATATTAATAATAATATGATAATAATTGTTTTCAAATGTTTTTATGCTGTAAAATGACATACATCTTAAAATTTTAGTTATTACAATATACATGAAATTCAATACTATTCAAAAATATTAAGTCGAACTAATTAATTAAAAATAGGTGTTTAATTTAATTCACAATACATAATAAGACAAAAATGTCAAGCATTAATCTAGATAAAGGAGCTATAGTCATTACAAAAATATTCTTGAATACTGTACAGTGTTTTTTCCAGTAAGAGCTGTTTAACCTTTTTTATATAAATGGGTTCGCTGGTGACTGCTTTTATGCTTTCTGGTAGTTTATTATAAAGTTATGAACCCATCACATAAGGTAATTTTTTTGACATGCTTAATCTATGCTTTATTGGTTCTAAAATTATTTTGTTTCTTACGGCCCTTTTATTACTTGTGTTGCGGAATGAATATTTATTTAAATTTTGCCTTGTATATTTCAACACTTCAAATATATACAAAGGGATTGAAGTTAAAACTTGTAAATGTTTAAAGTGTCCCCTGCAGGTATCTTTTAACTTCGCATTGACCAGAACCCTTATCACGCTTCTAGATCTTTAACACCCGTTCAGAATCAGTCGAATTTCCCCACAAAACAATATATGGGACATAAAGTGTGACATGATATGACATCAAGCAAAGGCAGTGTCAGGTAGTGAATATCTACTTAGTAAGAAAGTTAAGAGAGAATAAAAATATGAATAAAAATAATTTACTGCCAACTAACTTAAACGACTTAAATAATACAAAACTCACAAGACACGCGACAATATATCTATGAGTGCTTATTAGGCCCGTGTATCTGGGATCCATGTTACGAGTATGCCACGTGTCATGTTATCTTGGTATAATATGGTATATAACCTTGCATGTTTGGCAATTAAGGTTAGCTCAGCACTGTACTGAGCATACAAAAAAAAAAACAATAAAGAAAACTATGAGACCAAAGTCAAATACTATATTACCGACCATTTAGATTTTACCCTGCACTTTAAAAAACAACAAAATTACATCTTGTTTTTCTTGTTTATTGTTTTTTTTGTGTTTTACAAAATTCCGCTCTTTTCCAATGGAACTAAAGTCTAATATTAAGTAGCACTTACCTTATCCCACAAGGACATGTTGAACCCGAAGTTACAGTGGAAAAATTCATGATGCTGATCATGGAACTCCGCATCAGGCTGCCAAGGTTGCCACCACTGGCTCTTGAAGTTGATGCCTGAGTGGTCGATGATGCCGTGATAGTAGTTGTAGACGGCAACGCCGTAGAAGGGAACTATAACAGAGGTGATCAATTTTATGAGAAGTCTGGTGGAGGAAAATGTCTGGTATTCAAGTGAACTGTAAATTAACTACAAAGAGTACAAAATACTCCAACATTGGATAATAATTGAACATCAGAATCTCAAATCTCATTTATCTAAGTAATTTGCAACTTGAATCTTGTTATTGTTAAAGATTCGAATTGCTTGACTTACTTATATTTGTATTAATTTTATCACTAATATCTATAAAATGATGTATTTTCAAAATGTTGTATGACAGGTTCGTATAGGTATATTTTAATATACGTATACTAACGTTCCATATTTCATTTTTTGTGGTATAACATTTTATATAACATCATTTGTATAAAGTCAACGTAAGTATTTTATTTAAAAACAACGTATTTCCGGCAAACCATCATTTTTCTTCTGTATATTCTTTCATTACATCAGTGGGTTTTTATTAAGCTGTTTATTTTCACTTCAACTGCATTATTAGTGCCTTACAAACGTAACAAATATGCATATTATGGACAAATACGATGAGTTTTGTCAGGCACGTGATCAGCTACATATACATTATAACGACTGAATAAATGGCTGTCATAGAGTAGGCTGTTGTCACGTACTGCAGTTAACATCTACTTACGCCAATGGACAGGCACGGTGAACAGTGGCAAGCACATGGTCAGCTGCACGTGCATGATCTCCACCGGGTGAATTGCTGTCACGGAGAAGGCGGTTGGCTGTTTGTACTTGTGGTGGAGCTTGTGGAAGTGCTTGTAAAGCCAGGGCGTGTGGTACAGGCGGTGGAGGATGTACGTGGTGTAATCCTGGAATTTAAATGTGAGGTTAGTTTTGGGTTTATTTGAAGAAATTTGAATAGAGGTCTGTATTTAGTTGCGTTAGTCGGTTATGAGCATATAGTTTTTTAATCGTTCAATTATTTGTCCAAATATCAAAGAAAGTAAAGAAAAATTTGGACTGTTATAAATTATTATTAAATGGCTGTATTATAAAAATAAATGATTTTACGGATCAATTAGGATTTTGTTTAAATAACATTAAAGTATAACTCGTAATTTCACCAAACAACAATATTTCTAAAACTTAATGTTTATATTTTGTTTAGTCATGTTTATGTTTTGTTTTTTCATGATCAAGAGAACATTTCTGTGATTGAAAATGTTTTACTCAAAGATAAGTGAAAACAGGTCAAAAGTAACACTTACTGTGTAAATAAAAGTAATCGGGAACTGCAACAAGAACCACAGCCACCCGAATTCATCAAACTGGTAGTACACTGTCGAGGGGTTGCCATTGTAGATGTAGCAGGCAAGGAAGGCAGAGAAGGAGCCGACCACCGTGAGTGAGAGGATCCCAACCATGATTTCATGACGTTCCAACTCAGGGCTCAGCCACTTGTTGGGCTGGATCTTCCACTCGTGAGCGAGGTGGCGTCTGTTCATGTAAAAGTACCACTGGAACAAAACATTTCTAGATATGCTAAGATTTTTTAACCAATATTAATCATCGCGTCCCTACCTTTGGGATAAACGAGTTCTAGAGTGGAGGCAATTTTAATTATTGGTTGGAATCACTCAAAACTTGAAAAAAAAACACCTTAAAGGCTTACTGCAGGTAGGCTCACTGCACGTGGCTGCCAAAATTCAGTTAGTACCAAAACTGGTTTATGCGCACGCGCAAGCATGTATCTACTTATTTATTATCAGCCCATATCGTCCCACTGCTGGGCAAAGGCCTCTCTTCCCTCCTTCCAATTTTTCCGGTCTATTGCTTTAGTTCACCATTCTTTCTCGTACATGTCAAGTTCGTCTCGCCACCGTCGTCTAGGCCGGCCACGCTGTCGCTTGACGCCTTGCGGGATCCATTCCGTGATGGATTTAGCCCACAGCTCGTCTGACATACGACGGACGTGTCCAGCCCAGTCCCATTTAAGCATGGGTATTTTTTGGGTTACATCGGCGATCTGGGTCTTGGAGCGCAGTATTGTATTTCTGATACGATCTGTCAGTTTTACTCCCAAGATACTGCGCTCCATCGCTCGCTGGCAAACCTCGAGCGTGGACCTTTGTTGAACAGTCAAAGACCAAGTCTGAGCGCCGTATGTGAGGATGGGGAGAATGCACATGTCCATGAGTTTACGTTTTAGGCACATGGGTAAGTTACCCTTCATTGAGTCCTTCATGGCCCAATAGCTCCTCCAGGCATTTTTGGTGCGTCTAGCAACTTCTTTGTCTTGTCTTGCCTGGAAGGAAACTATTTGGCTAAGATATACGTACTCCTGGATATACTCAATCTCCACATCCTCTATGCATACCTTGCGCTTGGTGCTGTTTGTCATGAGCTTGGTCTTTGACATGTTCATACTGAGTCCGACCTCGAGGCTTGCTTTGCTTAGGACTTCAAGCATTTGTTGTAACTCTATGGCTGTGGAAGAAAACAGAACAATGTCGTCAGCAAATCGGAGGTTGGTTAACCTCTTATTGCCAACAATAACGCCCTTTCTCTTCCAGCCAGTAGATAGCTTTTTGAAAACTTCTTCGAGGGTAGCAGTGAAGAGTTTTGGGGAGAGTGGGTCGCCTTGCTTGACTCCTTTGCCAATACGGAAAGATGGCCCAGTGGTTTGGATTTTTACTGATGCTGTGCTGTTATGGTAAATATTCTGAATAAGTTTAATATATGTGACATCTATGTTTTGATTACTAAGTGCATTAAAGAGTGAAAAATGGGTGATACTGTCGAATGCCTTTGAATAGTCGACAAACGCTATGTACAATGGGAGTTTGTATTCATGGTACTTTTCTAATAATTGATTAAGAGAGTGAAGATCGTCTGTGGTGGAGAGGCCTCGGCGGAATCCTGCTTGTTCCGGAGGCTGATGTAAATCCAGCTTGCCAGAGATGCGGTTTTTAATGACTTTGATAAATGCTTTGTAAAGATGGGAGTCAAGGCTGATAGGGCGATAGTTGCTAATATCAGTCTTGTTACCCTTCTTGTGTAAAATAATGATGTCCGAGTGGCAGAAATTGATAGGAAATGAACCAGTTTTTAAGGATAATGTTGAAAAAATTGGTTATGTGTGGTAAGAGAGTAGATTCTCCAATTTTCAAGGCTTCGGTAGTTATGCCATCTTGACGAGGACTCTTGTGATATTTCATGCTGCAGAGTGCGCGATGAACTTCGAAGCCTGTGATTGGTGCAACTGTATCAGGGCATGAATATTCGCTGGTGGGTATTGGGGAACCTATAGCGCTGGAATATAGGGATTTATAAAAGTTGGTACTTATTTCGAGGACTTTGCCCCTCTCGCTGTGCTTCGTGCCGTCCTTGTCTTTAAGGCATGCTATCATTGATCTTCCTTGTTCCATCCCTTGTTTGGCTATCTTGAGTGACATGTTTTTTTCTAGAGCTGCTTGCACTTGTCGACTGTTATATTGTCTGATATCCTTCCTGATACTTCTTTGAACTCTTCTGTCAAGTGTTGTGTACTCTCTTGTGTAATATGTAAGTTTTTGTCTGTCTTCTATCAACTTTTTAGAATCTTCATTCAGTTTTTCTAATTTTTGTTTGGGAGGTTTTATTTTCAAGCTGGCATTTTTAATTGTGTTTCGTATGTTAATAAACTGTACATCTACATTTTCCGTATCTTTTGTCTCGCGTATGCTAAAACTGTTTTTAATTCCAGGTTAAACTGTTCTTTGCATGTGAGTAAGGCGCTTTTATTGATCCATTTCAGTGTATTTTTGATCATTTTAAGTCTGAGAATTTTAGTTTTGAATGTGGCTGTAATTCGTAAAGGTCTGTGGTCTGAATTAAATTGGATATTGTTGATTACTTCTGTGTTTTTGATAATTTGCTTATTTGAAGAAAGACAGAAGTCTATCTCGTTCTTAGTTGTACCATCTGGAGACAACCAAGTCCATCGCCGCTGTGTTTTTTTTAAAGAAAAAACTATTGCTTATACTTAGATTTTGACTCAAGCAAATTGGATTAGACGTTCTACGCGGCAATTTTTGTGTCCGAGCCCATGATTGTCTAAGATGTTGGTGTTGTCAAGATCTTGTCTCGTACCAATTTTGGCATTAAAGTCACCTAGAACTAAGTTCCAGGTTCCTCTATGATCATTGTACGTTTTTCCGAGAGAATCATAAAACTCTTCCAATTTGTCATCTGAGTGTGATGATGTAGGTGCATAGATTTTAACTATTGTAAGGGTTTTTGTATCTGTAATATAGAATTTAAGAACTGCTATTCTATCTGAGACTGATACGAATTCTTTAATGTTGTATTGCTATTTTTTCGCTACAAGAAATCCTACTCCGTATTGGCTGTTTTTCCCACCTATATAATGGAATACGTTTTTGACTCTGTCTAAAGTGTCTTCGTCATCTCTTCTCACTTCCAATAGGCCAATAACATCCCAGTTTACTTTGTCCAGTGCGTGTTCGAGTTCAATTAGACGTTCCTCAAGGCGAAGAGTGCGAACGTTATATGTAATTATATTCAGGTTATCGGTATCCGTATGCGTAGCCGTGGTCGATTGACAGAGGGATCCCACCCGGGGATTGTATACGCCCCCTGCTCCAGGGGTCAGCTGCCTACTGTCATCAGCAGCGTTTCCACTGGAGACACCGGGCACTTGGGGCCTGTTTCTGTGTGTGTAATTCATGAAGGAAGAGGTTTAGACAAATAACCCACCACGCTTGTCTAGTGCGGGTTGGTGGGTGTGCAGTGAGCCATCTAACTCGGCCCTTGGACGCCGCCGTTAGTACACTAGGTACTTTTCCGCCGCCGCCCTAAACTGACATCTTGCGCTTATGCCAGTTGTTCTACTTTGACCTCGTTTGGACACTTACATCCATGAGCCCAAAGTAGCTTGTTACTGTGTGGTCGGGGACTGCCGAAGCAGCTAGCTTCTTTATTATATATCTTACTGCCTGTCTATTACCCGCCACTTATGGACCCCGATAGTAGCCTACAGCGAGCCCTACCATGTATCTACTGCTTAAAAGTATTTTCTATTCGTGTTTTTTGTTATATATTCCTTGGGATTAAAATGGGTAAAAGGGAGGTGCGCGTGGGAGACGAATGGTTGATGGGTAGTTTGTTACTCGTGCGAAGCCGGGCCGGGCCGATGGTTAACTTAATATAAATAATGAATATTCTATCTGCCATATTATAAAATTAAAGAATGTTTAGTTTTTCTAAATTGATTTTATGACGCAACATCAATCAGGAAACGCTGCTAATACTGCTATGCATTGATATACCAGTAATATGTGACCGAACTCAGGTGTAACACATACGAATTATGATAAAAAGTTATCTAAAGCTAATGGATTTGATTAAATTATTGACGTAATCACGATTCGGACAATAGACATCGTAATAATAGTAATAAAAGTGTATTACTTTGTTGCTTCATCAAATCAAACAATGAATTGAAGTATGAAAATATTAATAGAATTATCAATCGTTATAATAATCGCGGACCAACCTATTGTGCCTCATAATTATTTATGTACAAACTAACATTTGAACGCATTACACACATTAATGAACACTAAATTTTATTATTAGATCTTAAATCCAATCTTCCTACGTCTATGGTTTAATTAAATTTTGAAGCAACTGAATTTCTTACTTCAACTGTTATAGTCCTCAAACGAACCACAAGGAAATAAATAATTATGGATGTTATCAGATACAATTACTAATTTTAATTAATGTTGATGTAAAATAAGATTTAGACCTATTTTAAATATCACCATTATTTGTAAATTGGTCAAAGATAAATTGGCACCATATTCTACTATACTTACCTACTTTAAATCATTGAAGTTGCCTTCTGTCTGTGCAACATGAATGTTTTAGTAAGCAATAGTAAACAAACCATGTTTAAACCAAGTTCAGCTACCAATGATACAATAACGACTACAATAATTCTTAGTTATATATACACATTATTAATTATACTCACATGTAAAAACCCTCCCACGATGAAATAGATACCAAACGAGACGACGTGAGCGCCGATGAACATACTTCCAAAGTTCTCCATCTTCAAGTTTCGCGAGGTGAAGAGTTCTATGATGTCTTTAGTGGTGACATTCTGATTGGTGGTGGTTTGGCCTGTGAACTGCTTGAGGGCTGTTACTAAAATAACCACCCATTCTCCTACAAAAGAAAAACAGATTTTTAATAATAGACCTTCAGCTATTAGTAGCTTATATTGTGATATACAACGACACGAAAAAATGTGTGAAGTTTTGGCCTTGAATACACAATTTACATATTTGTCCTATAATTATGTTCCATGATTTCATTTGATTTGGTGCAGGTACAAATTCTACCCTTAGCAGCTTTAGCATAGCATTAGTAGCTTGTTACCTATGTGTTATTCCAGGACCAAAAGTACCTATAAAGTACAATCTATGCTTATAATAAAACTGTAACAGGTCTAGTTCTGTACATTGATGCTAATTTTTAAAAATTGATTTGGAATGTGTTTTAGCCAAAACTATATTTATTTTCATTTTTTCTTTCTGTTTGTCTGTTCTTTGGCCGCGCATCACGCCCAAAATTCTTAATGAATTCAAATGAAACTTGGTATGATTTTAGTTCATACTACGAGGTAGGACATAGGATACTTTTAATACCAAAAAATTAAAGGGTTCCCGCAGGAAAGGGTTCAAAGTTATTTAAAAGAACACGTATCACGCTGAAACTACTTGACGGATTTTGATCAACTCAGCACTGTCACAGTCATATGATGGTTTAAATTTAGAATACTTTTTATCTCGAAAAAATAAAGGATTTCTGCAGGATATGGGTACAAAGTTATGTCAATTTTGAAGTAATAAATAATATTTTTTGGAGGGTACTCTACTCGTATATTCTATACTGAAGCCAAAATTGTTTTGTTTTTTTATACGCCTGCCCAAAAAAAGGAGTGTTATGTTTTTAACATTCATGTATATATGTTTGTATTTATGTGAGTTTCTCTATTCCACCATAACTTAAATGCCTGAACAGATTTAGCAGTATGGGGTATCGTTGGAATCCTTACACCCCCCCGAGTAATATAGGCATTTTTTTTTAAATATTAAATATTGCGGCATTTTCAAACTCGAAAATATTAACTTTTATTTGAAATTTACAACATGTGTATCAAATTGAAGGTCTTGATAAGCACATTCCAACAGTATATAATTTATTGGCATAAGCTCTTTTTTGGCAGGGCAGGCGTGTTTTTTTAGCTCTTAAGCTAGTTATTTCATATTTGTCTGTCTGTATGTACCTTGACCGCGCATCACGCCGTAATTACTAAATGAATTAAATCGAAACTTGTTATGATTTGAGTTCATATTACTACGTAGTAGGATAGTAAGAGCGATGATAGCCTAACAGTTATTGGTTTGTTCCTGGGCCTACAGTCTTGACATAGATAACAAGGCTACCAATCGCTAAATATTGTCGAAAACAATTAAGTAATTGAATTAGTTTACATCAAATGCAAGTCTCTACAACTGAGGTACCGAGCAAAATCGTATATTATATATTAGTGATCATCGTGGGTGCCGGAACGAAGGGTGAATGGGGATGCAGTTGCGCCCACTGGCTTTACACATTTTAATTTTCTAAAATGATAGAAAGAAATAACTTATTTTGCTGACAGAAATATATCGTGCCTAATGTATGCACCAAATAAAGCGTTCCTGCGGAATAGAGATCCAAAGTTATGTTAATTTTGAAGTAATAAATATCTATATTTATAATAAAGCAAAAAATACGAAAAAAACTGTATAAAGAAGATAAAAAAAAAGTCTAGCGTACTTATAATAAGCTACTGAACAAGAATATATCATTTTTTTAAATCATGTCTGCCTTTGTTTGTTTGTTAGCACCTGACGCAAAAACTACTGGACGGATTGCTATTTTATTTTCACTATTTCATAGCTCAAGGTTTGACGTAAAAACTGGGGTAATTGATATCTTAATCCAATGGTTAAATGCCGAACAATCAATAAATAACTATTTGACTGCTTATCGAATTTGTAGAAATGTAGTAGTATGTTGTACTTTGTAGGTACTTTTGGTCCTGGAATAATACGTATAAGTTACTTTTAAATGAAATAACTTTGGGTACAGCAAGTAAGTTAAAGAAAATAAAATTTAAATGACTTAATTAAAAGTAAAAAATGTTTTTTTTTTATATAAAATATTTTATGCAGTAGCCATGCCATGGTGAAACTTAGAACGGGCGTAAAAGCGTATACAACATTTCATGTCTGTGCTGTTAACCGTTTAGGAGTTGCCTATTCAGGGGCCAACCCTGAGTGCAGCAACCATGTCATGGTAAAATTTAATACCGGCTATCATGATATCTGCCGTTGACCGTTGAAGAGTTCCTTTATCTAGAATCCAATCCTGAGGGCAGTTATAGCGATGTCTTGGTGAAAGTAAGAACTGGGTATCACAACTAAATGCGTATACAACATTTTGAGTCTATGCCGTTAACCGCTGAGGAGTTCCCTAGTCAGGACCCAACCCTAAGTGCAGAAACCATATGAACCAAACTTTTTTTTTTTTTTTTATTACGGACTAGGCAATCGTTTTGACCGATCTCACCTGATGGAAAGCGATGATGTGGTCGAAGGACGCTTGCCTAGTAGATACCTATTCACTCTTGACTTGAACACACCGGGGTTATAATTTACCGGAAACACTGACGAGGGCAGGGCATTCCACTCCTTTGCAGTTCTTATAATAAATGAAGAAGCGTAACGCTTCGTTCTTGTGCGAGGTATTTCAACCATGAAAGGGTGGCGCTTTACTGATCGTCTAGTCGTACGGTGATGGAAAGGTGATGGGGGAATCAGGTTGTGCAGTTCTTGTGCACACTCTCCATAGTGCAATCTGTAGAATACCGCCAGGCTTGCTACCTCACGTCGATGCGCCAGACTTTGAAGCTTACTCTTTACCAGAGTGTCATCCCCAATGAGCCTGATAGCACGTCTCTCAATTGAATCCAAAGACTCGAGCTGATACTTAGCAGAACCGTCCCAGAGGTGGCAGCAGTACACCATACACGATCGGACCTGTGCTTGATAAAGATTCAAAAGCTGTCCCGGTGTGAAGTACCGCCTAACCTTAGACAAAATACCAAGTTTTTTTGCAGCTACCTTGGCTTTGGATTCAATATAAGACCCAAAATTCAGATTTGATGTGAGTTCGACACCCAAAAGCTCCAAATGGTCGCCTATTGGTATTGTTACACTTTGGAAAGACGGAGATCGGTGTAGAGGACTCTTTTTAGCAGAAAACAAATACGCTTGCGTTTTAGTAGCATTAAACTTAACCAGGTTAGCATCGCCCCAATCGGACACGACTTCTAAGGCTAAATTTAAACGGTCTACAATAGCCTCTCTCTGAAACTGGACAGCGTCACAGCTGGCTTGAGCATTGGAAGTGTATCTCTCAACTACAGTACTGCCGTCAGCATACCCAAAGCTACCGGGCTTCAGAAGGTCATTAATGTGCAGTAAAAACAGTGTAGCCGAGAGAACCGATCCCTGAGGTACACCGGCATTGATAGCCATTTGATCAGACGAGCAGCACTCTAAGACTACTCGAATAGATCGTTCCGTCAAGAAATCAACTATCCAATTGCATAAGCCAACAGGTAAACCATATGAGGGAAGCTTGTTTAAAAGGCCATCGTGCCAGACCCGATCAAATGCCTTCGATATGTCAAGGGAGACGGCAAGCGCCTCACCATGCATCTCTATTGCTTCGCTCAGTACGTGAGTGGCATACGCGAGAAGATCCCCAGTAGACTGGTTTCGGCGAAATCCGTATTGTCGGTCACTGAGAAGATCATTGTCTTCAAGGTATGCCAAGAGCCTAATGTTTATGACACGCTCCATACACTTATAGAGTAAGGAGGTAATCGAGATGGGACGATAATTGGCTCGATTGGCACGACTACCCTTCTTTGGTACTGGTTGTACATTGGCAAGCTTCCAGCTCTTCGGAACTTTACCTGAGTGAAGAGAGAGGCAGTACAAACGCGTTAAGATGGGAGACAATTTGGGCGCACAGTTTTTCAACACAATCGCTGGAATACCATCAGGAACACTGGCCTTGTTCTAGAGCTAGAAGCGTTCTGAGAACCTCCTTCTGGCGAATGCGAATTTCGGGCATAAAAATCCCGAAATGAGGAAGGCAGGAAGGTGTCTTGCCAGAAGCATCTAGATGCGAGGCTTCTGCAAAAAGAGAAGCAAATAAATTCGCTTTGTCTCCAGCACTGTGAGCTAGTGATCCATCAGGTTTCAGCAATGGTGGCAGTGAGGGGCGGTAGAAGTTTACTTCGACCGACTTGGCCAGGGACCAAAAAGCTTTGCTACCCGCGGGGTATGAAGCCAGTTTGGCCCCAATTTGACTTACATGATCAAAATGGGCCTTCCTAAGTATCTTCTTGCAGGTCTTAGCGGCAACGTTAAATTTTCTCTTCTTAGCCCGAATATCAGAAGACTTGCGCTTTCGAGCATCAGCCGCACGCTTTAGAGCCACAGCATGACCACAGCTGGATCCAAACCAAGGCTGAGCTTTGCTGGAAAGAGTCTTGTCACTGAATGGAATGAAATATTCCATTGCCTGACATATTACCTCTGTAACAGCAGACGCGCAAGTCGACGGGTCCTGGGAGATGAAACATGTTTGCCGCCAAGGGTACGATGCAAGGAATTGCCGCATCTCGTCCCAATCTACTGAGTTGTATCTCCACACGCGCCTATTTCCCTTAAGGCTAGGATCAGGTGGGGAATACACTGAGACGGACTTAACCAGGCAGTGATCAGAGCTACCAAGAGGTGGGGATACTGATACGGAGTATCGGTCTGCTTCAATCGTCATCAACAGGTCGAGACAGTTGGCAGTGTCACCGTCACGGTCCCCGTGTCGGCTCCTGCACAAGCTGAGAGAGATCTAACGCCAGACCAAGCTTCCGCGTCTCTCTACCAGCGTGGTCGGTTTTTTGGTATGGGACAAGCCACTCCTTGTGGTGGGCGTTAAAATCCCCGAAAAAGACGGGTAACGCTGTTGGGCCACACTTGCCGCCTCACCTAGATAGTCCACCAATAAAGTCGTCCCACGATCTCCACTGTGTGAGCGGTACACACAAACATAAGCGGTGAGCGGTGCATACATAATTTTCTCTATACCCGTGTCCACCAGCACCCAAATCACTGAGAAGTTAGGGTGCTCAAGATAACGGAGACGCAGACAGCAAATGTCATCATGGGCGTATACACAAACGCCGGCATTTGGGATAAATAGATGCTCCAAGATATAGCCTGGGTAATCCAAGTACGCCGTATCAGCTGGACATCCTATCTGCGTCTCCGACAAGAAGAACAAGTGGGGCTTAGAGGTCTCCAGATGATAATGCACCGGTTGGAGATTGGAGTGAATCCCGCGAATATTCGCAAGATCCACTTTAAGTGTGAGGACGTGCATCTGCCGTTTTAACTTATATCTTCTTTGGACTTTTTTCATGATGTGTTTTTATGAATAGGTTGGACGAGTAATAGCAAACGAGATGTCGGAATGGCTAACCCACGGAAGTCAAGGCATAACTACGCCATTGAAGAACATGCATGGAGACCGCGGGGACGCCCGAACCAACCTGAAATAATACATCAGTTCCTCACATCCGGTCGCCAGCCAGCCCAATGGATCATTTCAGGATTATTCACAAGCAGCGGGGCAGCCTTTCGTAGCTGGCTAAACTACTACTTGGGCCCCCTACAACTTGCGGTTGGCCAGCAGAGAACACCGTGCTTCGGATCCCGCTACCCTCCAAAGGAAGGCCTCCGACGCAGAAACACCATGATTCCGATCACGGTCCACCCTTCCAACACAACTGCATCCTACAACTCATCCGGACGGCTGCCCTGATCATCATGATGGAACACGACAAATCGTTTGGCATCAAGACTTTGTCCAGAGGGTGGTAATATAAAAAGCCGGCGGCCGAAGCCTACCACCAGGTGATTCGGTTGCTCTTTTGGCACCACCCGAGGGTCACGTGTAGGACATCGAGGGCTGGATCCTACGGACGCGAGCAAACAAAAAACCCTCAAAAAACTGGCTATCATATTTAAATGCGTATTACTCAAAATTTCTTGTCTGTGCTGTTGACCGTGTAAATGTTTCTTTATCTGGAGCTAATATTGGATGTCGATTCAGGTCATGCTTACCATAAAATTGCATTGTCATCAAAACTGCCATCATGTAAAAATTTTACTTGGTAGGATAAAAGGAAGTGCTTTTCATTCCGCTCGCAAGATTTCACATTTACAAACAGCCATTATTTGAATGTATGGGAATAGACATTCGTCTATTCCCATACATTCAAATAATTCATAGGCAAGCGTGCTACACCTTCGACCACATCATCGCTTTCCATCACGTGAGATCGTGGTCAAACGATTGCCTAGTTCGTAATAAAAAAAAAAAAACATTCCAAGTTAAATAACGAAAATTGGTATTATAAAATACCAATTTTCATTCAGCCGTCAAATATATTTTTATCTATTGCTCGGCTTCTACTCATTGGATCGAGATACCGAGTATACCAGTTTTTAAACCAATACTATCTAACAGTGAAAACTTTTTAACAGCTTTTACGTGAAGCGTGAACAAACAACCTAACAGACACCATTTAAAAAAAAACTTCTTCAATAGCTTATTTTAAGTCCCTTAGACCATTTATTTGTTAAATTATCTTCATTGTACAGACTTTTTGGTACCTACTGCTTCATTATAATTGGAGATAGATATATAGATAGATAGATATATAGATATTCAAGCACTTTTTGTAGACATTCTGTTGCTAACATTTTAGATGTGAGTGATTTGGATGTCCCCATAAACATTAATATAGGTTAATTAAATAACATCATTTTACGTATTGTTTTTGTTTATCAGAATAGAGATGACTTATAACGTATCAGATGTCGTGTGCCAAATAATGTACTATCTTGAGTTATTAGTTAATTGAACGCAGCTATCGAGCGCTATTTATATGAAATTTTATTAGTATGATAGCAAAACTAATGCCGGAATTAGATGCACCTGCAAGATATTTTTAATATAATTATATTTTTATCTACTAGTCATAGAATATAGAGTGTTATTAATAAGGTCTCGTTCAAAAGATCAGCAGAGTTCTATGTACTTAAAAGTAATTATAATGTAATCTTTGATACATCTTATCTTTGAAAAAACAACTTTGTTGGGAAAATGTTCTATTTTACTAATAACTTTAATGACTTTTCTAAGTTATGTGCAGTTTTTCATCGCTCCGTGCGTTGGAGGGCACGTTAAGCTATTGGCTATCGGTTTCGGCTGTTATTGATTAATAACAGTAGTTAAGACATGCCAAAGGCCCTCGGGAGGCCTGACGAACTCTGACACCAGAGACCAGCCCCACATCATATGACAAACGAGCAAAAAACCCCAATAGATACCTAAAATTTATTGATAGTGATGAATATTCAGCGTTTAATCACAAAAACTTTATAATTATGTAAGACTAGCTGTTCCCGCGGCTTTGCCTGCGTGTTAATTTTTTGTATTATACTACATTTCTTCAAAGTTCGTTCAGACTTCGTTTTTATACGCTTTATATTAGCTTCACTTGTATGTTTGTAACCGACTCCTTTGGACGCTATTTTGACCCACTTTAAACGGTCAGATTTCATTCAAATTTTGCACACCTGTCAAAAACCGATGACAATGCAATAGTCCGAAAAAAAAAAACGCTCATATGAATAAACCAAACTAAAAAGTAGAAAATAAATAAAAATTTAAAAAACTAAAAAATACGCTTTATATAGAAAACCAAACTAAAAAATAGAAAATAAATTTTAATAATTTTGAATTAAATAAAGTGTTTGAATTTTTTAAAAAAGCGTGGGGTGCTTTTTAAGATATTATCGAAATGATAATCCTTCTTCTCATATCTGTCAATGAAATATTTATATCTCTTGACCCATGCACCCCACGATTTTTTTGAAATTCAAACTATTCTTATTCAAAATTATTAAAATTTATTTTCTATTTTTTAGTTTGGTTTTCTATATAAAGCGTGTTTGTTAGTTTTTTTAAACTATTATTTATTTATCGATTGCTTGGCTTCTACTCCTTGGGCTGAGATACCAAGCACACCAGTTTTTAAGTCAAACTCTAAGCTATCCAACATTGAAAGTAATGTTCCAATCGGTTCAGTAGTTTTTACGTAATACGGGAACAAACATAAAAACAGACACACACAATTTTTTGAAATTTTGCCTGCCTGCTGCTTTATTATAAGTATAAATTAATGTAAATATTGTAAATTATAGAAATGTACGATAACTATGAATGTATATGTGTTATCGTAAATTGCACTTTTTAAGATATTCTGTTTACGCAACGATTGCAAACTTGACTAAAATCATGATAAGTCAAGATTCAAGTGGTGATAACGATCTATTTATAATTCTAATGATCAAACTATAGACTATGAGGAACAGTGGAGTGAAAATATACTTTGCACTCCATTTGCTAATTTTGAAGGATTATCAAATATAGACAATAAACTAAATTACAAAATATTGAATGTAAGGAAAACATAGATTACGGCCTACAATGCGAAAGGACTGATAACATATCTATGTCGATCAATCAATAGAGGTGTAATCGTTAAATTGCACGCTTTGTGATTATGTTATTGTTGGCAGGACGATAATTTTAATAGATTCTTATTAGAATCACATAATCATATCACATCTACCATCGATGACTATAATTTCAGCAATCGCAATACAGCGTAAATTGTCGATTATTATAATAAAAATAACAATAGTAAAATATATTATGAAGTGGGGTAGGTACATACTTATCAACTTTAAACTATTTATTCACAATTGAGTTTAAGACTCTTCCACTGGATTTGAAATACAATCATGTGAGAAGAACCAGCAAGGAACGCAATTGCAATGTTTTTAAAAAGCAATTATTTAACATGTAATGTTTGTATGTACATACATATATACAAACATTACATGTTAAATAAATGTATGTATGTATGTATGTATGTATGTATGTATGTATGTATGTATGTATGTATGTATGTATGTATGTATGTATGTATGTATGTATGTATGTATGTATGTATGTATGTATGTATGCATGCACGTACGTACGTACGTATGTATGTATGTATGTATGTATGTCACATCGACTTGGAGATCTGTTTATTAAGCAAGCTGTAACTCGACTTATCCACTGAAGACTGCAGCCTTATCTCGCCTCGTTCTGCCATAAGTTTGTGTGTATGCTCAGAGAGTTTATGTGTTCTATTTTTGCGGGGGTCTTAAACAACTCTGACCCGACCGCATGAACAATTTCCACCAGCCCGTTGTTTAGTTCGTCCACTGTATCGCATTCGGTAAGGATTTGAAAGCGAATTTGGAGCTGAAACTGAAAGCAGTCGGGGTTTTAGATTTGAGCAGGACTTGTGCGAAGAATAGATCTCATCATCCGAAAACTCTCCAGGTTAACGTTGATATTCAATGAGCCTCTTACCATGCGGTGATTACTGCCGGTCTTAACCCTGTTGATCGCAGAGACATAATTGAATATATGCCGATTGGTCGTCAAAATGAAATCTATCTCGTGTTTATGACCGCCGGGGTGCAGCCACTTCCATTTCCTAGACGGGCACTTCTTGAAAAAGGAGTTCATCATAAAGAGTCCCTCCTTCTCCATCAAGTCGGCCAATTGCTGACCCTTTTGGTTCCGCTGTCCAAATCCAAACTGCCCCAATCTCAGTTCATCACCATTCCTCATGCCCAGCCGTACGTTGAAGTCCCCCATCACCATTGTGAAGTGTATTTTCGGGGCATGTATGGAATTAGAAATGTCGTCATACATAGCCTCCACTTCATCGTTCGGGCGTTTCGAGAGTGGGGTGTATACCTGTATGACCTTCAACGAATACCATTCGGTAATTATGAGTATAAAGCCACCCTGCTCGAAACGCTTTCGGTCTTCACAATGCTATTGAGGAGGGACTTGTGGATGAGAAACCCGATACCGTGTTGGGACTGCTGGTTGCCTTCCCGGTAATAGAGTAAGGTGCCGGAAATGAGGGTCATCGTATCCTCTCCCTCTCTTCGGACTTCTGATAACCCTATAATACCCCAGCGCAACTTACTTACTACTTTTTACAGCTCTATCAACTTCTCATCGGTCCTCAAGGTGCGTGCGTTATAACCACGCCATATTCACCACGCTTGGCAGGCCGATTGGTGACCGCAGTATTACAAATATGTGCTCGGAGGACGCTGCTGCCCATCTTCCGGTGTATATTCCCTTAGTCACCTCTTACGACATTCACGGGAGGATTGGGAGGGGTCTTATTCTAAGCCGAGACTGCCACGGCATATTTTTAAATTTAGGTAATATTTTAGCTCGCCTGATATGACTTTTTATACAACTGCTTAGTATGGGGCGGTGGCTTGAGTTGAAGAGTTTCTGAGGAACGTAAGCATTGGGAGTGGGACTTCTGCAAGAACACAAAACGTTATTTGAGAAAGGAGGGTGTAGAAATAATAAATAAAATATTGAATAGAATACAAAAGAGTGAGCATTCCGGCGAAGGTAACCAGTTAGATTTTTGCAATATTCAGAAATATAGTCATATTTGCGCAGACCAGATGAACCTTGTGTGAAAACTCTGCAAGCGTTCAAGCTTATTGAGCTGTTCTTCGGTTAAATCCAGGTATAAGGCATCAGAATAATCTAAAATAGGGAGTAAAATAGATTGTGCAAGGGCAATTTTAGTGGTAGTAGGCAGGAAATTACGTAAATCTTAAGAAAAAACCGGAGACAAAAAGTTTGCGGCTAGTTTCTGCTAATTGTGGTACTCAATAAAGCTTTCTATCAATTAGTATTCCAAGGTTTTTAACCGTATCACTGATTTAAATGGCTGTTCCGTCGAAAATTACTTGTGGTAAGTGAATCCAATCTATTTTTGAAATCATCCTTGAGCTGCCTAATAATATAATTTGGGTTTTCGCTGGGTTGACTCTGAGGCCATAAGAGTTAATCCAGTGGGATATAATTCGTAGGTCACCGTTGATTGTATCGATAGCCACCGGTAATTTATTCAAAGGAGCCCAAGTGTAAACTTTTAAATCATCGGCATAAAGGTGAAAGGAACAAGAAAGCTGTTGATAGATAGAGTTGATAAAGATTGAAAAGAGAAGAAGAGATAAGACGCCGCCTTGAGGTATAACAGCAGTCGTATTACACCAAAATGAGAAATTCTCATCAATGCAAACACGTTGTCGGTGACCGTGGAGGTAACTGTGAAACTAATCAATTACCGTTGGAGATATGTTAAGAGAACGCAAAAGTCCTAGTAAAACGATAAAGTCTACGCTGTTAAATGCATTACTGAAGTCAAGCAGTGACAATACCGTTAATTGCTCATCATCCATTCCACAACAAACATCGTTAGTAATCTTTACTATCTATCATATCTAGTGCAGAGACAGTACTATGACCAGGACGGAAACCGGATTTGAATGGATTCAATAGATTATTTCGGATAAGGAAGGAAGTAAATTTCTGATGAACAAGACGTTTTAGCAGCTTTGAAAGGAAAGGAAGAATAGAAAGACAATATTCAGTTAATGAGGAAGGATTACTGTTTTTAGGGAGAGGGTTTCCTTCCAAACGAAAGAAAACATACCGCTGGAGATAGAAGTGTTGAGGATATACTGCATAACAGGCAGTATTTCATAAAAAATTAGGACGATCATTTTACGGCTGATAAAGTCACTACCAACTGCATTTGAAAGAATAGCCTTTACATTCTTCTTAACAACACAATCGGAAAATTGGTTGTTGTTGCATTTACAAAATCAAACCAGTCTAGTTTACGAGCGTCATTACATAAACATTCCATATTAATATCATAAAAATTGCGCTGAAGAAGAATTTTGTGTTTAGCTTATGGCGGTCGAATTTTATAGGGAAGGTATATCATATTATGGTAGAAGAAGGCGACTACCACATAATGACCGTGTTAAGCGATATGTGGTACGATAACACAAGCATTCAGTCAAGAGAGAGAGAGGGTAGGTAAATAATTTGGAAAATTAGGCGTAGCATTTGACGGAAGGATTGTCATATTGCTACGCCTGATGACGAATTCGAAAGTATATGTACGGGTATCATTTTGACAGGTGTTTATCCAAATTGTCCAAGATAATGGTGTAATCATATGATGGGGTTATGTCTTCTAAAAGTTTTTCAAAGGCCGCAATTAAATTAACACCTAGTAACATCTTAGTATGAGAACGAGTGTTTTCTATGAAAAGATGTTCACCAGCAATGGAAAAGGGTGGTTGCGTTGACATACTCACTACAGATTAAAGAAATTGTGAACGGAGATATATGGCAACACCACCACTGCCATAACCAGTACGGTCATTTCGGGTAATGAGCCTGGTAATGAGTATGAAGTTGAAGGGAGACACGGGTTTAACCTCAACTCTGACACCAGTATAGCATGAATATTAGAATGCTCAAAAGACGCCACCACAACGAGCCGGAATGCTCTGGGCATTAATGTGAAAAACATTAAAGTTTTTCAAAATATCAGCTAGTACAGATTTGAATGTAACTGATAGACTTAGAATGCAACAGAAACTATCATGGCTACTATTTAAAGTGACCGAGGAGCATATAGAGACAAATTCATCGTATAGAGATTATAAGTTAGGATATTTTTAATGGAAATTGGTGCCTGTTTTTTTCGCTTGGCCAACAATGTAACTTGAAGTTGTTCTTTTTAAACAGTGTAACAAACAAAACTTATTACAAGGATAACTATAAACTCGAGAAAAATAATTACCATCTGAAAATGTATGGACATATCTTAGCTTCATCCTGTTTATCTCGGTTCGGACTGAGTTTAGTGATTTAGTTGGCTCAATAGATTTTGTTTTGTTACATTTGGAGCAATTCTGACATCCCCTAAACTAAACTTAATTTCTTCAAATGTAATTTAAACCTTGTTGGCTTCGTAACAATGTATTTTTTCCCCTGGCATCTAACTCTCACTCACTAAACTATAACTAAAGCCTGTCAGCGTAAATTCAACTTTGTTTGCACGTGGCGAGAGTCCCGATTTGTCCAAAACACTGTCTCAGAACGTGTACGAATTTATCCAAACGCTGTTAGACAGCGTGTTAAAAACCTGTTTTAATTACTTTATTTCAGGCGGTGCAGCTTAAATTGACGTAAGTTTAGAATAGATGCCAGGGGCAAAAAAAAATTGTTACAAAGTCGACAAGGATTAAATTAAATTTGAAGAAATTTAGTCTAGTTTAGTTAAAAGACTAAAATGTCCAAATTGCTGCCATTATCTAGAATTTGATAATTCCATGTTTCAATTTTAAACGTGCGATAAAAGATTTAACAAAATAGCGCCATTTTCAGTCAAGGTATTTTGTGATAGGATCTTACAAGCTAATAATCTCATATAACACCCGCTACTTTAGTCTTCTCGTGACCACTATCAATGCAACTTGATCGAAACGTTGAGGTAAATAAAAATTAAATTTTCAGTGCGCTTAAAACCCGTTGAAATATATAACTATGTGTTCGAATCGCGTAAGTTTACAAGTTACAAATCTCATTATAGTCTTGTAAAAAATAATGTTAGTTATGTTTGTTGTTATTGGTGTTGTACGTTTTTAGTTGGTTTTTAGTTTTGTTAACAATAACAAAACTAAAAACTTACTGCCGAAATTATCACTAAATTCTCAAAATGATAAATATCTAAATCCACACAAGAAAAGATATTTAAGTTATCCCTAGACCCTAGATAACTGTAGTTTTTGAGTGCGGAAGTTAGTTTACATAAACTGATGTTAAACTGATGTAATTCGCGATGTTATTCTGGTTTGTTTTTAGTATCTATGTACATGCTTTTAACATTGAACTTTAATCTTTACTAGTTGCGCTGCACTGCTATGCCCCGTGCAAACTTGGCTACCCCCGTTCACCCCCTTAGAAATGGAATTTCAAAAACCCTCTTTACTCTAGGAGTGCACTATAAAAAGGATTTTGACTTGAGTACTCAAAGAATATTTTCAAATGCTAGGTCCATCAATTTAGGCTGTGCGTTATCTGTCAGTCAGTCAATAGGTATAGTAATGTACAGTACGGTTTTATTATTTGACTTTTTACTGACATCTCTTTATTGTTTGTAATATTTAGCTGCTAAACCCCTGGTGGCTGCCATCTTTATTATAACCTAAATATCTACATATTTTGGAATCCTTATTATTAGTTAATTAATTTTTATCCGCATTTGTTAAGGTTTGATAACTTTAATGTTTTTCCTCGACACAGTAAATATGTCGTCTAGGCGCAGCCTTATTGTTTTTCTTGATACTTCATAATAAATAGATTTTTTAATTCTCGAGATTTAGACGGCTTCATAGAAATCAATTCAGCCATTTAGGCTATAAGATGCTCTAAACAATCATATATTATAATAATACAAAAACCGGAATAACGTAACCTTCCTTCAGGGAAGTCGGGTGAAAATAAACGCTGTCAAGAAATGTAAGCTACGCACAGCAACTTTGAAGAAAGAAGATAAAACTGAACCATAATATTATATGTATTAGTCATAATTGCTAGCATTGGTCAGATAATTCTTATTAATCTAATCAAACATAATAAACCAAAAACATATTACAATTCTTTTTACAATATGACTCGACTGTTAAGAAATGAAGTAGTACAGTAATATTATGCTTGTCAATTCTCAAAATAAAGTGTACGAAGGACGCACGCGCGTGTTGATATGAAAACTGATGAAATAGATTACTTATACATAGTAATGTTATGTATGATCTATACTTATAATAAAACTGTAACAGGTCCAATTCTGGAAATTGAAGATATTTTGTATTTTTTTAGGAGGCTTTCCTTTATCCTTACTTGAAGCCTGCAGGATAGGGGTCCGAATTCTGTATATTAAATATATTTTTTGGAGGCTTTTATGTATTCAATACTTAAGCCAAAACTGTTTTTTTTATTTCTGTCTTTCTGTCTGTCTGTATCCTGGCCAAAATAACTGCATAAACTCAAATAAAACTTGGCATGACTTGAGTTCATACTACGAGGTAGGACATTGGATACTTTCATCCCGATAAATTAAAGGGTTCCCCCAGGGTAGAGATTGAAAGTTATTTTAAAGAACACGTATCACGCTGAAACTACTGCACGGATTTTGATGGTACTTGGCACAGTCATAGTTTATATAAAGAGTGAAACTGAAGATACTTTTTATACAGAAAAAATAAAGCGTTCCTGCGGGATATGGGTCGCAATACTGTACATTGAAGATATTTGGTAAATATGTTTGGAGGCTGTTCTATTATTCGTACTCAAGCCAAAACTGTTTATTTTTTCATTTTTGACTGTTGTCTGTCTGTCTGTCTATCTGTATCTTAGGCAATCGATAAAAACTGTTTGTTTTTTTGAAGGAATTTTTGTTTAATTGTTGGTATATTGGTATTTTAGGTCTTGGAATAGTAATAGAGTTCTTTTAACCTAGAAAAATGGCCACGTTATCGAAGCTGCGAGTACAGCTAGCTTATAACATTTTTATTATAGTAAAGTTTTGTTTGTTTATCGTATAAGGTAGTGCTGGCCGCTGTTTTTAGAATTTGACAAGCCACCCGAGGGCCTCTGACATGGCTATCAGGCAGGACCGATAGCTGAACGTGCCATCCGAAGCACGGATCGATGAAAACCAGCACATAACTTAGAAAAGTCATTGGTCCTAGGACTGCACCCGGAATCGTTGGATTTTAAGTTGCACTATTGAACCGTTAGGCTACCATTGCCAAAATAAAATGAAATTAGGGATGGTTGTTAAAGTTATTGGTCTTCATTATCGGGAAAAGTTGTTTCATTAATGTGGTTATTTATTTTGTTTATCTAACACAGGCAACATACGATCACTTTTGACTGACAGTGAAAACTGAAAACTGTTGTGTAGACTGAAAACACAGTTTTCGTATAAATAACACTCTGACACTGACTTTGTGTGTAGGATGACACTCTGGTAAAGAGTAAGCTTCAAAGTCTGGCGCATCGACGTGAGGTAGCAAGCCTGTCGGTATTCTGCAGATTGCACTATGGAGAGTGTGCACAAGAACTGCTCAACCTGATTCCCCCATCACCTTTCCATCACCGTACGACTAGATGATCAGCAAAGCGCCACCCTTTTATGGTTGAAATACCTCGCACAAGAACGAAGCGTTATGCGTTATTATAAGAACTGCAAAGGAGTGGAATGCCCTGCCCTCGTCAGTGTTTCCGGTAAATTATAACCCAGGTGTGTTCAAGTCAAGAGTGAATAGATATCTACTAGGCAAGCGTGCTACACCTTTCACCACATCATCGCTGTCCATCACGTGAGAACGTGGTCAAACGATTGCCTAGTCCGTAATAAAAAAAAAGGTCTGTTATCACTGTAAGCTATAATTGTTCAGAACTGTGAGTGATTAGTGATCGTAATTATGTAGCCAGTGTTATGTTATTTTAATCTATTTGCTATTACAATGTGCCTACATGCCTTCTAATGTAGGACAATGTTAATAATACGTATTTAATAAACATTAATATTATAAATATGGGTAATATTACGTACAAACTGTGTTATTTTTAATTTTAAGGTTTTAATGTTCATTTTAATTTGATATACCTAATTAATTTTATAACATTAATGTAAATTTTGCATGCCTGAATTGGTGATGTGTTAAGACACATAATTATAGCATCTAACACCTTGTAAAACCACATTTATGCAAATAAATAATTAAATTTGAAATTGTAATAACATTATATTTATAATATAACTAGCTGCGCCCCGCGGCTTCACCTGCGTAATGGATGATGATGATGATGATGATGATGAAAAGTATTATTTGTTTTATTCCATGATATAAGCTATATCCATTCCAAATTTTATCAAAATCCTTTCGTCCGTTTGAGAGTAAAGTATGATGATGATCGTGAAGTTTGATGATGATGATGATGAAAAGTATCCTATGTCTTATTACAATGTATAAGCTATCTCCATTCTAAATTTCATCAAAATCTGTTCAGGCATTTGAGAGTGAATTATGATGATGATGATAAGTATCCTGTGTGTTATTGGATATAAGCTATCTCTATTCAAAATTTTATCAAAACCCGTTCAGCTGTTTGAGAGTGAAGTATGATGTTGACAATGATGATGATGATGATGGTGATTATGCAAATTTTATAAACCCTAATCTCTACCCACAATTATAGCTTAGAAGCTTCCTGATTATATCTGCTTTCAAACCAAAAAAACCGCATCAAAATCGGTCCATTCGTTTGGGAGCTACGATTTTCAGCTCCTTTTCTCTTCCCTTTCTCAACTTTATTTTAAATAAAATACCATGTTACTCACTGATAATGTAGATATCTATACGAAAGAATTTTTAAAATCGGTTCAGTATTGTTTGAGTTTATCCATTACAAACAAACAATCAAACAATCAAATCTTTCCTCTTTATAACATTAGTATTTATAATATAATATAGAGCGATGGTAGCCTATCGGTAAACTAGTGCGAGTTAGAATTCAACGATACCGGGTTCGGTCCTCAGCTCAGCACCCATGACTTTTCTAATTATGTGCGGTTTCCACCGCTCCGTGCTTCGGAGTGCACATTAAGCTATCAGCTTTGGCTGTTATTGATAAACAGCATTCGTTATGCTATGTCAGAGGCCATCGGGCGGCCTGGTAAACACTGAAACCAGAGGCCAGCACTTCCTCATACAATAAGTAACCAAGTAAGTAAGCAATGTAGATTATGTAGTTGTTTGTGTAGTTATCCTCTAACGCATTTTTAGGGATAATAATTAGGCAGCGATAACAAACTAGAATTAGAATCATAATAGGTTCTGTGGAAACATCAACGTTTCTACTTATCTCTCTAGCAACTAAAAAAAATATTGTGGTCAATATAAATGTCTAGTTTACTATTAAACTTAATGCTAGGACTATGAATAAAATAAATGGTACCTATCTTCTAACGTATAATAAATCAGTACCAAAAAAACTGTACAATGAAGATGATAAAATAAATGGTCTAGGGAATTTAAAATTGGCCAATGAACAAGAAAGTAACATTTAAAAAAAAACGTGTCTGTTTTTTTGTCTGTTTGTCTGTACGTTTGTGGGCGCATCACGTAAAAAGTACTAGACCTATTGCGATGCGGTTCTTAATCTTAATCCGATGATCAGCTGCCGAGAAATCAATTAAAAACTAGTTGTCGGCTGAATGAATTTTGGAGAAATGTAGTTTAATATTGTAGTTTTAAATGAAATGACCACGCAGGCAAAGCCGCGGGCACAGCTAGCGATATATAAATGAAAATGCTATGAAAAGTAATTGTAGTCAGGTTTCAATAAACAATTGGCTTTAGTTAGAAATGAACTATTTCGGACAACGAAATTGTATAAAATAAATATTTTCGGGCCGTCTGTAGGACAAACTTATTTGAATATATTCTTGTATCAGACTTGTATATTCTTGTAAAATAATCTTGAGATAATGTCTGATTTAACTATTTTATGGCTGGTCAGCTGAACACGAAAATACAGGGGTGAATGTTATTACAAATACCTATAGAAGTATTATTATAGTAGGTATGACAAAGTTTAGTATCTCCTGAAATAAAGTCAATTATTATTCGTAGGTACGATGCCAACTAATAATAGGTAAACTGTTTGGATGTCACATACATTTCTATCTTTCCATTAATATTTTCGCTGGGAATGTCATTTTCTGTAGCACTGTTAAGGGGCTGGTAAAGATAATATTTTGAATAGAAAAAAAAACTACATTATGCTAGTTTGATAATATAGGTATAGGTTCACGTTTTTTTTATCAATTAATTTAGTTATTTCAGTGATTTGAATACAAGATTTAATAAAATGTTTTGTTTATCAGACAACTCTCATGCAATAACTTGTTGGTGTAATAATTAAATTCTAGTGTATTCTGATTAAGTTTGTGTTTAGATATTTCTAAATTACTATTGAATTTAACGATGTGAACTTTAAACTGAATCATATTTGAGTGTAGAGTTTAAAGTAGCGTTAATAATTATGAAACATATAGGTACGCTTGGAAAACAGTTTTGTGTAGGTACTTTTGGGTATTCAGGTAAAGGATATGCGTGTACAAGGTCTGTGTATGTTGAACCTTTTTACCTCTCAATGTGGCACCAAAGGTGAAGACAGCGAACGTCGCGATGATGGTGCTGATAAACTCCGGCAGCCTCTCAAAGAACTTTTCCAAGGACTCAGCGTATTTCTCGACCCACTTTACTCCTTCCACCAATGGGTCCCAATATTTTGGCTTTGACTCCGTTTCTTGGATAGCGCCATGATCTTTAGTGGGTTCTTTGGTCCTCTGCCTAACTTCTGGTTCCGTCATCCTGCATATAAAGTAGATCTTCACACTTTTATTCTTATATCCTATTCATTCAAGAACTGATTAAACATTGTATTTGAATGTTCCTAATACATAAATGGCTTCTTAATATTCAATATGATTAGATAACTATTTATAATTGGTAATAGTTGAACAAATACAATTACATAACTTTACATACCTTTGGATTAATTATATGTATTTTCCAGCATTAACCTCACACGTCTTTTTGGCACTAATTACGATATGAAAATGATTATACCCTATCGCAATGATGTAGGTATAACTTGCGAATCTGAAGATAACGGACATGTGTTCTGTTTATACATATTCAGAACGTAATTTATCTTATAATCATTAGGATTATCAAAAAGACAGTTAATCAGAGAATTAAAATAAGCGGAATAATTTATTAGCCCCTAAGTTCGAAGGCATTTTTTTTTATAAAAACTGCAACATTTATAAGAAATAAAGAAGTACCTACTGAATAATTATTAAACGCACCAAGATCAATTATGTTAATTAACAAGGTACTGATATACCTTGTCACTAACATTAGTCACTTCATGACGCTCAGTTTGGCTTTAGACCAGGTCTGTCGACCGAGACTGATATCCTCTGCCTCAAGCAGACTGTTCAGTACTATACAAGTCGGAGTACGCCGGTTTACGCGTGTTATCTCGATCTGTCAAAGGCTTTTGATTTGGTAAGCTATGACAAGTTATGGCAGAAACTGCAATGTGAGACGGAGGTGCCACAAGAAGTCATCTCATTGTTTGGTCTTTGGTACGGTAACCAACGAAACAGGGTACGGTGGGCAAGTGCACACTCTGATGTGTACGGGTTGGAGTGCGGGGTGAAGGGGGGTTGAGCTTGCCCCGCCTCTTCAACTTGTACATGAATCGGATAATTGGTGAGCTCAGCAGTACTGGTGTCAGCTGTTCTATTGACGGGATAATCATTAACAACATTAGCTACGCTGACGATATGGTGCTGCTGAGCCCATCGATTGCAGCGCTTCGGAAACTCCTGTGCATCTGTCAATCGTACGCGGAAGCTCATGGGCTCAGATACAACGCGAAGAAGAGTGAGTTCATGATTTTTAAGGCAAGTAACAAAAGCTACTCTCAAGTTCCACATGTAACTCTGTGCGGCACGCGTTTGAATAAGGTAAGTTCGTTTAAGTATCTGGGTCACTGGGTGACCGACGACCTGCGTGACAATGAAGACATCGAGAGGGAGCGCAGGGCTTTGTCTGTCCGGTGTAATATGCTGGCGCGCAGGTTTGCACGTTGTTCCAGACAAGTAAAGGTAACATTATTCAAGGCATATTGCCAGACCTTCTACACGTGCAGCCTGTGGGCCAGTTTTACAAAGCGGGCGTACAAAGTACTGAATGTGCAATATAATAATGCGTTCAGGATATTGCTGGCGCTGCCACGTTTTTGTAGCGCGTCCACCATGTTTGCTGAGGCGCAAACCGATGATTTCCACGCTATAATGAGAAAAAGGTGCGCCTCGTTGTTAAAGCGTGTGCGTGGCAGCCCGAACGGCATTCTGAGTGTATTGTCCGAGCGGTGGGACTCGCCGATGCTGATGAGGTGAATGCAGATGCATGCCAGCGGTCCCTGATATTTATAATATTATTTTAATTTAACACCTATTTATTTTTGTAATTTTAATTTGTGACATTAATTTCAGTTTTCTTTTATTTTAATTTGTGACATTTTATTTCTATTTTATATTTTCTTTTTCTATTAATTTTATTTTTAATTCGTGTTTTTATTTAATTATGGATTTTTTATAATCTGAAGTAAATGAATTATTATTATTATTATTATTAGAAACGGGACAATAACTAATTTTGAGTCTATAACAAATAAGTAAATTTAATCATCATTGAAAATAGAAACGATATGTGAAATCATAAATTTCACAGATCAAATTGCTAATTTTTTATGTAAAGTGGAAACAACATGGAAATTGTATTGTTTTTGGTGTTTTTTTTATTAAGAGAGAAAGTAAAATAAAGTATTTACCAAATAATATTTACAATTACAGCAATTATATCAAACATCGCAATATACCTACATTTTTTATAATAATATTAGGACCGATGAGCAATAGTAGTTTTTATCTAAGTTTGCAACACTAAAAACCCTGTGTAACTACCGTGGTGCTTCAAATTCTGACACTTATTTTCGAAAAAATCTCTAATAGGGAACCGTTTTTCGGGTATCTTAACTTATGAGACGTAGACAAACAATGAAGCTAAATAAATTAAATTGAAGGTCATTAAATTCTCTACAAATTCATGACTTTTCTATAAAAATTTGTTTAGCCAGTACTTATCCTACTTTTCTTTGCCTGGTTATATCCACAACCAGTAGACCTAGAGAGTTTAGGTTGAGCTCAAAATTGTAGGAAATTTAGTTTGCTTTACAAAAGTTTTCATTAATATATCTTGGAAATCGCTTTCTTATGGTAATTTTTTCGAAAAAACTGAAACAAGTGTCACAATTTCGAGCACCACGGGTTTTCAGTGTTGCAAACTTGGGTACTTATAGACATTCACGGGTTCCTTAACCCCCCCCCCCCCCTCCCCGTTTGCTTCCAAGCTCGACCCCCCCCCGTTTGCTTCCAAGCTCGACCCCCCCCCCCCCCCGAAGTCAATTCCTGGCTACGGCCTTGTCTGGACCCACCTACGGACACCACAGATGTTCCACACCTTGCCTGATTCACCGTTTACCTATTTTGCATGTAGACCAAATGCTCTACCTTGCTTGCATTACCCTTCCTGGAACATCAGGCTTGAATGAGGTATATGAAGACCCACATTCATCTGATTCAGATTTTCCATATGTTGACTCAGAATCTTACTATCCGATAAAATTATATGATCATATCTCAAAGTACGATATTGATAAATCTGATGATAGACTTGAAGAAGGTCATGCATAACAGAGTAAGAAGTCTTATCTCAAAACCCGGAGGAGGAATGTCGCAAGAAAGTTGCGTCAATGTGGTAAATCCTATACCATTAAACAAGCCAAGAAAAGGGAACATTGTACGCACTAAGAAGTATTTAAGTTTTCAGGGTAAACATAATGCATATTAAAAAAAAACGTCTAAAATACAAGCTATTTGGTTCAGACAAATAGTATAATTTTAATCAGACTAACTTACTAAGTAAATTATACTTATGATTAAAAATGAATATTTTTGGTATATATTAATTTGGTTTAAATTAAATATTGCATTCTTAATCCATACCAATATATAAAAGAGAAACGTTGTCTGTTTGTTTGTTTGGGGAGCTTTCACGTGATAACGGCTAGACGGATTTTTATGAAATTTAGAATGGAGATAGCTTATACCCTGGAATAAATCATAGGATACTTTTTATCCTGAAAAAAATTAAGTTGCTACGGGAAAAATGGAAAATGTTGATTACTCACTGTACGGAACGTTTGTCATCACATAATGGTCTGTGGTTGCCATGGAAACGAAATAACAAGCCTGTCAAAAAACATCAAGAGCATTGGAGCACCTACTCTTGCATTGGTTTTTAATATTCTAGAAGAAAATAGGATGCTTTTTTTCACGATAAACAGTAGTCGGTGCGTACGAAGTGGCGGGCGGGAAAACTAGTTCATAATAAATAACTTTATAATTTAAACGTCACAGTACAGAAACAAGTAAAGTGAACACTTAAATACCAATTTAGCACACACAAGTAATAAGCAATAGTATGTTTTGATGTTTCTAAATTTCCTTCAGTATATTTAAGAGATAGATCGATTTCTTTAAATTGATTGCTTACATAAATAAATGCTCTAACCAGTGAAGATACACAAACAATAACAATTCAATATTTTTTTGTGGCAACTTTTCAAACTTTAAACTGCTCTCCTGAACAATTACCAATCCTATAATTAGTACATTTGTCTTTAAGCGATATTTGTTTTGAATTTGTAATTGTAAATTTTTGTCATTTTTGTATGCCAGTAAAAAAAACTATATTTTACTGTGTTTCAAGCAAATAAATAATTTTTCATTTCCATTTTCAAGACCATCGATATGAAGGTCTGATAATGAGAAGCCCTGAATCTAGGAGATCTTTGTGGTGAACAGACTTTGAAATAGAGTTTTGAACACAACAAGCCGGTTGTAATATAAACCATCAGGTTTGAAATTTTGACCAAAATTAGGTTGTTTATCATACGTGGCTTCAGACATGTTTTGTTACCAGATAACTATTTATATCTATTGATTTCCGCATTTGGTGCACCTGCGTGAGATTGAATTTGGAGATAATAAGCATGATTAAAAATACTTTAGTAATGATTATCCACACCAATATATAAAAGTAAAAACGTTTGTTTGTTTGGGGAGTTTAACGTGATAAATGCTAGGTTGATTTTGATGAAATTTGGAATGGAGACAGCTTATACCCTGAAATCAAACATATAATACTTTTTATCCCGGAAAAAGGTAGATTTCCACGGGAAAACTGAAAAATATTGATTGCTTGCTGTAAGGAACTGTTGCCATGTACACGAAATAACAAGTCTGTCAAAAAACATCAAGAACGTTGGTGCTATACCTACTTTTGCATTGGTTTTTAATATTGTAGAAGAACATAGGGTGCTTTTTTGGAAATAAACTGTGGTCCGCGCGTAAGTAGTAATATAATAAAACACGAAAAAACAACCACTAAACATCAATAAAATGATATCGGAACGTGTGGTGGGAATGTCGCTGTAGTTGTATCTACTCCAGTTTTTGTTTAAGTGATATTAAAGCGTACCGTACTTAGATCAATTTACAACACAATATTTGTATGCGCTCCCGTTTGCTTTGTTTCTTTAGCTATCTTGTTTGCCCATACGTGGGATAAGCTTTTTTATTTGGGTTCCGTGCCTCAAAAGGAAAAAGGAACCCTTTCAGGATCACTTAATTGTCCGTCTTTCTATATGTCTGTCTTTCAAGAACCTTTTTCTCAGGAACGCGTAAAGCTATTAAGCTGAAATTAAAGTAAAATACTCACGTCTGCAATTTCTCAGATCTGTGAATAAACAAACTTCGAAGTCAACACAATCAAAAGATACAGACGTTTATGCCGCATATTTTGACGCTCGCAAGGGAATGAAACCTAGAGGTCATCCCGTTGACCTCTTCGTCATCATCATCAGCCTATATCTGCCCACTTCTGGACGTAGGCCTCTACTAATGAATGCCACTGACCTTGGTCTTCAGCTCCCGTCATCCATTCTGTTCCAAACGCTTTCTGCAGGCCGTCACTCCACCTGGCCACAGGGCATCCTAAAATACGTTTGCCTAAACGTGGTCTCCACTTGTGAACTCGTCTACCAAACGGTTATCGGTTCTTCTGGAAATGTGACCAGCCCACTGTCACTTTAGCTTGCTTATCCTAAAAGCTATGTCGGTCACCTTGGTTCTCCGTCAGATATCTTCAATAAGAATCTTGTCCTTCAAAGAAACTCCAAGCATTGCTCTATCCATAGCTCGTTGAGCGACCTTATATTTGTGGACTAGTTGGGCTCCGTTGGTCATGACTGGTAGTACGCACTGATTGAAGACTTTTGTCTCCAGGCACTGTGGTATGGATGACGAGAAGACTTGACGAAGACATTAGATATTAGATATTTCATTTATTCACCACATAACAAGGAACGTTACATCAGGCATGTCTAATACAATAAGCACATCATAACTTAATTTAAGATCAGAAAAGAGGAATGAGAATCGTATATACGTAATAAATGAATGGACCTATTTTTTATATTTTTATTATTTATTTTGTAAGGTCTTCAGGGTACGAAACTCAATATTCACTGGGCCAGTTTTCTCATGTTGTTTGTTTGTTTGTTTGTCGTATGAGGTAGTGTTTGTCTCTGGTGTCTGGTTTTTCAGACGGCCCGAGCCTCTGACGTGGCTTAACAACTGCTATTAAACAATTTCAGCCGGGACCAACCACTTCGGAGGGCACTCCCAAGCATGGAACGAAGGAAAACCACACATAACTTAAAAAAATTATTGGTGCGGAGCCTAGGACCGAAACCGGTATCGTTGGATTCTAAGTTGCACTATTGAACCGTTAGGCTACCATCGTTTTCTGTTATATTAGTTACTAGATATCCCGCCAGCGACTTCGTCCGCGTGGGCAGTAGTCCACGCGGACGAAGTCCTTAGTTTGTCGCGAAAAAACCATCCTATGTTCTTTGACATTAAAAACCAATGCAAAAGTATGTATAGCACCAATGCTCTTGAAGTTTTTTGACATACTTGTTATTTCGTTTCCATTTCTTACAGCGAGTAATCAATATTTTTCCAGTTTTCCTGTGGAAACTTGCAACTTTCAGGGATAAAAAGTATTCTATGTTTTATTCCAGGGTATAAGCTATCTCCATTCTAATTTTCATAAACCTCCGTTCAGCCGTTATGGAGTGAAAACTCCCAAAAAAACAGACCACGTTTTACTTTTATATATTATTGGTATGGATGGATCTCTAACTGCTGTAATCACTCAATAGTATACAAACCTAGTATGATTAGATTGGTAACGTTTTATTAAAGTAGATGGACACCTTCAGAAACTGTAATAAAATTATAATAACTCCAAGGCCCAGATTGAAAGTCAGGAGCGAAGTGGTCCAGGACAAATTTTCGTAGCGATTTTTTTATTAAATCATATTTTTTCATGTCTCATCAGTCGAGGAGTACTCTCAACCTCACCCTATTAGTGGTAATTGAATTAAATTGGACTCTCCACTCTCTACCCTTTCTCAGAACAGACATCAAATTTCTCAAGCATCCGTTACAAATTATTGAAAAAAGAGTAATATATTTTCAGTGAGTGCTTCGAACTGGCCTATCGTGTTACTTGTTATTATTATTCACTTCAAAGGACCTTTTCTTCTTTTCAATAAGCAGATTAATGTAATTGTTAGTGTAGGTATTGTTATGATTTACAATTTTATGTGTAAAATGAGTGGTTTCTCAGTCGATTTAGAATTTAATTTGACTACTACTTCAGGAATATTTAAAAGTAATGGTTACCGGAAACGTCATAAGAAGGTCGTGCCATATCGCAAGAAGAAGTAAGTTTATAATAATTTGAATACTACTGTAGCTATAGGAATATTTAAGAGTAGCATTTCCGTTTCCATTACTATGATTCTACCGTAAACTTAGTTTCACGGAGATGGCGCCATTTTCTTGGAGCAAAAAGATTGTGAGAATGGAGCATAGTTAATTCTTGTTGAGCACCGAAACGGAGAAGTCAACTGTTAAAAAATAATATAAGTGACCGGTGGAATACAGTCATGTTATAGTATAAAAAATATAGTAATCTATACTTATAATAAAACTGTAACGGGTCCAATTCTGTACATTGAAGATATTTTGTAATTTTCTTTTGGAGGGTACTCTATATTCGATACTGAAGCCAAAACTATATTTTTTAAATTTTTGTCTGTCTGTCTGTCTGTATGTATCTTGGCTAGGCATCACGCCGCAACTACTGAATAAATTTAAATGATACTTGATATGATTTGAGTTCATACTACGAGGTAGGACATAGAATAATTTTATCCCGAAAATTAAAGGTTTCCCGCAGGATAGGCGTTGAAAGTTATTGAAATGAATACGTATCACGCTGAAACTACTAGACGGATTTTGTTGCAACTTGGCACAGTCATAGTTTATGTAATGGGTAAAAATTGAGGATAAATTTTATCCCGAAAAAAAAAAGATTTCCTGCGGGATAATGTCCCAAATTCTGTAAATTGAAGATATATTGTAATTTTTTTTGGAGGCCGTTCTATATTCAATAATAAAGCCAAAACTGAATATTTGAAATTTTTGTCTGTCTGTCTGTCCGTCTGTCTTTCTGTACCTTGGCAGCGCATCACACCGAAAATACGGAATTCAAATTAAATTTGGTATGATTTGATTTCATACTTCGAGGTCGGACATTGGATATTATTCATCCTGAAAAATTAAAGAGTTCCTAAAGGATAGTGGTAAAAAATTATTTAGAAGATCACGTAGCACGCTGAAACTATTGGAGGCATGTTGATGCGACTTGGCACAGACATAGTTTAATAAGATATGTGAAAATTATGGATACTTATTGTCCCGAATATATAAAGGGTTCCTGCGGGATATGGGTCCAAATTCTATATATACAAGATATTGTGAAATTTGTTTTGGTGGTTGCTCTATATTCGGTGGTCTGTCTGTATCTTGGCCGCGCATCACGCCGCCGGAGCTACTGGATGAATTCAAATGAAACTTGTTATGATTTGAGTTCATACTACGAGGTAGGACATAGGATACGTTTCATCCCGAAAAATTAATGGGTTCTCGCAGGATAGCGGTTGGAAATTGAAACTAATGAAACTAATAGACGGGTTTTGATGCAACTTGGCACCGTCTTCTGTTATATGATGGGTTAAAATTGAGGATACGCTTTGTCCCGAAAAATTAAAAGTCTTCTGCGGGATATGGGTCCAAAGTATGGTTAATATTTAGGTAATGAATAATATTTTTTGGATGTTTTTCTATTTTCGATACTGAAGCCAAAAATATTTTACTTTTTATTTTTGTCTGTCTGTCTGTTTGTCCGTATTTTGACCACGCATCGTACAGAAAGTACTGAATGAATTCAAATGAAACTTGGTATGATTTGAGTTCATAATACGAGGTAAGACATTGGATCCTTTTCATCCCAAAAAATTATAGGGTTTCTGCAATATAGGGGTTGAACGTTATTAATAAGAACACGTATCACGCTGAAACAACTATTTACGGATTTTTTGATGCAAATTAACACAGTCATATATCTATACTTATAATAAAGCAATAGGTACATACGAAAAAGGCTGTAAATAATTTAAAAAAAAAAGTGCTTTGGTGCTTAAAAAGGGTATTGAACACAAATATAGTTATTTTTTAATCATGTCGCTCTGTCTGTTTATTTAAACACGCATCACTTAACAACTATAGCACCGATTGCAATGCGGTTTTCATTTTTAGATAGCTTTGGGTTTGTTTTAAATACTGGTGTAATTGGTATCTCAATCTGGTGAGGTAGAAGCCGAACAATTAAAAAAAGTATTTTTGACGGCTAAAAAAATTATGATCAAATGTTGGTATTTTGGTCCTGGAACAGCAAATTATGGTACTTTGAACCTAAAGAAAAGACCACGCGTGCGAAGCCGCGGGTACTGCTAGTATATAAATATACTTGTATTTTCCACTGATCACTTATATTCTAATTTATATTTGTAGCAAAATAAGTAAGTATATATTATATATACTACTAGCTGTACCCGCGGCTTCGCACGCGTGGTCTTTTCTTTAGGTTCAAAGTACCACAATGTGCTATTCCAGGACCAATTAACCAACATTTGAACAAAATTTCTTCAGCCGTCAAAAATACTTATCAATTGCTCGGCTTCTTTCTCACCGGATTGAGATATCAATTACAACAGATTTAATCAAACTCTAAGCTATGTTACAATGAAAACCGCATTGCAATCGGTCCAGTACTTTTTACGTGCTGCGTGAGCAAACAAACATACGACAAACAGAAAGAACACAGGATTAACAAAAAAAATATTGTTCATTACCTCTTTTAAGCACCCAAGAGCATTTTTTTCATTTGAATTTATTTAGTTGTTTGGGTGCAATGCGCGGTCAAGATACGGACAAACAGACAGATAAAATTAAAAAATAAAAGAAAGAAAGAAAGAAAGAAAGAAAGAAAATAAATTTATTTGCAAAAAATAACATTTAGAACAATGACATAAATAAAAATACCTTAACACTAAAGTACGTCTAAATGTAACCATTTGCAAAATGGCTCCAGCTCAGCATACTGCTGGTCGCAAAACGACCAGCGCTGGTCTTCCGCTGTGACCATTCGGTAACACAGTTTGGCTTCAGCATCGAATATAGAGAACCATCCAAAAAATATTTTTTATTACTTAAATATTAACATAACTTTGGACCCGTATCCCGCAGAAACCCTTTACTTTTACGGGATAAAACGTGTCCTCAATTTTAACCCATCATATAACTTAAGAAAGTGCCAAGTTTCATCAAAACCCGTCCATTACTTTCAGGTGGCACGTGTTCTTTTAAATAAGTTTCAACTCCTAAATAATAACCCACAATTTATTCGATATGTAAAGTACCTCGTAGTATGAACTCAAATCATACCAAGTTTCATTTAAATTCATGCAGTAGTTTCGGCGTGATGCCTAGCCAAGATACAGACAGACAGACAGACAGACAGAGAGACAGACAGACAGACAAAAAAGAAAAAAAAAACAGTTTTGGCTTCAGTATCGAATCTAGAGAAACGTTCAAAAAAAAATCTAAATATCTTCAATGTACAGAATTGGACCCGTTACAGTTTTATTATAAGTAATAATAGATAGATGCATAACGAATATTCATTACAGTATCGAATATTCTGAAACAACTTTCAAAAGAAAAAAATCTTACAAAAGTGTGTCGGACACGCAGAGAGTACAATAATTCCAACCTTTGAGATACTAAAAGATCCTTACCCTCTTGAAAATGAGTTACAAGAAAAATCTAAAAAAATGTGGTTGATTGGTATCTTATTAAATTTAATAAAAAAATACTTTACGAATAAAACAAGTAGTAAATGAGAGCCATGATTAACTTTGAAGTTCTTTTTAATATTTCTTCACCTACTTCTTAGGACGCCTTTCCAACTAGAGCTAGTTGGTAGGCAGCTATGCATATTTGTTCTTTTAATGGCGAGGCAAAACAATTGGACGGCACTCGCAATCCTGGTAAGATTCGACCATCGATATCGGATGTTACGCAATCACTATTTTGATGTATGTAAATATTCGTCTTAGTCGTTACACTCTTGGCAGAGTGGTCGTGGTTGTCACGTGGGGGGTTGTAGCTCGCTTTACAATCCTGCACCACTCTTCTCTAATAGCTGCCCTTCTGGTGCATTCGTGTAGAGGGCCATCCAGTGCTGCCTTAACTTGGTCGGTCCATCGCATCGGCGATCACCCTCGTGCACGTGTTCCCTCGACTCTGCCCTGTACTACATGGCGCTCAATAGACAGATCACCATGCACTGACACGTGCCTGAAGACCGTGAGGATGCGAGATTGTATTGTACCTGATAGACGCAGCTTAATGCCGAGTTCTTGTATTATGGACTGGTTGGTATGGAACTCTGTCCACGATACCCTGAGCTTTTTTCTCCAGCACCATATTACGAGAGCATCTACCCGTTTTTTCTCGCTTTCTCGAAGGGTCCACGTCTCCACAGCATATGTGAAGATAGGAAAGACCAGCGCACGGACGAGCCGGATTAGTGGCTTTCGTTATGTTGCGGTTCTTCCATATCTTCTATAACCTGTCTATAGCAGATCTGGAATCACCAAACGCCTCTTGATCTCGTCAATGCATCCGCCACCATTGGTGATCAACGCACTAAGGTTGTAGCACGTTAAATCATGACTCCAAGGGAGTTTTGTCATAAATCCCGATTAAATAAAATATATTGGGTACAACGCCATCTGGCGAGGAGGGGCGTCTTCTCTCCGAGATCGCATATAATGCCGGCGTTAGCAAGATCTATTGGTAGAAGCGCCGAATGTATCGAGGTGAAACCAGTCTCGAAGTTCAGTAAGCAACGCCGAACGACCGTTAGCTGCGCCACCTACTCAGCCAGTCGATGAAGGATCAATGAAATCGTTTCTTTATTGAAGACAGAATGATAATTTTGCCTTTCTAAAAATCCATGGATAATGGTTGAATCTGCCTCTGCAAGTAGAAAGGCAACGTGTTCATCTCATGGCTCAAAATGGTTGAAATGGTAAATCCACGCAGCGACAGCTAGTGTCGAGAGACATGAACTAGAAGGAAGGTGTAAACGATGCTGAAACCTCGGTCAAGAAGTAGCGCAACTTTTGGTGATACCCTTATAATAAACTTCAGGCCCTGGATAGCTTCAAACCAAGGGCAAAATCCAGCATAAGCTGTATCTTTGAGTTGGCGAACAAATCAGAAATTCAGAGGGCAGCGATTCATATGTCAAAAATAGTTTACACATACAACATACATGGTGTGCGATGGTCACACCATGGAATGTTTTGACGGGTCGATTAGAACACAAGAAACTTCCAGTTCATTTTTTTTATATGGAGTTGAGATAAAAAACAACTTAATTCGGCGGAACTTGACTGGATTGCACCAGAGCTTGCCGAAGGACTGTAACCCATATAGCTAGGCCGACAGCGTCTGAATTGCGATGCAAGCTGCAGTGTTGTTTCCAGAAACTTCTGGAACCCGGATGTTGTGTTTCGGGGTGTAGTTTGCTACTCATCATAAACCAGAATCCGTATAAATACAAAAAGGAAGGCCTGCTGGGAGCATTTCAAATACGGACAGTGAATTAGTTTGTTTGCACGTGATTGAGATCGGCGAAGGTGAGAAATTCGTTTTTTCCTGGGATTCAGTAGATTCTGTGTGAAATCGACATTGTGTTTATGGGTCTTAATTCGCGGCCAGCAGCGGGCACGCAGTCTTTTGTGTGAATGGAGCGACCGAGATACGCAGTGAGGAGCGTCCAGAACGAAGCGCGGAAACCGTGACTACTTGGTAACCGGCGAAATTAGTATACTTGAGCAAAAACCAGGTTAGTGAGATATCCCGTGGTTCAAAGATTTTTCTAACGAAATATCTGTTTTGATTTTGTGCCGCCGCGACCATCTAAGGCGGGCACCGCGAGACACCATTTAAACACAGAGGAACGTGAGTTTCAGGAAGTAGCCAAGCATCGATGGACGACCGCTGCCATCATCACTGCGAGCTGCTGTTGCGCCGATCTCCGAGGGGCACCATCTGACCCGTGGAAGGCACCGATCGAGAGAGACACCAGACACCGACTGTGGGAGACGCAGAAACCGTTCGAGAGGAGCGGAAGGCACCGTTCGCGGTCAGCACGAGGAGCTGAACGAGTGGAGTAAAGGGGACGATCCGCGGCGGCACGCGAGTCGACAGTACGGCGTCCCGGGAAACTTCCAGGTTGGTCCGTTCCAAATCATTTCGAATCAGCGAGCTGCGGTAGTGAAGGAAGCCTTCGCCTTATTGAGTGTTAGGATATAGTTTGAAAGATACTTTCTGTTTCAAAGATTTACATCCCTCTGGGAAACTTAACCTTACACACACACACACACACACACTGGCAACAAAATATCATAAAATCAAACTCGAAGTATTTTATTCTTAACAAGACAAGTTCAAAAACTAAAACCCGACTACTTTCGGGTAAAAAATGGCCTATGATACTCTTACGATGAAGACAAATCGATTCATACCTCGCTTGTCAAAATTGGACCAAGTTTGTAGTTTGAACACATAACTGTTCATTTGCCTTGGCGTAGCCGGGTAAAAAACATGAACACTGAACATGGATCGATTGACACCTTGCTTGTCAAAATTGAACCAATAGGGGCGATGCTATGGTGGATCATTCACATAACCACATACATAGATACATACATATTTAGACTGTTAAACTTATTACCCTGCCCTTATTTTGCTGTAGTAAGGTAATAATCAAAATAATAGCATTTTTACAATCTAAAATTATCTTCGCATGATCAAGGATAAAAACATGATATATTATAAATATAATTATCATACTAGGTTTCCCGCCTGCGACATCGTCCGCGCGGACTTTATCGCGATAAAAGCATCTTATGTTCTTCTAAGATATTAAAAACCAATACAAAAGTATAGCACTAACGCTCTTGATGCTTTTTGACAGACTTGTTATTTCGTTTCCATGGCAATCGTTTCTTACAGCGAGTTCATGTACCATAAATTTTGTATTAATGTTTTAGTTATTTTTGTATTTTTGTTCTATGTGGTGTACAATAAAGAGTTATAGACGGATAGATAGATAGATAGATTTATCTATCTATCCGTCTATCTATGACTAATAAGAAACCAGGCTGGCCCAGTCCCCACAAATAGCACCAATTCACGAGTATGACTTGTGTGTCAGAAATTACCCTTCAACCATTTTAGAAGTAAGGGAGGACCTGGTACTCATCATTATAAAAATCCTTTCATAACTATGATAAGTACATACTTGTGCACATTCAAATATCATCTCAAAATAATATTTACTTTTTTCAGTGTTTCCAGTAAATTATAACCCCGGGTGTTCAAGTCGAGAGTGAATAGGTATCTACTAGGCAAGCGTGCTACACCTTCGACCACATCATCGCTTTCCATCAGATGAGATCGTGGTCAAATGATTGCCTAGTCCGTAATAAAAAAAAATAAAAAAAATGACTACTAACTATGAGACTACTGTTACTGCTGTCCAAAATTATTGCTGCAACGAACTACATAAATCATTCTTTTCTATTTTTCATTAGAACCGCCGGTACTCGGAAATACGAGGAACTATCAAAAAAGTATTAAACGTGTTTGTTTCCAGAGTCCTCGAAGTTTCAATACAAACTGTTCTACAGCAAGTTAAATAAACTGTTACTGCCGGCCGTCGAACCTGCACTCCGCCTGCTTGTCGCAACTTTGCAATTTATTTTGCTACATGCTACTCTTTACTTCATCAATTTTGTGATGCAACGTGAAAATAGTTCTTGTAGGCTTCGTGTACGTCTTAGTGGCTTGTTTTTAGCGGTCTTTACATATTACTGTGGTACCTGGCATACTCGTACCTACAAGTTTTACATACAAACAAAACATTCAACACATAATCTTAGAGTATTTTGTTTCTGAGATATTGGAGCCAAAGATAGCAACCACATTAACATAGAACTGCAATGTTTAAGTTCCAATATCTTATAAACGTAAAACTTTCCAATAAGTTTTTTTTGTTGCATTGATTTCTTCTATTTAATTAGATGCCTTCATTTTTTCAAAATGGCGATCTGGTTGGTATTTACAAAGGTTAGAAGGCCATTTAACAAGTCGTGGCCTAAAAATAAATTCACCGTGCACTCGAATAAGGTTTTGCTTGCTTAGAACAATACCATATTACACATAGGACAATACCAAACACATACACATGGTTTTGCTATACAGAGGTTTAAAGATTACGAAAAGTAGAACATGCCCAAGACGAGTTCAGTGATTCCCTTGAGCTGTTCTGTCTAACGCACACAATTGGCGTCAGTCGTAATCGAAGTAGCGTTAGTGTAACACGTGCGTGAACTATGTGGTAACATATTATTCCAAATACGCAGCAAAAATGCCTTCATGTGCTTTTATAAGGTGCTCAAGAACCATTGATATACTAAAAGGGGGCTCGCAAGCTTTTCTAACATATGATCTTCTTGAACATTATAGCACAAGATGACTTGCAGTTATTATCTACCTTCATTTATATTTTTTCACAATTTATTATTTTCTTAGCCTTGTGAACTTATAAAGTTACTAGCTGTGCTCGCGGCTTCACACGCGTGGTCAGTACTCTATGTGCGATTCCAAGACCTAAAATACCAATACACGAGTACCAACAGTTGATCAAATTTCCTTCCAAAAGTCAAAAAGCCGTCTAAAAGTTTTTTATCGATTGCTCAGCTTCTACTCATCGGATTGAGATACCATGTACTCTATTTTTTAAGTCAAATCCTAAAGTATCCAACAGTGAAAACCGCATCGCAGTCGATCCAGTAGTTTATAAACGATGCGTGAACAAACATACAGACAAACAAACAGAAAGAAAGGATTTAAAAAAAAAGTTCAGTAAAAAGTCTTTTTTTAAGTATCCCAGACCATTTTTTTTATTATCTTCTTTGGACAGACTTTTTCGTACTTGTTGCTTTAATATAAATATAGATAAAAAGTACTTCTTTTGTAAACTACCTACAATAAAATAAATAGCTTAAAAGCTAAAAAAAACACGCCTGGCCTGCCAAAAAAGAACTTACGCCAATAAATTATATACTGTTGGAATGTGCTTCTCAAGGCCTTCAATTTGATACCCTTAAATGGGTAATATAGTAAAATAGGAAGAAATATTATTTTTTCGCGTTTTTAAATGGGGGGGCTGTTGTAAGCATTCTAACGATACCCCATACGTTGAAATCTGTTCAAGCATTTAAAAGTTATGATGGAATAAAGAAACTCACATGCATACAAACATACATGCATGCTAAAAACATAGCACTTATTTTTTTGGGCAGTCGTGTAACAAGCCTGCATATAATTGAAATCTCATATTAGATTTAAAACAATGACTTTATTATGAGGTAAAGTTGTTTGACATATTATCATTGTTTACGCGGTACGCAAACGATCAAGTTATACTGACTTTGGTTAAGAACTTTGTTTAACCTTGAAAGTAACTGTGAGTACCAACGCTTTAGGCAGCGAAGGAAATTGTTAACCATCCAACATTATACAAAAAGTTCGCATGCCTCAATTTTCGCTTGAGAGAGCGTGTTCAAAAACTCATTCCATGTAAATGATATCCAAGTTTCGGGGAAGACTATGCATCGAGTCGTGAAATTTCGAGATAAGCGTCGACGCGCTGAATGAAGCTAAACGAAGTTTTGGAGTTAGATCTAGTTCAATACGCAACTATATTAAACTCTCTGAAAATAACGAAATTTTGTGAAATCTTTAGTTTTTACAAAAGAGTTTTAGTTTTACAAGTTGAGTTTTGACCCAAATTACAATTTTTGAGCGTAGAAGAATCGAAATGAGTTCCGTAATAATTACTTTTGTCAGTGCTATACATTACTGCCGCGGTCTGTAATGACTGCGTTGCTGGCAGTGATGATGATGGCCGAGAGCGTAGCTTAGTTAAGTTCGAGGCCTTTATAGCGCGGACAGCAAGGGCTGCAATGATGGCCAAGCTTGAAGGCCGAGAACTTAACTAAGCAAAGCTCAAAGCCATCATAGCGTGGCCAGCAGGGCAGTCATTGCGGACCAAGGCTTGTATAGTGCTGTACTCAAACACTACGAGGAATTTAATTAAAACGAGCTTAGTATAATAAGAATTTACTCAAACAATGCAACAACAACAAAAACAAAAACGACAACGACAAAGACAACAACAACGACCACAACAACAGAAACAGAAACAGAAACAGAAACAGCAACAGCAACAGCAGCAGAATCAGAAACAGAAAAGGAAACAACAACAACAATCACGATCACATCAGCTTTCAAACAGAAAAAAAAACATCAAAATCGCTCCATTCGTCTGGGAGCTACAACGCCTCTCTTTTCGCGTTCGGGGTTAACGAACCCACGGAATAAATAATAGTGCTACGACAAAAGACGACAATAATGGATTTTCAAAGGAAATTGCTGGCCGCAAAACACGACAATAATGAAATTCCATACAACTTTGCTGGCGCCTATTCAAGCAGCGCGGCAAGGTCGACTTTGCCCAAAGAAGGTTGTCGAAATAATGACCACATTACTAGTATTGTTTGAGTAAAATAAGTAAGAGTAAAAAATAACAGGGCTGGTGCGAGATGAACTCGCGTGGGGAGGGTTGTGTATGATGACCATAATTATGAGGTCACAATATTGAGAGATTTACCATGTTATTGTAAGACCAAAAACTTCTATTAGGTTTTCCTGTAATTTATAATTAGAAAACTATGTTCTATATTTTATTCAACATTCAATAGGGGAGAGGTGGAAAAGACAATTTTCATCAATATTTTTTTATACTTTACTGCGCCCTACGGCTTTTTGGTCAAATTTGATTCAAAACCTACAAAAGCACAATATTTTAGAATTTTTGGTCAAATTTGATTCAAAAGCTTCAAATGCTTCATATCCTTCAAAATATAAAAAGATTAAATAAATTGTGACTATTTTTTTCCCATAAACCACCCCGCGCGTCATCAGAAGACTGCCAAAGTTTCGTCACAACCCGTTAAATAGTTTAGGGGAGCCTTGCGCACAGACAAACAAACATACACACATTCATTTTTATATATATAGAAGACTAGCTTCACCCCGCAACTTTGCCCGGTGCGATCTTCAAATAATATTTTAACATTTTTTGGCCATAAACCCTCGTGAGCATCTTCAGAAGTACCTAGCTACCTCTTTGACTCCTTTCATTTTCAAAAGCATCAAAGCTCAATACCTTAGGATTTTTGGTCAAATTTGATTCAAAAGCTTCAAATGCTTCATATCCGCAAAAAAACAACATATATTTAAAAAATATGAGAGCCAACGAGCAAAACAAAACCTTTCATTTGATATGTCTCAAATATGATACAGAATAAAAAACTTGATAAAAATAAACTAGATCAACCCTCACATATAAAATTCATTTATGTTACACGTTCATGTTTGGGTTACAGAAATTAATTTCAACTTTATCTGTGCAATAGATTTGAATCAAATTGACTGTGACATACGGACAGACAAACAGCCACAGGAGTGATCCTATATAGGCTCCTTTTTTCATTCGAACGTACGGATTGAAAAAAAAACATGGCCTGCTCGTGTAATTGACATTACTTTTAACATACAGCGTTTTGGTTAAATTGTTTTTGAGACGCCGTGAAGTTACCAACGATGATACCATTAGAGCGAAAAACAAACTGCTAACGTGTACACAAACATTAGCGCACATTCTGAATCCAACTGGAATCTTTAGAAACGGGTTTGTTCCGTTTCAAAAAGGTTGTGGAGTGGAAATGTAGGTATTTACTAAAAGAATCACTTTCATTATTAAAGGAAGTACTTTCGAGCGAGCCAGGTGGTGTTGGCCCGGGGACAGCTGTCGGCCAGTTCGTTGTTAGACGTTTCATATACCTACTGTTATTCGCTATGATCACTTCGCTTATGCGATACTATTTGCGCCCTTTTTAAAAGCTTTTATTTAACTGTCCTTGTATGTATTATGTATCTAGGTATGTATTTCTGTCCTGAAATCTTGCAACTCAAATAACGATTACTTTCCGATTAGCTATCTGGCTGAAACTTTCAGGGTAACTCACAATTGGATGACAAATCATGAAAAACCTACATATGATTTTTAAATTGTACTTTTTGGTATTCCACTGTAACTGGTTCTGGTTAGTTTTACTTCCGTAGGTACACTATGTATGATTGTCTATCAACACAAATCAAATTATGATCAACACTGTTAATTCTAAAGGTAGTGACTTTCGCCCGCGACTTCACCCGTGAAAATATTTTCACCCGTGGTTTTTAAAATTTACGGCGAATATATCATACGCAAGGCTGCCGAGAGTTAGATAAGTGGGTTCAACATCGGTGGTACTACTATTTCCATTTTGCATTACGCAGATGACACATTGTTGCTTGCATCTACTACACTAGAGATGGAAGAGATTTTGCGTAGTCTGGAGTTCGAGAGTGAACTTTTGGGGCTTTCTATCAATAAGAGTAAAACGAAACTCATGGTTGTAGACCGAAGTGGCGCACTTGGTGACACTGTTTATATCCCAGATACAGACACTGTAGAGGACATCATCTATTTGGGAGCCAACATCCGGAATGATGGAGACTGTATCTCAGACATCCGTCGTAGAATTGATATGGCCAAGGACGCAATGACTAGGCTGTTGAACATCTGGAAGGACAGGGGTCTTCAAGAAGACCAAGATCTGACTGGTCAAAGATCTTGTCTTCCCCATATTCATGTACGGAGTGGAAACGTGGACAATCCGCGAGAGAGAGAGAGAGAGAGACAGAGAGAGAGAGAGAGAATAGATGCATTTGAAATGTGGTGCTGGAGGCGCATGCTCCGGATCCGCACAAATGTGTATATTTTCACGGAACTTGCAAATAAAGACCGCTTGTTCACGATATGTCTCCGCCGCATTCATAGTTATTTCGGGCATACTCTAAGACGTCATGACCAAAACCTGGTAAAACTGATCATCTACACGAACATTGAGGGGAAGCGAGCGCGTGGTAGATCCCCGATACGGTGACCAGACCAGCTTAAGAAAAAAAAGACGTCCAAGTTCGAAACAGGAGTTCAAATGGCCACAAACAGGAACCGATGGAGACGCCTCATAAACAACTGGAATATAAATCGTAATCGCAATCTTCAGCCATGAAGGATCGACTATAAAGAGAGAGAGAAATTTTGAATGAGAAACGAACAAAACCGCATGTGTGGAAGTTCGGTTTGAGCGAGTTCAAGAATCTTGTCAAATTTATAAATATAAGATATAAATGTGGGTTGATTCCTTGTTTATTCAATATATTTCTAAAAGAAAATAAAATAAACTCATAATTATTCGTGAATTTTATTTAATTAGTTTAAGCCTTTATTCTTTAACGTTCAAATTTAAAGTAGAACAAGATAATTATCTATTCTTCTTCTTCTATTTCAAAATGAGGTCAGCCTGAAAAGCCTTCTAAGTCATCTTTTATATCTTGATCTCCTACAAGCTTCACATAAAAATCATGCGAGTCTTGCGGAATCAGGTGCAGCATGCTTTTTAAATGTTTTTATTTTGCGTCAGGAACAAGTTTTTTCCTGGCCCAAAGTGGCTACATTAATTATTTGTACTAATATTTTGACTTCCACGAGCGTTTTTTTTTATGTCCACTACCTTAAAGTCTTCATTAAAATCAGACCTCATGTAAATTTTATATATTTGTTTCTTTATTAGCATGATCTCTTTGTTAGTGAGCCATGAAACTTTCTCTCCGTTAGTAGTTTTTTTTTCTATTAATTATATTCTTCTCCAACTTCGAGGGTCATCCTTGAAAGAAGCCTTCCATTTTCATCCTATTTACCTGCATGGGTTTGCTTTTTTTACAAGTTTTCATGATTTGAATATAATCGTCCGGCGTATAAAGCCTCTGCTGACGTTTTAACGCACCACATTCTACGAGTATCTTCCCAAAGTCGGTATAGTTAGGGAGGAAGCTATTCAAGAAATCTTATGTTGATTTGGTCAATTTTTGCATGGTCATTCAACATGGCTTTGAACATTAAAGTCAGTTTTATGTTGCGGTTTTGGCCACCACAAGTATCGCTCCATAAAATAACACGTATTACGTTGCTATCAAGCCTTTGTAAAATATGTTTGATGAAACAAGAGCCCACCTCTTGCCCACCTCTGCCAGCTTCTCCTTCAACCTATACATTGCAGTGGGCTTTATCATTGCTCCCGGTATGTATACCTAAATTGTATACCCAAAGTTGTCTTTTGTAAAAGACGATATTTGTGGGTATACGCGGTAAAGGCAGCGTTTTTTTGAAATTAAAAGTAATTGTTTCAACAATTAGCAAGCTTCATGAAAAAACCTGAACCTAAAAAGGCAGGTACTTATTATAAGTACTATCTTTATTAATTAACTATGTAGGTAGGCATATTAACATATGCGCACACAAAGGGTAGTCGTGCTGATCCGGCCAATTATCGCCCCATCTCGATAACCTCCTTACTCTGTGTGTGTCAGAGCGTGTCATAAACTACCATATAAGGTAGCCATTGGCATACCTTGAGGACAATGATCTCTTCAGTGACCAGCAATACGGATTTCGCCAAAACCGGTCTACTGGGGATCTTCTTGCGTATGCCACTCACGTATTGAATGAAGCAATAGAGATGCATGGTGAGGCGCTTGCCGTCTCCCTTGATATATCTAAGGCTTTTGATCGGGTCTGGCACGATGGGCTTTTAACCAAGCTTCCCTCATATGGATTACCTGTTGGCTTATGCATTTGGATAGCGGATTTTTTGAGAGAACAATCTATTCGAGTAGTCGTAGAAGGCTGCTCGTCTGATCGAAAGGCCATCAATGCTGGTGTACCTCAAGGATCGGTTCTCTCAGCTTACACTGTGTTTACTGCACATTAATGACCTTTTAAAGCCCGGTACCTTTGGGTATGCAGATGACAGTACTGTGGTTGAGAGATACAGTTCCAATGCTCAAGCCAGCTGCGACGCTGTCCAGCTTCAGAGAGAGGCTATGGTGGACCGTTTATATTTAGCCTTCTAAGGCTAAATATAACGGCTTCTAAGCCGTGTCCGATTAGGGCGATGCTAACCTGGTTAAGTTTAATGCTACTAAAACGCAGGTGTTTGTTCTCTGCTAAAAAGAGTCCTCTTAACCGATCTCCATATTTCCGTAGTGTAACAATACCACGAGGCGACCATCTGGAGCTTTTGGGTGTCAAACTCACATCAAATCTGAATTTTGGGTCTAACATTGAATCTAAACCCAAGGCAAAGAAACTTGGTATTTTGTCTAAAGTTAGGCGGTACTTCACGCCGGGACAGCTTTGAATCTTTAACCAAGCACAGGTCCGATCTTGTATGGAGTACTGCTGCCACCTCTGGGACGGTTATGCCAAGTATCAGCTTGAGGCTTTGGATTCAATTGAGAGATGAGAGGCTCATTGGAGATGACACTCTAGTAAAGAGTAAGCTTCAAAGTCTGGCGCATCGACTTGAGGTCGCAAGGCAAAGCGCCACCCTTTTATGGTTGAAATACCTCGCACAAGAACGAAGCGTTACGCTTCCTCATTTATTATAAGAACATCTAAGGAGTGGAATGCTCTGCCCTCGTCAGTGTTTCCGGTAAAATATAACCCAGGTGTGTTTAAGTCAAGAGTGAATAGGTATCTACTAGGCAAGCGTGTTACACCTTCGACCACATCATCGCTTTTCATCAGGTGAGATCGTGGTCAAACGATTGCCTAGGCCGTGATAAAAAAAAAACACGTGTACATTAAAATATGTAAGACACAATGTGTTGCCGCAAAGAAAACAAAAGTTTTCATTAATTTGGATATCTGTAAACAAATAATTTGCCAAGAACTTCATTTCAAACATAAATTCACTGCACATGGGTTCTTAGATGTTACAAATAGAGTATTTTTTAACAAGGAATCCAGTGAAGTGAGTTTTTATAAAAATATAGGCTTAGGCCATTTCTATTAAACAAACAAGAACCAAACTGCATGGTTCTAAATGAATTGAGAAAAATAAATATTTTAAGGAACCATGTGAACTGGATCCATATAAAATAAAACAAACATTTGGATTTTGTATATTTCCAGGTTACCATAGAGCATGGATCTAATTAATATATTCTATAACTCGTGCCATATATTTGCTTCCAGGATTCGATTAGAAAAACCTAACATGTGGCCTAGGCTATTTTCAATGTCAAAATACACTAGTTGCGTGCAAAACAATGAGCACGTCAACGTGTTATTATTTGGTCTGAGTTTTATTCTACATTCCTTAACATTGCTTTCGAGATATTCACCTATATCATTTAAACCATAAACGCCATGTGGAATTTTTAATTGTTTGTCACCGTAAGCAAATATATCGTTTTTAGCATTAATATTAGGTATGGAGTTAAAAGCTGAAAAATGTAGTAATCCACATTTATAGTTGTCATCTATTTGCAAAGGTGGATGGAAATGTGTCTCTAACGTTCATTTATTTCCTGAGATAGTAAAAGTAAGAGACGTTATGATAGACTGAATGGTTTTCTTTGAGACATTGTATTTATTTATTTATTTAAATCTACGCCAAAATGTTTCTAGGAATCGTATACATAGATGTCCGCAGTTATATGGATTATTGTGCTGAATATTATCATAATTGTAATTTATTTTACTTCCCATGTAATATATAAATTCTTTTGGTGGTTTCAAATTTCCATAGCTATCAAAATACTCAATGTTGTCATAATGTTTTGCATAGGCTACCCAGTGCGTATCTAAATTTTCTGATTTATCCAAATTGATGATACCACACTCTTTTCGAAGTGGACGATTTGGTAACTCATCTCTCATAAATACTCCACGAAAATATGGTACATGTTTTGTATGATTCATAATATCTATATTAGTAAGAGGGCGTTTGGGTAGCCTATTATTTAGTTTTTTGTCTTTGTTACATGTATTCCATAACCATTTTTATGCGGCATAAGATGTAATCCTTTCCCTATACACAAGGCTTCTATTTTTTCATTATGCCTGTTGTGGACGCCGAGCCTGCCCGCGACAGCATGAACACAGACAACATATAAAATAGGCCACGCCCCTTTTAACTGCGGCGTGTATACCGCACTAGTTGTAAGATCGTAAAAATGTATATATAGATAATAAGTTTGGTAAATAAATGTAGTCGAACTGAAGTAGTCAAAGTGATTGGATCCGACCATTCAATCAACGGAACTTGAACAAGCAACAGTGTTTAATTGAACTACAGTCCACATCGAACCAGGAACCTGAACTACTAGGAGCTACGAACCGAAGTCTCCATCCAGTACATCGTGTAGACCTTGCGATCCATCGCCTACATCTTGGTCCTTCGAGCCGGATAGAAGAACCAGCGACTACATCTTGGTCCATCGGAGCCGGATAGAACCAGAAGAACTTAAGCGACCAACAGCTTATCCAGTGAACGTCTGCCGCCCATCGAACATGGTGGTCACGAGGAGCCAAAGCGACCTGGCAGAGCTGGAAGAGCGGAAGCGGTTGGACGAAGAGCGCCTTCGAAGGCTATCCCTAGAGCCGCCGGCATCACCATCTGTGCCGGCCGCTGGCACGGCTGCTGGCACGACCGCCGGCCCGTCCGGCAACATCGAACGAAGCAAGTCACCGGCGCACTCGCAACGAACTGCGAACTCCACCCTAAGGCTGCGGCTGGCGGAGTTAGAGGCGGCCGAGAAACTTGCTGAATTGAAGAGAAAGGAGTTGGAAATGGAAGCGGACCTAGTGAAGAAGCGATTGGCGGCTCAGATCGCGAATATTGAAGAAGATCAGAGCCTTCACGACGAGCCAACCGTGCGGAACAACGACAACCACCAGAAGGTGGATGATTGGTTGCAACGCACAAACCCCTCCACCCTACGGGGGGAGAGCGGGGATGTGCCGCGCCTCAACACCGAGAGGCAACAAGAAGAACCACGACGAGCACGCTTTGAGCGTTCTACAAGATCACCCACCCCGGGTCGATCTGACCGCAGATCCGGGATCGAACAACTCGCCGAGGCTATTGAACGAATGGCCAGACCTCGGGCCCGCTACAACTCCGACCTGCCCGTCATCACTGGGGCACCAAACGAATGGTTGCCCTTCAAGGCTGCAATGCGGGATTCCACCGCCCTGTACCACATCTCAGCAGCCGAGAACTTACAGCGGCTGAGAAGTTGCCTCAAGGGCGACGCACGTGACGCCGTGGCTGCATTATTGCACACAGCCACCGATCCTGATGTCATCATCAAGACATTAGAGCAGAGCTTCGGGAGACCAGAGCTCATCATTGACCGAGCTCTGGAGGAGCTTAGAAGATTTCCGAAGCCAGGAACGACAGCGACTGATCTCAATAGCTTCGCTGTCAAGATTCAGAACGTTGTCTGCGTGCTTCAGAGCATTGACCGGCGTGGGTACCTTTATAACCCAATGTTGGCACGAGAGGTGCTGGAAAAGCTGAGCCCGCACATCAAGACGCAATAGTGTTACTACGCCGACGAACACCAGTCATCAGTAGAACCCGAGATCGTCTTGCTATCTCGCTTCCTCATGCGAGAGGCGGATATGGCACTGCGCTACACTTATACGCCCGCAGTGACCTCCGCCGCCCGTGAAACGAGACAGGCAGCGACAACTAAGAAGAGAAATGCCGTATACACTACCGACGAGGGCGCGGAACAAGAAACAAAGACTGACCGATGCCAGAGCTGCAACCAAGCCCATGCGCTACATCAGTGCCCAACCTACCGGGCACTGACCGTCGATAAGCGCTGGGAGCTGGTCAAAGAGAAAGGCGTATGCTTCCGATGCGCCGACAAGAAACATCGTCGGTACCAATGCAAGGCGAAGCTGTGCGGCATTAACCAATGCCACCGCCCGCACCACTCAACACTGCAAGAAGAAGCGCGACCTAACGCACGATCAGCTGCGCAACCCGAACATTCGTCGAGCCACAATGCAGCGGTCTTGTCGGTAGCACCCACCAATGCTGCCGGCCTGAAGACCGTGATGCTGAAGATCTGCCCCGTGGTTGTCACTGGTCCACGGGGGGAGGTCGAAACCTACGCGCTGCTCGACGAAGGCGCCACTATCACACTCATCGACCATGAGTTGGCGAAACGGATCGGCGCAGAAGGCCCTACGCAGCCCCTACATCTGAATGGCGTTAACATGTCGCAGCGAGAGGAAGATAGCCAAACCGTCTCACTCTCACTGAGAGGAGCAAAGGAAACAGCGCTATACAAAGTCAAAGCGCGCACGGTACGCGACCTAAAGCTACATCGGCAGACCGTCCCGAGCTCGCTTCTACAACACCGACACCTACGGGACTTGATGGAGGCAGAGGTGTGCTACGACCTGGCACACCCCCTCATCTTAGTAGGCGCCGACCACTGGGAGCTCATTGTATCCCGTGAGCTTCGTCTTGGCGGGCCAAATGAACCGGCCGCGTCGAGGACCCGACTTGGCTGGGTGATGCATGGAACCGCACCCCGCAGCCTGATCTACGAAAACGAGAGCGTGCTGCACGTATACGCGCCCGACCAGCGTACGAACGAGCACGACCAGCGCCTACACGAGCTTGTGGAGGCGCACTTCCGCATCGACGCGCTCGGCGTCGCTATCCATTCGAGAGTGAGCGACGCAGATCTACGAGCTACGAAGATCTTCGAAGAAACAATAAAGAAAACAGATAGCGGCTACGAAGTGGGCTTGCCTTGGCGGCGAGATGACGTCACCATGCCGTCGAACTACGGCGCGGCTCTACGGCGTCTACAAAGCATCGAACGAAAGATGGACGCCTACCCAGACTTCGCGGACCAATACGCCGCGCAAATAGAAAATCTGTTGGCTAAGAATTATGCGGTGCCATGCGACGGGACTGAACGACGGAGCCCCATCTGCTGGTACCTCCCGCACTTCGCAGTACAGAACCCGAACAAGCCTGGTAAACAACGGCTTGTTTTTGACGCAGCTCACCAATGTCACGGCGTGAGCTTGAACGACCAGCTGCTGGAGGGCCCGGACCTTCTACTATCACTACAAGGAATCGTCTTCATATTCAGAGAACGGCCGATCGCCGTCACCGCCGACATACAAGAGATGTTTCTACGAGTGAAGATCCGACCTGAAGACCAGCCCACACAGCAGTTCTTATGGCGAGGCCGGGACCGAACTAACCCGCCTCGCCACTACAAGATGGCGAGCATGATTTTCGGCGCCGCCAGCTCACCGTTTATGGCGCACAGCGTGCGCAACCACAATGCGCGCGCACATGCACAGACTCACCCACGCGCTCTAGTGGCCATCACGAACAGCCACTATATGGATGATCTAGTAGACAGCTACGCCAATGAAGAGGAGGCCCGTAGCACCATACAAGAGCTACGCGAGGTGCACGCGGCCGCTGGCTTCACTCTGCGCAGTTGGAGTGCTAGCAACACGAACGTGCTACGAGACGTACCGCCAGAGCTACGAGCGACTACGCCCACTCAGTTGGGAGCAGGGAGCCCTGAGAGCAAGATACTCGGGCTCTGCTGGGACTCCAACAGAGACGAACTGGGGTTCAACACCGCAATGCACCGCGTACCGGCTGAGGTGCGCGCGCAGATCCGCGCACCCACGAAGAGAGAGGCCCTCAGCGCGGTCATGTCCATTTATGACCCGCTTGGTCTCCTCAGTCAGTACACCATTCGAGCGAAGATCATCCTGCAGAGCCTGTGGCGTCTTCACATGCCATGGGACGAGCCGATACCTGCAGAAGAAGCCGAACATTTAGCGGAATGGCTACGCCAGCTGAGCGAGATAACTCGCTTGCGCCTACGCCGTAGCTACGCGCTAGAGGGACACAATCGCGTAGACCTGCACATACTATGCGATGCGAGCGAGCAGGCATTTTCTACGGTGGCCTTTTGGAGGGCCATCCACCACGACGGCAGCGTGACCATTGCTTTGGTGGCTGCCAAAGCCAAGGTAGCGCCGCGACGCGCGCAGAGCATACCGCGCCTAGAACTTCAGGCAGCGGTCATCGGCGCGAGGCTCGCGGACGTTATAAAAAAGGAGCATCGCGTTGAAGTAACGAAAACCACCTACTGGACCGACTCTGCGACCGTAGTCCATTGGGTGCACAACGACGCGAAGCGCTACACGCCCTTTGTAGCGCACCGGCTGGGCGAGATAGCGGAGTTAACTCACCGACGTGAGTGGAGATGGCTGCCTACCGAACATAACGTAGCCGACGACGCGACGAGACTGAGCCGCACGCCCATAGCCGCTAGCGATCGCTGGTTCCAGGGGCCCAGCTTCCTTCGCGAACCCGAGGAAGAATGGCCCACACACCAAGCGTTCGCCGACAAACAAGAGGTCCTACACAAGCAGGACGAACATTTAGAGATCCCGCACACGAACGAGCGGGATGAACACAGCGACCGATGGCTGCCTGAACCCACCCGCTTCTCGAAACAAGAGACGTTGATACGGGTGTCCGCGCGTGTGCTGGCATTGAACGACATATGCCAGCATCGAACAACGCACATGGAAACAGAGCAAAGCGAGCGTTGGCCACCTGACCCGGGCGGAGCGAGGGAGCAGCAAGTACGCTCCGTGAAGACCGCTCTGCACACAACGCTACGTGAAAAGGTGCTATCTGAGGAGGTCCTGCAGACCCACCTGACCGAGGCCGAACATTCGATCAATGCTCGCCCCCTCACCTACGTCAGCGTGAGTGCACTCGACCCAGAAGCGCTCACACTGAACCATTTCCTGCTGGGGTCATCGATCGGCCTACCTACCACAGGCCCCTGCGATGAAGCTGACCGACGAACTTGGCGAGCAAGCCAAGCGCTCGCTGACCATTTCTGGAAGCGCTGGCTGCGGGAATACCTCCCCACGCTTGTACCACGGGGGGAGCCAGCTAACCGCCGACGACAACTGCAAGCCGGCGACATCGTGGTTGTGGTCGACCACACGCTGCCCCGGAACGTCTGGCCAATCGGGATTGTTGAGCGCATCTATCCCGGTCCAGATGGCTGCGTTCGAGTCGCCGACGTAAAAACTAAGAGCGGTACCTTCCGACGCCCTACCAGCAAACTCGCCGTCCTGCTAAGGGAAGAAGAGGCTACGCGAGCTGCGCCGGGGGGAGAGATGTTGTGGACGCCGAGCCTGCCCGCGACAGCATGAACACAGACAACATATAAAATAGGCCACGCCCCTTTTAACTGCGGCGTGTATACCGCACTAGTTGTAAGATCGTAAAAATGTATATATAGATAATAAGTTTGGTAAATAAATGTAGTCGAACTGAAGTAGTCAAAGTGATTGGATCCGACCATTCAATCAACGGAACTTGAACAAGCAACAGTGTTTAATTGAACTACAGTCCACATCGAACCAGGAACCTGAACTACTAGGAGCTACGAACCGAAGTCTCCATCCAGTACATCGTGTAGACCTTGCGATCCATCGCCTACAATGCCTTTTCAACTCTTTGAGACGTTGTCTAGCAGCTTTGTATTCATTTATAACTTTAGTGATTGATGCTACACCACCTGCTAAACTTCCGGCAGCAGATAATCCTGCAAAAATAGGTATCAATGGAAGAACACCACCGGTTTTTGGAATGGGTATAATACGTGGAGGTTTTATACTTGCATCTGTTGCAAACTCTTTAGCAGCTGCTATTGCTAATTTCAACGCAGTTTTCTTGCATATTGGTTTCAATCTTTTCAAATGGTTTTTTTGTGAAAGCGATTACATGTTTGAAACGTTTTTTGAAACCTAATCCAAAATGTGCCTTTGATGAAACATATTTTTTCATACTTTTAAGGTTCTTTTTCAACCCTGCACCGGCACTTAATTTTGTTAACATGGCTTTATTAACTAAATTAGCGGCAATATTTTCTCCTTTAGTAGCATCAGAAGCAGATGCTCGTTTTCTTACCATTTTCATTAGAATTATATCAGCTATATGGCGATCTTTTAAAGAAGATGATTTATGGTAGGCAATATCGTGTTGAGCGCAGTTGAATAGAGTGGTCACTACAAGAAGAATAGATGTTAGGTTAAAATTGGTGAACCTGGAGCGACTCTATTCACATAGAGCACTCGAGGAAAAGAGTGCTCTATGTGAAAAGCGTTGATCCAGGTTCACCAATTTTATACTACTCCTAAGATACATATAGAGACCAACAACGGATATTTTTGATCCCGGAAAATGTTAAGTTTCCACGGGAAATCTGGAAAATGTTGATTGCTAGCTGTAAGGAACGGTTGCCATGGAAACGAAATAATAACAAGTCTGTCAAAAAGCATCAAGCGCGTTGGTGCTATACTTTTGCGTTGGGTTTTAATATCCTAGATGAACGTAAGATGTTTTTTTTCGCGATAAAATTTAGTACACTGTCAAACTCCTTTCTTTGCTTGGAACACATTGGAACATTTGGTGTTAACCCGTACATAGGAACGATTACTCGTGTAGAGATTTTGGATGAGATATATTAAGTGGTCCGGTACACCCATCGATTAAAAATTTAGGTATATCATAATTAAATACACCGTAAATATTGTATACCTACATTTTGAATGAGACACGAAAAAAATATGCACTGGCGGCTTACCTTCGATACGTGGAAAGCCGGTTCGAGCGAGTTTAAGAATCTTTTCAAATCCTTTTGATTTGATTTCGATTTACGGATTTTAATGGTGTATTGTTATTCACCATCTTCGTTTAACTCGATTTTTTCATTTTTAGGGTTCCGTACCTGAAAAGGAAAAAGGAACCCATCACTTCCATGTCTGTCTGTCGGTCAAGACCTTTTTTCTCAGGAACGCGTAGAGGTATCAAGTTGAAATTAATATCAAATAATCAAGTCTGCAATCCCTTAGAGTAGTGATAAAATGAAACTTCTAAATCAACGCAATCAACAGATCCGGACGCTTATACTACATATTTGGACACTCGCAAGGGAATCTCCATTAGATTAACTTTCATTGAATAAATAATCAGAATTAAGGAGCAGGTCCTCATACAACTTCAATATTACAATTTAGATTAGATCAGGACGTTACTATAAAACAGTAATTTGGCATTCATGCGCTATTCGCTTCACAGGGAAGTGTTCTCTGCCAATTGGAAGGCAATCAAAGCGGAGCACCACTGAATTAATAATTAAGATTGTGGCGGTGACTGATCTCTAGAGGTGCCATAAACGAGCAGCATTTGACACGGCAACATGTAGCCGGCAAGCATTGCTTCTTGAACCGGCAACAAGCATGAGCTGAACCTATAAAAACTTGGGGAGGGTGACATTGCTGCAGCAATAAGGGCATGTGGCCGAGCAATACAGCGAGTGTCCACCTATTTTCCAAACTGCTGCCATTGTTGCTGTGATTGCGTGACGAATACTTAGCAATTTCCGGCAATGTTACTTGAAAATGAGCTTCATTACAGTTATTACACTGGTTTTGGCCTGAATATAATATGGGCCATACTGTTGCAGAATTATGGCCGAGATAATCATTTTGAAAGCCATACCTATTCTACAACAAAATATTGATGGCCGAGCATACACAGTTATTACAGTTAATAATATTGCAGCCACTAATTGCAGTAAAATATGGCCCGTTTAAAGCACATTTAGAATAAGGAAGTGTAAGCTTTACAGTCACAGTTTAGTTGGTAGCTAGTATCGTTCTGTGATGTAAGGTAATTGGAGCGAGTTTTCAAGGAAGTGATCATTTATTCTGTCTATGGGACGAAGATCAAAAGATCTGAGTAATAAATCGCATAGAAATTAATTATTATTATTTTATAATTAATGGTAAAGTTTTATCCTTATATTTCCTTTCAATTGTTAACAACTGTTGAGAAAACGGGATAAGGATGCCAGCAATGGACTGACACGGACTGATTATGACGATGTTTGCTGAATACTTGATTAGTTCGTAATGTTTTTGACGATAAATAAGACTGTGCTTTAAAAAAAAACATGAAGCAAATTTTTATGCACATCATATTCTGGACTACATATTTATTCAATGCAAAGATGAAACACTTAGCTTCCTTTTATTCCCTATAGTCCAGACAATAATAAGCACACCTTATCCTTTCTCGCTTTAAATGCTCAATAAAAATGCAAATAAGTGTCTCCGCTGTGTTTTAACTGGTTATTACTGTGAAATCGTAAAAACAACGTAAAAAACAAATTAAATAAATTGTTACTTTGCATAAAAAAGTGTCATAACTGCTGGCATCCGTTGCGTGCAGTATACAGACGAAGAATTAAAAATGTAACATGTTTTATATTTGAAGAGCTTGAGGTTAAATAGATGCTAACACTAATTTTATAAAGTTGTTTTATCCGAGTACGGCAAAGCAAGGGAAGGGTAATGAGTTTTAGCCTATGTATGTATGTATGTGGGTATATGGATATACCACATAGCGTTGCTACTATTTTCCCAATTTTGACAAGCGAGGTAACAATTGATTCATCTTCAGGTATAGAGTGTCGTACCCATGTTTTAACCTGACTACGGCGAAGCACAGGAAGGGTTATATTTTCAAACAAAAAACTTGGTTTGATTTTGACAAGCGAAGCATCAATCGATTCATCTTTAACACTAGAGTATCATAGGCTATTTTTTATCCGACCGTAACCTCGGGTTTTCGTTTTTGAACGTATGTCTTGTTAATAAGGTTGATGGTATGATGATGGGTGTGTGTTTGTGTGCGTGTGTGTGTGTGTGTGAGGGTGTATGTGTGTGTGTATGTGTGTGTGTGTGTGTGTGTGTGTGTGTGTGGGTGTGTAAGGGTGTATGCGTTGGTGTGTGTATGTTTTTTACTCCTTCACGCTCAACCAGCTGAACTGAACGGATTGGGATGAAATTTGGTAACAAGATACCACTACTATATATGATACTTATATTATGGGCTAGCTGTACCCACGGCTTCTCACGCGTGGTCTTTTCTTTAGGTTCAAAGAACCATAATGTGCCAGGACCAATATAGCAACATTATAATAAATAATAATAATAATATTCAGAACAATTCACACCAATTACTTAGCCCCAAACTAGGATGCCCTGTGCTATGGGCACTAGATAACGGATAAACATACATAGATACGAATATATACATTTATATATACATTTGACCAAAATTTCTTCAGACGTCAAAAATATTTTTATTAATTGCTTGGCTTCTGACTCACCGTATTGAGGTACCAATTACACTAGTTTTTAAATCAAAACTTAAGCTAACAATGAAAACCACATCGCAATCGGTCCAGTAGTTTTTACGTGATGCGTGAGCAAACAAATATACAGACAAACAGACAGAAAACACGATTAAAAAAAAGTTATATTCTTGTTCAGTAGCTTTTTCAAGTACATACCCGAAACATTTTTTTTATTAATCTTTTTTGTACAACCTTTTTGGTACCTATTGTTTTATTATAAGTATAGATAGATGACTTTGTCAATTTTCATCAAAAAATGCGTCCAGTAGTTTCAGCGTGATACGTAAAGTAAAAAAAAGAAAAAAATGTATAAAGTATTTATTGCCACTAGAATTAATGAAAATTAGATTACAAAATCTATCAATACAAAAAAGATTCGGCAAAGGGGGTAAACTCAGCATGTGCGGCGTTCACATGAGAATGTGAACGCCGCGCTGTTTTTCAGCTACCCGACTGCTCGGACTTCGGTGTTGTGATTAGCGGACAAAGTTCATATAAAAATATTAAGATTAGGTATACTCGTATGTCAGCGAAACAAAACAACTAAAAACTATTCTTTTATTATTATATACATCAATAAAACAAATAAAATAAATACATCATTACTAGTAATCGGTTTGAGTTACGTGTTCTTTTTTAATTACTTTCAGCCCCTATCTTGCGGAAACCCTTTAATTTTTTGGGATAAAAAGTATCCTATGTCGTACCTCGTAGTATAAACTCAAATCATACCAAGTTTCAGTTAAATTCATTCTCTAGTTTCAGCCAAGATACAGACCGATAGACAGACAGACAGACAGACAAACAGATAGACAGACATACAGACAGCCAGACAGACAGACAAACAGACAGACAGACAGACAGACATATAGACAGACAGACAGATAAACAGACAGACAAATAAAAATGAAAAATATTACTTATTCTATAGCTGTAAAAATATCTTTATTTCGGGCGTACTGCCAATCTTTTTACACTTGCAGTCTATGGATCGACTACACTCAAAAAGCGTACAGTGCCCTGCGTATCTGGGGGCGCTGTTGGGGCTGCCTCGCTACTGTACTGCTTCGGGGATATTCGCGGAAGCGCATGAGGATGATTTTTACGCCATCATGCGGAAGGGTGTTGCCTCCCTGATGCGAAGATTGCGGGGTAGCTCCAACAGCCTCTTGGTGACAGTGGTGGAGAGAGTAGATGGCCCGATACTCCGCCACTGGAACAAGACGCATGTATTGCTGTCAAGCAGAGCCGCTAAGTAACATTTATTTAATTGTCGTAATTTGGAATGTTTTAATTATTATTTTTATTTGACATGTTAACATCATAATAATAATAATTTTAACTAACATAATTTTAGGGACACTACTAACAAAAATGGAAAATTCTGAATTAAAATAAATAAATAGTACACTATGTTAAAAAAAAAACAAAATATTTCAATGTTCATAATTGGACCCGTTACAGTTTTATTATAAGTATAGATATCATAATCCAGGTGGGTGAAACCATGGGGCACAGCTAGTATGTATATAATTCGGTCTGGTGTAGGTTGGTGTGAACCACAATATAATAATGTCCTCGAGGTCCTTCATAATATTAGGATTATCTCACGATATTTTCCATTATCATCGGTTTGAGTAACAGTACTCAAATAAAATAAGCTTTGATCTAACATTTCGTCTGATATCCCTTTAATTACATGCCTTGTTTTAAATCAAACGATTGAATCACGTCTTACTATTTGCTTAGTCTTGAGCAAACAGCATTAGGTTAGGAGCAATCAGAAAATAAAAATCGCTTCGTAATTTGGATACTGTCACTATTGTGAACATGTTTGAATGTATGCTAGTGATGAGGAGAGGCTCGGAAAGTTATTGAGAGAAGGTTGTTCGATGTACATTGATTTATGGACAGGTCTGAACAATGTTCATCTGAATGATTGGAGGCTGTTAGCCGTGATTCTGTTTTACGAAATAAATTGGAAGTAAAGTGTCCTTAAAATAATTGTTGTTATTGGATGAGTACTTATACTTATTAGTATCAAAAAATATATACTTGAAATAACCCGCCAGTAAGAAACACTTTGCAAATGGCAGTTTTCATGCAGTTAGCCTCGAAACGTTTACAATACAATACAAATATACTTTTATTGCACAACAAAAATAGTACAAGATACAGAACATAAGAGTACAATAGTAATAAATATAAGAATACAAATTGGTGGTCATATCGCTAAAGAGCAACCTCTTCCGGGCATTAAGTAGAGCACGCGGTAGAGGTTAAACGCCATAATTTTATATCTTAGTTAACTAACGCAATAAAAATTATTGATGATCAGCATCATTATCATCATCGTCGTGATCATAGAAAACGTAATTGTCTTCATCTTCATCAACATCGTGTCAAATATTGGGACTGAAGGTCCACACCACAATGGTCTAGATTGATAGCCGGCACATTTGCTGTTTAATTTAGGTACGTTTGACCTCCCGATAACATAATATTGCCGATTATTTTACCGAAATTAAATTAAAAAACTAAAACACTTGTATATAACGAATTAGTTGAAATTAATTGCCCTTCGTCTATAATATCTTCGCAAAAAACTCCGGTCGCATCCTATTTCAAAGGGTTGGCTGTAGTGTTGTGCATGTCCGGCCATTGATCAAATCCATATATTAATGAACTCGATAATAAACTCAATAAACCTTCGACCACATCATCGCTTTCAATCAGGTGAGATCGTGGTTATTAACGATAAATAAAAGGCCCAAGTTTAGTACGACAAGAAATTAGAGAGTGTGAGTTCCGCGGCTTCGAAAACACAAATTTTACAAAAGAAAACTTAAAATATCAAGCGGCTAGCTCCATTCGTGTGTGCTACCGACATTGCTCATATAAAAAAATATTTTACGCGCACGCTCCAAATTCAATATTATTTGTTTTAAGCGGCACAGACAACAAAAGACGATTTGGAAAACAGTTTTAAAAATTAACAAAAGTATCTTATAGTTTAAAATATTATACCACAAATTACATAGAAAAATAGTAGTTTTTCTAACAATAAAAAACACAAAATTAGGTATATATTGCAATTCTATTGTGACGTGCGTCGGCGTACAGTGGTCATTAGATTACATTACGTAATAAAAAAACTGCATGTTCGTGATTAGTTTACTATAGAACGTAGTTAAGTTTTGAATAGTTCAAGTGGAGTAAGACGGTAACCGGCCAATACAGGGAAAACGAAGCGTTGGTCGTCCAGCAACAAGATGGGCCGACGATATTGTTAAGATCGCGGGTAGAACCTGGATCCGACTGGCACTGTACAGAGGCGAACGGCATACTAAAAGAGAGGCTTATACCCAGCAGTGGGACGAGATGGGCTATGGACTTACAAGCTGCTCCCCACGGCTTTGCCCACGTGCCTACTTTGCCACCCCCGTTTTCCCTCGTTCACCCCCTTAGGGACGGAATTAAAAAAAAACCTCCTAAGTCCACCTCTAGGGTTTTCATGGAATTTCCTAGAAATTTCAAATCTCTTGTTTCACAGGTTTTCCTACGCTGTACGTTGTCTGTCTGTCTGTCAGTATTTTCCGGTACAGTTTTATAGGTAAAGATGATTTTGAAGCCTAGAGCAACCTCTATAAGGTATAACAATCAAATCTGCCGCGTCTGGAGATAGATAATTCGTAAATGTAACTTTGATAAGATTAACGAAATAGACCCGATAGTTTACTGGACGTTGATTTTCCGGCCAAGCACTGTCTCGCACATCTCTAGTCAGCGGCGAACGCGATATTTTAGGCAACCAAAACCATATTTTACGCTACCCAAACAACATTTTACGCTAAAAACCAATGTTTTACGCTAAACAATGTTTGCGATTAATGAAGTGACGTTTGTTTATAGCCCTTTACAGCGTTACAAATTACTGGTCATTAAAATTAGGGATGCGGTTGGGTTTGTGTTATGTCATATTTAAGCGAATGATTGTGTACTGTACCAGTGTTATGAACCAGTTAAGGCAATTCAGTGACACTCTCGAGAAAACCAAGCCTCAGAAAAATTACGTATACATAGATCCGTTTAAAAACACTTGATTATAAGATGATTGGAAGAGCCAGTAACGTAAGTTTTATGATAGACTATAGCTGCATCCACAGCTTCGTACGCCATTCACAGTTCCATTCCGTTTTCCCATGTCTTTTTTTTTACAGAAACAGAGAATCCATTAATTAAGGTGTTCCAAGACACCAAAATCAGCCGATACCAAATAGATAGAAAATTCATCGATACCAAGTAAATATTGTCCTTCTTTCTTTATGCCTTACTAGCTGAGCCCCGCAGCTTTGCCCGCGCGCAAAACTTGGCCACCCACTTTCAACCCCTTATGAATAAAATAAAAAAAGAACACTCCTATGTGCATCCTTTTTTCTGAAAGCTTTTTCAGGACCTTAACGAACGTGACATAAATGAATTACGCATATCCATCGTACACTAAAATCCCATAGAAAAAACAATTTCAGTTTTTTCTGAATTTGACAATGTTCGAGACAAATTTTACCATTTTGCTTTCCCCACAAACCTTATTCGGATTAATTAAAACATTTTAAAAAGTTAGCTAATTCGGTCCAGCCATTCTCAAGTGAAGCGCTTACCAACTATTTATTTAATTAATTTTTAATGTAGATAGAAGATACACAGATAGAAAGAAGATATAAGATAGGTTGAATAGGTGGGCTATTTCTGATTACACGCACATTACCCTATTAGAAATGTTTCTACTACGAAGTATTACAAATTCATGTTTTTATTTAACTGTTTGGAATAGATACATTCTATTATAAAACTTACACTATATTATGGTAGTGATGGTAGCCCAACGGTTCAATAGTGCAACTTAGAATCCAACGTTACTGGGTTCGGTCGTAGGCTCCAATGACTTTTCTAAGTAATGTGCAGTTTTTAATCGCTCCGTGCTTCTGAGGGCACGTTAAGCTGACGATACAATACAATACAATACAATAACCCTTTATTGACACACAGTTAAACAAATAACAAAATAGAAATAACATAAACAATAGGTACATTGGGCGGTCTTATCGCTCATAGCGATCTCTTTCAGACAATCTTAGGATGGACGATATCGGCTGTTATTGATTAATAGCAGTAGTAAGGCCATGTCAGAGGCCCTAGGGTGGCCTGAAAATTACTGACAACAGAGGTCAGCACTTCTTCATACGAAAAATAAATAAATAATTACACTATTACATATCCGTAGCGCAAAAAAAAACATAAAAAACTAATTGAGTATCAAGTTATTGCGATTGCACAAAAACTCTACTAAAGTAGTAATCACGAGTTGTAATTTACGTGTATGAGAAATGAACGTTTTTAGGGTTCTGTACCTCAAACGGGAAAAATAATCTGTCTGTCAGTCTGTCAAGACCCTTTTTCTCAGGAATGCGTGGAGGTATCAAATTGAAATGAATATCAAATACTCAAGTCTGCAATCCCTTGGAGCTGTGAAATAACAAACTTCTAAGTCAACGCAATCAAAAGATACGACGGTTTATGCCGCATATTTTGACACTCGCAAGGGAATGAAAACCCCTACTACCTACTACTACAACCCGTTGACCTAGAATCATTAAATTTGGTAAATAGCAATGCCTCATAGGAAAAATCCGAAAACTTTTTGTAGTTTATTGCAGACTAAAAAGTTTGTACGGAACCCTCAGCCTCGGTGCGCGAGTCCAACTCGCATTTAGCTGTTTTTTATTATTATTATTTATGTTCTAAGCTTAACATCATTAATTTCCAACAGAAATCACGCCTCACACCCAAAATCATTATGCATTAGTAATTACACAAACCTAATTTCAATTTGCAAATGAGGCCGAATCCCGTATCTCCACAGTCCAGCCATCCCGTCCCATTCGCGTGTCCCAGTTGTCTCACCGTCCTGGTTATCCGTCCCATCTTCGGCCCACTTGGCCTGATTACGAGCGAGTAATCGCATTAACTGCCTTTTTATTTAATGCGACGATAGCCGTTCAGAGCTTAGGAATATGGGACGTTTAGATATCGTGTTATTGGGATGTGGGGTTGTTGTTGTAGTTAGCAGATAAGTGGAGATTATTTAAGGGATAAAGGATTACATATAAGTGATAATATATTAATACTAATTGACTGCAGAGGTACAATCATCAGTTCACCGAGAGGTAATTTCTTAATGATCTGTGAATTTACATATGTAAGAATAACCTTATAATATATATTATGATGCTTGTATGTGCATGTTTGAAAATGTGATACTTTCGAAGATATTTTATCGTAGTTGTAACTCTTTGAAATCTTTGTTTTGAAATGTTTTTATTTATAAAAACGGCTGTAGCAATTACAATAGAATTCTTTAGATCATATCTAGCCCTGGTCCTCTGGCCCTGGAAGGCTATTCTCACGTTTATCAAGATAATCTCATTTTAAAATCACAAACCTAATTCTCGCGCTATCGTGACAATCTAGGTTTTGAGAAATCTAGGAACATAATGGCGGATGTAGAGTTTTATCAACTTACTGTATTCTCCAGATCTCATGATTGAAAAATATCTATAGCTAGCGTTCGAGATTTCTCAAGTGGTCTGCGGCACTCGAGACGATCATGTAACACGCGAAAATTTGGTTAGAACGTTAAAACAATATTTATCCAACACAATTCGTTATCTTTCTTTGTAAATAAATATATAATAATACACGCTTAAAATCTCACCTTTTGGGGCAGCTGTAGAGGAAACTTTCTTTCTTTCCATTTCTCGAGACAATGTTCGATCATCGTACTAAAACAACAATAGAAGTAGGTATGTTTGTAATTTTTGAAAGACTAAAGACCTTACAATGGATAATTAGATGAAGAAAACAAGACACTACAAAACAAGACTATTAGATAATTGAAAGTGCTAAAAACAGACTGCGAACAAAACTAAAAGAGGCAAATTTAACTGAGAAGTTGCTAACCAACTTTAAATCACCCCACTTAACATAATTCGTTTTTTTTCACATTATGGCGTCTAGTTGTCGCTATATTAAAATATGATTACTGTCATGTCTTTAGTAGCACTTGCAAGGTTAACACAAATCGATTGACGTAAGAATCATCAAAATCAGTCCACGCGTTTGGTCTATATAGTGCCACAAAGGAACAGACAGACATACATACATATATAGGCAGATAAACTCATTACCTGTCCTTTGTGTTGCGCAATCTGGTAATAATGTTGCACTGACTAGATTTTTTTCATTTTCGATTACTCTCCGCGTGTACACCATGATGAATAAAACATTTTCGAGCAGGTACAAATAACAAAAAGTAAAAGTTATTATAAAAATACAAAAATCCCGACTGGCACGCAGGTGTGGGGCGCGGAATGCACGACGCAAACATATTATGCTCGGTCTTTTGCTTTGCTGCCGCAATAGCGGCCGGACGCACCGCACCGCCCGCAAAAGTAATAGTTATATAATTTAAACGTTTCATATTTACTTAATTATTCTACTTCACTTTAATAGTTGCAATAACAACATTTGACTATAGTACTTACATAACTTGAATAATCTAAAATAGAAAATTTTGACTTACGTGATTAACACGAATCCATGGATACCTCATTTATCAAAATCCATCAAACCGTTTAGGCTGTAGGATGCGCGTAAAAACGTTCAAACAATCATACATACAACCCAAACACATAACCTTCCTCAGTCGGGAGAAAATACAAAAAACACAAAACATAACAAAAAATTTGCAAATTATCTTATACTTTAAACAGATTTCCGATTCGTAAATGTACTAGTTTCATTGAAAGAGCCCACATATTTCTAAAAATTTGTGGTCACACATGCGCATAGTGGTAATGAAAAAGTCCCCTGACATTGGAATTTCACGTTTTGCCATAGGCATTAATATAAAATATTACGACCGAACGTTCCGTTTCTCACTACATTTATTAATATTGGCATTTGTAACATTACACACCTCTGTCAAACCACCTACCAGCCAGCACTTAACCCAACGTGCGTCCTAGGCAGGCGCACGTGTGTGTGACTAGTAGGCTATGTGTTCAAGAACGTCATTTGAGCTGTCTACTACGTCGTCTCTAGTTATGTTAAAAATGGTTCTAGTAGAATTGTAATTTATTGGAAAAACTATAGGTTTTAAATATGACGCTATCGCGATTCCTGCAGAAATTGTTCTTTTGGCGGAAAGTATGAAGTTAGCTGTTTTTAATATACAGTTGTCGTTGATTTTAATGACACCAACATCTCGCAGCTCTACTACTTCTTCTCTTTGTACATCACAACTTTGTACTGATGCCGTAGCGTAATCTTCGGCAAGGAATAGCCATGTGTTTTGAATGTATATACAACTATACATTCAAAACATAGTATGTTATTAGGTATACGTCTGTGTGTGACATTTTGTTTTGTATTTGGTTCTTAAAGTTTTGATCAACAATGCAATTTTGACCTAATTGTTTTTCACCCCACTAGGAAAACAAATAAAATGAGAGTATCTCTTTAAGCAACTTATAAATTCTTCATGCTGACAACATTTGATTGTACTATTGTAGATGGTTCGTTACCACTATCCGCAGCTGTGGATTTTAGTGGTAGTGGTACTAAAGTGTGAATAGATCGTTTCAGAGTTGAACCCGTTCAATTTTCAAGAGTGACAACTAATTAATCCGTCATAACCTGGGTGAATCTCCTTTACTTTTGCCAGTTGCCATTTACTAGGAGTTATGATAAGTATCTCATCTTTGATAAGTATCTCTGTTGTAGTTGGTGTAAGTAATCTTTAGTCCAGCTTAACCAGAAACCTGTTTTCATATTTTGAATTTGTTTCCATCTGTTCAAAGCATCTGTGTTTAGGTTTGCCGTTGGATTTGTTTTCTTGTTTACAGTGATCTGAAAACAGAACGTGTCTTCCAGTGGTGTCCATGAGACACAAAGTGATTTTCTAGTTTCATCTAGTGGTATCTTGAACATTTTGTTGTGTCTGTTCTCGTCTGGGACGTTTTGAAGTAACTCGGCGTGGTTTGATGACCATTTACTCAGGTTCAAACCACCTGCTTGCAACATGTTTATTAGGACCATTTGTAGCTTCTTTGATTTTTCAATGGTGCTTTCTCCTGATAGGAATGAAATTTTTGAATGTTGCTTTCTTCTTTGATCTACATAGAAGTTCCGAAGGGCTACTTGGCTGGCTATTGGGTATGTTGATTCGTCATCAATTGCAAGCTGCTGTAGTGTTTTAATTGCTAAATACGGCGCCGATGCAGTTCCATATGTCACTGTCGTTAGCTCATATTCGTCAATTGGATGTTTCGGAGAGTCTCTCCATAGTATTCGTTGGTGTTTTAAATCTTGTTCGTTTACTTTTATAAAACGATACATTTTTTCAAAATCTATCATAAAGGCAATCTTATGCTTGCGCCATCGTAGTAATATTGCTGCTAGGTTTTGTTGTAATCTCGGGCCTGTAAACATGTTGTCGTTTAGGCATATATTAGTTCTTGATTTGCTTGAAGCATCAAATACTACTCTTAGTTTGGTAGTTAGTGAGTCTTCCTTAATCACCGGTTGGTGAGGAATATAGTAGTTGCCTTGGTAATAGTCTGGTTTGGTTACTTTTCTCATATGACCCATTTCAAGGTATTATTTGAGGAAGTCTTGGTATCTTTGTTTTAGTTTTTCGTCTTTAGTGAATTTTCGTTCTAGTTGTAGCAGCTTTTTGACGTGAGTTTCCATAATCTATCATGTTTTTTAAAGGGTAATCTCACGGTGTAAGTTTCGTCTGGATTTCTTACTGTTGTATTTAGGTAATTGTTTTCACAAGCTTGGTCATCGTGGGATAGTTGGTAGGTTTCAGTGACTTCTTCCAGTTCCCAAAATTTGTTCAATTGTTGGGTTTCAGTAGTACGAGTCATCATGTTTATTATTTTTATGGTATTAGTGGTTTTCGTGCAACATATTCCGGATAGAATCCACCCGAACTCGGTATCTTGAGTGATAATTCCGTTTTGTATTTTCTCCAATCCACTCAATAATAGGTTACTATATTCTTGGGCTCCCAATATTATATCTATTGGACCCTTTTTATAGTATGTTAGGTCTGCAATCATTTTATTTCCTAAATAGGTCGCTTCTAGTTGTGGTACATTTTCCTTTGGTAAGGTACTGGTTAATTTTGGTGGAACTATAAGCGTAACTGGCAGCTTATATTCACTGGGAAATCTTGGTTCTAGTTTGATATCTATCGAATAGTTCGATGTTTTGGGTTTTTCGTCAGCAATCCCGATTATTTCGGCTTGTATTTTGCTGCGAGGGTATGCTAGTAGTTGAGCCAATTCTTCTGTACAGAATGAAGCTTCTGAACCCTGGTCGCACAAAGCTCTTAGTGCGGTGTTCCATCAACAGCTTTTACCTTTACTATAGCTGTTGCGAGCAGGGTGGTCGTTTGTTTGTTTACACTCATGGTAGTGGTAGTAGACATATTATTTACTGGTTCTGGTTTAGTTGGCGACTGTGTGGGTGAGCCGACGTTCTTTGAACCACTTGGTTTTTCATTCGACTTTGTATATTGTGATTTATATAGACTTTCTTGGTAAATAAGAGTGATGTCATTTTTTACCACAATACCCGCATTCTTTCGTGCTCGTTCAAGATGTTATAACATCTTTGTGTCGTTTCATGCATTAAGCTATTTCTACACATTCTTTTTTCATGTACTGCTTTAACGCGATCTGGGATTGGTAGTACTTTAAACTTGGCACATTGGTATACAGTGTGTTCATGACTATGGCAATACCAGCATCTACCTGATAGTTTTTGTGTAGTTGATGACTCAACCCGTGGTTTGTAAGACGCTGGCTTGTCTTTGTTTGACCTAGTAGTTTCCAAACATTTAAATCTTTTTTCCAGGAACTGCATCATCTCTGAGAAACTTTGTGGCTTGTCTGGTTCTTTTACTTGTTGCTCGTATTTTTCGTCTGTCTCTGGGTCCCAAATTCGACTTAGAATTCTTGTCAAAATCGGATCCCATGTTGACACATTAACATCTTGGCTTTTCAATGCTTCCACGTTTTCATTGACAGTAGGTCATGCAGGTCATGCAGGTTCCTCAGGTTCTCAGCGTATCCTTTTTTTATTTTTGGTATATTCAAGATGTTGTCTATGTGCTTGTTAACAATTATCCGTTCATTCTTGTAGCGTTTGGTTAACAGTGACCACGCTGTAGTATAGTTAAATGTGTTAAATGTGTAATTAACTTCGCAGCATCTTCTTTTACATGGGTTTTCAAGTACTGCATTTTTTCTGTGACAGATAATTCTTCATCTTGGTGTATTATCTTCAAGAATAAGTCGTAAAAGGAACTCCATGACTCGTAACTACCAGTGAATGTCGGAATAATTATTTGTGGTAGTCTCACTCTATAGTTTGTTGTATTGGTTGTTACTCCTTTATTCAGTCTTGCAGACAGCTGTACCATGACTTTATCGACTTCAGTTTGTGTGTTCACAAACATGTTTTCCCTAGAATAGGTATGCTTTAACAAGTTATCTTCCATTAGTATCAGTATGTGCATTTCTTCTATTTCTTGCCACTGTTTTTGTATGGATGTTAGTGTTGACTCCCAGTACCAGTTAGGTTTATCTTCGCACATAGATTGTTTGGCTGCTTGTAACTCTTTCTTTACTTGGCTTATCCGGAATAATTGTAAATTTATTTTGGGTGAGCTGATTGTTTCATTTTCTAGTGATTCTATGTCTTCTGGTTGGTATAATTGGCTGAGACCTTGGTTTCGGACTCACAATTTTCTAGGTGCTCTAATTCTTGTGTATACAATGCTTTAATAGAGTCATAGTACTTTGTAGTAATATATTTATGATTGATTAGTATTTCCTGTTCTTCCAACACACTATTGTTGTTTGTTGTTTTAGTAAATAGTTCTGTCAGTCGAGTTTTCCTCTCTTCAATATATCTGTCAGTCATTCTGACTGCAGAGTCTTTCTAAATGTTGGTATATACTTGTTTTATCTTGTTATAGTCTGCCTCTTGGCTTCTTATGGTTTCATTTATCTTCTGTATCTCCATTTTTTCTTGATGCCCCTAGCCCTATTCCTATCGATATTAGTTATGGGATAATTCCTAAATACAGTAAAAATTAGATGTTATCTGTACCTCGTTACGGTATATGCGACTTTTCAAATACCGGTGAGACCCTCTTGTGGGAGGCCGGTACCTTATCCGCTACCGTACGAACGACAACTAAGTGCTTATAGTACGTTTTGACATACACCAAAACTAGCGCTATTTGAGTACGCTAGCCCGAAGTACGCCAATGAGTTAGTCAGTCAATAACATCGTAACGGGACAAGAGGATCACGAACTTTACCAGCTGGTTTAATATTTCGAAGGACCAATGTCAAACCACCTACCAGCCAGCACTTGACCAAACGTGCGTCCTAGGCAGGCGCACGTATGTGTGACTAGTAGATGGGTTGCGGAATTACCTACCTAGCTTACAGACACCTACTGCTGACTGCTCGACCCGACGTGTGTCAGTGTGAACACACGGGTGAACAAACGAGCAGAAGATGTCCCCTTACTTTTACCCTACTGTGACGCCTACTTCCCTACCTGGTAACCCTAACTTGTATATCCTAACCTATGTTCATATGGAACTTATAATGTATATATAGATAGGTACGGAATGTCTGTTACCATGAGACCTAAGGTAACAGACGGAAGGGGGGTAGGAAGTAAGGTAGTGTACTTCGTGCGATGTACACAGGGAATGATTTTCTCACTGCCGGTTAAGCAGGATCACAAGACCGATCGTACTGACGGCTAAAGGTGTCTTGGCCGCAGTGAGAGGAAGCTGTGGAGAAATGGGTCGTCCAGCGGATGCTGGGCGGCTCCTCCAGCGGCTGCTGGGTACCTCTGGCGGCTCCTCTAGCGGGTGCTAGGCACTTCTAGGGCAGCTCGTCCATCGGTTGCTGGGTACCTCTGGGTGGCTACTCTAGCGGGTGCTAGGTACTTCTAGGTAGGCAGGTGGTGACTTGGAGATAAGTGAAACTCGACGACTTGTTGGTAAGTGACTTTATTTGTTGTCTTTAACTTCTTATATACTAGTTTTGCGTATAAACACTAAGACTATTTTACATCTGTGTGATGTCGGTGTTAATGCTTAACGCAGCATCTTTAAATCTAGGGTGCTTTGTTTATTAACACTAATAATATTTTATGCATGTGCGTCGTCAGTGTCGACTTCGACGCAGCATATTAATCTAGGGCGCTTGACGGTCGGACGCTGCAATGCATAGCTATGTCAGATGAATGTAATTCACGGAGTAACAAATTGAAGTGTGCACTTCGGATAAGCTAATGTTCGTAGTTAAGTATGGATATTCATGTTCAATGATTGAACAACCTCAAATTCTTTTTTTTCCCGACTACAGCGAAGCAAGAGAAGGGTAATGACTTCTGAGTTTAACAGTCTAAGTATGTATGTATGTATGTATGTATGTATGTATGTATGTATGTATGTATGTATGTATGTATGTATGTATGTATGTATGTATGTATGTATGTATGTATGTATGTATGTATGTATGTATGTATGTATGTATGTATGCATGTATGTATGTATCTATACAAACGAGCAGTAAAAAACGTTCAAACGTTCAATATCTATGTATGTGGATAAGTGGAAGTTCCCCTATTTGGCCGATTTTGACAAGCAAAGTAAAATCGATTCGTGTTCAAGTATAGTCTCACAGGCTTCGATGAAAGAAACAAATAAAGATTTAAACAAGGACACCAAAACTCCGCGAAATTTATAAACTCCGCGCTTGGCCCGCTTATAGTGGAGACGGCTTCTTTAATTGGCAAATAGGTAACTAAACTTAATCATCATAAAAAGTAAAAAGCCGCTAACCATAGTTTTGAGCCGGCGCCACAGAATAAAAGAACACATAACTAATCGACTACGCGCTCTGACTCACGCTTGTGTGCGTAACTCGTATATGTTTGTGTGGACCGAACAGGCAAGCGATACGATAACCTCAAAATTTGCTCAAAATACAAAGTATTACTCGTGGGCAAAGTAGTCTACGTAAAAGTTGGTCAATTGTGTGTAGTAATATTTGGAAAAATGATCGAAAATCACACACAACTGCAATCAAACAACAGTTGCAATGCATGCAAACAGCCGTCAGTCAGTCACTTTGACTGTAGCGCTCACGGTGATATCGGTTTGGGGCATTGTCGGTGTAATCGCAAAATGGCGGATGTAATGACGTCATCCGTGACATTACAAGGGATATCGTTGTCGCGCTGACGGTGACTCGGTACGCGTGTTAACGCGATAATATCGATTTTATCGTGTCTCGGGATAAACCCCAATATACTTACATATGATAGAAATTCCCTCAGCCGTCTAAAAGTTTTTATTGATTGCTCGGCTTCTACTTATCGGTTTGAGATACCAGTTTATAAGTCAAACCCCAAGATATCTAACAGTGAAAACCGTATCGCAAATGGTCCAGTAGAATTTATTTGATGCGAGAGAAAAACATGATAAACAGACAAACAAACAGACAGACACTAATTTTAAAAATGTCGCTTATTTTAAGTACCCCAGACATATTTTTTTTCAATTATCTCCTTTGTACAGAATTTTTAGTTCCTATTGCTTTATTAAAAGTATAGATTAAGTGCTTGATCTTTTTTTGTTTCTTTCATCGAAGGTCATAGGCTATTTTTTACCCGACTACGGCAAAGCAAAGGTAGGTTTATGTTTTCTGACTAAAAACTTGGACTGATTTTGACAAGCGAGGTAAAACCTCGCTGGCTACTTTTAGCCGACCGTAGTCGGGTTTTAGTTATTGAACTTACGTTTTGTTTGTAATATAAACTAATCAATACCTAAACAGTTTAAGATAAACAACATTATGTACTCGTAGTATTTCACTTGCGTGGATTATGATCATGGATGATTATGATGTAAAGTAGTAAATGTGTTAATCCAAGATATTAGCAATACTGGTACCAAATTTCATCCAAATCCATTTAGTTGTTGAGCGTGAAGGAGTAACAAACATACACACATACAAACACACTTCTAAAGATAAAATATATGCGCTTAACGATTTTATCTATATTATGACGTTTTGTATGGACTGTCAGTTCTAATGTATGGAGTTCTGCATCGCCCATACGAATTTTTTTTAAACTCTTAAGCTCTGATTGCCCTGTCTACGACAGTGGCTACACTTCTCTGATATTTATATATCAGAGAAGATATATCTGATATATATATATCTCTGATTTATATATCTGATATTTATATATATTTTATTTATATTTACTGTTAGTGTGATTACGAAAAATAAACCTAGAAATTAATGAGAAACCACAATTGGATTGAAGAACTTTCGAAAACTAGATGACCTACAACGTTATTACTTCATAGAAAATCATTTAAAATGCAATCTATACGCTCAACAGCCCACGATCAACCTGTCCAACCTAATAAATTTCCAAACAGCTAATATCGAAATGCCGCCTACGCTATTAAATTTGAACGCATGAAGGATCACACAATGCCTCGCGTGATTTTGCAATGAACTGCGACATGATGGCAGTTTGATTAAAGTCTGGGTATGGGACTAAAATACACTTACACAGTATTTTTTATAGGTCCAAAATTGTTTTTTTTAATAAAATGTTCTCTTGCGCCCCACGTCTCTGCCCACTTCAAAGTATATGGTACATACATAATTTCATCAAATTCAGTCCAGCCTTTTTGTCGTGAAAGCACCTTGAACAAAACAATCTTGTACAAAACTTGATAAAATCTTTTATATTTGTAGTTTACATGTTTTGTTATAATTGTGACAGTTGAAAAAAAAATAGTTTCTTGGTGCTCTCTTCTCTAACGGGCGTATTTCCGAAACACCACCGGTAGAGTCAGAAAGGTATTTCCTTTTCCAGTGTGAGATTTAACTCTGTTAGCACATGAAAGGGAAATTTCCTTTTCAAACTCAAAGAATACTTAGTTTACCTAAATTATTATTGATTTGATCTTTTTATAATATTTGATGTATTTCTCCTTGTTCGTAAGATGTTAATTTTGACTTGTAAAAGTGCTATGATTTTTGCCTATTTACAATAAAATACTTTGACTTTGACAAAAAAAACTAAAAAAAAAACTTTGAGTGACTAGACGGGCAGGTCACTCGCCTGATGGTAAGTGTCACGCCTGCCCACAGCGGTTGCAGTGCCACACAGAAAATTGGTTGCAATATCTTGCGCGTCACTGCACAGCACTCGTCACCCTGAGTCATTGGTTGTCACATATGATTCACTTTTATAAGATAAGATGGGATTAGTGGGAAGTTGGGGATTAGTTAGGTACAAATTGAATTTTGTTTCACATGTGTCGAAAATGTAAAATACGATAAAACTTAACTTCCAGATAAAAACTGATGGTCATATCGTTATATTGTTAAATTATCTGTAATCCTGTGGTTGCGTTATAAAAATTTACGCCTGTTCCAATACATTATGGACATGGGGACAAATAGTTAAACAAGGCATAAGTTTTATGGGTATAAAATAGCCTATGACAGACACTCTTGCCATAAAACAAATCGACTGATACCTCGCTTGTCAAAATTGGACCAAGTTTTTGGGTTGAACACATAACCCTCCCTTTGCTTCGCCGTAGTCGGGTAAAATATAGTTCATGATACTATTTACATGAAGACGAAACGATTGATACCTCGATGCCAAAATTGGACCAATACGGTATCCACATACATACATAGACTGTTAACTCATTACCCTTCCTCCCCAGTCAGGCCTTATCTAGGTTCCTATTTTAATTTCTACCCAATACATGAAACCCACCTTATAAACAATAAAAACATAATTACCTCAATTCGTTTCCATATAACACTGTCTGACAGCAATACGACACGTGTCTACACGAGGCAACCTCAGGTGTTAATGACTTATCGAGTGCCGAGACATAGGTCGGCACAACCCTTTTTTTTATTGTGTAATATAATACAGTTGTGTTTCATATATTGGGTAGGAAGTAAAATAAGTAGCTACGTCCTACTGGCCATATCTTTTTATTTTACGTTAGTTCAATTTCGATAAAGGGTTGGTTAACGTGGGTAGTTTATAGTTTATTTTCCCTTCTATCATTAGATTGACTTACAGATTGGCGGAAGTAAGCTACATATTTTTCTTCGTTAAATTTTTCAAGGTATTTTGTTTGTAATCGTAAGATTTTTTTATACAAGGTAAGTTTTTTACAGGGACCTCTATGGCACGTACTTTAAACGTTAAAGATAGGAAGATTTGCTCATAGTAATCTATGTAATGAAAGCCACGTCTAGGATGTCTAGGGAACGGGTGCATCGATTTCTTCTAAATATCGCTAAGAACTTTTGCAGTACATTTTGAAGCACATTTTATTTTATTATTTTTATTTTTATACCGTGTATGGTCAATCATCTGGATCCTTGAATATTCTAAGATGGATAATATTACTACAAGAAACCCGTTAAGACGTGCAAGATCAGACTAGGATCTTTCTGTTCTGAGCTACACTAGTTCGACAATGAATTCATTCATACTAGAGGCCACACTGAAAAGCTTGCCATTGACTTTGGATTTAGAATCCTCAGAAACAATTGAGTTAAAACAAGAGGTGGAAGACTTGCAAAAGGAATTAAAAATAGCGCACGAAGAAATAGTAAACCTAAACAGTGAAAGTAATAATCTTAAAACAAACTCTGGTGGATAAGGACAGACAGATATATGTACTTAAAAATTTATTTATGAAAATTACACAGACAAGAAATGAATTGAACTCAACCAAAAAATATTTACCTGCTACCCCAAATTGCAGAGCTATTTCTACTATAAAGAGTAACATAGGACGTTTTATCCCATTAAACTCTCCGTTCAATGGCATGTACCATACACCTAAGTCAGGACATGACATGGCATCACTAATCACATGCTCTGAACCTCGTCGTAGGGCATATGATCAAATTATTGCGATACCTGTCGTACCCGTGCAGAAGAAGCCTGAGATGACATTTTCAATGGACCGATATGAAAGTTTAAGTCAAGACCTCTCTGAGAAACGGGTTTCTTCTATTATTGGTGGAAATTCTATGCCAAAATGTGTCAAACTTGTAGGTGAGACAAAATTAAAGAAGATAAGAATCAAGTCTGTTTTCTTAGCAGCGACCGAAAAAATCATGTACATAATCTACTTGACCAGACTTTCCATAATAAACACGATACTTTTTACTACCGGAAACCCTATTGTGGTATAAGGAATGTCCTGGACGGGATTGAAAGGAAACTAAAAAATTACTCGAAATCCGATTTTGCATCATATTTGTGGGCGAGGAAGATTTTCTGATGACGAATAACTACTTAGATATAATGGTGTGTTTAAGAGTGAATCTGAAGCCTCTAAAACATACCAATATCATACCTACATATAAGTACAATGTGTAGTCAACGTTTTATAACTACAGGATTGAGTCTTTCAACAATTTACTATACCTCGACAATGAAGCACACCAATACGCTACGCTATTGGATTCTAACCTCAACCTTGATTGCGACCACAAAATGTTTTCAAAACGTCTCGCGGTAGTTAACATTTATGTTTGAATATAATCAACACCTAAAAAAACCAGTTAAATAAATCAACGAGTATCCAGCCTATACGACGCAGACTGGAAACGTAGAACAGAATGAGTCAGACTTAACGTTTTTTCGTGAATACTCATAAATGTCAAATACTTACAAGTAGAACTATAGAGAATGTTGAAGATGAATTAGTATATGGTCCAAATTGTAATAGTAATAATGTGATAAATATAACTGTTTTTACCAAAATGTGTGTGGTATTTTCAATAAGAGAGATGAATTGAATTTATATTTAGACAGTAGGAATATTGACTTTGTACGTATAGCAGAACATTTTTTAAATAAGAACAATGTCTCTTTGTTTAGTTTGGATAATTATAACGTAGTTGCATGCAATTTTCGGACAACTAAAAAAAGAGGAGGTACTCTTATATATTAGGTGGACAAGATAGGAATATTTTAGATATAATAATTTGTAAAAAATTATATAAAATGAACAGCTTCGAGGTATGTGGTATTAAAAAAGTTGATTTGAACTTTTTTCTTGTTGTGTCAGATGAAAAGATTTTTTAAGACTTCATGATACGATTAGAAAAACTACTAGAACACTTCTTTTAGCAGGAGATGTATTATTTTTGGTGATTTTAACGTTAACTTTCTGAAGGAGAGCAATAACCAAATGGAGTTACTAAGCCTTCTCAAGTGCTATAATTTCAGATATCTTATCAAAGCAAATACTTATATACGGAACGATTCAGAATCATGCATAGATAATGTCTTAACAAACATACCAGATGTTCACATAAAGAACATTATGGTTGATAATAATAAATTTGCCGATGGACATGCGGGGATTTTTTGAACCCTATCAATTGAGAACAGCAAATACAATAAGGAGGCTGAAAATTGGTTGACAATGGAAACTAGAGCTTTTATAGATATAAATAAAATAGATTTTCGAAAAGGTTTACTTAAAAGCAATTTGCAAAAATGCAACATTAACGATTTCTTGAAGAAATGCTTTAAGAAAAATAAATTAAAAAAAACCTATATAGACAGAAAAAGAGAACCTGGTTCTCAAAACGAATAAAAAAAAAAAAAAAAAAAAAACTTAATAGCTAGTAATATGAAGAGTTTTTTAAATTCAGCACATAGGACTGTCATGAAAAAGTAGCACTGTTACGAAGTGGATACACTAAAATCTTTAGAAAAGTCGTAAAATTGACAAAGAAACTTGCAGTTAAAAGAGAGGTAGAGAAGGCTGGAAACAAAATAAAGAATATATGGAAGATATTGAATAAACATAGGAATAAATTTTATTCAAGGAAAAATGAAAACCTGTTGTTAAAAATAAATGATAAAAATTTTGACGATAACCAACAAAAAGCTGATTATGTTTGCAGATTCTTTTGACCTAGGACGCAATGAATCTCAGAATAAAAATGACCATGAAAAAGCATTGACATACCTTAGAAATAATTGTAAACGAATTGAAGATGACATGATCTTATGAAATACTAATGAAAATGAGGTGAAAAAGGTTATAGGAAAGATGGAATCTAAGAAATCACATGGATATGATGATATTCCAATGACCGTCATAAAGGAAAATATAGACTGTTTGACCGCGCCATTATCATTATTTTTCAATAATTGCATAGAATCATGTATTTTTCCAGAACAATTGAAAATAGCTAGAGTACTACCAGTTTACAAAAAAGGATCAAAAACAGATCCAAAAAGCTATCGTCCAATTTCACTGCTACCGACTCTATCTAAGATGTTTGAAAAATTACTTAAAGATAGACTTGTATCTCATCTTAAGAAATACAACATACTAAATAAGCGACAATTTGGATATGAAAGAGGGGTTGGAACAGTAGATGCAGTTGATGTGCTGGTAAATGACATTGTAAACTAAACGAGAAAAAGAAAGTGGTTGGAATGTTCCTGGATCTCAGTGCTGCATTTGACACTGTTAACCATAGCATTTTACTTGCTAAACTAGAACACTATGGGATAAGAAATAAAGCGTTTCGACTCATAGAGTCTTACCTTCAAAACAGGAAATTATTTGTTGAAATAAAATCTGCAAATGAAATTGGTGGGATGCAACACCAAAAGGTAATTAAATCTAAATTAATTAATATTAAGCGTGGTGTACCACAAGGGTCAATTGGGGCCAATCTTTTGTGAATTCTTTATAAATGATCTTATACAATCCATATCCCAGATTGTCCCTAATATTCAATTGGTTGTATATGCTGACGACACCAATGCAATAGTTTCAGGAGCGGACGGACGTTTGAGCTTGAAGCAAAAGTCAACACCGCACTTCGGGCTTTTAACAACTGGTATAATGTAAACAACCTTTATCTGAACGCAAGTAATGTTTTACTTGCGTTCAGATAAAGGTTGTTGTTACTGTAGACTTAAACAAAATTAGGCTTGTTAGCCTAATTTTGTTTAAGTCTACAGTGGCTGACAAACAGACAATAGATGTCAAAATCAATGGAAAAAAAGTGGTTATAGTGGAAACTGTAAAGTTTCTCGGTATTCACATAGATTAATATCTAAACAGGAAACAAGAATTGTCATCCGTTGAAAGCACTCTTGCTTCAGCATGCTATTATTCTCTGAGAAGTATTCGGGACGAGATAGATAAGGATTAGCTCAAAACGGTGTATTATGCGTTAGTGGAATCGAAACTCAGGTACAACTCAGGTGTTGGGGAAATAGCTACCAATATAATATAAACAGAACGTTTGTGCTACAAAAGCGACCGATCCGTACTATGGTTCGGATTCCGCAATGGGAATCTTGTAAGGAGCATTTTAAAATTCTTAAGATATTACAGTTCCCAGCCTTAAAAAAAGGCACAAATATGAAACCGTTGAGCAGAAATTAAATGGATTAGTTACGCGAAGGAAAGATTGTTCTTATTCCGAAGTTAAATATCACAAAACACTGCGCGAGCTACCAAGCAAAAAAACTGTTTAATAGTCTTCCCATTGAATTAAAACTTGTAGAAAGTCCAAATATTTTTAGAGTTAAGTTAAGGCAACTTCTGCTTAAAGGGTGTTTGTTTCTACTCAATGGATAAATATCTAAGAGGTAATAAGGAATTTTTATTTAATATTCTTTGCGTTTTTAATTTGTTTGACTATTACTACTATTTGCTATTTTTATTATGTATTTTTTGTGTTGAAATATTGATTTTGCTTAAGTTTATTTTTTGAATTATTATTATTATTATTACTGTATAAATTAAGACATTATGTAATAATCATTATTGAATTAAAATAAATTGAATTGAACTAACCAGACACGAATGATCACCCCTCTTCTTGCGTCAGAGTTTAAACTATATCAAGACATAAGTTCAAAAACTAAAACCCGACTACGGTCAGGTAAAAAATAGCCTATTACTCTTTTGCGATGAAGACGAATCGATTGATACCTCGCTGGTCAGAATTCGACCAAGTTTTGTGTTTGAAAACATAACCCTTCCTTTGATAGGACATATATATGTCTTTTATAGTGGCAAAAAACAGGTTAAACAAATAATAAATTATGACTAAAAATAGATAGTACATAATATATATTTTTTGCCACAAGCCGCCCCCGACTCAGCATAGTGCTGTGCTGGTTGCAAAACAACCAACTTTCGTTGAGAACAGCAGGTGGCGTCACGCACGGAAATACACTGCACAGTTGTACAACTATGCACACACATTATGAGACGACATAACACAAATCACTGATAGGAACACAGTAATTTTATGCTGGCAACTCTAATTATTCGTAGTGGCGTTCGTAAAACAACGCAAATGAGGCAAACCATAGTGTTTAGATACCTACTCGATTCGACAAAGTATCATGAAAACATCCTCTATTGCAATCAGCGAGCTTAACAATACCGCGTGAATTAGGCAAACATCTTAGATACAAGTTTTTAGAGATTTCAAATACAAAACTTAACAATGTTTAACCAAAAATATATAAATGGGTACATAAGTAATAGATTATAAAACACTGGTTTCGGTTATTAAAAATTGTTCGCTTTTCTAATGTGCGTAAATGTTTTTTTTACTTAAATCTAGAACTATGTATACTTTGCAGGTTCCTTATTGGCGGTCGGATGTTATTCCAACACTTGGACGCAGCATCACGGAAACTTCCTCTGAAGGCGGCTGATCTGTGCCGCTCTGTCGAGCATTGGCGTGACTCAAGGGACTTGCGAGTAGCCTTCCAAGATAACTTATCATATAGATAAGTCGGTTCTTTGTGTTTAATGCCACCGAACAGAAGACTAAATGAAGCTTATGGCGATGCTTCATTTTCAAAAGTGTTTGTTTAAAAAATGGTGTCACATTTGACCTTAACGGAATGTTGAAGCAAAAACAAACACACGCATTCTGAACTCTTTGCAATAACTTGTCTGGTTTGATATCTGTTAACAATTAAATCTACAAATAATTAGTACTACTAATATAGAAGTAAATTGTCAGCTTAAAACCTTTTCTATTTTAAAAGAGAATTAAATAGTATGGTTCCATTTAACATTAACTCAACAAAATGGCTACATTTAGTTAAAAACAAGCGTCATAATTAAAAAGGTGGATATTCTTCATTTTCGCGAATGAAATGAAATATGCTCAAGAAAATATTCGAGGCCCCAAAAATATCCTTAAAGTACGAAACGAACATTTGACGGCGTTTGTTTAAGTAAATTGGTAAAACAAAAATTAATTACCTCACCCACTTAATTAATTCGCTACTCAAGGAGCCCTTATTAACGCCACATTTAAAGTCTTGCCGGAAAGATATAAAAAACTCATTAGTCTGTTCCAAAATGAGGGCGATGTAAAATGGTCATTAAGGTCACTATAGAAGAGGAAATTGTATTAAGTTTAGTTTAAAATAACAGACACATTTTCAAATAGGAATGTTAATGGTTACATGCACGGCATTCCTGGAAGCTAAATTCTACCACCACAGGGCCTTTCTTGTCTGGTGCCGTAAATTTTCTACAAGACGTAATCTGAAACTCTTCCTATAACAAGACATATGATAAAAAACTAATATAAAATTGCATATGACACTCTTGCAATGAAGACGAATCTAAAGACATCGCTTTTCAAAATTGGACCAATTTTTTAGTTTGAACACATAATCCTTCGTTTGCATCGCCGTAGTCGGGTAAAAAAATGGCACAGCCCATGACACTCTATAAGTGAAGACGAATCGATTGATACCAAGCTTTCTAAAATTGGATCAATAGGGGCGTACATAGACTGTTAAACTCTTTACCCTTCGCTTGTTTCACCATAGTCGGGTAAAAAATGACTCCGAAGGTATGTTATCAATGGATGCGAGGATATGAGCTACGTTCCGTTAGCATACCTAATGTTTGGGGAGTTCCTATAAAAAAAAACAGTGTTCTGTCAAAGTTCAAACATGTGGAACGCTATGTGACACCTCGTTATTAGTAGGTTGATTACGAATTCGTGTGACTAATGGCGAATTGTTGATTATAGAAGCCAGGCACAATAGATTTCTATAACACCGGACGTATCAGTAATTCGTTGCCTAGCCTACCTTCGGCTCTTTTTATATACCTACCACTAGCTTTTGCCTGTAACCTCATCCGCATAGACGAAAGTTTATCGCCGTAAAAATTATCATATGTCCTTCCCCAGGGTTCAAACTATCTCCATACCAAATTTCATCAAGGTCGGTTCACCCGTTTTATCGTGAAAAGGTAACACACAGAGAGAGAGAGAGAGAGCGAGAGAGAGAGAGAGAGAGAGAGAGAGAGAGACTAACTTTCTTTCATTTATATAATATTAGCTGTACCCACGGCTTCGCATGCACGCATGGTCATTCTCTAGGTTAAAATTACTTTAGGTACTATTCAAGACCTAAAATACCAATACACCAACATTTGATCAAAATTACATCAGCCGTCAAAAAGTTTTTATCGATTGCTTAGCTTCTACTCATTGGATTAAAATACCAAATACACCAGTTTTTCAAAACCGCAATGGAAACCGCATCGCAAGCTAGACCGCTTGCGATGCGGTTTTACGGTACGTGATGCGTGAACAAACATACAGACAAACAGACAGACACGAATTTTTTAAATGATTTAATAATTTTAAATAATTTATATTCTTGTTCAGTAGCTTATTTTATGTAAACTAGATCATTTATTTTTTAATTATCTTAGTACAGACTTTTTCGTTCCTATTGACCAACATAAGTATAGAAGATGTACTAGCTTTCCCGCCCGCAACTTCGTACACGCGGACTACTAACTGCTTATCGCGAAAAAAACATCCTATTTTCTTCTAGGGTAATAAAAACCAATGCAAAAGTAGGTATAGCACCAATGCTCATAATATTTTTTACAGATTTGTTACATCCATGGCAACCACAGACCATTATGTGATGGCAACCGTTCCTTACAGTGAGTAATCAACATTTTTTTGTTTTACCGAAAAAACTTACTATTTTCCGGGATAAAAAGTATCCTATGTTTTATTATAGGGTATAAGCTATCTCCATTCCAAATTTAATCAAAATCTGTCCAGCCGTTATCGCGTGAAAGCTCCCCAAACAAACAAACAAACAAACAAACAGATAACGTTTCACTTTTATATATAGGTATGGATTAAATAAAAAAGTATGGATAAAATAGATGGGTTATTATGCATATTTGATAATATTGCAGAAAGATAACTGAAAGGTGCTTGCTCCTTTCTACAGCTGTTTGGAGGTTATCAACGAAGTTGTCTAGCCACTATATTTTTTACCATGGTTTTATTAAGTCACTTTCTTGTTTGTCTGTATGTTTATCGTTCCAGGTGGAATCTTGCAACTCAAATTTCGAGCACTTCCCGATTAGCTATCCGGCTGAAACTTTCAGACTAACTCACAAATTCATGACGATGCATTTTATACAAATAACGTAACTAAATTTAAATAGTCAGTAGTCATATATTTAAATAGTAGCTCAGTGCCCCCGCTATAAAAAAACCTGTATGAATTTATTTGCTTCAAAACCTTTAAATTCTACTATGTATATATGTATACGAGTATATATATATTCTTGTTCAGTATATATATATATATACGGTATACGGTACTATACGGTTATACGGTTTACATAAGTAGTATATATATATATATATATATATATATATATACCTATCTAAACCGTGAGCCTTGAGGAAATTTTAACTTGTCATTATCTTGTGTCATACTTCCAGTTTTTTTTAAGAACAGGTTAATTAAACGTTCATATTAATCGGTAAAATAACAAGTTAATTTGGAAGGGAAATCAGAAAGGTTGTAAACAATTTATCCAATATCAGAAATCTAATTTCCTCCATTTTTATTAGATCCTTTGTTTTGTTTCAATCTATTTGCTGTTTTTTACATCCCGGATTAATTATATTATACTTACCTATGTATACTGTCTCTATACTGAAACTATATATATTCTCCATACCAAAATATAAAAGTGAAACGTCTGTTTGTTTGTTTGTTTGGGGAGCTTTCACGCGGTAAGGGCTGGACAGATTTTGTTGAAATGTGGAATGAAGATAGCTTAAACCCTAGAATAAAACATATGATACATTTCCCCCCGGAAAATTGAAAGTTTTTACGGGAAAACTGGAAAATGTTGATTACTCGCTGTAAGGAACGGTTACCATAGAAACGAAATAACAAGTCTGTGATAAAACTTCAAGAGCATTGTTGCTATACCTACTTTTGCATTGGTTTTTAATATCCTAGAATAACATAGGATGCTTTTTTTTTTCGCGATAAACAGTAGCCCGCGCGGATGAAGCCGCGGACTCGCGGGCGGGAGAGCTAGTTATAAATATTTACGGAGCTTTTATAAAATCCATGGACTAAGTTATTTCGGGAACAAATCATGTATAATAAATATGACGTTTTCTTAAGCACTTCTCGTTTTTTTTTTAAAGTTTGTAATAATTGTTTTAGTTAATACTAGCTTTCTCCCGCGAATTCGACCGCGCGGACTAAAGTTTATCGCGAAAAAGTTTCCTATGTTCTCCTCGGATATTAAAAGCTAATGCAAAAGTATAGCACCAACGCTCTTGATGCTTTTTAATCAACTACAGCAAAGCAAAGGTAATGAGTTTAACACTCTATGTACGTATGTATCTATGTATGTGGGTATGTGGATGTTCTACCATAGCGTCGCCCCTATCGGTCTGATTTAGACAAGCGAGGTGTCAATCGATTCGTCTTAAGGTATTTTGTTTACCCGACTACGGTGAAGCGAACGAAGGGTTATATGTTCAAACTAAACACTTTGGTACGATTTTGACAAGCGAGTATTAATCGATTCGTTTTCATTGAAAGAGTGTCATAGGCTATTTTTGACCGTAGTCGGGTTATATTTTTTGAATGTGTACAGACATGTTATTATTTCGTTTCCATGGCAACCGTTTCTTACAACAAACATAAAATAATTGAAATTTTCCAGTTTTCCCGTATAAATTTACCATTTTCCGGGATGAAAAGTACCCTATGTTGGTCTCTATTTTGTACAGTACCTATTTACAAAGTTTCATCAAAATCAGATCAGCTGTTTTTGCGTTAAAACTCCCCAAACAAACACGTTTCACTTTTATATATTGGTGTGGATGACTTTAATTTTAAATATAGGTACCTAGAACAAGTGAGCAATTAAGAACAATTATTAAAGTTTACGTAATTTTCAAAGCCGTGTAATATAACGCTAGTTAGGTATTGTAATTTCACAACATAACTTCTCTCTCTCTATGTTGTTCCATTACGACTTAACTTAATATTATTTGGTAAATGTTATTATCTTGATTTCCCGAAGCGTGTAACGTCAAGCCTGATTAGGGTCCGAATTATTTACTTTATCTTTACGTATTATTAGGTTGAACGCGTTTGGAGACGTAACTTGTCGTAAAGCAGATAATAACTAATGATTCTGAGAATACCAGTGATATACTTCTACTACTGGTGTGTGTACTTAGGTACGGTTCATTGTGACTAGCAGCTTAGTACTTGGAAATGGGACCAAATAACCGTCTCCTTTTGTGAAGTCGATTAAAAATAGTTTTCCGTTTCCTTTGTTTGTAAACGAATTCAGAGAAAATAACTTTTCCAGTACGTATTGCACGTTTTTGTTACTAATGAAGTTTATAATTAATGAAGCAGCTGTGTCCGCAGCATTGCCCGCTATGTGTTACCAAAAGTACCTATAAATTACAATAATTATACATTTAATGAAAATTTGACCGTCCGTCAAATAGTTTTTGCTCGGCATTTACTTATCGGATTGAGATACCAAGTACACCAGTTCTTATATCAAACTTTTAACTGTCCATCAATGAAAACCACGTCTCAATAGGTCCAGTAGTTTGAAATAATGCGTGAACAATCCATTAGACAGCATTTTATGAAATGTAATATGTATGTTCAGTAGCATTTAAGCCCCATGGACCTTTCCCAAATAGAAAGCTACATTATCAGCGAGTAACATGGGCTACATTTTATTTTTCAAAAATTAGAAATGCCTATGGAAATTGCAATAATGTAATCCAAGGTATCAAAAATTTGGCCATAATAATAACGATTACTTATTTTACCGAAGGCACGGAATCACATATTGCCGTGGAAACGAAACAATAACAAGTCTGTCAAACAGCACCACGAGCGCTAGCTGACAAAGATTTTGAATTACGCTTACTAGCGTATTCTTTCTCAGAAATTACGCCGGGAGTAAAAAAAAACGCGGTGTGACCTACCCTACCTACGCGCTAACTAGTTATAAGTATAGATAGATAACATAGTGGGCTCCCGTAAAAATCTGCGATTTTCGATGAATTTTGTTTCGACTCTATCTCAGAAACGGTTTGTTGTTGAAACCATAAACATGTACGAGTATATTGCCACTGGCGGTCAAATTTCTAACTTTATGTCTGAAACTTGAAACATTTACACATATATTATATTTAAACATTAAAATGAAATCTTATTTGTAACTAGATGTGCCCGCGGCTTTGCCTGCGTGATCCACGGAATAAAAACTTCCCATAAGTTATTCCAGTACCAAAAGTAGGTGCCTTTATGATACAATGTACCAAATCACGTCAGTTTTTTATCGATTCCTCGGCTTCTACTCATCGATATAATAATATGGTTTATAGCTAACATGGTCACAAACACAAGAAGTATAATCATAAGAAACGGGATATTTACCATGGATACTATTAGCACTGAGTTGCCAATATTTCAGCACTATTGCGAGCGCCATGATCACGGATGACTGAAGTAACTGCGGGTGGATTAGTTTCTACTCATCGGATTGAGATACCAACTATGCCTGTTTTTCATCAAACCCTAGGCCCTAGGATATCCAACAATGAAAACTGCAGTGCTTCAGAGCAGTATTTTTTACGTGAAGTAGGAACAAACATACAAAGAGACAGAAGATTTAAAAAAAAATACTTGTTCAGATTTTATTTTATGTAACCAAGAACTTTTTTTTATTATGTTCATTGAACAGACTTTTTGGTACTTATTGCTTTATTATACGTAGTTATAGATAATTATCGTATAAAAATCTATTACCTAGCTACTGTATAGGTCAAAAAAATACGTAATCATAAAATCGTGAAGCACGACTATCACTTTGTACTGTTTTTTTTATTTGATCTGCAATAATGAAAGCCTTCCACCTAAGCCTAGTTATAATATCTTAATAACTTAATGAAATCCAGCTCTACTCTGTCTATACTTCCTATCTCTGTGTTATCCAGGCATCCTTCTGACTGCGCCAACTAAAACACCGCATTATTTCAGATGGCATAAATCAATAGGATCCGTTTCCTCTAAAAGCAAACTTCATTGTAAGACATAACTAAATTAAATTGAAACCCATCTTGATTCAGGATTTCGGACGTTTATTTTCGAAATCTGAAGGAAGCATAACACTTTAATATTATTATTCGATCGTCCGTCCGGGATCAACATTCAACGGTGCCTTCAACTTTCAATCTGGGCATAAATTAATTTGTACCATGGGAAATTCAATTAAGTAAGGTAAATTCGCGCTTGCCTCGCCGACAAAATGATAATTAGCAAGATAAACTCAATTTACACTTTGATTAATAGAAGAAACAAACCTATTCGGCGGTAATAAAATTATACGGCCTTTGATTTGGGAAAGTCTCAGGAAATGAATTCCTGAGACTTCTGTTGCCAGCGTGGCTCTCGCCGAAATCTTATCGTGTTTAACAAAATAGATGTTAATCTTTTAAGTGTTTGTGCATCATTTAATTAAAATAAGAAGTCTATACATTGTACCATTGTTTTTTTTATACTTAGCATATGATGCAATGTACCTATGTACAATCTATGATAATAAATGTCTAATTCTATTCATTATTAATAACAGTCTTGTTAAACTCTTAACCTGGTCTGCATGATATTAAGCAAGGTTATTTCACTTACTTTTCTTTGTTTAATTATGCGTTTTTTTAGCACATTTGCGCCATATTTATAAAGATACAATAATTAAGCCCGACTACGTTCGGGCATAAAATAGCCAGTAACACTTTTGCGATGAAGACGAATCGATTGATACCGCACTTGACAAAATATGACCAAATTTTTAGTTTTAACACATAACCTTTCCTTTGTTTTGCTGTAGTCGGGTAAAATTAATAGCATAAGACACTCTTTACCTGAAGACAAATCGCTGTATTTTCAAAATCGGACCAATAGAGGCGACGCTGTAGCGAAACATCCACATACCCACACATACTCGTATACATATACATATAGTTAAATATTTAAACGGGACCGGGACTTAATCGCGCTGAAAACTTAATTACCTCGACGTTTCGATCAAGTTGTTTTCTTCTCGTGACCACGATCAATGCAACTTGATCGAAACGTCGAAGTAAATAAATATTAAGTTTTCAGCGCGATTAAGTCCCGTTTAAATATTTAACTGTGTTCGAATCGCGAAAGTTTAAAAGTTACAATATACATATACATACAAACATACATAGACTGTTAAACTCGTTAGCCTTCCCTTGATTCGCCGTAGTCAGGTAATAAGAAGCCTATACATTGTGCCATTGTTTTTTTAAAACGTAGTTTAACAATGCATTGTAGAACACTTGCACCATATTGACGAAGACACAATAATAACACACATACGCGAGAAAAAGTGCCACAGTAAGCACAAAAACATGCTAGCACATCGTTTTAGGCACATTCTTGATTAGCACACAAGTACACAATTTACTTTACATTTGGGAAACAGAGAGTAAGAACTTTTAAAGAATATAAAATATTATCATACATTATGTCGCAGACAGATAGCTTAATCCGCTATTCAATTAACTGCCTGGATGATATTCAGCCATTCAATCAAACAGCTAGGCAAGTGTCTTGGATTGATAACGTTTAACTACTTGCTTGACTAGGCTAGAGTCATTCAACATTTAAATTTAGTACCACTTTCTGCCATTTGGCGCTTAAGCCCTCACACTGTCAAAATGGCGTCGGGAAGTAAAAATATTGTTGGCGTTTCCATATTTTGGTTACGTACTATACCCAAAAAAATAGTACAATGGAAGAGTGTAGTGACAAAAATAATGTGAATTTAGCTGTGAATGACTCGAGCAGTTTAAATTTTAAAGAAAATTTCGATCGAAAACCTGTTGAATATGACGAATAGCATCCAGGTGGGTTTGTTTTGTTTCTTTCTTAATTATTATTTGTTCTGTGAATTGTTTAAGAACTTAACAACCAAGGGCATATAGTTAATGTGACCAAACTACTATGTTTGATAGAATTTCGCCTAAAAACTAGGTAGGTTAGATAGGTTGAACATTAAAACTGTTTATGATTATTTTTTTGCAAGCTACTATATTTGATAGAATTGCGTAATTTTTTGTCACCCAATTGTTTGTATGACCCTAGAAATCAGTCAACATGATCATTAAATATTATGATCTTAGTTGAACGGCGCCATTGATTATGGTATTTGTCTGCGATACATACACAATCAGCAAGCAGTTTTTTTGTAAGCATTTTATGTTCAAAAAAACGTGTTCTGAGATATTAGGTAGGTACTCAATATCGCACTTAGGCGTTGTGTGCGCTATCGTGCGCGGTGCCCAAAGAATTAAATAGTAAACTAGATCTATATGAATAGTCAATTCAAACAGTTAAAATACGACTTATAGAAAGCTACAAAAAATATGTTCCGTTTTTTTGTTTCATATTTTTACCTGGAATTATAATGATATAAAATACTGGCGTATCTGACACGGCACCACCCGGCCGGGCTGCGGTCGAAAGGATTGCAATGTCGCACTACGTTGTCCGCCGCATCACGCGCGATGGGGCGGCTGCAGTTTTGTGAGCTCGCCTGTAGCGTAGCGCTAGCGTAGCCCGTAACGACTTGCAAGAAGGCGCCGCGTGGATAAGCACCGTGCCACTACAAAAAAATACCTCATTACCAACACGCACTGCAGCGGCAGGTGCGAGATCCACCTTAAAAAGCCTGGGAATTCCCAATCTTACAAAATGTACGACGTATAATATTACTAACTTATTATCCATTCTCGTCACGTTCCTGGGCTGATGAGAAAGCCGAACGAATCAGACACGATCAGCCAATCTGGCGTGAAAGTGAAGAGAAGATAAATTGAAAATATAGGATGGAAAATAACCTGCTTGTTTTTCACGCCCCGTCAAGTTCATTCGAGGCGTGGAGCAAATATATGCGAGGAAATGATTACCTTATATTTAATGTGAACGTAGGATTTTGAAACACATTAGTTTATTGGTCATTGCATTATTATAGGAGATAAATAATGGTGCTATAAATAATATCTGCGCATACTTTATAAATAAGGTGTGCAAAATAAAAGTAATTTAAAGTATTTGCTTGCATAACTAACAATAACAACATCATATACAATAAAACAAATTAATCAAAAAAATCAAATAAAAAATAATCAGTATCAAAAATAAAATGATAATGTACCATAGGTTTTACGAAATATCCAATTGTCAAAATTATTCATAATTAACCTTCTCTCTCAAGTAGTCGTCAACAGTAAAATAACATTTATCGATAAAAATAATTGTCTAAGTTTTAAATATGTGTAATTTTACTTCTTTAAGTTCTTCCGATAAATTATTGTAAGTATAATTTTGTTGAAAAATATATATTATAAATAAGTTAATTTAAAAACATTTAAAACAAGCTTTTATGCAACCATGTCATGATGAAACTTGGAACAATTAAATGCGTATACATCATTTCGTGTCTATGCTGTTAACCGTTGACGAGTTCCCTAATCAGGAGCCAACTCGGAGTGCAGCAGCCATGTCATGGTGAAACTTCAAACTGGCTTTCATAATATAATGCGTACACAAAATTTCGTGTATGTGCTGTTAACCGTTGAAGAGTTCTCTATCTGGAGCTGTTCCTGGATGTTGGTTCAGGTCATGCTTACCATAAATATGCATTGTAATCGGAACTGAACCAACATGCAAAAATTCGGCTCCGTAGGAAAAGAGGAAGTGGTTTTAATTCAGCTTGCAAGATTTGACCTAAACAAACATACATACCAAACATACAAACATTGCAAGTTAAATAAAAACTTTTGTCTGATGTGGTTTCTTCTGAACCTTGTTGCGTGGTTTTCTTGGTCGCATATTTTCTTTTAGATTATATTGATTTAAGTTCTCTTTGACGAATACACATGCTTCATAAATATAATGATGGGAAAGTTAACAATATTTTTTTAATAGGTTTGATAAGCTGTAAGTGCAGTTCTCCGTGAGATACCTGTAATAGTTTTTAAGGGAGACAAGCAAGGAATCAATCGATTCGTCTTCATTTATCGAGTGTCATATTGCTATTTATTTTACCCGACTACGGTGAAGCAAAGTAAGGGTTATGTGTCCATCTAGAAACTATCTCTTGTTTAAAAACTTGATGGTGCTGCAAAATATGTATGGTATTCCCTCTAATTTAAGACACAAAATTGATTCGTCAAAACTGAACTTGGAATCCAATATTCAGGTTGAACTCACACGAATATAAAAGCTTCCCAGAAATGCAATATCACCCTTACATGTAACAGGAAAACATGAAAGCAAATTTCTGAAGATTTCCTATTCACTTTCGAACAAATTAAATTTCTTATATTGATATTCCTTCCCTACTAAAACCAACTTTATCGGGGGGCTTTAAGATTGATTTTGCAGCTGAAAGCTGTTAAGGTGTAATTGTAAGAGGTAGTTTTGCTGCAACCCAAAGGCGTTTGATCTGGTTCCGTGACGAAGGTCCAATCGCGATAACCTTTCGAGGGTCTCCCGATATGACCTCAGGTCACCGCTATGTGTGGACTCAGATCGTTTGTCTTCTTCTAAATACTGTTATCTTATCATAAGTATCCTTTGGAGGATTACGTTGTTTTTTTATTACAATTATCGTTTAAAATTCAATAATTCAATAATAATCATTTATATGATTGCGAAAGTAAGTCTGCCTGTCTGTTTGTAACTTTTTCACGACTAATGTCTGAACAGATCTTGATGCAATATGGTATGGAGTTTGAACCCTGTGGATGGACATAGAATACTTTATGCGACACGCATACAACATTTCATGTCTGTGCTGGTAACCGTTGAGGAGTTTTCTAGTCAGGACTCAATCAAGAGAACCGATACTAATACGAATAATAAAATGCGTATAGAAAATTTTATGTCTGTTGTTGACCGTTGAAGAGTTCCTTTATCTGGAGGTAATCCTGGCTAACGTACACACATACAAATATTGCAAGTTAAATAGAAGCAAAATTAAAAACCCGACTACGTTCCGGTAAAAATAAAACTATACCTGAAGAATGTAAGTGTAAAGAATTATATCATTTCTAGGAATACTTTACTAATTTGTGCCCGCAGAGTGTAATTCCTACATACAAAAAACTTATATCATCCCGAGAACTTTGATGACGTTATTGTGGAGTATTTGTGGCACCGTGATGTAATGCGCTACAAAAAAGACCCATTCACAGAAATGTTAAAAGTTGCAAAAACTAGGGTAGGTTAACTTTGAACATGACTAAACACAGCACAAGCGAGCGAAGCAAGCTGCGATTGCCAACCCGCCTGCTCAGCGTGGCGATTATGAGCATCTCCTCTTATGATAAGCACCACAAATAAATGGCCCCCAGTTCCCGGCCGCTCTGCTATTCCTGACCAAGGCGGCGGTCATGGTAACGGAAGGGCAGGGGATGCTTAGAATCCCCGGGTTACGGAAGGCCACCAACAACGACTGAATATGCCTACGTTTAATGGACTTACTCTTCGGCTGGACGAGCACTTGGCAAAGCTGGAAGTAGAACTGGAGAACATCAGGTGGCATATTTTGGGACTCTATGAAGTCTGAAGAGAGGGTTGGCGAAGGCGGCGTTCGGTTACTCGTGCACAAGGTCCTCTCTGACGACATTGAAGAAATCTGCAGTGTGTCGACCAAGAAACCGAACCTCATAATCAAGCTTACAGAGAGATATTCTCATTTTGTGATACAGGTTTATGCACCAACATCGAAACACTCGGATGACATATTGGAGGATATGTATGAAGACATATCCAAAGCCCTTCATACAACTAGATGGGCCCATTTTAACGTTATTATGGGGGACCTAAACGCTAAAGTGACCAAGGTTACGGCGAGTCGTAAATTGGACCACATGACTTTGGCAGCAGAAACGCCAGAGGGCAAATGCTAGTTCACTTTCTAGAGAAAGAAGGGCTCTTCTTAATGAATTCTTTCTTTAAGAAGCAGCCCCAGAGAAAGTGGACTTGGTGAAGCCCGGACGTCATTACAAAGAATGAGATCGACTTTGTCATGACGGATAGGAAGCAAATATTATGATTTGGTGATCAATAATTTTAATACCGGCAGTGATCACCGACTGGTCCGAAGCACCCTAAATATCGATTTTAAGCTTGGCTCTGCTTGATAAAGTCCACGCTTCGACCAAATTTGCTGCAAATCATGATGGGTCTGAGAAATTCCAGGAAAAGCTGAAAAATCGTCTCGCTGTTTTGGAAACCACAAATGACGTTAACGGGGGACTTGACAGTGAGAATTTTAACGGAAGAGGGCCAAAAATTTTGCTGAGCGCAGTATAAGGGGTCAAAATCCAAGCTCTCTGACGGGGCTCGCAGGCTTATGACACAGAGGCTTGCGTCTTCCCACAAACAAACCTCTTTTTCAGAGAAGGTGACACTCAACAAAAAGATCGCGAAACTGACCCGACGCGACCTTTGGTGCTCCAATACACGCCTCATATAGACGGCAATTGAGCAAAATGACCGTAGCCCGAGCACTGGGGTAGATTGAAAATCAGCGCTGCGAACACATGAAAATGTGAACGCAGCACGAGCTGAATCTACCCATTTTGCCCTATATTTAGTTAATTTATATTGTTATGTATTAAGTAAGTTTGTTTTATGATGTGCAATAAATATTTACCATTTCTTTTTTTTATCATTTCATTTCCAAATCGAGGGTCCAAAGTTTTCATGCAACTACTTAGGAGGAGTCATCTGACAAAGTTAAAAACAACTGATGGTACAACCATTGTATCAAAACCTGAGATTCCCATCGAGATTGAGGATTTTTATGTTAGAATATACGCTTCTCATTCTTCTAGGACGGAAATCACTAATGAGGATTCGACGGCCAAATTGACCCGTCACTTCACAGATGAGCTGCCAGATATCAGCCTGGATGAGTTGGAGATTGCCCTGAAACAACTAAAAAATGGAAAGGCCCCTCGTGAAGATGGCATGACCTCTGAGCTGTTAAAGGCAGGAGGTACTCCTGTCCTTGGACAGTTGTAGGCACTTTTTAAAGCCGTCGCTCATAGTTGGAGAATTTCAGAGGTATGAAACAGGAGTATGGCGGTATTATTCTTCAACAAGCACAAATTAAAAATTTATATTTCCATCTCGATCACATCAGACTTTAAATATAAAAAAACACTTCAAAATTAGTCCATTCGTTTGGAAGCTACGATTCTCATCCCCCCCCCTCTTTCCCTCATTCCCCCCATTATAGCTAAGAACCATCTCGTTCACCCCAGTTTTCAAACATAAAAAACCGCAGCTAAATCCTTCCATTCGTTTGGAAGCTACGATTTTCACCCCCCCCCCTTTTCTCACCTCCCCTCCATCCCCTTTATAACTAATAACCATCTTGATCACATCAGCTTTCAAACAGAAAAAACCGCAGCTAAATCGGTCCATTGGAAGCTACGATTCTCACTCCCTTTTTCTCACCACCCCTAATCCCCTATATATCTAAGAACAATCTCGATCACAACAGCTTTCATACATAAAAACCGCAGCTAAATTAGTCCATTTGTTTAGAAGCTACGATTCTCACCCCCCTTTTCTAACTCACTCCCTCTCCCCCCCCCCCCCCATCCCCCATATATCAAAGAAACATCTCGATCACATATCAAAATCGGTCCATGCGTTTGGGAGCTACGATGCCACAGTAAGACACACACACACACCTTCACACACGCTGATACACACCCTAAACTTATAATACCCGTCTCTTTATTCGGGGGTTAAAAAAGGAAATAAAACCTTGCTCATGAAATTATAAGCCCATTTCACTCCTGAGCCACGTCTACAACTTGTTCTCAAGGTTCATCACAAACCGTCTTACGCGTAGACTTGATGAATTCCAGCCACCCGGACAGACAGGATTTCGTGGAGGATATGGTACCGTAGACCACATACAGTGTGCCAGATTATACAGAAGTCAGAGGCGTATAATCGGCCACTGTGTCTAGCTTTTGTGACTACGAGAAGGCTTTTGACTCCATCGAGACCTGGGGCCTGATTCCGTAAAGTTAAAGTGCGGTTTGGTTAATGCTACTTGGACCATTAATTGCCACTGATCACTCGTTTCGAATTCACTAAGCTCAGTGAGCATGTGAAATGACGTCATCAAGGCGATGATCACTCAACCGCACGGAAACTGTAATTTTACTAGGATATACAAAACCGGTAAATCAAAATCAGAATTCACAAGGAATTCAGTAGCAATGAGTTTTCGTCAACTGAAGAGCACCCGGTGCGTTCATTGCATTTACTATCTAGCAGTGTTTGGTTAGTGAAGATAATTGATAATGCATAGTTACTATGAAACTTATAGTTCTCACACCTACCTAGATACACTTTGTTTCATGTTTTATTGTGCCATGAAATTGTGTTGTTTTTGTGAAAGGTAGGTTTAATAACATGAATGAGGTATTTCATAGAACCTACCTACCTATCTATTTCATAGCTAGAGTAGGATTTTAACCCTAAAATAGAAAAATACCTACTTGATTTAAAATGTAGTAGTTTTCTTACAAAGCCTAATTATTATGTGAAGTTACTAACAACGAGGGGTCCAATGCAAGTATAAGAAAAACGAAATCAAATGTTAGCATTAAATATCATGTAATAATGTTATAGTTTTCACATAAATTGAGATTTACACTATCCTATGAGCTCGGAAAGCGGAGATCTATACATTCTTATGAACTGCAGTTCTGTGTACATCTACCTGAAATAAATATATCATATTATTAGTATAATCAAGTAGATTCAACATTCAATATAGTGTTCGGTACTTGTCTTTCAAGTCCTAGGCTATCAACTGTCGAGCGAGCTCCCATTATTTTGTCCGTCTCTCCAAGACGATCATTTTTGTCCACTGGAATCTACAACAATACTTATGACGTAGGTAGATACAATACACTTTTATATAGGTACAAAGCAAGAGATTTCGTCTAAAAATACATTTCTAAATCGCAAAAATAATTCTTTCTTTGTTTTTTGGCGTTTTGTTTATTTATTGATTTATTTGTTTTGCACAAAAGTAGTGTACAAGGAATGAGATGTTTTCATTCATGTTTTCATTCGCAGCAATTTTACTCGACGGCAAAGATTATTTTCACTTGAAGTTTAACTTTACCTGAGAAGCACTATAGTCACTATACCTATAAGAACATGGTATTTTTAATTATGCAGTCGTCATAATTATTTGAAGCAGATAAGTACATTATTGCTGAGAAATAATATCAATGTTTAGATTTTCTTTCAGAGACGTACAATCTACAAAAAGTTTATTGCCATATTATTAGATCACTAAAAAACTTACGATGCTAATTAACTTTTAATAATACCTAATATCTACACGGAAACAAAATTTTAGATAGATTAAAAGTGAGAGAGAAAAAACAGAAAATAAATTCAGACGATGATTTTTGGAGGGCGATTACCGCCATTAATTGGCTGGCGCGCCACCCACAGACAATCACTCGAACATAAAACCCGGCAAAATTTAAAAAGTCCTATTTCTGCTAGAAGTATTTGTAGGCTAGGGTTAGCTTAATTCTGCCGCCTAGTTAATGGTTTCCCGGTATTAGTGTTGATTGCGGGTGCTTGACGGGTGCGCGTTAACTGTTTAGTGAATTCCAAATCCTTCACGACCTTCAAGAGCACCCACAATGGGTGCGCGATGGCAATCACTCAACCTCACTCCTTATGGAATCAGCCTGCTGGTCTATTCTGGAAAACATCAGAAAAATAAGAGTAAAATATCAGGAAAATACGATTAAAATATCAGAAAATTATGATAAAAAAATTAGAAAATAACGAGTTAAAATCAGAAAAAGAGTAAATATCAGAAAATCATAAGAATTATATCAGAAAAAAAACGAGAAAAATATCAGAAATAATCGGATTAACTTAAAAAAAAAACACGAAAAAGTGACTAAATATTAGAAAATTTTAATTAAATTATCAGATAAAAGCGAGAAAATATCAGTAAATTATAAGAAAATATAAACTAGTAAAATCTCAGAAAATATACGAGTTACATATTAGGTAAATAAAATTATATATGAAAAAAATATGGCAAATATATCAGAAAAATACGAGTAAAACATCAAGAAAATGCGAGTAAAATATCATAAAAATATCAGTAGATAACGAGAAAAATATCAGGAAAATACGAGAACACAGTCAAAAAAAACATCAGAAAATTGTCATACAAATATCAAAAATTACGAGAAAAATATTAGTAAATTACTGTTGTTATGCCACAGCATTAAAATGCTTCTAATGTTGTAGTTTTCACTAAAACATTGCTATTTACAACAAAAAAAAAACAAGGTGTTAATTCATGGGAGATAATCACATCTAGGTACAACTACCCTAAGTGGGTTACCTACTCGATAGCAAATCATAAAGCAAATCTAAATCCAAGTCAAGTCATAGCATAAGTCAATAGTGTCAGAAAATCTACAATACAAATTGTTAAACAAATAATTGTAAAAGCACGCAGAGTAATGACTGACGAACACTGACAAAAAACCATCATAAATCTAACCGTCATAAATCACACTCTCATGCAGCAGCAACAACTAAGAAGTATGGCATTCCTGTATGAGTGCGGTTTGCAGTGCGATTGTACTAGTTTCTTTCAGAATTTATTTGTTCCGTAATACCAAAAAATATGAATGAAAAGTTCATGTTTTTTGCATATATTGTTGTTAATTTATAAATTGACCATTAAAATGTATGTTCCCAAAGAAAAAATACTTATATGTCGTTGTTTTTAAATGAAACAAATAAGACGAAAACTTGTCCAAATAAAAAAAATATGTTAAATGAAATTCGCTTACATACATTTCGTTCTGGGTAAGTATTTTGAAAACAATTTTATTTGGGAATTTAGATAATCACTATCCAATCCCGAATTAGAGTGCAATATGGTGAAAATATGAATTACAAATGATGTTGGTATTTCGTTTGTATGGACAATTCAACCTCCGCCGGGCCCTTAAGTAAAATTTACTTTATAATTCACTTTTATTTTGTCCTGATGGTCAAAGAGAAAAAAAAGGTGTGTGCGACGTACTTTTTATTTAAATAGGTAATAAATTCAGAAGTTCAGGAAAAATAATAATTGCTGGAAGTTATTATACCTATGTTACGGACACTGTGCAACGTCATTTCTTATGAAGTGAGATAATGCCAAACGAGGGTATAATTTTTGTGTCAAAAAATTGCATGTTTAAATAGTTTCAAAATACAAAATAATTTGTGAATTATTCATTATTTCATTTCGCGATAGCTTTCAGTAAAAACCGTATTGGATAAAATCTCGCAAAAGTTTTTTTTTATGACAGAATACCAGATTGTAATAACAATAAGATTAAAAAAGCCGTTTCGACTTGAACTTCAGTCGTATGACTCAGTGCTAGACTGAAAACTAACTCGAAGTTGTGGCGTGGAAAGTCTGGTTTATGATATCACATGCACACTATTAACAGTAATGATGTACTCTATGGAACGTTTTGAAGTGTAAGTCTGAAAATTAAGTGCATTTACTAAAACTGCGCGAATCATGCACAGTCGATGATGCATTATTTTTTAGAATTTCCTGTCCACTCTTGTTCGTGGAAATAATTGAGCTAATACCTGCTCAAAAGGCATAACATAATATAAAGTTATTAACGGCAAACCAATACGAAGCAATATTTTCGTTTCAATAATCACAGTAATATTTGACAGAAAGAAAATAATTGTACAAAAATATAAGACTTTCGGCATCCTATCGTACCTACTACTAAATAATATAATAACTAGAAAATATATTGTAAATTGTATTATTCAAGTTGACATATAAACCAGTTTTTAAGTTTGTAAGTATTTTAAGATAAAACAGCACACACTGAATACCTCACTAGATAGCAAAATTTAATGATCCCCTTACTGTTTGTATATAACTGGGGCTTACAGTTGGAAATATGAGTTTTTCAAACAAATATATAGTTTTCATAACGATATTCTAGAAACGTAGAGCTATTTCCAAGACTATAAACGACTTTTATATATAAGGTATATTGGAAAGGAAAAGAAACCCGAGGCGAAAATGTAAGCGTTTCATGGCTATAAAAACCTTGAGTGATTGAAAACCAACACGTGATGGAAATTGCTTGCATGTGATTGGATAGGGTTATCCTAGTTACGTTGTTGTGTTCCACGCGCCTTATGACCAAGTAGGCTTGCGTCCGAATCTAGATGAGCCGAGTCTACACGGACGCTGTGGCTCACGATAGCACGCATTACCCCACCCTACCCTCACCTTTCCTTAACTTCCCGTACCATCCCCTCAAATCTCCCTACATGGGGATGTAGGGGAAGTGAGGGGTCACTTCCCCTCCCTCCCATCACTTTATCCTAACTTACTCCACCCTCTCGTCAATTTCACCATCTCCTTTCAATTTGACACCTGTTACGTTGAAACCTGTCACTTTGATACCTGTCCCTTTGACACCTGTCATTTTGACACCTGTCACTAATATGAAACAGTAATATTAGAATACCCTTTTAACCAAACTAGTGCTACTAAAGGGTATTGATAGTTTGGTGCTTTGTACCAACCGGACTATTGCCACTGAAAACTTTCACTAGTTCGGTCAACCGAACTAACAACCAAACTACTGCCACTACAGAATCGCTGCACCTTTAGCCTAAGACTTACTAGCAAGAATACTTTAATTTTGATTTGATTTGATCCAAACTAATGAAAAAGTATGAATAAATGATTGTATTACGAATACAATCTTCCTTCCTTCTGTTACTAGGTATAAATAATTCCTTGCGTAAAAATATCCCGTAGTTACATTAAAATTGAAATGAACCTGAAATTGGTTGTGATCCTATGAATCCAAAAGGATTACGTAAATGGAATCGGCTAGCGGAGAATTATGAACCAAGGGCTATGCCACGGGTATGTCCAGCTTTCGGCCAGCTCTATGGGTTTTGTCAAAACATTAATATTGGATGGGATAATGGGACACTGAAATGAATGATATTACATTTGTATGCTTTTTATTAAATAACTGAGTGATACAGAAACTTAGTTAACTAAATACAAAGAACTTTACAGAATACAACTAACCACCATATAAAACAGATAGACAAACTAATTGCGATCACGGGCTTATAAAAAACCCAAGTACTTAATCTCTTAAAAAACATCAAATAAGTTATTATAGGATTACAAAATTTAAATCAAAACACAGCTCAATTATTATAAAAACTCACAAGTATGAGTAAGTTTTCAAAATCAAAGAAAAGCTATTTTTGAAAATACTTTGGTTTCCATTATTAAATTATTACGTGCATTACTTTTAGACAAAGATAAAACTTAACAACAGACACTTAAAAAAATGGACAGCACAAACTAGATACAAAATTAAATCCCTAAACGATTTATCGACAATTCAGGCGGTCGTTTCAGTAATTTTGTCGCGTAATAGTAGGTATTTCGTCCACTGTTATCGCTCATTAGGGCCCGCATTCTCGGGGTCCACTTCATTAACGTCTGGCCCTGCGCCCCTATTATCCAGTGAAATACTACAGGCCTTGTATATTCTACAGTTTTCTCTTGCGGAGGTACAGCCGTAATTTCTTATTTGCACCGTTCCTTAGATTGGTAGTTAGTTAGAATTTGTGATCTTGTTTTTACTCGAGTTCCTTAACCTTTTGATTAATTTGTGTTGGTTATATTTTAGAGTAATAATTAAGTTGTTGTATATTCCTTATTTTGCAAAGATTAGCTTTGAAAATTTACCTAAATACTGGTTGTTGTCATTGAGTTATCTTGTTCAAATTAATGTCTATTTGTGTTTTTTAATAGCTCGTTAGCAAAATTAATATTCACATGGCCTTTACTATACAAATTTTTGATTAATTGTTCCCAAACTCACATACTTTTTACGTTGTTGTCAGTTCTGAAACATACCGAGCTTCTTTAAAGTTTGGACAACACATTGCCATATTATTATATTTTGAACATTAATTTGGAAGAGCGGGCTTGGTCAAGACAGGGACACAGGTTTCTCTTTCAATGCAATTACGTTATCTAATGGTAGCGCCTTGATAGATAAGGTTAATTTATGAAATATTTAATTAGTTGAGTTTAAATTACTTATAAATATTAACTTCATTGAAATAAAACAAATCTGTACCAATGTTGAATTATTTATGAACTAACTGTGCCCGCGGCTTTGCCTGCGTAGTCATTTCATTTAAATGTAGCCCACACGTGTTATTTCAGGACCAAAAGTACTTATAAAGTACAATATTCTACATTTGTACAAAATTCGTTCAGCCGTCAAATAGTTTTTTTATCAATTGCACGGAATCTAATCATCGGAAAAAGATACCAAGTACGCCAGTTTTTATATCAAACCAAAGGTATTCAATTCAGCCGTCAAATAGTTTTTTATCGATTGCTCGGCTTCTAATCTTTGGATTAAGATACCAAGTACCCCAGTTTTTAAGTCAAACTCTAAGCTCTCCAATAGTGCAAACCGCTTGCAATCTGTCCATTGTTTTTACGTAATGCGGGAACAAACATACAGACAAACTAACAAACAAACAGACAGACACGACTTAAAAAAAAACATGTTCTGGAGCTTATTTTAAGTACTCGATACCATTTTTTTAAATTATCTTCTTTGTACTCCAAAATTCGTTCAGCCGTCAAAAATATTTTTATCGATTGCTCGGCGTCTACTCATCTTTTATACGCATTATGATAGAAAATAACCATAAAACAGTTATCATCATCATCATCATCCTGTCAGCCCTTAGAAGTCCAACACGTGAACATAGCCCTCCCGGGCTATGTTCACCAGTGGACTTCGTGGAAGTAGTGCTCTTTGGGGGACCAAAGAGCACCATGACGAGCGATCTTGTGCCACCTCCATCCACCGACTTCCTGCGATGGCTACAATGTTGTAGGTCCATCGTGTGGGGGGACTCCCCACACTTCGCTTGCTTGTTCGTGGCCGCCCTTTGATAACCTTTATTCCCCAGCGGTTGTTGGTTCTGCGAACTATATGGCATGCCCATTGCCACTTCAACTTGCAAACCCTGAGAGCTATATCGATAACCTTGGTTCTTCTTCGGATTTCCTCATTTCAGATTCTATCACGTAGTGAAACACTAAGCATAGCTCTCTCCATTGCACACTTGTAACTCTGAGCTTGTGTATGAGACCAATAGTTAGCGATAACGTCTCAGTGCCGTATGTCATCACTGGCAACACGCACTGATTATAAACTTTCGTCTTGAGGCTCTGCGGTATCTGTGACGAGAAGATATGGCGTAATTTTCCGAACGCTGCCCATCCGAGTTGGATTCGTCGGTTGACCTCTTTGTCGAAGTTGCATCTACCCAGTTGGATTGTCTGACCTGAGTTGACATAGTGATCCACAGCTTCGATAATATCGTTCCCAACATAAGCCGGCATGAGTACGACATGGGTATTTGACATGATGTTCGTCTTACCCATGTTCATTTTAAAACCCACCTGTTGGGAAACAATATTCAGGTCACTAAACATTGTGCTTAGGTCATCCAGGGTTTCTGCCATGATGATTATATAGTCATCATGACTATATATCATCGGCAAATCGAAGGTGAGTGATGTATTTGCCATTGATGTTAACACCAAATCCGTTCCAGTTGAATATATCTTCTAGTGCAGAGGTGAACAGTTTCGGAGAAATAACGTCTCCCTGTCTTACTCCTTTTTGCACCTGGATAGAATTCGTGCACTGATCCTGAAGACGGACTGTCATGGTGGCCTTGCTGTACAAACACTTCAACACTTCGATGTACCGGTAGTCAATCTGGCATCGCTGTAATGTCTGTAGCACTGCCCAGGTCTCGACTGAATCAAAGGATTTCTCGTAATCCACAAACGCTAGACATAGTGGCCGATTATACTCTTCGGTCTTCTGTATAATCTGCTGGAGCGTATGGATGTGGCCTACAGTGCTGATGCCTTTCCAGAATCCAGCTTGTTTGGGAGGCTGAAAGTCGTCAAACCTATGAGCGAGACGGTTTGTAACTATTATCGAAAACAGATTATAGACGTGGCTCAGCAGCAAAACGGGCCTATAATTCTTCAAGAGAGTTTTATCACCTTTCTTATAGAACAAAAACCACTACGCCTGTGCCACGCCTGTGCCACGCCTCTGGCGTAGTACCCTCGAGGATGACGGAGTTAAACAGCTTCTGAAGGACTTTAAGTACCGGTGTTCCACCCGCTTTCAGTAGCTCTGTCGTTATTCCGTCCTCCCCTGGTACCTCATTGCTCTTAAGTTGTTTGAGAGCCATTCTGATCTCGTATAGGCTAACTTCCGGGATATCTTCGGTATCATGTCGGATCAAACGGGCTCTTGCATCGCTAGTCGTGCTAGGAGGACTACGCGATGAGGTGTATAATTGTCCATAGAACTTCTCGAGCTCACTCAATATCTCTGGCTTCAACGAAACGATGCTGCCACTGTCGGTTTTCAGCTTCGTCAATAGGCTTTGCCCAATAGACAGATCTCTTGCGAACACTTCCAAAGGACTATAGAGACATTATCATTAAAATTTAGCAACATATTATTATTTCACTTTATAAGAACCAAAAAGCAAAATCTAAAACACACTTAGCTCTACATAAAATACTTAGCTTTACACAATTCAATAGAAGCCACACATTACCATTCCTAAGCATATGCCGATCTGGCTGATTCTAAATCTCAAGAACAACTGAGCCAAACAATGTTGAAGATCCAACAGGTTGCCTTGCTGGTGCCATTCTACAAGGCGGCAAAATGTTTCACGCTGATTGGCTGGCACTCCCAAGGTCGCCATCTACCACGACGGAAATACCACCCTGCCAAGGTATACTAACTGTCACTTTTTGACGGAAGTACTCGTAGATGGATAATTTGACGCTCTTCCGTTCCACTCCTCGACCACAGACTGCACCGAGGCACCATCCTCACGGAGGCCTGCAATAAGCTGTCAATTCATTTGGTTTGATTTTTACGTTTGACGATGACGTTTGACGTCTCGCAAGGAGCGGAGTCATCCATCAAGGTATGTTTCAGCCAATTGTCACACATCGGATTGTGATACCAATTGCCAACATTTCAATGAAAACATTCAACATTTTAACATTACTATTTAAATTTTTTCTCTGCAGGAATATTGAAAAATAAGGTACATGTATTTTTTCTTTTTCCAATCTAAGCTATATTTTTCGAGAAATTAATGATTAAAAAGTAGCCTATTTTAAAAGGACCTAACTGCCAGAGTTTGGTGGAATGAACAAGATTACCGAAGCCACATTCGAAAAAAAAACATTTATATATCTGTCAAATTCAGGCTCTAGCGTAGTATTTTTTTTCCTTACAGGCAACTGTATTTTATTATTCCACCAAACTCTGCTTAGTTGAGAGTTATTACTTAATATTTTTGTAAATACAGCACTAAAATTTTTGGAAAAATAATAATAATGATCAGCGTCGCAATATCTCGAAATGGTTTTTGACTTTCATTGCCTTAGATAGATAGATAGATAACTCTTTATTGAAGCACACAAATAAAAATCTTACAACAAAAAAAACAAAATTAATAATAAAATATCACAATGGGGGGCGGTCTTATCGCTCAGAGCGATCTCTTCCAGACAACCGTGCACGAAAAGGAATAAGGAGGCCTTGCCTTGTGAAATATAAAAACTTGTCAATTACCCCAAAAGCTTTCCAACAGCAAAAACCACATTGCAATCGGTCCAGTAGTTTTTACGCGATGCGCGAACAAACAAACATACAGACAGACAGACATTATTTAAAAAAAAGTTATATTGTAGGTTATTTATTTTAAGTACCCTAGGTCTCATTTTTTTATTATCTTCTTTGTACAGACTTTTTCGTATATATTGCTTTATTTTAAGTTCGGATAGAACAAGCTGTGGCGGCAGCTTCGCAGGCGTGGTCATTTCTCCGGGTTAAAAGTACTCTATATGCTATTCCAAGACTTAAAATAACAATACTCCAACATTATGATCAAAATTTTTTCAGCCGTCAAAAAGATTTTTATCTAGTGCTTGGCTTCTAGTTATTGGATTGAGATACCAATTATACCAGTCTTTAAGTCAAACCCTAAGCTATCCAACAGTGAAAACGGCAAGACAATTGGTCTATTAGTTTTTAAATGACGTGCGAATAAACAAATATACAGACTGACAGACATGTTTTTTATTTTCTTTGCACAGACTTTTTCGTTTTTATTGCTTTATTAAAAGTAAATTTATTTATCACTTCAAAATTACAATAACTTTAGAACCCTATCCCGCAGGAACACTTTTTCGGGATAAAACCTATTGTTAATTTTAACCCATCTATATCTACACTTATAATAAAAACTGTAACAGGTCCAAAATTTTTTTTGAGGCTGTTCCATATTCGATACTGAAGCAAAATTTTTCCTTTTTTTTCATTTTTGTCTGTCTGTATCTTGGCCGTGCATCACGCCGAAACTACTGAATGAATTCTAATGAAACTTGGCTTGATTTGAGTTTATACTACGAAGTAGGACAAAAGAAAATCATCCCGAAAAATTGAAGGATAACCACAGAATAGGGGTTGAAAGTTATTTAAACGAACACGTATCACGCTGTAACTACTGGATGGATTTTGATGCAACTTGACACAGTCATAGTTGCATCAAAATATGATGGGGAAACAATTTAAGATACTTTTTATTCAGAAATAATAAAGTCTTCCTGCGGGATAGGGGTCCAAATTTTGTACATTGAAGATATTTGGTAAATATTTTTTTGCGGCTGTTTTGTATTGTTTTTTTTTTCTGTTTGTCTGTCTGTATTTTGACCATGCATCAAGCCAAAACTAATGAATGATTTCAACTAAAACTTGGTATGTTTCGAGTCCATACTACGAGGTAGGATATTGAATACTTTTTATACCGAAACATTAAAGGGTTAATAAAGTTATTTAAAAGAAAACGTATCACGTTGAAAATAAAGATGGATTTTGATGCAATTTGTCATAGTTTATATGATGGGTTAAAATTAAGAATACTTTTTTTCCTGAAAAAATAAAGGATTCTTGTGGGATAGGTGTCCAAAGGTGCCCAATATGAAAGGGTAATAAGTGAAAAACAACCTGAACCACTGGACCTAGAGATTAAAAATTTTGAGGAAATATTTTTCGATTACCTACCTACAGAAGTAATCGGAAAACTTGAATAACAACTCCAAAATAAATACTTCACAAACAAAACAAACGTAACTAATCCACAAACAAAATTCTAAACTAATATCCTAAAATTACTTTCGCTAAGTAGTTAACCTGTCTACTTATTATTGTACAGGAAACTCCAACCTTGCCACGTGCGTGTATTACCTACCTACAAACTTAAAATAAACCAAACCAATAATTTTAAAACTTTAGCAGCTGATACTAAGTGCGATATTGGTTCCTTAAAAAAAGTAGATGACACTTACACTAAAACAGAATCAGACACAAATAGCCTACTTTACAGACACATTTCCCAGAATGCCAAATCACTGATACCATTACATGGAATGACATTAAGGTGACTATACCTACTGACAGGTTACGAAGTCAGTAGTAAGTCGGGAAAGAATCAGTTGGGCTATAAATACATTCATACTCTATAAAACAGCTGGGCTGCATGGTATCTTTCCAGGACTCCTCCATTGGGGAGAGGGACACATAAGCGGTACACTTAAAATAATTTTCAGGGTATGCTAACCTATCGATACGTCTCTTTAAGCTGGAGAGAGGTCAGAGTATTATTTACTTCCAAACCTGGAAAGAGTGACTCTACAGACCCCAAATCTTATAGACCGATAAATCCTACATCTTTCCTCCTTAAAACCTTGGAAATAGTTTGTGATAGGTATTTTAGAGATAGAATACTTACTGTTTCAACACTGCACCCACAACAACACGCATATAGTTCAGGTAAATCAACAGAATCAGCCTTACTTAGAGTAATAAGCAAAATAGAAAAATATATAAAAAAACAAAACGTTATGCCTGGGAGCTTTCATTGATATTAAACGCTTTTGACACTACTCTCACTCTAACTTTAGAAGCAATTCAATGGTATAACTTGTCCGAAGCCGCATAAACGCAGCGCTAAGGAAGCATGGTGTTGAGTCTGTTAGTTCTATAACAAAATCTGTGGTTCTGTGCTATCTTTATGGTTTTATGTGTGTGTATGTCATTTAAGAAATAATGATTAGTCTATGATAAACCACGCTACTTTTATAGTAGTAGTAGTAGTTGGATACTTCCAAAGAAAAAAGAAATATACTCGGTAGTATCCATCTCCTTCATAGGTTGTGGTATCACTACCTAGTCTGTGATGGGCCCAGTCACTGTATTTTTTTTCAATAAGAGTGATAAATAAAATCTATTCAGATCCAAAATATGTCGTCAAGTTACTTATTAAACATGCCAAAACTGAAAGATCACATTAACTACGACGATTGGGCCTTTGCTGTGAGAATTTTCTAATCTTGGTAGGTCTCGACATCGAATCAGAAATGGCGGACGCTGAAGACAAAAAAGCCATGGAAAAAATAGTAATGACGATCGTTCTGTCTAAAACATATTAAAACAGAAAAGATTGTTAAAAATTTGTGGAATAAGCTAAAACAGTTATATTATGATACAGGCTTTACACGTAAAATCAGTTTGCTTCGTACGCTCATATATATACGTCTTAATTCAAGTGAAACAATGACAAGCTATGTGATACAAATGGCGGAGACTGCACAAAGAACGGCTTTGACTGACTGAACGGGCTTTGAAATTAACGATGAATGGATTGGATCTAAAATGAACACAATAAAAATATAAAATATGTAGCTTACTTCCGCGAAAACTGTAAGTCAGACAAATAACAAATACCAAAAAAGACAAATAACAAATACCAAAAAAGACAAATAACAAATACCAAAAAAGAAAAAAAACAACGCTATCCAAACCCTAACCAAATTGAGCTATCGTAAAATATAAATGAAACGAAAGACAAAGTCTGGAATCCAGAAAAAACATATATATTTATATACATATAATATACAGGCTGGAATTTTTCAACCGCACTCGGATGGAAAGAACTCTAAATACTCAAGATAGCAAATTATACTCAAAGGAAACATTCCTTTATTTTTAAAAAGCAACATATTATCTGAAATCAAAGATTTTCGAAAACTCGCTTAACACACACGGTAATCAAACCGGCTAAAATTTAAAAAAATAACAGCCCGTAATTTTATGGCATCAATCAATAGGGTCCATTGTGAGGATCAAATCTCTCTAACAAACATGGTAAATTAAATGAAAGTAAAACCATAAAATTTATATAATTGAATTCAATGGGATAAGACAAAGCACTATTACTCAAATATCCATCAGATTACTTATGTTTGTACTTTATTAACATTTATCTTTGTCGTCATTTATTTATTAAAATGTCGAAGAACCATTTAGATAAGAAGATTTCAATTTGACGTGTTTGTAATGCAGACTCTTAATTCAATAATTTCTCTTCTCTTTATTAAATGAATAAACTTGTATATCAAACGAAATGGAGCTCATTTCGAGCAACTTATTAGATAGTTTACACTTTTTTTTGTTCAATTAAAATAAGTTAAGATTTTATGGATTTCCTGTTATTTTACGAGTATCTATCATGATATCAGAGAGATTTGATTCTTATGATTAACCCTATTGATTGATGCCATAAGAGTACATGATGTTATTTTATCAGTTTTAGCCGGTTCGATTCCTGACTGTGGCAAATGAGTTTTCGAAAATATTTGAATCCAGATTTGTTTCTTTTTAAAAATAAGGGAATGTTTCCATTGAGTAAAATTTGCTATCTCCAGTATTTAGAGTACTTTTCCTCCGGGTGTGGTAAAAAAAGTCCACTATGTATATACACAATAAATAAAAAATAAACTCTATCCAAATACCAAACGTATGACATTAATACAACACGTGTTTTGCCTGTGCACGAGGCATCTTCGGGTGATGTTAACTCGTCGAGTGTTGGACTGAGAGTGAAAGATTGGATTGGATTGGATTGAATCTCTATTGTTGGCCACCCGATATATTATGCGCCTATGATTATGGCAATCGAGCATTCCGATAACACCATTAGCGCTGACGTTATAAAAACCAAGCTCCTTGATATGAGTGACGTTGGAAGTACTGAAACGAAAAGTGTATTTTTTGATAGACTAGGTGTCACAGATAGCGCCTTGTGCAGAGGATGCATGGAAGCAGAAGAAACAGCCACGCATGTACTCCTGAAGTGCGTAAGCGTGGCGTCACAAAGGGAACAGTTCCTGGGAAGATTTCTACCCCGAGGGAAGTCTGCGCCTGAATACGTGAACTGCTGGCTTTCCTTAAGGAAATCGGGTGGCTGAACTAGCTGTTGTTGCCCGTATCACGCAAAAAGGGCCAATATTCGGCCTGGTTGCGGAAAAGAGCCCGTATGCCAAGTACCAAGTAAGTACCCTCTACCTGGCTTGTGCTCTGTGTCCTGCCTGCCTGTCTATCGGCCGGCCGCGGTATCAATATTATATATTCTGTGGCGGCATGCAGTCTGTCGTCACGCTCGCTTCGGTCGGCTCCAGGTAATAATTATAATATTATGACGGGAAATAAAACTACTGCATTTTTTTACTACAGCATTTTGATTTAATTATTTTATACCATAAATATTAAGTACTTCAAAATTAACATAATTTTGGACCCCTATCTCGCAGGAACCCTTTAAATTTTAACCCATCATACAAACTATGACTGTGCCAAGTTGCACTACAATCTATTTAGTATTTTCAGCGTAATATGAAAACCGTAGTATGAACTCAAATCATACCAAGTTTCATTAGAGCTCATTTAGTTGTTTCGGTGTGATGCGCGGACAGATAGACAAAAAAATACGGTTTTGGCTTTATCATCGAATATAAGGACACCACAAAATAACTAAAAAAAAAGTCAATGTACAGAATTGGACCTGTTACAGATTTATTATTAGTATAGATACTAGTGACTCGCTCTGGTTTCGCACGAGTAGCGCTAACAACACGGCAATTTTCTTACCTTTAGCATTTTTATACCCGTTGTAACTTCTAAAAATAAAATCCGTGTCAGCGCAATTCAAAACCATTGGCTGCAACGGTCATGGTGCTTTTTGACTGTAGATAACTGCATTATTATTACTTGCGTACTTGACAGACATATTATTATTTCGTTTCCACGGCTACACATGTCTTTCCGTTCCTTAAGCGAGTAATCGTCATTTTTGAAAATTTTTGATCGATTATTAGGTATTCTGTGACCTCGGGTTTCAAACATATTGCAATTTTCGCACTGATCTCTAATTTTTTGGAAAATAAAATACTGATCATTGTGGGAAATGGTTTCGTCACCACTTTAGGTTTGCGTGTATGTGGGGGTGCTAATGAAAAAAGCATACGGTTATGCTATAATACCTTTTATTAGGTTCACACAAAATACATATTATTACAATATTTAACGGACAAGTTATATGCGCGGGAGTTGGAAGACGACTGTGCGTGGGCTGTTCTAGGGGCGGTGTCGGTGCCGCACGCAAAATATGCTTATTTAACATTCCCGACAATCACCTACAATCATGCTACTCGCTAATAATGTAGCTTTAGATTTAAAGAATTTTTAAAAATGGTTCTGTATTTTTTGAGTACAAATATACATAAAATATTTTCCCAAAAATAATTAAATCGACTTCGTAATAAAAATGTTATTTTGTAAACAACCACTAAAAAGAATGAAATAATTTACAATTGAGCCAGAACAGTATCACTTTTTCGAAATTACTAACGTAATAATAATGCATAAATACAACATAAGATAAGAAAGAGTTTTTGAAGGCGGTGCCAAGCCGAGCCATAATTATTAATATGGTTGAGCTGATTCAAAAAGATAATGTCTTAAACGGCTTGACGTGCTATATAAAATATATTCGTACGTAGATGCATTAAATTTGTAAAGATATTAGATTTAAATGATGAGCCTGGGTGGCACCGCGTTCAAAAAACTCTTTTCCATTTGGAATTTTTAAAATCGGTCCACAATTGACGGAGATATCAAACGACATAAATAAAAAAATAAAAAAAACATACATACAGCCGAACATATAACCGTCTCCTTTTGTGAAGTCGATTAAAAAAATAAAAATCATACAAAGAATCAAATATTTTCTCTTTATAATATTACTGTAGAAGAATCCAACCTCACATCACCTGCACACGTTCAAGTTGTTAAAACACTTATTAAATAAGGGTACTTAGACAAAAAGTTAAATTAATCTCGTTTGAATTTCATTTAACGCTTCAACAGCTAGTTTCTTCGCTGTTTACATACAGAGTTCCTATGTAAGACGTAGCCGTGACGCTTAGATCTCAGCCAAGTTGCGAATGAGTTGGAAATTTTCAATCTAACTTTAACTTCGCAGGGTTCGGCTGGAACTCGCGGGATCGGAAACAATTACGGATATCGCGTAACGCATGCACAACTCTCTTATGTAAACACGAGAAGTTTTACTTAACCGTGTCTTATACATCACATCCTATTTATTTTGTATGAAGAAATGGGTTAATTACTAACGGACCACTTAAACCACCCACACCTGGGTGATCAGTTAGGAATGTCGTTCTTATCAGACCACCAGCAGTTTACCTAGGTGGCCGGTTAGAAAAACTTGATCGTATCACACCACCAGCTCTCTACCTGGGTGGTTGGTTTGGAAAATTTGATCTTAACCGATCACGTACAGACAACCGAAGCTTATTTAGTACTAGCTTAGCCACCTGCGACTTCGTCCGCGCGGACTCCTGTTTATCGCGAATACAAGCATCCTATGTTTTTCTAGGATATTGAAAACCAATGCAAAATTAAGTATAGCACCAATGCTCTTGAAGTTTTTTTATAGACTTGTTATTTCGTTTCCATGGCAACCATTTCTTACAGCGAGTACTCATCATTTTCCAGTATTCCCGTGAAAACTTTCAATTTTCCGAGATAAAAGTATTCTATGTTTTATTCTAGGGTATAAGCTATCTCCATTTTAAATTTCATCAAAATCCGTCTAGCCGTTATCGCGTGAAAGCTCCCCAAACAAACAAAACGTTTCAGTTTTATATATTGGTATAGATGAATAACCGTCCACCTAGATAAACTGTGTTATGCACTGTAATATCAAATATTCGATTTCCTGGTTCTTATCTATTTTCTAAGTATACTAATACCTCAAGTAATTATGACCTCACACGTATTTCAGACTGGAGTAAATCATATGGCCTTAGTGTAAATCCCTTAAAGACTCAAGTTATTGTAATCGGTAGTTCAAGACTAATATCTAAAATTGACTGGTTTCATCTCCCACAAGTTCTTTTTGATGGCACACATACCAAAATAAGTGAAACTGTTAAGAACTTGGGTGTGCTTATTGATAGACACCTACCTTGGGGACCTCAGTTAAGTGAGGTAAGCCGTACAGTTTATGCGTCAGCGGGTTCACTTAGAAGACTGCGCAACTTCCTTCCCACTACCACCAAACTTGCTCGAGCACAGTCTCTTCTGCTGCCTTTACTCGACTACGCCGATGCCTGCTATTTGGACTTAACCAAGGAACAGCTAAATAAGCTAGAGCGCTTACAAAACTTTTGCATTCGGTTTGTTTTTGGCTTACGCAATTATGTCCATGTATCTGATTTTCGCACAAAGCTCAAATGGTTACCAATCCGACGTCGCCGGGATACTCATGTCCTCTCTCATCTGTAAAGTGTCCTATTTAATCCATCGACCCCTCCCTATCTCAAAGAGCGATTTGAGTTCCTTCATCTTTACCATTCCCGTACTCTTCGTTCCACCAATACTCCGAAAGTGCCTGACCAATCTACGATGTGTTATCACAACTCTTTTACTAAACGGGCTGCAAGACTGGAATGCTTTGCCCATCAACATTAGAAAAGCTAAGCCGATAGCTGTCTTCAAAGACATGGTGAAGAAGCACTACCTGTCATAAAGCTGGATACTATGTTATTCATACATAATTTATACACTATTCCTTTGTGATCATGCTATTTATTTATGTATATTTATAAATTATATTATAAATTTGCCAATATATATGTTTTAACAAAATTTATGATCATACATATGTATGGTTGTCTGGAAGAGATCGCTTTAAGCGATAAGACCGCCAATTGTAACATGTTTTTTGTTAGATTAAGTTTATTAATTGTATATTTCTGTATTGTGGTGTTTCAATAAAGAGTTCATCTATCTATCTATCTATCTATCTATGTAAGTATGTATTATCATGTCAGCCTTTAGAAGTCCACTGCTGAACATAGGCCTCCCCCAAAGAGCGCCATGACGAGCGATCCTGTGCCACCTCCATCCACCGACGAAGTATGTATACAAATATTAAGTTATATAGTTGTTTTTATTTATCTATTAACTTTTTTGTTCCAAAGTAAGTCTCCATCACTGACCGCAATATTTATTTTATATTCTTGCCCATCCAAAGGTTGCCTGTAAGAAATTACAAATAGCGATAAGGCCGCCTATTGTACAACATTAGATTTTATGTATCATTACTGTTATGTTGTTTTTTATTGTAATGTGTTCAATAAAGAGTTATTGTATTGTATTGTATTGTATTGTATTGTATTGTATTGTATTGTATTGTATTGTATTGTATTGTATTGTATTGTATTGTATTGTATTGTATTGTATTGTATTGTATTGTATTGTATTGTATATACTCGTAGTTACTTGTTTTTTATTATTTACATATTTGATTTATTTATTATTATTAATGTAATATTTTTTATTCGCCTATGTAGCATGAAAGTTTATAGAAGTTTAGTTTAGGTGTTAGTTTATGTATACAATTTTCACTAAGGTTATTCACGAACATAAAAAATAAATAAATAAATGATTAACACAAATTTCATTATGCACTAAATTATTTTAAATATTGTTTTATGTTAGTCATTTCTAAAGGATTATTAAGTTTACAAATATAAAGGCATCAATCCTCATATAATCATCCGTCGTCATCCGTTACGTCATTCGTCACGGGAGCGTAATTATTTTGACCGCACAGATTTTCGTAAATAATAAAAATGTTGAACGTTGTAAAATATAATGCGTGTAAGATCGTAATTGATGAGAAGTTATCTTACATGCAAAACAAAATGACAGTAATCGATGAAGTAACATTAGTGCGCATATGTACATAATCGTTTACTAGTGATGAAATAAAGAAAACAAAGTTGCTTTTATTTGACTCATCCCAACGGATCTAAAAGTTCTGCGCAAAAACATGGACAAGGAGGAGAAAAATCTCGCTGGTATCGTGAATCTCTTCAAATCTGTAGAACCAGACATAATTCCAGTGTTTGTTGCTCGTCAACTGGAGCGATTGCCCCCGATACTATTTGACTACATGGTCTGTACAAAATTGCTGAGGGATCTACAACTAATGCAAAACCAAAATAATGAGGTAAAATCAAGTTATGCTACACTAAAACAGCTGAAGGAGTTGAGATCTGATGTTATTCAAAAGAAGAACAATTCGTTACTGCCGTCAGCGTTAAAAGTGAACACGAGACGAGGTGCTTGGCCACTAGATAGTGGCCCTATGGGACTTTCGTATCTCAACATTAAACGAGTACGTAAATTACAATAATGTACCATTGATTAATGACAAACCCTGTATTATACCAAAGTATAGGAAAATTGTGCAGGTAGTTGAAAAACGAACGGAACGCAAATCATGTAGGTAGCAACAACGGTCCGTGGCTGGTAGCGGGGTATGCAAAAGCGACAGCGGAACGGTGAGTCATAACTGTCATAAACCTATTATTGCGTGTTTTAGATTATTACTTAATTATTGTAAAAGTAGAAATGTATAAAAATAAAACTTGGTACTTACGTGTTACGTATATAGTATTGACACTAAATCATTTTAACACGTATAAAACCTATCACTTTGTAGCAACATTACTTGCTAATAACATTCTCAGCAAATATCAGGTCATACGAAGTATTTCGTTTTGAAACTAAGTATTGTCCAAACAATTTTAAAAAGAAGCTCAGATCACTTCGAAGTAATCGTTCTGAAACGAAGGATTGGCTACTTTAAGAAAAGTATTTTGTATTTTATCACTATGAAATAACTGTATTATAATGCTATAGTTAAGCAAAAAGCGACCAACCCTGTTTTTTTGAGAAAATGAGTTATAATGCCTATGAAACTTATGTCATAGGCATTATAACTCATTTTAATAAAACCTTAGTTTTATTTACTTGTGGTAAGCAGAATCCGACTATCGCAGCTGGTCTGGCTTCTGCAAATTTTATTTATAATGGAATAGTTCCTATTTTTTTATTTGCATAAGCCGACCACAGAAATGGTCTAATTTTGCAAAAATATTTTTGGCGTATTATAATATTTTTGCTTGATAAGATTTCTTCCATGTTTTGATCTCGTGTAGCATCACACAGGGGGCAGGGCTATGGAAAGAACTCATATAAGCATAACAGGCCCTTGATTCGTTCTAAGTGTATTTTATACGGTAATTACGATTTGCGGAATAACACCATTGATTTGGCTTTGCATATCTCTCAGTTCCAGTATAATGTCCAAACCTCAATAAGCTGAAGGAGACCATTTCTATGGAGGCATTTTGCAAAAAACAAAATTATGAATTGTTGCAATAAGCAGAAAACGACTACGTGTTTAACTCAAAAGTTTATTAACAAAACTGATCAATTTTCTAGTTATAAATAGCTCATTTTGTAGCATTTGAAATATCTTTTGATATAAGTATAACATTTAAATCAATTATGTAATGTACATAAAAAGCAGCGAAAACCCCTTTAAACGGCTGTATCTCAAAATGTGTTTTTCGTCGATGGTCGCTTTCTGTTTAACAATGCTCAATTATTAGAGAGATGTCTAATGTAATTTATAAAGTAAATGATAGATACTCGGTTGATCTGTTTTCAAACGACTCGGATAACTTGGATGATGTCGGTACAAATCGACTCAGATGACTTCAGACAACGTCGTATGTTCGATGCTATTTAAATACCCTCTCCACTTTGCAGTAATTAATGTGACCGCTGCATCGAGAGGACCTTAGCAAGTTGAGTGCTTTTCTTATTAATCTGTTATGCTGCTACTTTGTTACTGTGTTTTATAACTGTGTATCACTTCATTGTAAGGTAATGAACTGATCAATAAATAGTCAGTGAGATTATAGTCAACGGAGATTATCATTGATCATTGATTGATTGTTTTTAAATGTTTTTCTCTAAGTTATTATGCCTAGTGTAACTAAGGCAAATATAAATATTTAACTATAACCAATTATTACGTTTAAATTGTTATTATGATAGATATTTATTGATAAATATCTATGTTGGTTATTGGTTGAATAATATTACAAAACATATTTGCCACATAGTTTCTTTCCGGTTTTCTTCTATAGTGATGTATTCTCAATCCAGAGTTCAAATAAATAAACATTTTAAAGAATTGCAAACCTATTTCCTTGTTGTTATTCAATACTCCTTACTTAGGAAATTTATTGTGTAGCTGTAGCTACCAGGTACTGTAGATTTTCAGAAAGTTCCAGTATTTTATAGGATAGCAACTTGCTTTTAAATATTAGGTGCAGATAAGTTTTATCTCCTATAATTGCTGAGACATAAATAAATGAAAGCTAAGCGATGCTAAGTATTATTAAATTTCCCAAGATTAGCTCAGCTAAAACTCGACAAACCTGATCAACCTGAGGCTAACATTATCAAAGTTATTAAGTTTGATAATCTTAGATTACTATTGATCCTTATAATATGTTTATAAATCTCACACGTGCAAAACAGTTGCGATAGGTGCAGCTGCGCCGTCAGTCGGTGACGTAAGCTAGGTACCGGTAGTGTGTAAGGTGACTGTCACTGATAAGGATAACGAAACATAGGTAGGTACGGGTATATTTATGTAATAAAGCAACAGCAGGAGACTTTGTTAAATGTCAGTAAAGTTCACAAAGGGTGAAAAAGAGTTTCGAATCGTAAGAAAAAATCTAAATATTGGTTCGTTGGTAAGTCTGGCGTAACGAGAGATATGGAGTGTAACTTTAGAGCGGTGGATATAAAAACTCTTATTTTTATAACGAATATACAAGCAAGACGACAGAATACGATATCATTAATTACATACGTGTTAATTAAGACTCAGGAAACGGTGTCTTTCGAGAAAATAAATATGAAAAAAAGAGAAAGGCAACATTGCATATAAATTTCTAGTATCAGAGTCTAAACTATTAATTTACCTGGATGAAAAAATTTGCCCATGAGGTATAGTATAGGCATATATAGTATAGGTACATATTTAGGCATTTTGTGAATTTTAAATGCAAAGATGCGAACAGAAGGTTCCCTGTAGACGGCCAAAACAAACACAACAATGTATAAAGGTTCTTGTCGTTTCACTAGTTTTAACTGTTCAGCATGCCGGGTCTCATTATCGAGGCTGTTAGCAATGTTCTATTCGTTGTGCGTGAATCATTCCTATCTACCTTTCGATTTAATGAAAATTGTTGTAGTGCCTGTAGTGTAGAATAAAACGGGTGACCTCTCTGATAAAAATAACTACAGGCCTATTTCCCTTGCAACGACTATAGCTAAAGTGTTTGACGGTTTACTTAGTACACAGTTTGATGGTTATGTTACACTACACGATAATCAGTTTGGGTTTAGATTCCAATTATCTACAGAGAGTGCCATACTGTGTCTTAAGCATATCGTCAGATATTACACATATCGAAAGACGCCGCGGTGTATGCGTGTTTCCTTGATCTGTCAAAAGTGTTTGACCTTGTGTCGTATGACCTTACATGGGAAAAGCTTGTTAGCATTAATTTACCCACTTATTTTGTATACATTTTTATATATTGGTATACACAGATCAATAGCGTCATAAGGGCGGGTGCAATGTCGGAGTCGTATCGGATGGAATGCGGTGTGAGGCAGAGGGGACACTCTTTGATTATATATCTGTCTAGATAGAGAAATGTAAACATACAACACGCAAAGACCAGCCCAAGTTAGGCACAATGTGTGAGTAGCGCTAGTTAACATATTGTCTTATAACTGGCAAAGTGTGCGTGTTTAGGGATACCAGCATAAAAAGGTACTATTTATTACAAATCTACTAATCCACTATTCATTACAAAATCATATCGAAATTGTGAGTTAAAATGATTATGAATATAATTGATATGTGTGGGGGGGGGGGGATATATATATATATATATATATATATCTCAGATTTATATATATATATATATGTTTTTTTTTATACAGATATAAAAAAAACATATATATATATTTGTTTAAACATATATATATATGTGTTTTTTGTTATATATATATCTCCGGGATATATAGAACCATTATTATGAAAGTATTTGTTTTTAAAAAAAAAACATTTTGTTTTCAACTTGAATAAACCCTTCTATCCGTTTTGCCCCAGTTTACTCTAGCTGCTAGCCGACGCACATGACATCACAGGCCGTCATCGGCGGTGATTGGTGATCGGCCGCTCACTTCAACTCACTGTAACTGAGAACATATGGTTATCTCATTGTGACGACGTGGTTCTGTATATCTCTGTGATCTTTTACCCTCTTCAGTGATGCAAATATAGTTACTTAACTTCTATGTAAGTAGCTATTGTACAATTTCGCCGTGTTTTTAGTGTTTTAAATGGGTATGACGTCTCTATTGGTAAAATCTCATTGGGTTTACGTTAGTAACTTAAGTTACACTGACGACATGGTGCTAGTGAGTGCGTCGATCTGTAGTTTGCGTAAGCTGATGCTGGTCTATGAGGAGTATGCAGTTAAGCAAGGTATAATATCACTAAAAGTCAATTCATGGTCTTTGGTCCGGGTGTCAAGTACACTAGAGATATACCGCCTGTGTATCTCAATGGTGTTACCCTGGACTGAGTGGAATAGCTTAAATATTTGGGGCATTTGGTCACATTTGACCTCAAGAATCATGCTGATATTGAAAGGGAGCGGATGGCGCTGTCAAAAAGAGTGTTTTTTTTTTGGCCTGCAAGTTTGCTAGGTGTACAAGAGAGATGAAAATAAAGCTGTTTAGAGCTTATTGCATATAATTTTACACGTGCAGCCTGTGAGCTAACTACACGAAAAGGATCTACAGCGTTCTTTGCTTTCCAATACACCAACGAATTCAGGGTGGTGCTGGAGCTGCTCCGCTTCTGTAGCGCCTCTGGCATGTTTGCGGAGGCGCGCACCAGCTGCTTCCATGCGAAAATGCGCAAGCGAGCCGCGTCATTGGTGCGCAGAGTGCGGGCCAGCTTCAATACCATCTTGGCTATGATAGCAGGGAGGTTGGACTGTCCCTATATTCAACATTGTAGCGGCAGACATGTTGCTACAATGCCGGCTTATATAAAGTAGTTTTAATTTCTTTTTGTATATGGGTTTGTTCTTTTTGTTACCTGAAATAAAAGCATATAATTTAATTTAGTATAAACAAGACACATGTTAAATAACTAAAACCCGGCTACGGTCGGGTAAAAAATAGCCATGATACTCTTGCGATGAAGAAAAATATATCGATACCTTGCTTGTCAAAATCGGACCTAGTTTTTAGTATTAACACATAACCCTTACTTTTCCGTGCCGTAGTCGGGTAAAAAAATAGCCTATGACACCATACTTGAAGATGAATCGATTGACATCTCGTTTTTTCAAAATCGAACCAATAGGGGCGAACGCTATGGTGGAACATCCACATAACCACATACATACGTACATACATAGACTGTTAAACTGATTACCCTTTCCTTGCTCTGCTATTGTTGCGTAAAAACAAGCGGGCGTTGGTCGTGGTCCAGTAGGTGGTCGATTAGGTAATCTTTAAAAAGAAGGTCCTAACAGAGAAACTAGGTGGACAGCTGTTGGTCGGTTAAGATCAAGTTTTCCTAACTGACCACCTATGTGGAAAAAGCTAGGGGTCTGATAAGATCATGTTTTCCTAACCGGCCACTCGGGTATACCGCTGGTGTTCTGATAGGAACAAAATTCTTAACTGATCACCCAGGTGGATGGTTTGAGTGGTCCGTTAGTAATAATGCAAGAAATGGCATAATGTTTATACCGACTCCTCAGCCATACATTTTGGAGAAACTTAAGTTTACTTGGAAAATATGGCTGTGGTATCTTGAATATTGTAATTTTATTCATGTAGGAGTATCTTGGAGTGGAATATGAGAAAATCTTATTTCAAAATTTATGTAACTTTTTCAATTTTATTAAGTACTAGTAGTAGTTAGTATGCGGTATTAACTAACGACACTACACTTAAACAACTTACGTGTCGTTAAATGCCTATTTTTTACCTGACTGCACGGAAGGTAATGGTTTTATCAGCCTATGTATGTTTAAATTAAAATTTTCTAGCTTTCGCCCGCGACTTCAGCCGGACTACATTTTATCACGGAGAAAAGCATCCTATGTTCATCTAGGATATTAAAAAACAATGCAAAAGTATAGCACCAACGCTCTTGATGATTTTTGACAGATTTGTTATTATTTCGTTTCCACGGCAACATGATTCCGTTCTTTACATTTTTAGTAATTGATTTTTCATTTCTCCCGTGGCAACTTATCTTATCAACTTAAAGTATCCTATGTTGGTCTCTATATTACACAGTACCTATTTACAAAGTTTCATCAAAATTGGATCAGCCGATTTGGCGTGAAAGTTCAAACAAACAAACAGAAAACGTTTCACTTTTCTATACATGTAATAAAGCAATAGGAAAGAAAAGTCTTTACCAAGAAATTGAAAAAAAAAGGTCTAGCCTAGGTTACAAGTCTACTTAAAATATGTAAGCTACTGAACAAGAATCTAACGTTTTTTAAAATCGTGTCTTTCTGTATGTTTGTTTGCGCATCACGTACAACTACTGGACCCATTGCTTAGGGTTTGTCTTAAAAACTAACAAACACAGTAGAACTCCATTTTTAAAAGCGAAAATAATATATTTTCTTTCAATTTTACAATATGGGTATATGTCCTTGATGGGCACGTCACATAATATGTAATTAATTTATTTGCTTAACTCAAAACTTGTCATTAATGAGTATGAAATAAGAATATATAATTAAATTTTATTTAGTCAAACACAAGAGTGTTTGACTTTTTAGTTCGTTCGAGGGTAATGGAGATGTATATTTTTTTTAAATATTTATTATTATTTGAACACAGTAAGTAAATAAAATGACTTATATTCCCATTGATTGAAACATAATCCTTCGTCTAGAATAGAGTATACTTTAATCTGGCCACCCTCCACCACCCCATCTCCCCCTCTCCCCACCGCCCCCTCTTAATCCCATTAAACTCTTGCATCATTGAGCAAAATTCTTATAACTTCCCTTCGACTGACGGAAAGAAAAATATCGGAATACCCTAAGAACAAATCCATTTTCTTCTCAGAAATGTTCAGAGCGGGTCGCATGTGCGTTATTTATGAATTCCAGAACAAAACCGATAAAACTTGGAAAAATATGAATTTGAATCTGGTTTTTACGTGTTCCAATCCTTTGTTGCATGATTATTGGATTAGACTGTTTATGGTAAAACTTGGAATAAACTTTTTATGATATCGCTTAAATATGGATTATTTAGACATTTGAATAATAGTCATAAAGTCATTGGCCCAGCTAAAAACCATTTTCACTTGCTACGCTACACGCTTGAACTTTGTGGTTTTTCAACATGACAGGGGTAGAAGTGGTAGTTTTTCACGTGTTAGGCCTCTTACGCAAGAGTCCACCGGGCAGTACCACACCTGATTGCTTAATTAACAGATCTCCAAGTCGATGCGACACGATTTGCGTTCGTATAATACTACTTGTATTAAGAACGCAATAGAGCGGAACAAGGGCTCCAAAGTGTTCGCAAGAGATCTGTCTATTGGGCAAAGCCTGTTGACGAAGCTGAAAACCGACAGTGGCATCATTGTTTCGTCGAGGCCAGAGATTTTGAGTGAGCTCGAGAAGTTCTATGGACAATTATACACCAAATCGCGTAGTCCTCCTAGCACGACTAGCGATGCAAGAACCCGTTTGACCCGACATTATACCGAAGATATCCCAGACGTCAGCCTATACGAGATCAGAATGGCTCTCAAACAGCTTAAGAGCAACAAGGCACCAGGAGAGGACGGAATAACGACAGAGCTACTGAAAGCGGATGGAACACCGGATAGTATGTAAACACTTCTGTTTCGGTTTGAAGGGCAATGTTACCAGCAAAATGACTGGGCAATGAGACTTCACAACCAATGTCTCGGCCGACGAGCGCGGTGCTGTGTCGCGCAACATTTGCAACCATAATTATTATTCTGCGTGGCGCATGGCGCTGCAATTGCAGGCGTGACGCTTACTTAAACCTGTTAGACATGTCACAAAACGGAATAAAAAAAATTACACGGTCATTATGACGTTTTCCTTAGATTTAAAAATATTAGTTTATGAAACGGTTGCATAATGAGGGCTATTAAAACACGAGAGTGAGTTTAAAAAACCAGCCGTAGGCGAGTTTTTTTATAGTATCACTCGAATGTTTTAATAGCTTTTCATAAACTACTATTGTTGTCACAAGTCTAACAGGTGTAAGTAAGCGTAAAAACCCCGACGACGATGGAGCCAAGCCGTTGCTTTTATGGGAAAAATAGTTATGATAGGTGTTTTCTTATTAGAGACGTGCCGTGCGTAATGTATGCTACCATTTTTGAGTTCTAAATCGGGTTGTTCGATATAAGTGTAGATAAAATAAAATACCTTATTGAATAAAGTCGTGGGCAAAAGCTAAAAATAGACTATAACATTAAACCTTTGAATGTCAACCAAGATAAATCCTAGAGAAATTAGATAAATGCTCGAAATAAAATAAACTAAATTCTTATTTTAAATTATTTTATCACAAGATCCGTTACAAGTTTTCTTCGAAGTTTTTCGAAGTGACTTCGAAAAACCATTTTGTTTTCGTTTTGAGTGCGGATTTATGGTATGAGTAATCCATACCAATATATAAAAGTGAAACGTTGTCTGTTTGTTTGTATGTTTGTTAGTTTGGGGAGCTTTAACGCGATAACGGCTGGACGGTTTTTTCATGAAATTTTGAAAATTGTATGTTTCCAAGGGAATACTGAAAAATATTGATTACTCGCTATAAGGAACAGTTGCCACGGAAACGAAATAACAAGTCTGTCAAAAACATCCAGAGAATTGGTGCTATACATACTTTGCATTGTTTTTTAATATCCTAGAAGAACATGGGATGCTTTTTTTCCCGATTAACTGTAGTCCCCGTGGACGAAGTCGCGGGCGGGAAAACTAGTCGAACATATAATAAATTGCGCACAAAAAGTACGCATATTAAAATGCCATCTATGTTTTCATTGTACCAAACTGTTCAGGATATATTATAAGAATTCTAACAAAAGAAAAATATTGCCTTTACAATGTGCTCTTGAATTATAGCGCAGCGACAAATTATTGAAGACCTGTTGCAATGAACATGTTCACATTCGAACGTGCAGCTTAGCATGAGAGTAGAACATGAGAGAGATCAAGTTTTACTGGTTACAAGTTGTACCGTATGAAGAGCAGGCTTCAGGTTTACAACTTTCCCAGGGATATAAAATTTGTTAGAATTTTCGTCGCCTGTATAAAAGTATATTTTCTAGCATCGTGGTAAACTCCACAATGTGCTATAGTGGAAACAAGGGGATTTTAATGTATTGAGTATGTGCATTGTTCGAGAAGGAAAACCTGAGAGAATTCGTATGAGTTTGCAAAGAGGTTTTATAATGTTCCGTTCTCATAGTTAGGAGTTTAAAAATTCGAAACCTTTTGACTTGAAATGTAAACAGAAACCCAAGTTATAAGATAGTAGCAAATTTCTATTAACCATGACCATCTCTGGTCCAATATAAGTTTAAATTTGGCATTTTAGATCTTGTTAATGGTTAACACTTTATTATATACCATAAGAACAGAAGAATCAATTAAAGGAACCTTGGCGTTTCATTAATCACCACGATTACTGCTTGCCACCTCAACGACCTATCAAAAAATATTTTAACTTTAATTAGGTTTAAAAAAATACGGACTGTACACTGCCAAACAAACGAGAGAAGCATAGCAAATAGCGGCTGGGTACACGCATACATATGCGTGAGAGGATCATTTGTGGTGTTCTGTGGTTGATACACAAGAACGCATTGATAACTTGATAGGATTAGCACGGCTAAAAAGGGCGATATCTTGCTTCGATGTGGCAGCTGATCGGGCATTACATGATGTAATCGTGTGCGTGCAGATCTGCATATTGGGTGTTTCGCAGGCGGTTTGGCGGTATAGACTCCATCTTTTTTTTAAACCTTCTTGATTAACACAGCTCGTCAGATGCTCAGATAAATAATGCAACGCACCGTTCGCTTATAAAATTCCTTCCAGACGCAGTCTCAATCAGATATGCAGATCTTTTAGACTCGATCTAAAATCTGATAGGTACAACAACAGGTATAAAACTTAGTACAGTATTTGCAATAGAAGGCTGATTTAGGATCACTATAATATATACAATTTTATTAGTAGCTCCTCTGCTATTTGTACTGTTGGTAGATGTCACGTTTGTTATTGATTTCGTACTAGCAAGCGAAACTTTAAAATGCTTATGGACGTCTGTTAAGAATTTGAAAACGTTATTGCGTGCACACTTTTCACATACTTTTAATGTGATTTGATCGCATTATAATTTGGGATTACATAATCTTTCGTGAATTAAATTCATGTTTCAAGACTGTACGGGTCTGTTCGCGCACATATTAATATCAAAATACCGTTTTGACTTACCTCAACGTCTCGATTAAGTAGCATTAACCGTAGTCCCGAGTAGTTTGCAGAATCCAGATTGCGTGTTTCAGCGTTGTGAACTGCGGACGTTATTTCCAACTGTCCCTTTCTGGTTTTTTTAATTTGTCAATTCAAAAATTGTTGCGCTTATAAACCCGTTTTAATCTTGCAAACAAGAATTTGGGAACTTAACTAATCATCCTCGATAAAAATTTATTAAGTAACACTATTCAGAAGTCTTTTGCTTATGGTGTCTCAGTTTTTCCTTAAATATTAATAGTTACTTACAGATTCTATATTTTATTTTATACATTTTAGTTTATATTTATAATAATTAGTAAGAAGGGATGCAAACGAAATTTAAATCGTTAAAGATCCTAAATGCTCACTCGAAATGAAAAATGATACGAGAAACTTAGATGATTTTCCAATACCTATTCAATGATGCTCCACTTTACATAGTTTGTCTACTTTCAGTTTTTTCTTTTTACAATATGGCGTCTGGTTGTTGCCATATTGAACTTTGATTGCTCTCATGTATTTGGAAGCACTCGCAAGATTAGAACAAATTGATTGACGTACAAATCATCCAAATCACTGGCACTGTTCTTTTGTGGCACTGTGTAAACCAATTTGGTCTACACAGTGCCACAAAAGAACAGACATACAAACAAGGGCTTATTAACATATTACCAGGTCTTTGCGTTGCACAGTCTGGTAAAAATAGCATAGCATCTAATCTAACCTAAACTTTATATTTTTTGGGAAGATTTACCTTAATTTTACCGCTGCAGTTTAAATTTAGATCATAAAAAGTAAAACGTGTGGTATCTTCCTGTTATAACTCATTGAAATTGGTCGTAAACAAAAAGTGACGACGATTAAATGTAACACACACAATAATTGGACACGTGCTATACACGATACAATAATTTTTTTCATTATTTGCTAGATGATGTTATAGCAAATTGGCTTAACCTTCCTCTATGCTCATCTATATATATATATCACAATCGCGCCAATGATATATATATATATATCATTGGCGCGATTGTTATGATAGCAGTAGTAAAAAAAAACTAAATAATGCATATTATTTAGTTTTTTTTTATCAATATTCTAAGGTATTGTTTCAGATCATTCGATTAACGACGAAGAAAAAAGAAGGTTTATGATTTTTACTGGTATGTATGTATGTATGTTCATCTGTTCTCTCATAACTTGTAAACTATTTATCATAATTTGACAAATGAGGAATCATTGAAAGTGTCTTGATTATCCGCTGGTTATAGACTATTTGACGTCACATTAAATTGATTTGGCGCCCTCTATAGGACATAAGGAAACAAATTAAAAAAATAAAATATAGCGCTATTTTGGCAAAAGAAAGCTTTTGTTTCTTTTGATGCCCAAAATAGCGCTATATTTTACTTAAATCATTTCAATAAATAACAATAAAAATTATAATATATATATATATTATATTGTTTGCTGTTGCTCGCAACTTCGATTGTATGCAACCGATAATTTGGAATAACATCTAAAATCATGCCTCACAATTAGTGTGAGCCAAACATATTATATTCTCTTCAAACTTACCTAAAATATCTAAATACCTACGTCACCTTTTCGGCAAAGTTGCTTAAGTGCCATTTTGGCCAAATAGACTTATGTACTCATATATCGTTAGAATCAGCAGTTTTTTTTGCATCGACCTGTCAATATATCGGAATATATTTTTGCGCTTTAGCGACACCAAAATTGACAAGATTTTGGAGACCTTTTATCTAAAACGTTGTCTTTTTTGCAACTATGTTGATTTAATCAGTTTTTCGCCACTAACTCGGACCATAAAAACATTAAAGTGAATATTCTATTTGCTTGTTTACTAACCTATGCCACTCTAGCAATTATCTAGCTCTCAAACAAGAAACCATAGTGTTTTAGCAAAATCACCTTTTATCTTATAAGTCTTATTACAGACAGGTGTGGTTTGGTCAAAACAACGGGGTGATAAGACCAAATAAACGTATTTTAGTCATTTTTGTTTATCCTTTTATTTTATTTTGGGGTATGTAATAAATTTTGGAATGTTATTTAGCACCATAAAAAGTGGCATTATGAAATTAACCCAAAATATTTGTGAGTTCAATAAAATTTTATCAAAGGAATTGGATAACACTTTAACCCCCTTACTTATAAAAAGTTATTCAATGAAAACGTTAAAAAAACTGCCATTTCGAAAAATGATCGAAAATAGTTTTAAGCTAGGCAAAGACAGTTTCACAGAGCCACTAGTTTATAACAAGACATCCGTTCAAAAACTAAAAGCCGACTACTGTCGGGCAAATAGTCGGGTAATAATGAAAAACTTATTTACATTTCTGCACCTTTTGTTATCTCCATGAGGGTCATTCACACAGGAGATCATTAGAAAACGTTCTATCTTGTTTTTCCTTTCATCGAAAGCTTGTTTTTTTCCCCCATTTTAAGGTATTATAATTGATCCAGGTATGCCTATAGTTTGCAACATAAGTGGTATTTCAACCATTTTGCCTCTTTACCTTTAAAATTAGGGGCGGGGAAAAGTTGCTAAACTCCAAATAATTTAACGTACTCTAATATTTCATTTTGCTGAATTACCTCGTGTTATACTATTTGAACCAGTTATATTTGCTGATCATCTGTGAGTTTATTGTTATCAATCAGTACATTATTCTTAAGCACCAACTATCTTGGCATACAGACTTAAAGTAAATATCGTTTCTGCCAATATCATAGCATAATGTCTAAGTGCACTTACTACATCAAACTTAAATATCAAAATTCTAAAATACATGGTATTTCAGTTTAAAACTGTCATGTGAATTGTGTGTGTGGAACTTAATTCTTGTTCCGTAAAATTTAGATTTAGCCAAACACTAATATGGTTTACCATTGGTAGAGATAAGTAAAGAGACAATTAAAATATATAAGTAGCAAATTTATCGTAAAATTTAACAAACATTTTTATGACATTATTTCTGGCTTAAATAAGAAATACTTTCGGTTGTTATTTGGCATAATCACATAACGTCTATTATATCATTCCTTTCATGAAATGAGATAATGTTTTGCGCTAAATTAGATTTAATTTTTACCTAAGATAATTGAGGTTACAGTATCCAAACAGGTTAAATGAACCAAATAGCGTGCCTTGAAAGAGGTTTATATCCAATAGTGGTTGATGATGATGGTGATGATGATGATGACAGTTTACAAAATAATAATACTGAACTATATAATTACTTAACTCATCATCATAATCAGCCTGTGTTCATACACTGCTGGAGATAACCTTCTCCTAACGAATGCCGCAGAGCCCGATCTGTGGCTCTTCTCATCCAGATTCTGCCAGCCGCCTTCGGCAGTTCATGTCTCCACCAGGCCGGTGGGCGTCTTACACTACGTTAGCCAAGACGTGGTGTCCACTCGAGGATACATATACCCCAGCAGTTGTCTGTCTTTCGAGAAATGTGTTATATTATGTATTATATATACACAAGCTGTACCCGCGGCTTCGCACGCATGGCCATTTCTATAGGTTAAAAGAACTCTATTACTATTCCAAGACCTATACCAACATTTGAACAACATGCTTTATACCGTCAAAAAGTTTTTATCGATTGCTCGGCTTCTACTCATCGGATTGAGATATTACGTACACCAGTATTTAAGTCAACCCTAAGCTATCCAACAGTGAAAACCTCAATCGGTTCAGTAGTTTTTACGTGATGCGTGAACAGACTAACAGACAAGCAGAAAGACACGATTCATAAAAATGATTTATTCATTTTCATTAGCTTATTTTTCGTAACCTATTTTTTTAAAATATCTTCCATTTACAGAACTTACTGCTTTATTATAAGTATAGTGTTGCCATTCACTTTTGGGTAGTATAATAAAAACGTGTGTTTTATTACATTATTTTAATCATGCCTATAAAATAATACCGTGACATACCTTCTTACTGACTGACTGACTGACTGACAGACAACGTCCAATCTAAACCGGTTGACCTAGGTATTTGAAATTTGGAGGAATATTCCTTGAGTATCCTAGAGGTGAACTATGGAAATATCTATAAACCCAAGAACATGAATACCAACTCCAAAAAAAAAAACCTATATTCTGCGGGAACCTTTAATTTACCGGTATGAAAAGTATCCATTTTCCTACCTCGTAGTATGAACTCAAATCATGCCAAGTTTAATTTGAATTCAATCAGTAGTTTCGGCGTAATGCGCGTCCAAGATACAGGTAGTCAGACAGACAGACAGACAGACAAAAGACAAAAATGAAAAAAAAACAGTTTTGGCTTCAGTTCGAATAATAATCAAAATGGTCTCCAAAAAAATTTACTAAATATCTTCAATATACAGAATTTGGACCCATATCCCGCAGGAACCCTTTATTTTTTTCGGTATAAGAAGTATCCTCAATTTTCACGCATTATATAAACTATGACAGTGCCACGTTGCATCAAAATCCGTGCAGTAGTTTCAGCTTGATTTGTGTTCTTTTAAATAACTTTCATTCCCTATCCTGTGGGAACCCTTTGATTTATCGGGATTAAAAGTATCCAATGTCCTACCTCATAGTATGAACTCAAATCATGCCAAATTTAATTTGAATTTATTCAGTAGTTTCGGCGTGATGCCTAGCCAAGATACAGACAGACAGACAAACAGGCAGATAGATAGACAGACAGACAAATATGAAAACAAAAACAGTTTTGACTTCAGTATAGAATACAGAACAACCTCAAAAAAAATTTACTTAATATCTTCAATGTACAGAATTTGACCTGTTACAGTTTTATTATAAGTATAGATAGTTACATACAAACAAAAACTCAGAATATGAAAAGGAAGAATATAAACTCTTACATACTTGTAGGTACCTACTGACTTTCACAGTAGGTACTTACTTATATCCAGGAAGAGTAGCAACTGTCAAAGTCAATCTATGCGTTTGTTTGTCTTCCAGTCCAGCATGAGGCCATGGCATGGAGAGCATGGTCATTCAGAGACTAAAGGATTGGTATAAAATTATATTATATTGTCGTATGGTCTCTAGAGACCACATTTCATATGATAGTACTATTTATACTAACTATCTATCCCTGGCTATCGTTATGTAGATATAATATAACTATGTAGTTAGCAAGAACGTGATTATGCGTGATGGCAGGAAATATTTGCGTGACGTGTCCACTCATCATAAGGAATCAGCGCAGATTAAACACTAATTGATCACGTTCACCCAGTTCACGAGCTATGCAAAATCATACGCAAGTACGCAACTACGAAAGCCTCAATTTTCTCTTCAAATTTGACTAAAATCTTACCTCTTACTTATAAAAAATTATGCAATGGTTATGCAATGATTAGTAATTCTGTGCAGTACAATATTGTACTGCGCAATATTACTAATCATTGAATAACTTTTTATAAGTAAGGGGGTTAAAGTGTTATCCAATTCCTTTGATAAAATTTTATTGAACTCACAAATATTTTGGGTTAATTTCATAATGCCACTTTTTATGGTGCTAAATAACATTCCAAAATTTATTACATACCCCAAAATAAAATAAAAGGATAAACAAAAATGACTAAAATACGTTTATTTGGTCTTATCACCCCGTTGTTTTGACCAAACCACACCTGTCTGTAATAAGACTTATAAGATAAAAGGTGATTTTGCTAAAACACTATGGTTTCTTGTTTGAGAGCTAGATAATTGCTAGAGTGGCATAGGTTAGTAAACAAGCAAATAGAATATTCACTTTAATGTTTTTATGGTCCGAGTTAGTGGCGAAAAACTGATTAAATCAACATAGTTGCAAAAAAGACAACGTTTTAGATAAAAGGTCTCCAAAATCTTGTCAATTTTGGTGTCGCTAAAGCGCAAAAATATATTCCGATATATTGACAGGTCGATGCAAAAAAAACTGCTGATTCTAACGATATATGAGTACATAAGTCTATTTGGCCAAAATGGCACTTAAGCAACTTTGCCGAAAAGGTGACGTAGGTATTTAGATATTTTAGGTAAGTTTGAAGAGAATATAATATGTTTGGCTCACACTAATTGTGAGGCATGATTTTAGATGTTATTCCAAATTATCGGTTGCATACAATCGAAGTTGCGAGCAACAGCAAACAATATAATATATATATATATTATAATTTTTATTGTTATTTATTGAAATGATTTAAGTAAAATATAGCGCTATTTTGGGCATCAAAAGAAACAAAAGCTTTCTTTTGCCAAAATAGCGCTATATTTTATTTTTTTAATTTGTTTCCTTATGTCCTATAGAGGGCGCCAAATCAATTTAATGTGACGTCAAATAGTCTATAACCAGCGGATAATCAAGACACTTTCAATGATTCCTCATTTGTCAAATTATGATAAATAGTTTACAAGTTATGAGAGAACAGATGAACATACATACATACATACCAGTAAAAATCATAAACCTTCTTTTTTCTTCGTCGTTAATCGAATGATCTGAAACAATACCTTAGAATATTGATAAAAAAAAACTAAATAATATGCATTATTTAGTTTTTTTTTACTACTGCTATCATAACAATCGCGCCAATGATATATATATATATATCATTGGCGCGATTGTGATATATATATATAGATGAGCATAGAGGAAGGTTAAGCCAATTTGCTATAACATCATCTAGCAAATAATGAAAAAAATTACTGTATCGTGTATAGCACGTGTCCAATTATTGTGTGTGTTACATTTAATCGTCGTCACTTTTTGTTTACGACCAATTTCAATGAGTTATAACAGGAAGATACCACACGTTTTACTTTTTATGATCTAAATTTAAACTGCAGCGGTAAAATTAAGGTAAATCTTCCCAAAAAATATAAAGTTTAGGTTAGATTAGATGCTATGCTATTTTTACCAGACTGTGCAACGCAAAGACCTGGTAATATGTTAATAAGCCCTTGTTTGTATGTCTGTTCTTTTGTGGCACTGTGTAGAACAAATTGGTTTACACAGTGCCACAAAAGAACAGTGCCAGTGATTTGGATGATTTGTACGTCAATCAATTTGTTCTAATCTTGCGAGTGCTTCCAAATACATGAGAGCAATCAAAGTTCAATATGGCAACAACCAGACGCCATATTGTAAAAAGAAAAAACTGAAAGTAGACAAACTATGTAAAGTGGAGCATCATTGAATAGGTATTGGAAAATCATCTAAGTTTCTCGTATCATTTTTCATTTCGAGTGAGCATTTAGGATCTTTAACGATTTAAATTTCGTTTGCATCCCTTCTTACTAATTATTATAAATATAAACTAAAATGTATAAAATAAAAATAAATTATCATAATAAAGTCCCTTTTTTATATAAAAATCAAACTAAAAAGAGGCAAACATGCTTTAGATTTATGATTTTGAAATATGGCATGCAGTCGTAGGCATCATGCATTTAATTTGACGTGATCAGCTAGAACCTGGCTAACTAGTTTCATACCTCCGACTGCATCTTAAATTTAAATCAAAATTCTAAAGCTGGTTTGCCTCTTGTTAGTTTGATTCACTGTCTGACACTAGTGTGACAAAACGGTGTGACCGCGAGTCCGTCGCCGATATTTTGTTTACATAATTATGTATTATTTTCGAGTTTACAAAAGGAATAATTAAGCAAACATTTAACAAAAAGGCAGGCCTGCTTGGAACTTTTCCTCTATCTTCGAAAAAAAAGAGCCCATGGGCATTCTCCCCATCTTAACATACGGCGCACACACATGGTCTTTGACATGTGTTTAGAGATCCGCCTTCGAGGTTTGCCAGCGAGCTATGGAGCGCAGTATTCTGGGCGTGAAGCTGACAGATTGCATCCGGTATACCATAATGCGCTCCAACACAAAAATTGTGCACGTGACTCGGAAAGCGGCCAAGCTGAAATGGGACTGGGAGGACACTTCAGCCAAATGACAAAGTCAATTTAAGCCATAACGACATCAGATTAGGTTCCACTAAACAAAAAGTGGCGTCGCGGTAGACCAAGAAGGAGATGATGAAATGACCTAGATTCCTATTTGAAGCAATTGCCATACGTAGCACAGAGCCGGAAAAAATAGAGAGAATAAGGTGGCATTTGGCCTGCACTGGAAAGCCGTAGGCTCTTAATAATAAAAATAATAATAAACCCATAGGGGTGGCTTTGTGGCAAGCCGTCAGTGCGTGGTGACACTGCGGACCCCGAGACACTCCCTGGGGCTAAATTAAACCCCTGAACCCGAAGCTTGCCTTAAATGGACGCCTGGGGGTGGAGACGCAAGAGCTAAGAAACTAACCTCCAAGGATGGAAGTGTTAAAGGGCATAACGCTGGGAGTAGCTCTAACTAAACTGCAGTTCACCTCTCGACACCCTTCAGCCATTCACACCTACGTTACTCCTTACGTCACCAATGCTGGCGGCCTTTAGTGGGTGGCAAGTCACCACGCCATCATATTTTTAAATGAGAGGGAATTGGCAGCTGCTGGAGTATCTTACCATAGACCGGTTTTATAATCCATAAAAAAGTACCACTCCTATAGTCCAGTTTATGTTAGCAATTTAACAATAGTTCTTCATAACTTTGTATCCCCAACTCGAACTTTGTATTATTTAAGTTAAAAGGGCCTCTTAGTGTTGGATGTAGCCTAAACCCTATTAAAGGTATAGACCCGAGATGTAAAATGAATAAAGATAATAATAATAGACAGTTACAATAGTGAGTGTATAAAATATAAAAGTAAAACGTTGTTTGTTTGTTTGTTTTTTTTTTTGGGAGCTTTTACGTGATAACGGCTGGACGGATTTTGATGAAATTTGGAATGGAGATAGCTTGTACCTTGGAATAAAATATATAATACTTTACATTCCGGAAAATAGTAAGTTTACACGGGAAAAACTCTCTGTAAGTGTCAAAAAACATCAAGAGTGGTGACTTGTCAAATCGATTGACATTGACATATGTTCTTCTAGAATAGTAAAAACCAAAGCAAAAGTCAACAGGGTTAAGACCGGCAGTGATCACCGCATGGTAAGAGGCTCATTGAATATCAACGTAAAGCTAGAGAGGTCTCGTTTGATGGGATTTACTCTTCGCCCAAGTCCTGCCCAAATCCAAAACCCCAAAAGCTTTCATTTGAAGCTCCAAAATCGCTTCTAAATCCTTACCGAATACGATACAGTGGACTAACTAAGCAACGGGCTGGTGGAAATTGTTCACGCGGTCAGGTCGGAGTTCTTTAAGACCCACCGCAAAAATAGAACACAGAAACTCTCTGAGCGTACACTGAAATTTATGGCAGAACGAGGTGATATGAGGCTGCAGTCTTCATTGGATATGTCGAGTTACAGCTTGCTTAATAAACAAATCTCCAAGTCGATGTGACACGATTTGCGTTCCTATAATACAACTTGTATTAAAAACGCAATAGAGCGGAACAAGGGCTCCAAAGTGTTCGCAAGAGATCTGTCTATTGGGGAAAACCTGTTGACGAAGGTGAAAACCGACAGTGGCAGCATTGTTTCGTCAAAGCCAGAGATATTGAGTGAGCTCGAGAAGTTCTATGGACAATTATACACCTCATCGCGTAGTCCTCCTAGTGACTAGCGATGCAAGAGCCCGTTCGACCCGACATTATACCGAAGATATCCCGGACGTCAGCCTATACGAGAATGGCTCTCAAACAGCATAAAAGCAATAAGGCACCAGGGGAGGACGGAATAACGATACTTAAAGTCCTTTCAGAAGCTGTTTAACTCCGTCATCCTCGAGGGTACTACGCCAGAGGCGTGGCAAAGGAGCGTAGTGGCTTTTTTCTTTAAGAAAGGTGATAAAACCCTCTTGAAGAATTATAGACCCATTTCACTGCTGAGCAACGTCTATAAGCTGATTTCGAGAGTAGTTACAAACCGTCACGCTCGTAGGTTTGACGACTTTCAGCCTCCCGAACAAGCTGGATTCCGGAAAAGCTTCAGCACCGTAGACCACATCCATACGCTCCGGCAGATTATACAGAAGACTGAAGAGTATAATCGGCTACTATGTCCAGCGTTTGTGGATGATGAGAAAGCCTTTGACTCAGTCGAGACCTGGGCAGTGCTACAGTCATTACAGCGGTGCCAGATTGACTATCGGTACATCGAAGTGTTGAATTGTTTGTACAGCAAGGCCACCATGACAGTCCGTCTTTAGGATCAGAGCACGAATTCTATCCAGGTGAAAAAAGAGGTTAAACAGGGAGACGTTATTTCTCCGAAACTGTTCACCTCTGCACTGGAAGATATATTCAAGCTTCTGAACTGGAATGGATATAGTGTTAACATCAATGGCGAATAAATCACTCACCTTCGATTTGCCGATGATATAGTCATCATGGCAGACACCCTGGACGACCTAAGCACAATGCTTAGTGACCTCAATATTGTTTGTGGTACAGGTGGGTCTTAAAATGAACATGGGTAAGACGAACATCATGTCAAATGCACATGTCGTACCCATGCCGGTTTATGTTGGGAACGATATTATCGAAGCGGTTGATCACTATGTCTACTTAGGTCAGACGATCCAACTGGGTAGATCCAACTTCGACAAAGAGGTCAACCGACGAATCCAACTCGGATGGGCAGCGTACGGGAAATCACGCCATATCTTCTCGTCGCAGATACCGCAAAGCCTCAAGACGAAAGTTTTAATCAGTGCGTGTTGCCAGTGATGACATAGGTACGGAACTGAGACGTGGTCGCTAACTATTGGTCTCATACACAAGCTCAGAGTTGCGCAGCGTGCAATGGAGAGAGCTATGCTTGGTGTTTCACTGCGTGATAGAATCCGAAATGAGGAAATCCGTAGAAGAACCAAGGTTACCGACATAGCTCTCAGAGTTTTGTAGTATTTTTTTATGATTAAGTACATATAATTCTTTGGTGTAGCTATAATTTTATCAATTATCCTTCTATCTAACTCTTCTTGATCTCCAATTATACCTTTTGAGTGGATGGTAGTGTTTAAAGCTGTATCAGATACGATGATTGTTTTATCTTACATTTTTCTTCAATTCTGTAAAAAATATCGTTTATGTTAACACAATATTATAATTTTAGAGTAAAAAATTGATTGTGAGATGATATGATTAGTTATCTGATGAATAATTCTTTATAACTCTTGTTAAAATGTCCTGTAATCGGCCTCAAGTAATTTGCCACAATATAGTCTGACCTACCTTAGTAATGTAATTTTTTTAACTAGAAATGGTATGAATATTGAATCAGAATTATCGAAGTTATATCGCCCTATCCGTGGAATAGGGCCACAGTGGCCGTTAGATCTTTATGTTTTTATTGCATTTTTGGGATCTTATAATGCATATGCATCTATTAACATTGGCAAAAAAAATGTTGACCTTATTTTGATATAAAACAATATAATTTTGTTTTACGCAAACAGCCACGTAACAATATTCTCCGACGAATCTCCGCCACTAACGCCAGTGCAACCGAATTTTTCCGTTGAAAACCACTGTCACCTCAGCGACTATGTTCCACGCAAATATCTGTGCGGGGAGTCGGCGGAGGAGGTCATAAGCGCATCGCTGCCATTACTCGGCGGAATTGCTAGGCGTCGGGCATTAGTCGTGGTCCACCTGCTCAGTTCACCTGGGTGGACCACGGGCACTTTTCAAGGCGAAATAATTAAACCAATGAAGAGACTTGAACTACTGAACCACACTAGTTAAGTAGTACTTATTTTAATAGAAATTCAGGTCTGACGACAGCATTAGGTACCTGCTTAGGTATATTCAAACCTACCTATGGGCACACACTGAATAACATCAGACTTCATAATGTACAATCAAATAAAACTCCTAGGTACCAACCTAATCCAGGGACTTTAATCTATGTAGATATCTAACCTGCTTGTTAATAAACCACCTAGGTACCTACCTAATCTAGGGACTTTATAGACCTTTTAATCAAGGCCCTATCACCATTTTTGAAAAAATAGTACTCGTACTCCTGTGCCATGCCCCGAGTGTTCTGCACAGTTGACAACGGAGTTAAAGAAGTCCTGAAACTCCTTGAGAATAGGTTTACCTATAATAGCTCCGATGTAACTCCGTCTTCACCGAAGGCTTTTCTATTTTATTATCACAGGGCCATCTCCATCTCTTCTAAGCTGACGTCTGGTAGCTCATCAGTATAGAGGCGAGTCAACGTGGCTCTTGAATCTTCACAAACAGTCTCGGGCCGAGGACCATGCGAAGCGTATAAGTGTCCGTAAAAATCAAAGGTGAGTGATGACCACAAATAGAATGATGTATTCGCCATATATGTTAACACCATATCCATTCCAGTTCAGAAGCTTGAATATATTTTCCAGTGCAGAGGTGAACAGTTTCGGAAGTCATGGTGGCCTTGCTGTACAAACACTTCAACACTTCGATGTACCAGTAGTCAATCTGGCACTGCTGTACTGACTGTAGCACTGCCCAGCTCTCGACTCAATCAAAGCCTTTCTCGTAGTCCAAAAACGCAAGACATAGTGGTCAATTATATTTTTCGGTTTTCTGTATAATCAGCCGGAGCGTAGGATGTGGTCTACGGTGCTAAAGTCTTTACGGAATCCAGCTTGTTCGGGAGATTGTTAGTCGTCAAACATACGAGCGAGACTGTAACTACTCTCGAAAACAACTTAAAGACGTGCAGCGAAATGGGCCTATAATTAAGAACAACACCACTACGCTCCTTTGCCACGCTTCTGGTGTAGTACCCTCGAGGATGACGGAGTTAAACAGCCTCTGAAGGTCTTTAAGTACCGGTGTTCCACCCGCTTTCAGTAGCTCTGTCGCTATTCCGTCCTCCTCTGGTGCCTTGTTGCTTTTAATCTGTTTGAGAGATATCTTCGGTATAATGTCGGTTCAAACGGGCTTTTGCATCGCTAGTCGTGCTTAGAGGACTACGCAATAAGGTGTATATGTATAATTGCCCATAGAACTTCTCGAGCTCACTCAATCTCTGGCTTCGACGAGACGATGCTGCCACTGTCCGTCTTCAGCTTTGCAAACAGGCTTTGCCCAATAGACAGATCTCTTGCAAACATTTTGGGGCATTAGTATTATAGGAAAGCAAATCATGTCGCATCGACTTGGAGATCTGTTTATTAAGCGAGCTGTAACTCGAAATATCCAACGAAGACTGCAGCCTCATGTCGCCTCGTTCTGTTTTATGTTTTAGTGTATGCTCAGAGAATCTCTGTGTTCTATTTTTGCGATGGGTCTTAAAGAACTCCGACCCGATTGCGTGAACAATTTCCACCAGCCCGTTATTTAGTTCGTCCACTGTATCGCATTCGGTAAGGATTTGGAAGCGATTTTGGAGCTCCAACTGAAAGCTCTTGGGGTTTTGGATTTGGGCAGGACTTGGGCAAAGACTAGATCTCATCAAACGAGACCTTTCCAGCTTTACTTTGATATTCAATGAGTCTCTTACCATGCGGTGATCACTGCCGGTCTTAACCCTGTTGATCACAGAGACATCATTGAATATATGCCTATTGGTCGTCAAAATGAAATTTAACTCGTGTTTATGACCATGGACCAGGAAATGGACATGGTGCAGCCATGTCCATTTCCTGGACAGACACTTCTGAATTCATCATAAAGAGTCCCTCCTTTTCCATGTTGATGTTGTTTGCCGTATGAGGTAGTGCTGGCCTCTGGTGTCAGAGTTTATCAAGCCGCCGGAGGGCCTCTGACATGGCTTAAAAACTGCTATTAATCAATAACAGCCGGGACCGACAGCTTAACGTGCCCTCCGAAGCACGGAGCGATGGAAAAGCGCACATAATTCAGAAAAGTCATTGGTGCGGAGCCTAGGTTTTGAACCCGGTTTCGTTGAATTCTAAATTGCACTATAGAACCGTTAGGCCACCATCCTTTTCCATGAAGTCGGCCAATCACTGACCCCTTTGGTTCCTCTGTCCAAATCCGACGAGGGACTTGTGGACGAGAAACCCGATACTGTGTTGATACTGCTGGTCGCCCACCCGGTAATAGAGTTAGTTGCCGGAATTGAGGGTTATCGTATCCTCTCCCTCTCCTCGGACTTCTGATAACCCTATAAAATCTCAGCGCAACTCACTTACTACTTCTTCCAGCTCTATCAAATTTTCATCGGTCCTCAAGGTGCGTGTGTTATAAGTTGCCAGGTCCAGAGATCGTGGGGGTTGGTAGCTGGGTCTCTGCCGGGGATTCTTAGCACCCCCTGCTCCGCCGTTACCATGGCTGCTACCGATGCTAGGAATAACGGAGCCCCGGCGGCGGACGGAAACTGACGGCCGTCTTTGCGGTGTGTTTATCATATATTTGGGGGGGTTGCCATAGTCACCACGCTTGGCAGGTGGATTAGTGACCTAAGTGTTACAATTATGTACTCGGAGGACGCTGCTGCCCATCTTCCGGTGTGTATTCCTTTAGTCGTCTCTTACGACATCCTTGGGAGGATTGGGAACCTTATCTAAGCCGAGGCCACCACGGCACATAAAACTTATAGAAATATAATATAACATTGTAATATACTGCTGGCTCATATCATATTTTTATAAATGTTCACTTGTGCCATATAGTAAAAAAAACCTCCGAAATACTTAATTGTCAATCTTAAGTAATTATTTTGTTGATTTTGAATATTGTATAGTTTGTCTTATTTATTTTAATCATATTGCATTATAATATCAATTTATAAGGTATGATGATACGAATAAGGATTCAATATTAATTACATCATTGCTCCTGCATAACCGCGTTTGCTATACGAATGGAGTTTTAATTAAAAGTTACCTCTTAATAAATAATGTTTTACTTTATTTGCTGAAAATGGTGATTTTTTGCTTTGATAATAAATCATACGGACATACGGCTAAAATAAATCTTACGTTTTAACCATTTCTAAACCTAATACTTATAAAATATCTGTGTGTCTGTTAGGAGTAGTTGCTTAATAAAATAGAATTGTTCTTGTTGTTTCCTCATAACAACTATCTTATTGTTATCTATTTTGTGTAACATGGTCATATAGACATTTCCTATGTACAATGGTAACATGCAAGAGTAACATGACATTTTTTTATTTGTCATTACCAATACAGTAAACTTATATGTTGAGTCGATTGGTTTTCTTCATTGCATGTTACCCTAACATTTTTCTACCTATAAAATTGGGGTTAAACCTTTAGCTATTTGTTGTATATTATAAACAATATGTACAATCCTAATTTTAACTTTAATATCCCTATTAAAATAAAATACAATGCTAATTATTTGTTTATCAGTATACGTACTGAAACTAAATCAATAGTATATAAATCAGTCCGTTCATAGAAGAAAAAAATGTTATTTTCTTTAATTTTGTGTACGGAAATATGCTGTTTAACTTAACACTTTGCTCGTAAAAAGCTACCACGTTGCTATTTTCGTCGAAAAAAGTCCTAACGGCTTTTAAATTTACGCGTGCTAGTCATTTTCCGTAGAATAAAGCCCTTATGGCGATTGAGTTCATGTAAATACGGCAAACTTCCACGGAATACAGTCTTAAGGGACAAAATATATTTAAAAACTGATGATATTAAATAAAAAAATATATCACTGTATGCTCGTTATATCACCTAATCGTTAAGACATACAATAAAACATACATAATCCATAAAACATACATTCTCTAAGAAATTTAAGAGAAAATTAGAAAAAGCCTCCCCCTGAAAACCTGTGGTTTTGCAATAGTGGCTCTTTACGGCGGATAGGGCGATATATAACTACCTCCAGATATACTCTTAAAGCACGTTACGTACCTCGGTATTATGTATTTTCATAGAACAACATATTATGTGTTCATAGTATTAGTTTCTGTAGGTAAAATAATTTCCAAAACTGGTTACGTTCAGAGTCAGATTTTAGATAACTGGATATATGAGGTATTATTGTCTGTAATTCTTATCTTACCTTGTTAGTTTATTGCGTAAATCCTCATATATTAGATAATTTGGTTTTTATTGTGTTGATTGTTTTTTGTTTGTTTGTTTGCAATAAATACATTTTATTATTATTATTATAATTATTATCTGTTGTCAACTTTGTTCTCTTAAATGTTATAATTCGAATGTAAATCTTCACTGACCTCATTTAATTCTGTATCAAGTTACTGCTCATTGATAAATATGACTTTTATTACAAAGTTCTTTTTTCAAGCCTTTGAAAGTCTTCCTTTTAAATGAAAGCAGATTGGGGGTCAGGGTAGATCCAGTCTTCTAACAAGTAACATATATAAATATGATTAATATATAAAAGGAATAGTGAAATTCCATTTAAGATCTCTTGACCTTTTCTATTTTTTTTTTTCCCTGTTTCTTAGGATACTTAAGAAGACTTAAACACCCTATTTTTATTACATTCTAGCCACAGATTGGCTTATAAGTAATTTGATTATAATTTAAAATTGTAGGTTGAGTATACTAAGAATGTGTCCATTAACACTTTTCTTATAGTCTCTATTAAGGTGAAGTCACACTGTTAATGTTTACTTTATAAGTAGCACTTGTTACACACTACACTACACTAATATAATAATATACACTACACTAACTCAAACGGTTTTGTCCTTTTAAGTCGTCTAACGATGTCAGTGTGATCGAGGAGCTGAATGGCCTCTATGTTCACATGATGATGAAGTCTATGGTCGTGAGCTTCTGCATACTTTTGAATTATTTTGTCAACGAACTCTACTTTGAGGTCCCGATGGAGATCGTTGTTTCTTATGTACCAAGGTGCATTCACTATTTCCCTTAGCACCTTGTACTGAAAGCGTTGAATAATTAATGTATTGCTCTATTTGGTGCAGCCCCACAGCTGTATACCATAAGTCCAGACTGGCTTTAGGACTTGCTTGTATAATAATAATTTATTGTGTGTTGACAGCGTGGAGTGTCTTCCAAGCAGCCAATACATTCTTTTGAATCGCAGTTCTAACTCTTTTCTTTTCTTCTTGACGTGCGCTTTCCAGCGGGGCTTCGCATCAAGCGTCATACCGAGTTACTTGGCTATATTCTCGTATGGAATTTGTTTATTACTTATATAAACTGGAGAATATTCCTGTTTCTTGTTGCTGAAGTCAATGTGAATTGATTTGAATTCGTTTAATTTAATCCTCCATTGTTTAGTCCAATCACAGACTCTATTGACCGCTGTTTGAACCTTTTCAGCTGCTTCTTGATGGTAACTTCCTACTGCCATTATAGCAGTGTCGTCAGCAAAGGTTCCGATGGTGTTATTTTCTAGCTCAGGAATATCACAAGTGTAAAGCAGCTACAGTACCGGACCTAAAACACTTCCTTGAGGTACTCCAGCTTTTATTTCCTTAAGTTCTGAGAAGGCATCTTCTTGTCTAATTCTAAATAGCCTATTTGATATATAAGATTCTAGGATATCCGCAAAATGTTTTGGTAGCATATTTCTCAGTTTATGTATAAGGCCTTCATGCCACACTTTATCAAAAGCTTGCGCCACATCTAAACATACTGTAGAGCATACTTTTTTACCTTCAAGAGCTTTTTCTATGACGTTTGTTATTCTGTGCACTTGATCTATAGTCGAGTGTTTTTCTCGAAAACCAAACTGATGTTCTGGTATTAGATTTTTGCTATCTATTCTATTTTGGTTTCAGCCTTTTGAGTAACAACTTTTCAAAAAGCTTTGACATTATGGGGAGGAAAGAGATTGGCCTGTATGATGTGGTTTCATGAGGCGGTTTCCCTGGTTTTACTATCATGATTACTTCCGCAACTTTCCATAAGTCTGGTACGTGCTCAACCTTAGTGTGGCATTTATAAGGTTCGATAACTTCACTATAGCCTTTCTTGGTATATTACGAAGAATTTCTCCTGATATTAAATCATACCCAGGACTTTTTCGTGGGCTTATACTTAGTTTAATTTCTCTTACAATTTCTCTAGGTGTAACTAGTTTGATCTTCCTTTCATCTTTGTGTGGCATGGTATCTTTCCAAGTTAGAGCTTCATTTGGTTGAAAGATGGTTTCTAAGTGCTCTGCAAAACAGTTTAGCCTTTTGTTCATTGCTGACTACCCATTTCCCATGTTCATCTTTAATGGGTGGTACATGAGTAATATGCCTCTTTAAGTTCTTTGTAGCTTTCCATAGAGAGTAATCTGTACTGTGGTCACTGGTTAGCTTTTCAAGATACTTATTGGTAGAGTCATCGTTGAAATCCTGGATAAGTCTTTTAACTTTTTTTGTTAAGTTATTAAGCTTTCTTTTGTCTTCAGGACATCTAGACTGATGCCACATTTTCCTTTGCTTTCTCTTTTCATTTATCAGTTCTTTAATTCTTAGGGGGTACGTGTTTCCTTTGGTCTTCTTATATGTGTTTGGTGTATTTTTCCAAGCTATTTGTTGGATGTTCTCAACGAACTTTTCTATTTCTATGTTCAAGTGTTCGGGAGTTTTGAGTGGAACCTTGAGATCTATACTAATATCTAGATCTATCTTGAAGCTCTCCCAATCTGTAGATCTATTAACTTGGGTCAGAGCTTTTTCCATATATAAGATGTTCATGCTTATTAATAAATAAATTGCAAAGTGATCTGAATTCATTTCATAGCTTTGTTCTGTTTTTAAATAACTCGATGATAAATCTTTTATTACAAAAAAAACTAAAAGGTCAGGAATTTTATTTAGATCAGTCGGCCAATAAGTGGGGTTTCCAGTAAACGAAACATCACATTTCAACTCTTTTATAGCCTGAACAACTCTTTGCCTTTGGTAGTGGTTAGTCTTGAGCCGCAATACGTGTTATTAGCATTGAAGTCACCTCCTAAGACAAATCAATTACCAAAGCACTTTAAAAAGCTGATATACTGTTCTTTTTTATCGCATACCGAGGTGGACAGTAGATGGCTGAGATTGTTATAGGATATCTCTTGGTTTTGAGACAAATCGCTATGGCTTGGATTTCTTTTCCTTCATATTTAGTTTCTTCGTAATAATGAAGGTTTTCTTTTACAATGACGGTTCTACCACCTCTTGCAGTATTTTCTGGGTGTAGAGCATGATAAATTTTGTATCCTTTAAAAGTTACATAACATTGTTTCGTGAAGTGCGTTTCGGATGTTAGACACACGTTCACGTTTTCTATATCTAGGACTACCTGTAATTCATTTTGATGTTTTTGTAGTCCATTCGAGTTCCATGTCATAATTTTAAGTGTATGATTCATTTTTTCGTCTTGGGTGTAGCCGATTTGGTGCTATTTTCAATTTTCTTTAGTCTTTTGTCGAATGATGCCATGAACTTCAAGATATCGTCTAGCTTATTTTCACTGTTAACAATCTTAACAGACTGAGGTACCCGTGATATGCCATTAGCGGCAGCTTAGGCGTACGAGATGTTTTTATCAGTAGTTTTTCTAATGTTTGTTTGATTTTGGCTATAGCCACCTTGTCTTACAGTAGGTTCGTTTGGTTGCGGTACTACTATTTTGGGTTTCAATTTTTTATTACGAATTTGTTGGATTTCTTTGGCTATCGCACGTCCCCTATAGTTAGCTGGATGTGGAGATCCACAGTGGATGCATTTTGGTTTCTCGTCTCTTGGCTTTTTACAGTCCTTAGTATGATATTTACCTGTGCATTTTACGCATCTAGGTTCTTTAGAGCAGTACTTTTGCGTATGTCTATAAGCCTGACATATTTTGCACTGAGGGACCAACTTGATGGTTTTTATCTCCTGTATTTCTACTTTGTACCCCAACACAGCTGAAATACTGTAGATTTTATTTATTTCCTCGTCATTTTCGAAGGTCAGCATGAACATATTGAGCGGATCTTTGGTTTTCCAACTCAATTTGTTAACTGCTTCTATAATTTTGTACCCTTTATTTTTAAGGTCTTCTACGATTCTCTGAGGTTTGCAAGTAAAGTGCAATTTTTTTAGCATGACTCTTATTGGCCTCTCTTGCTTGTTTTTGTAGGACAAGCCGCAAAACAAGCAGTGACAATTGTTTTTAGTGAGGGCTTTTGTTATTGCTCTGTAAGAGTTATAATTTGTGGCACATTCTCTTTGACAGTATCACCGTTCATCATTTTCATACTGAACGTATCCACTGTTTGATTCTCTGTCAAAAAGTCAAAAAAACTTTGATAATTCTTAATGCCATGCACTATAATGGGTGGTGGCAATGGAGTTTTTTTAATTTTATCTTTAGTTGGTAGTTCATCATTGCTATTTTCGTCTTGAGTGGGTGAGCTGTTCATTTTTCTTTTCTTTCTAGTTTTTGTTCGAATCCACTCAGTTTCTCGAGCTAGATCTTCTTCGTCCGTGCTATATAGATCACGTGTGGAAGAAGTTTCCATAGTTCTATTTGACTTTTTAAGTCCTTAACTAGGCCTTGCAGTTTTTCATGCTCGACTTGTTCTTCGCATATGGTATCGTACAAAAGACGTTCATTTTCTGTTGTTATATTTATTTTGAATTGCTTCGGGGATCCCATTTTTTTTTACAAACTTCTTATAAAATTAAAGCGATTGTAAACTACGCCTTAGCAATTTAATTCACCTTCAGCTCCGGCCTTGCGCAATAACTGTGTCATCGCGGCATGATGTTTTTGATAAGTTGCACTTTTATACTAGATCACGCGATCGCGACCGACACAACTGTACTCAGCGAAAACTAAACAAACTCTCTAAAATTCATGTGTTAAATGTTTTGATTAAATAAAAAGAGAACTATTTTTTATATATTCTCCCTAAACGCATAGATTTCGAAGATATACCAGACTGCAGCTCAACCACACTCCACCAGCTACAACGGCTTCGCCAGGGGAGTTGACATCACCGTATCCCGAAGATCTTCAGAGGAGAAACGTCTACCGAACATCTAGACGGATTCAGTTTGAAGGGAGCTCGTCTGATCTGTATGGGAGTTAAAATGCCTCAAGGTACCTGCTTCATCCCACAGATCTTCGAGAATTAAGACGGCTCCAGGACCAGTTCTACCACATCGCCGAAGATTGAAGTTGGAGACCGAAACTCCTTATCGGACCGAGAGCCTACTCCGCGGCAGTTGAGAACAAGTTGCTGCCCTCTTCTCCACCGGTGTGAACTTGGCAGCCAAAATGTAGCAGCCTAAAATCCGACTAAATTAAGAAGGTTTTTTTTTATAATAGTGGTTAACTCTTATTTGTTAATTAATGATTATAGTTTAATAATAATAATAATATAAAAAAACTTTTGATTAATAAGTTAACGCAAATTTTTATAAAAATATATCCCGAAGAACATGAACAAAATATATTCTTGAGATTTTTAAGGGAACACGCGCCTATTTAGAGCTCTTATCCCCTGAAAAATGAAAGTTTGAATTACCAATTTTATTCTCTCATAATGTAGCTTTAAAACGAGCATACCGACAATGTGGCTAAATGACAGCTTAACCCTAAATTCTATACTTGAATTCAGGATGAACACTGAACCATGTATGTTTTTTTTAGGTTGCTGATATATTTCAACCTGAAGAGCCCTGATATTAATTAAAATCTGGTAAAATATATCTTAAAAGATATATAGACTACCACGGAAAAGCAATAACAAAATGTCTTTTCAACTATTTAACCCTGGAATAGTTAATAAAAATTGATGTTGAGTTTAAATTTCACTACTGATGTTCAACGGTGTGTCTCGAGCTTTAAGACCCAGAAATCAACTATTAAACTCATTCAAATATAACAAATGATGCACAAACTTTTATATAAATGCTTACATAACCTGGCTAAACACCAACCTGACCATATAACATCCCAAAGTACATGAACCAAAAAAAACTAGATATTTTTCAGGGAACAAACCTCTAGTAAGACCTCTCATCCCCTGAAATCTGTAAGTTTTGATATATCACACTATTGTCTAATAAAATAGCTTCAAAACGTGTATAAAGAGAATGTGGCTAAATTACAGCTTAACCCTAAATTCTTTACTTGAATTTTGGATGAAAACTGAACCGTGTCTGAAAGTTTTAGGCTACTGATATATTTCTGCTTGAAATACGCTAATATTGTTTAAAATCTGCACAATTGTATCTTAAACGATATACATGCAACATTTAAATCACTAGTACAAAGTGTTTTTTTGACTATTTAACCCTGGAATAGCCAATCAAAATTGATGTTGGGTTTTGATTTCACTGCTCATGTTCCACGGTGTGTTTCGACCTTTGAGACCCTGAAATCAACTATTAATCTCATTTAAATATAACAAATGGTGCACAAGCTTTTATAAAAATGCTAACAAATGGTGGCTAAACGCCAACCTGAGCATAAAACATCCCAAAATACATGAACAAAAAAAAACCTAGATATTTTTCAGGAAACAAACCTCTAGTAAGACCTCTCATCCCCTGAAATCTGTAAGGTTTGATATACCTTACTATTGTCTAATAAAGTAGCTTCAAAACGTGTATAAAGAGAATGTGGCTAAATGACAGCTTATTCCTAAATTCTTTACTTGAATTTTGGATGAACACTGAACCATGACTGAAATTTTTAGGCTGCTGATATATTTCGACTTGAAATACACTCATATTGTTTAAAATCTGCACAATTGTATCATAAATGATATACAGGCTACCTTTTAATCACTATTGAAGAGTGTTTTTTTGACTATTTAACCCTGGAATAGTCATTCAAAATTGATACTGAGTTTTGATTTACTACTCATGTTCCTCGGTGTGTTTCGACCTTTGAGACCCTCAAATCAACTATTGATCTCATTCAAATATAACAAATGGTGCACAAGCTTCTATGAAAATGCTAACAGATGGTGGCTAAACGCCAACCTGACCATAAACCATCCCAAAGTACATGAACCAAAAAAACCCCGATATTTTTCAGGAAACAAATCTCTAGTAAGACTTCTCATCCCCTGAAATCTGTAAGTTTTGATATATCACACTATTGTCTAATAAAGTAGCTTCAAAAGGTGTATAAAGAAAATGTGGCTAAATGACAGCTTAACCCTAAATTCTTTACTTGAATTATGGATGAACACTGAACCGTGTCTGAAATTTTTAGGCTGCTGATATATTTCGACTTGAAATACGCTAATATTGTTTAAAATCTGCACAATTGTATCATAAACGATATACAGGCTACCTTTTAATCACTATTACAAAGTGGTTTTTTGACTATTTAACCCTGGAATAGCAATCAAAATTGATACTGAGTTTTGATTTCACTACTCATGTTCCACGGTGTGTTTCGACCTTTGAGACCCTGAAATCAACTATTAATCTCATTCATATATAACAAATGGTGCACAAGCTTCTATAAAAATGCTAACAGATGGTGGCTAAACGCCAACCTGACCATAAAACATCCCAAAGTACATGAACCAAAAAAAACCGAGAATTTTTTCAGGAAACAAACCTCTAGTAAGACCTCTCATCCCCTGAAATCTGTAAGTTTTAATATATCACACTATAATATTATAAAGTAGCTTCAAAACGTGTATAAAGAAAATGTGGCTAAATGACAGCTTAACCCTAAATTTTTTACTTGAATTATGGATGAACACTGAACCGTGTCTGAAATTTTTAGGCTGCTGATATATTTCGACTTTAAATACGCTAATATTGTTAAAATCTGCACAATTATATCATACACGATATACAGACTACCCTTTAATCACTATTACAAATTGGTTTTTTGACTATTTAACCCTGAAATAGTCAATCAAAGTTGATACTGAGTTTTGATTTCACTACTCATGTTCCACGGTGTGTTTCGACCTTTGAGACCCTGAAATCAACTATTAATCTCATTCAAATATAACAAATGGTGCACAAGATTCTATAAAAATGCTAACAGATGGTGGCTAAACGCCAACCTGAGCATAAAACATCCCAAAGTACATGAACCAAAAAAAACCTAGATATTTTTCAGGAAACAAACCTCTAGTAAGACCTCTCATTCCCTGAAATCTGTAAGGTTTGATATATCTTACTATTGTCTAATAAAGTAGCTTCAAAACGTGTATAAAGAAAATGTGGCTAAATGACAGCTTAACCCTAAATTCTTTACTTGAATTTTGGATGAACACTGACCGTGTCTGAAATTTTTAGGCTGCTGATATATTTCGACTTGAAATACGCTAATATTGTTTAAAATCTGCACAATTGTATCATTAACGATATACAGGCTACCCTTTAATCACTTCCACAAAGTGTTTTTTTTTGACTATTTAACCCTGGAATAGTCAATCAAAATTGATACTGAGTTTTGATTTCACTACTCATGTTCCACGGTGTGTTTCGACCTTTGAGACCCTGAAATCAACTATTAATCTCATTCAAATATAACAAATGGTGCACAAGATTCTATAAAAATGCTAACAGATGGTGGCTAAACGCCAACCTGAGCATAAAACATCCCAAAGTACATGAACCAAAAAAAACCTAGATATTTTTCAGGAAACAAACCTCTAGTAAGACCTCTCATCCCCTGAAATCTGTAAGGTTTGATATATCTTACTATTGTCTAATAAAGTAGCTTCAAAACGTGTATAAAGAGAAAGTGGCTAAATGACAGCTTAACCCTAAATTCTTTACTTGAATTTTGGATGAACACTGACCGTGTCTGAAATTTTTAGGCTGCTGATATATTTCGACTTGAAATACGCTAATATTGTTTAAAATCTGCACAATTGTATCATAAACGATATACAGGCTACCTTTTAATCACTATTACAAAGTTTTTTTTTTGACTATTTAACCCTGGAATAGTCAATCAAAATTGATGTTGAGTTTTTATTTCACTACTTATGTTCCACAGTGTGTTTCGACCTTTGAGACCCTGAAATCAACTATTAATCTCATTCAAATATAACAAATGGTGCACAGGCTTCTATAAAAATGCTAACAGATGGTGGCTAAATGCCAACCTGACCATAAATCATCCCAAAGTACATGAACCAAAAATAACCTAGATATTTTTCAGGAAACAAACCTCTAGTAAGACCTCTCATCCCCTGAAATCTGTAAGTTTTGATATATCACACTATTGTCTAATAAAGTAGCTTCAATACGTGTATAAAGAGAATGTGGCTAAATGAAAGCTTAATCCTAAATTCTTTACTTGAATTTTGGATGAACACTGACCGTGTCTGAAATTTTTAGGCTGCTGATATATTTCGACTTGAAATACGCTAATATTGTTTAAAATCTGCACAATTGTATCATTAACGATATACAGGCTACCTATTAATCACTATTACAAAGTGTTTTTTTTTGACTATTTAACCCTGGAATAGTCAATCAAAATTGATGTTGAGTTTTGATTTCACTACTCATGTTCCACGGTGTGTTTCGACCTTTGAGACCCTGAAATCAACTATTAATCTCATTCAAATATAACAAATGGTGCACAAGCTTCTATAAAAATGCTAACAGATGGTGGGTAAACGCCAACCTGACCATAAAACATCCCGAAGTACATGAACTAAAAAAAACCCGATATTTTTCAGGAAACAAACCTCTAGTAAGATCTCTCATCCCCTGAAATCTGTAAGTTTTGATATATCACACTATTGTCTAATAAAGTAGCTTCAAAACGTAAATAAAGAGAATGTGGCTAAATGACAGCGTAACCCTAAATTCTTTACTTGAATTATGGATGAACACTGAACCGTGTCTGAAATTTTTAGGCTGCTGATATATTTCGACTTGAAATACGCTAATACTACTACGCTAGTAAATACTAACACATTTAAACAATACACAATTTACACAATTTTTATTAGTTCAAAATATTTCTGCACGTACACAGATAATTGCTTTTTATTAAATGTATTTATAGAAAATATTTTAGATACAACCACAATTAAAACAAAACACAAGTATGTATATTCTCATAATTTTTATTTGTTCTTAACATATTTAGCACACAAACACACACAAGTACTATGATATTCAAAAGAATACCTTTACAGGCCAACTTGTTTTACTTTTTTTTTAGAAGATTTCGTTTTATTTAAATGTATTTTTAGAAAATATTTTTAATACTATAACATTAAAACATTACATAAATTATATTTTTTTACTAGTTTCTTTAATATTTTATACATACACAATTACACACACAGTTATATTCACAGGATAATGTACTTTTTATAAAATGTAATAGAAAATATTATAAACACTATAACAGTATGAACACAAATTAAAAGAGAAACAAATAATAATCACACAATTTTTATTTATGTTTACAATACTAGATTGGGCCAATAACTTTAAAACATATTAAAAAAACACGCAAATATAATCTTTCAATTTTTATAATATTTAGTTGTACACAAAAACAAACATAATTAGTTTTTTACACCTTATACCATAATGTTGTGTATCATATTTATAAAATATTATTATTTTTAACAAACTTATTCAATAATCCACGATCAAACAATTCTCTCGTCAACGCAAATTACATTAAAACAGCAATTTTCACTTTTAGTTGATATGATTAAAGTACCCAAACAAACTAAAAAATATATTCAATAATTTCAATATTGATCGCATAAATTATTGGCAATTCAATTATAGAGAAGAGAACGAGATCAACACATTAGGGAAGAGTCGATCAGTCGAGAATGTCGAGATCGAGAAGCAGGCAAATTTCCAAATATTTCAATTCCAATCCAATTCTTAATATTTCTTATATTCATAATTTAAACATTTTCAACAAGAGTTATGAAAGGTGAGTTATACAACACAGCGGCAAAGCTAACAATTTTATAAAATCACACAACGATCAAATTTCCCGCGTGTTTCAAATACGAGTTCATCTAGTACCGGAGAATCTTGTCACCCCGATTCAGGATTTGATCAAATCTTAGCAGCGCCATCTAGTTTGTTTTTTTTTAACTATAATCCAATATAAATAGTTACTTTGGTTGATATGAGAACGCACACCTTTAACCGAAGTTAAAGACGTGAAATTTCAACAGTAGGTACTTGCCTACTTTCCCGTTATGATGTGTTCCATTAGGAAAGGATTTGTCAGAAATCCAGCCTTAGCTTTTTATTTATTATGTGAACTGGAAAAAACATACATAGAAAACTTATGTAAATTTAAGTAAATTCCGCGGGTCTAATTATTTAAATTTAAAGAAATACATATTTATAAAGTGAAAATTGCCTTGATTAGTTTGCTTATGTGGTATAAAGGGTCTGAAAATGGAGCCAGAAGGTACTAAGAACTCAAAAACGACACAATGAAACACCTTCGAGTTTGGGCTCATTTGATTTGTTTTGGTAAGTTCTCTAGTCTTATGTTGTATCCAGGGTCTGGTGATGGAGCCAGAAGGTAGTCACTGAAAATTGCCTGGATTATTTTTCTTATGTAGTATAAAGGGTCTGAAAATGGAGTCAAAAGGTAATAATAGGAACTCACAAACGACACAATAAAATACCTTCGAGTTTGGGCTCATTTGATTTGTCTAGGCTAGTTCTCTAGTCTTATGCAGTATTCAGGGTCTGATGATGGAGCCAGAAGGTAGTCACTGGAACTCAATAACGACACAATGAAACTCCTTCGAGTTTGGTCTCATTTAATTTGTCTTGATTAGTATTACAGTCAAAGGACAGCGTAATCCTGATTTAATAATTTTTGGTTAAGCTTTTATTGAGACAAATTTTCGTCAATAACGTTTTAATAGTAGTTTCATCATAATGTAAGTATCAGCAGCCTGTAAATTTCAGGCACGGTTCACAGAGTTCATCCTAAATTTAAGATTATTTTCGTTCCTAAAAATATTTTTCTTTTTTTATATGAGAATAAAGTGAGATATCACAACTTACAGATTTAAGGAGATGAGAGGTCTTATTAGACACTTGTTTTCTGAAACTTCTCAAGTTTTTTTTTGGTCTTAGTACTTTGACATGTTTTATGATTAGGTTGCATTTTTGATTAGCATTTTTATGAAATCTTTTGCTTCATATGTTATATTTCATTCAGTGTTCATCCTGAATTCATCCTACATTTTGGCTGCCAAGTTCACACCGGTAACGGAATGACGTGTTGCTGTGGAAACAAAATAATTACAAGTCTGTCAAAAAGCATTAAGAGCGTACTATTGCAGTGGTTTTTATTTATCGTAGATGAACACTGGATGTTTTTTTGCGATAAACTGTAGTCCGCGAGGACTGAAGTCGTGGGCGAAAGATAGTAATCAATGTATGAAATGACACCGTAAAAACGTTTTTTTTTTCTGCTGTTATATATTTAGTTCTACACTAATAATATAAAGTAGTCAAGTTGTTTGTTTGTTTTTATGTATGTTTATTGAACTATTTATCCGATTCTAAAAAGTCTTTCTCTGGTTGAAAACTACACCAATAAGCTATTTCTTTCTTCGGCAGAAGCAAAGTTCCGAGGGATAAAGAGAAAATACGTTGGGTAGAGATTAAAGTTTTTAACAAAAATGGAACCTATTAAACGTCTCTCAACATTCAAAATTTTAAAAGCCGCAACAAATATTTTCATCACGAAACATTACGACCGTCAATTATTCTAGACTAATCAAATTAATGCAGATTAAAATACCTGCAGAAACTCAATTACTATAGAGACAACGTTAAACCAAGATAACGTTAGACTAGTTATAGACGTCTAGACTTAATTAAATTATTCTAGGTAGCCTAGGTGCCCAGGTACCCTAGGTAGCCAGGTAACGCTAATCTACTTTTATTATATGCAGTTTAATTTAACTTTAGTTGACGTGCGTCCATCAGCTCGTGGCATATAGTTGACGTGCGTCCATCAGCTCGTGGCATATAGTTGACGTGCGTCCATCAGCTCGTGGCATATATTGGTGAGCTAAAGGTTCCGAGATAATTATTAAATCAGGTTTAACATACGAGTATAAAATTATAGAGATTTTTTATTAAGCCCATAAATAAATTTTAAAGTTAATTGTTTTGGTAAATTATAGTGCAATATAAATTGCCCGTGCACCCACGAGTGGGTGATGTCAGTGGGTGCACGGGGCATGCCCCAATAAATCCAATTCAATATATAAAAGTGAAACGTTGTCTATTTGTTTGTTTGGAGAGCTATCACGCGATAACAGCTGGACCGATTTTGATGAAATTTGGAATGGTAATAGCTTATACCCTGGAATAAAACATAGGATGTTACTGTTTATTCTGGAAAATTGAATGTTTCTACGGGAAAACTGGGAGTTATTGATAACATGCTGTAAGGAATGTTTTCCATGGAAACGAAATAACGAGTCTGTCAATAAACATCAAGAGCGTTGGTGGTTTACCTACTTTTGCATTGGTTTTTAATATCCTAGAAGAACACAGGATGTTTTTTTTCGCGATAAACAGTAGTCAGCGCGGACGAAGTCGCGGGTGGGAAAACTAGTATCACATAAAATAAGAGAAACACCATAGCTTCCACCATAGCGTCCACCATAGCGTCGCCCCTATTGGTTCTATTTTGACAAGCGAGGTGTCAATAGATTCGTTATACGGTTTTCAGGTATAGAGTGTTCGGCTATATTTTTTTACCAGACTACGGCAAGCCAAAGCAAGGGTTATGTGTTCAAACAAAAACTTGGTCCAATATTGACAAGCAGGATATGAATCGATTTGTCTACATTTATAAAGTGTCATAACCTATTCTTTTCACCTGACTACGGCAAACAATGGCGAAGGAAATGTCTAAACGTGGGATATGGGACCAAATTTCTGTACATTAAAGATATAGTGTTTTTCTTTGGAAGGTCTCTATATTCGATAATGAAGCCTAAACTGTATGTTTTTTCATTTCTGTCTGTATGTCTGTCAGTTTGTATTTTAGCCGCGCATCACGCCGCCGGAACTACTAGATGAATTCAAGTGAAACTTTGTATGATTTGAGTTCATACTACGAGGTAGGATATAGGATACTTTACATCTCGAAAAAATTATGGGTTCTCGCAGGACTTATTTAAAAGAACACGTAAAATGCTGAAACTAATGGATGGGTTTTGATGCAACTTGGCACTGTCTTAAGTTATATGATGGGTTAAAATTGAGGACACGTTTTATCCTGAAAAAGTAAAGGGTTTCTGCGGGATATGGGTCCAAAGTTATGTTAGTTAGTTTTTGGATAGTTCTTTATATTCGATACTGAAGCCAAACTGTTTTACTTTTTAATTTTGTCTGTCTGTTTCTCCGTATCTTGACCGCGCATCGCACCCAAACTAATAAATGAACTCAAATGAAAAAATACTCCTGGGTACTTAAAAAGGTTTTGAAGAACTTTTTTTTTGTTATTCGCGTCTTTCTTTCTGTTTGTCTGTATGTTTGTTTGTTCACGTATCACGTATTTTTGTTTTATTGTTAGATAGCTTAGGGTTTGATATAAATCTGGTGTAATTGGTATCTCAATCCAGTGAGTTAGAAGCCGAGAAATTGATAAAAGTATTTTTAACGGCTGAAGAAATTTTGTTCAATTGTTGGTATATTGGTCCTAGAATAGCACATTATTAGTACTTTGAACCTAAAGAAAAGACCACGCGGGTACAGCTAGTATAAATATAAAACCAATATTTTTAAAAATACTGCGTATTTTCCTTAAGTGAACGTTCATAACCTATTCGTTCGTAAACCATTCTCTCATTCTACTAACCCTATATAAATGTATATTGATGCTCCTAATATACACAATATGACATGTATGCCATTCATTCAGTCATTTGTGAATAAGTTGTGCTTGTGTTTAAAAGTGTGGAGAGAGATATGCTTGGAGTTTATCTAAAGGACAGAATCCGAAATGAGGTGATCCGCCAGAGAAGCAGGCTGACCAACATAGCAAGCTGAAGTGACAATGGCTGGACCGATGAAATAACTAGAAGAACCGACAACCGCTGGGGTAGACGAGTTCTCCAGTAGAGACCGCGTTTAGGCAAAAGTAGTGTAGGGCACCCGCTGGCCAGGTGGAGTGACGACTTGCGAAAGGCTGGTAGCGACAGGATGAGGAGAGCCGAATATCTGGCTCAATGGTGTATACAAGGAGAGGCCTACGTGCAGCAGTGGATGAATACGGGCTGATGATGGTGTCAAAAAGAGTGTTTTGCTTGGTTCGTCGTTTACAGGGAATCATATTTCCAATCTTTATACATGCTGTAATCGAGGCTTGAACTTTAAAAAAATACATTGGAAGGGTGTAAACGATTTTGCTATGAATTTATAAAAAACAACGTAGTCATAAAAAGCCATATGTCCAGAAGTGGACTGATACGGGCTGATAATGAGGTTTAAAAAGTGAATTTAGTACGAAAACCATTGAACCTTATTCACTACTTGGTGTACAGGCGCGGCTTTTCCCGCGTGGACATTTACATGTTATTCCGGAACCAAAAGTACCTATAAAGTACAATATACAACATTTCTTCAAAATTGGTTCGGCCGTCATGTAGTTTTTTATCGATTGCTCGGAATATAAGATACCAAGTACCACAGTTTTAAGGTATTCAACAGTGAGAACCGCATCGCAATTGGTCAATAAGTTTTTACATGATGCGCGAACTAACATACAGACAGAGAACGATTTTAAAATATTATATTCTTGTTCAGTAGCTTATTTTAAGAACCCTAGACAGTGCTTATTAATTATCTTCTTTATACAGACTTTTTGTACTTATTGCTTTATTATAAGTATAGATACCACTAGCTGGCATCATTTACTGCTAGTATTCCAGTCACGATCCTGCGATATGCGATCACGTAACATCGCGACACTCACGGAGATCGCTTCTCCTAGTGTAGAATGGTCTTTATAATTGTTCACACGGGAGTCTTAATTAAGTTTTTATTTACGTTGGTTTTGTTACACAAATTCACTACTTTTTGTTCTTTTCTTATTTAAACTATTATTTTTGGCGACTGAGTAAGTGCTGGTCTTACTCAGACCAGAGTAAGACCAGCACTTACTCAGCCAACCAGAGTTTGTCAGGTCACCTCTGACATGGCGTAACGACTGCTATCAATCAATAACACACCGCACCGCTGACTCTATACTACCCGATTGCCCAAAACATGAGTGTAATGTTTTTTGGATTCATATGTACAATTATGTATGTATGTGAGTTTCTTTATTCCACCATAAATTTTAACTACCTGAACAGATTTTGATGTATGAGGTTTCGTTAGAGTCCTTATATCATCCAGAGTAATAAGGGCTATAATATTTTTAATTCCAATTGGTTAAAAAAAAAAATTTCACTCAATTTGTAATATGGGTACCAAATTGAAGGTCTTGATGAGCACATTCCAAATATATATAATATATTGCCATAACTCTTAACTTGTCCCTAAGAGTATTCAATAAAAACCTCCTTGTATATAGAAACTTGTTCCACAGAACGGATTCCTGACTGCAGACAACTTTATTTATATCTTGTTTTAGACTTTTTAGTTCGTTTTGGCTGTCGTATTTTTTATTTAAAAATTTTAAAAAAAACTCAGCAATATGCTGATTTCCATCGCTCCGTACTTCGAAGAGCGTTAAAGAAGTCAAATTTGTATTGCTATACGCACTCGAAGAATTGTGATACTCATTTGAGTATGTTTAGAATATTATTTAATTTCAATACATCTGAACATTTCCAATCCATTGTGATGGATCATCGCTGTTTGAGATAACCAAGTAAGTGAATGCATAAACCTGCAGTGCCTACACTCGAGATTTTCATAAAAGTACAAATAAATAAAAAGGTCAACTAAACTCCATACCAATATATAAAAGTGAAAAGTTGTCTATTTGTTTGTTTGTTTGTTTGGAGAGCTTTCACGCGATAACGGCTGGACGGATTTTGATGTAATGGAGATAGCTTATACTCTAGAATAAAACATAAGATACTTTTTATCCCGGAAAATTGAAATTTTCCACGGGTAAACTGGGAAATGTTTATTACTTGCTGTAAGAAACGGTTTCCATGGAAACGAAATAAAAAGTCTGTCAATAAACATCAAGAGCGTTGGTGCTATACCTACTATTGCATTGGTTTTTAATATCCTAGAAGAACATAGGATGCTTTTTTTGCTTGACTAAGTCGCGGGCGGGAAAGCTAGTATATTATAATTTAGCTTTAACGCGAAAGAAAGCATCGTATGTTCGTCTAGGATATTAAAAACAAATGCAAAATTATAGCACTAACGCTCTTGATGCTTTTTTACAGACTTGTTATTATTTCGTTTCCACGGCATCCGTTCATGTCATTCCGTTCCTTACAGCGAGTAATCGTAATTTTCCAGTTTTCTAGTGGCAACAAACCCTATTTGAGTAAAAAAGTATACTATGTTGGTCTCTATATTATATAGTACCTATTTACAAAGTTTCATCAATTCGGATTAGCTATTTTAGAGTGAAAGCTCCCCAAACAAATATTAAACAAAGATTCACTCACTCTAAACATCTCTACTACTAAATTAGCGATCAGCTTTTTAACTTAGTTCATCACCATACTTATAACAATAATAGCTAACCCATGTGAAATGCGTCTCGTTCTTATTCCACGCTCCTCATTCCAATAAACTTAACACAATCACCGTATTGGTGATTGTGTTAAGTTTATTGGAATGAGGAATGATTACTAATCCAATAGACAAACATATTGAGCCACTGTCATCAGAGCGTGAGTAGATTAAGATAACAAATAGTCCACTATCCATCGCTTAAAACAATCTCACTATTGAATAAAGCAGACAAGCACAATCCGATAATGGTACGAGTAGATAGATGTGTGGAGTTGAAGTATTCAACAGTTAGTATTAGTGCATTTACTTCCTGGGATAGACGTGCCTTCGAGTGGAGACCGCGTCTTGGCAAATGTAGTGTAGAATGCCCACCGGTCAGGTGGTGATGATTTGCGGAACGACCGGCAGAACCTGGATGAGAACAGCCGATGATCGGTATCTGCGGATCGTTCACTGGGAGAGGCCTATGTCTAACAGTGGACGAACAACAGGCTGCTGATGATGACAGCGTTCATCAAGCATTAAATTGGTCAAAACTCATAAAAAACAAGCGATTTTATTATTGCATTGATAATTATGAGTGCGGCAGTTAGACGTTGCTGTCAAAAAATAATCAAATTTTCTTACTGTTAAAGATGTAAGAATAAGTTTTTTTTTGTTTTAAATAAATAGGCTAAGTTAGCGTGACGGAGTAAGCTGGTATATTCATGCAAAGTGACAAGCGACCGTTCTTAAAGCCACGTATGGAAACCATCCGTCTATCACATTCATAGAAGTTACGAATGGCGTTTGTAATTAACGTGACGAATAGAAGAATTATTTTGTGCAAGTTTTGCGTCAACTAAGACAAAACCGTATAATGATTTTCTAATGGAAAAATTTGGGTCACGGACGAGATTCGAACTCGCATACTGTGCCTCAGCGCGGCACATGCCTCTATCAATTCGGCCACCAAGACCCATGCGTCGTCATCCAAATCTTTCCACTAGCTTCTTTGAAGCCGTCTTATGAGGACGGTAACGCTATCTATTGGTAGTATTACGAACTACCAACCAAACACGGCTAATGTTGATTAACTTCGTGTCTGAATAAACAAATAATCATTATATATATTTACGCTAAGCAGGCGTTAACTGCTATAAAAAAAACATAAGACAAATCCATCGAATATGCAACAGGCGAAAATTTTGTTTGTAGCCTTTCAAATAGGGGCATGCCCCCATTTAATTCGCATTTACCCCTCCACCCACTGCACTAGAGTTGGAAACTAATGAAGAAATAATCGACATATATGAAGAAAAAAAAAACAACATGCATTATAATTAGGTAGTAACTTATTATTTATTCGTAGGGTAGTAAGACATTTTAAAGTAACAAATGTATAGGTACATTCCCACTTCGGTAAATAATATGAAAGGATAGTTTAGCATTTGTTTTCATTTAATTTATCTTTTGATGCATTAAAGCACAAATTGGTCAATCATATTACAAATTATTATCAAATATACATATATAATGAACATTATAAAAATGATAGTTCATAAAAAGAAGCAGCTTATGACTCATTCTCTCTCTTTGTGTAAGAAAGGCCTGTGTGTGCGTTTTTTGTGAAAGTGTGTGTGAACACAATTATTACTGGCCATTGATGATGATGAAGATAGAAAAAGATACATTTATTTTGTAATCGAAAAGTACAATAGTTTATTATTAAATTAATTTGTACAAGGTCAAGGTCATAAGACTCCAAATAAATTTACTTTGTAAATAGCTTTAGAATTTAATTTACAACACTATTATTAGAACAATACATATAAGTACACAATACTGACGCCTCAATTGTTTTGCTCCCCTTGCAGGAATAAACTAAACCCAATCATCAATACCTTAGTAATGCACAGGCAAAAACACCGTCCCGTCACAGTGCATTCATTAAAGCAGATCAAATTTATAATCTGTGTTAGACGACGTAGTTCCGTTTTTGAAACAGTAGTCAAACAGATTATGTACCAGACTGTTACGAGGCGGTCATTTCTAGGGTTTGTTCCACTAGCCCAGGGACCAAACCAGTGGATAATATAAAAATACAGGAACAATTAGGAGCACTCGGAGATATTCATCAACAACAGCTTCACCTTCATGGACTTGTTGTAGCAGAAGATGACCATGTACAGAGATAGCTGGCCTTTCAGCAACGCTTGCAGGACTCTGCTAGTCGAGCTGGTCCTTCCTTACTGAACACGAACACGCCCCAAGTTAGAAGTCAGCATTTTGGTGGGCATTCTATCGGCCGCTATTTTAGGTAGGTGGAATTTACGGTATTTACGCAGTAACTAAAACTGTCAGATTTATGTAGATAAAATAATAATTTATTTACCACTTTTTTATCAGGTATTTTGTAAAAACATCGAAATGAGCCAAATGCATCAATGACAATCCAGGAATGACAGATTATTTGAATTTAGAATTAATATTGACAAACTATCAAATGAGTATCATTATGATGAAAGAGGTTTGACATCGTCACAATACTAACCACAGTGAAAGCAGATGAGATGAGTAAGAAATAAACTATTATTAAAAAAACGATTGTTTGTTTTGTTTTTCCCTTACATATTTTGGGATTGGTCTCCTAAAGATCTTTATTTTGATACCTCACTCGATAGTTTTTGATTTTGTTGGAAATACAATATGATAGCTGTAAGCCTCCATATTAATTTACTTCATAATATCTTATTTCACTTTCGTGATTTAAGACGAATCCAATTATCAAAATCTATCAAGCCGGCTGTAGGACGCGCCAAAGGAACATACATACGTACAGAAAAATACACACGAAAGAGAGTACAATTGAAAATACCCGTGAGTGCTAGCCGCCTGTTAGATGCAATACAAATTAGTGAATGCTTTATTTGTTTTGCTCACCTATACTATTGGAGCTATAAACTAAACACGATCAGTAATACGTTAATGCAATAGGCAAACATAGTACGTCCTCACATCACAGTGTAGGCAACACAGTACCTCATGTTCATGTGACGAGCGTTTTCTCAGGGGAAATCATACTGCACGAGATTAATGATCTACTGTACCAGTTAATAAGGTAACATTTGCTATTTATTACTTTGTTTCAATTTTGTGATGTATTAATTTGATAATTTATCTTACAGGGCTAGTTGGTAGCAAAGCGTGAACATTATGTGTCAGTTCCGTTTTTGCAAAGCACTGCATTTATCAAAGTTTCTGGGATAGTGACGTGCAAAGTATCTTACAGGACTAGTTGGTAGCGAGGCGTGTAACATTATGTGCCAGTTCCGTTTTTGCAAAGCACTGCATTTATCAAAGTTTATGGGATAGTGACGTGCAAAGTATCTTACAGGACTAGTTGGTAGCGAGGCGTGTAACATTATGTGTCAGTTCCGTTTTTGCAAAGCACTGCATTTATCAAAGTTTCTGGGATAGTGACGTGCAAAGTATCTTACAGGACTAGTTGGTAGCGAAGCGTGTAACATTATGTGTCAGTTCCGTTTTTGCAAAGCACTGCATTTATCAAAGTTTCTGGGATAGTGACGTGCAAAGTATCTTACAGGACTAGTTGGTAGCGAGGCGTGTAACATTATGTGTCAGTTCCGGTTTTGCAAAGCACTGCATTTATTAAAGTTTCTGGGATACTGACGTGCAAAGTGCGCTGTACGATTGTTTAAGATGTAGCAAGATGGCATCATATATATTGTTAAAGGGGGAAGATACGGCATGCTTTAATAAAACGTAAACTAAATTTGGACTAGATACCACTACAAGCAAACTAACCCACACAGCTAATTTCCCACCGTTGTGCTTCATGTATATTAACAACAAAGACAGAGATACATACGCAGATTGTAGCGTTAATGAGAGTCACTGCCAATATATGCTACACAAACGCTACTGCAATTGTGACTAAAGCCAAAAAAGCCCAATTGTGTCCGTCGCACATAATTTATGTGGTCCAAGCTCGTGGAGCATGTACCTAAACTTCCCACTTTTAATCAGATCTATGAATGGCACAAGATTTTTTTATGCTGGTGTGATGCTTTCTAAAGCATGATTGGCACATTTTGTCACTAAACGTATTACACCAAAAATTTGAGGTTATCGTAATAATAAAGAGAACTACCTGCGTGACTGGTTGGATATCCTTAAGGGGTAAACATGTAAAAAAAAACAACGGTCCCTTCACACAACATATTATGTCCTTGCATACACACTATTTCCTTGTCATATTTCATCGAGACCGGTTTAGCCGTTAAGTCATGAAAAGTTCTCTAACAGACAGTAGGGAGTGACATTTGCATTGAAGATATTAGTGCGATGAACGGTAATTGGGCAAAGTAAAATTGAATGGAAAGATGTTATGATAGGGCATCAACAGAAGTATCAAACAAGTATTTTTACCAGGTAACGCGAATTCCCGGTAATGTGTTTATCAGCCTGTGTATGTATGTATGTATGTATGTATGTATGTATGTATGAATGTATGTATGTATGTATGTTCTTTTGTCGTTGTTTTTCCTATATAGACCAAACGCATGGACCGATTTTGGTGAATTTTACTTTAATCGATATGTCTTAATCTTGCACGTGCTACTAAAGACATGACACTAACCAACATTCAATATGGCGACAACCAGGCGACATATAATGAAAATGAAAAAAATAAAATAAGTCGACGAATTATGACAAGTCCAACTAAGAAAATTAAAAGAAACCTAAGAAAAACATATAAACCAAACGCATGGTCGGGTTTTGATGATTCTTACGTCAATTTATTTGTCTTAATTTTGCAAGTGCAGACAAGACATTAATCAAAATTCAATATGGTGACAACCAGACGCCACATTGTAAACCAGAAACAAAACTTTTATTTCAAAATCAAAAATCTAAAGCTTGTTTGCCTCGTTTTAGTTTGATTCAAAGTCTGGTTTTTGTTTTTTACCCAACTGAGGTATGTGTATGGGTTGTATGTATGTTTGTTTGTTTGTGTGTACGTTTCTTAGGCGCATGCCTTAACACGATGGATTGTGTTATATGAGGTATCATTGGATTTGTCTCAATCACGAGAGTGCTATAGTATATATGAAGTGTCAAAAAAAATAAGAATGGCGGCTTACAGCTGCTTACAGGTGCCATACTATTGTATATCAAACGGAACAAAAAATTACCATAACCTATCGAGTGAGGTATAAAAACAAAGGTCTTTAACAGACCATTCCAATTTTTTTTACCTGAACCGTAGCATTTGTATTTTAAGCTTGTTACAAAAACGGCCACGTGTGCGCACGTGCCGCGACTGCTCCTAGTACCATGTGAACCTGCATTTTCTTGCATACGCTAAGGCTATGTCACATTTTCTTGGTTTCTATATGTTCACTAATGGGCATGCTATGGACATCTTTTCGCTAGGATTGTTTGAATTTAGAACGATTATAAATAAATGTAGACACTCCTATTTGAACACTTACTTTTGGTGTTTGTAAAATGGCTTAGTTAAATTATATTTATGTATTGTTCACATCGGTGGCGTTAATTTGGATAGGCCTTTGTCTTGCAGTGTCCTAGTATAAGCTGATCCTGATGATAAAATCTCAGGTGGATGAAATAGGGAAGGATATGCGCAAGCTCAACGTCGAGGACTGACAGGAAATGGCGTTGAAGTGGAAACTCTTATAATCAGAGGACAACATTCATTGCGAGGTCCTAGTTAGTTCGTTATATCTCTTTATCTTATATAAGTGCCTCGTTATAAAACTGGCCAGTGTTGTGGACAGCTATACTAGTGCACATAATATTCCTCTTACGAATAAGTCTTCAGATACAGCTTCAATTTATTATTTATAACTTGGGAACAAACATTTCTGAAACCAACTTGAAAGTTAGGATCCGAACAAACAGATGGCTCTAACTTTGAACCGCATCGTACTTAGCTTAGCACCAGGAAGCTGCTTAATTTGTAATAATTATAGTCTACCGTGTAATACAGCCGGAGCCGAACTTTAAGATCGCTTAACGAGCTATGGTAGAAGCTATGCTTGGAATTTAAAGAAGTGAAAGATTCGTAATGAAGTGATCAGACAGGTAACTACATGTATGTTAACCGACATTGCTCTAAAGATAAGCATGCCAAAGTGGCAGTGGGCTGGTCACATTTCCCGAAGAACCGATAACCGTTAAGACAGACAAGTTCTCGAGAGGAGACCACGTTTAGGGAAACGTAGTGTAGGACGCCTGTGGTCATTTAGAGTGACGACCTGCGAAAAGCAGCTGGCAGGAAATGGATGAGGAGAGCTGAAGGCAGAGCTGAATGGCGTGCTGTAGGAGAGGCCTACGTCCAGCAGTGGAAAAGTACAGGCTGATGATGATGATGTGTAGTATAGTACAATAAAATATACTTTAAATACCTAACGCCATTATAGTACGCCGTTACAGTCCTCATCTGATCAAGATACCAAGTACACCAGTTTTTTAGTCAAACCCTAAGCTATCCAACAGAATCCGCATCAAAATCAGCCCAGTATATTTTTTAAGTAATGCGCGCTTATAATAGCAGACAGACATACACGATTTCATTAAAAAAGTTTTTTTATAGTTCAGTAGATTATTTTAAGTAATCTAGACTATTTTGTTGAATTCATTTCTTTGTACAGACTTTTTGTGATATACTGCTTTATTACAAGTATAGAATAACAATAGAATTAATATAAGTAGATAGATTTTGATATAGAATACCAGTAATTATCACACAAACGAGAAAAGTCATAAATCCATTGATTTCTCTCAATACGAGTAATATGCCATCCCAGAAAGGTGTTCAGTACATTAATACAGAAAATACTAAAAAACTACAAGCACCAACAAATGTTGTAAACACAAACAAATTAAATCCGTATAATGATGATAAATAGGGCATATTTTTAAAAGCCCCAAAAATTAGCATAAACACAAAGGCGTGCCATTAATCGCGACGTTCTGGGCGGGGGTTACCGTCCCGTTAGATCTACTCACTAGAGGCGATACGATAGATCACGGAACGTTTATATTTTAAACTAAATGTACCCGCGGCTTTGCCCGCTTCGTCATTCCAGGACCAACCAACCTTTATGGTACAATAACAAATTCCGTTCAGTTGTCGATTGTTTTTTTATCGATTGCTCGACTTCTCGTTGGATTCACATACCAGGTACATTTATTTTTAAGTCAAACCCTAATCAATCTTACAGTGAAAATTGCATCGCAATCAGATCTGTAGTTTTTACGTGACACGCGAAAATACATAAAGGCACGATTTAAATGATAAATGGTAATTTATTTCTTTGAAAAAACATGCACTGTAGGTAAAACTAACAAAAGAGGAAAAAATAGAAAAACAAGGCTTGACATGCACCAACCGGAAAACCTGAATAATATTTTTTTAAATTGTGGCACGAAAAAAAAAACACATTCTACCGGATTATAAGATTGCTCAAAACACAATAAATACACTTATTTCATATTTTTTTAAATAATATGACTGTTGTTACAGTCAATGGCCAGTAGTTAGTATTCGTTGTGAACACTAGTCCTCATAGATAGATAGATAGAAAATTCTTTATTGCACACATAAGATAGGTACATAGAACGATTACCTACACCACCACCATACTAGGATTCCCTGTGTTATGGGGACACGTTTCTCCATTTGATCAGATGTTCTTAGTTTGTAGTTTGCATTTCACAATTAGACAATAGGATTTTAGTCATCAAGTAGCAATAAGAGGGAGGTTGAGATGGTGTGTGTTTGTGTGTCTGTGTGTGTATCTGTGTGGGTGTGAGTTTGTGTGAGGTTGCGTGTATATGGTTGAGTGTGTGGGGCGAGTAATAATAAGTGAGTATACTTAACTCACTGCGTGTGTTTTGTGTTTTCAGCCGGACCGCGCCGGTCTCGCTCTCGCTCTCCAATAATATGCCCCATCCCAGACTCCCCGGCCAGCCCCGATCCACCTCAGGCCTCCGAACCCGAGATGGAGGTCGAATCCATACCCGCGAGCACGGACGACGGCTTCACCCTCGTCTCTAGGAAAGCGAAAGGAAAGCGTCCACATGACGATTCCTCTAGCACGGACGCCCTTAAGGCCAAAGCGGCTCGCCCTGCCTCCAGGGCGACGCCTCCTACCACTCCGATAACCGCAAACTCTGTGGCAAAAGAGCCCGCGAGGACCAAACTCCCGCCTCCCTTTTTCATTACTGAAAAAGAGAAGTGGGACGCGGTCACGCGACTCCTAGCCTCAAAGGGGGCGGCGTTCACATCTGCACACAATACCCATGGGCATTAAAGTGCAAGTCCCTACCGTGAACGACCACCGCGAGATAACCAAGATCCTTCGCGACGAAAACGTGCGTTTCTACACGTACGCCCGCGAAGAACAAAAAACCCCTCCGTGTAGTATTGCGCGGTGTCCCCAGCGAACTTGAGACAACGCTCATTTTCAAGGACCTTCAGTCTCAGGGATACCCCGTAGTGGAGGTACATCGATTATACAGGGGAAACCCTAAAACACCCCTCCCTCTTGTCCTTGTCGTTCTTGAACGTACCCCGGAGGGGAAGGCCATCTTTAACATAAAGATGGTCTGCCACCTATCCGGGATTTACGTAGAGCCCCCAAACCGTAACGGAGCACCCAGTCAGTGCCATAAATGCCAACTCTATGGCCACGTCGCGCGTTTTTGCTTTGGCCATCCCAGGTGCGTAAAGTGCCTGGGCGACCACGGCACTTCCGATTGTACCCGCCCCCGCGATACTCCCGACCTACCCAGTTGCGTTCTTTGCAAGTCCGAAGGACACACCGCGAACTATCGCGGCTGTCCAAGGGCTCCAAGGAGCGTTAAAGGGCCCGGACGGCGAGCGACCTTCAGTCAGCCTCCAATGTCAGCACGTCTGCAGAGGTACACCCCTAAGGTGTCCTTAGCCCCCCCCCATGCCTCTCATGCAGGCCCCGCTCTTTATGCCGGCACCTCAGCCGCAGGTCAACGCCTGGGCTCCGGCCATGACCAAGCCCACCCCAAAACCGCAACCCGCGCCCGCCGGTCCGTACCGGCCTCCTCAAGCCCGCGCGAAAGTCCCAACCCCCCTCGGGCCCTTGCCCACTCCTCCCCCTCCTAAGGCAGGTCAAGACAACCTGTCTTATGTACTCGGCTACGTAAATGCGGTCGACTTGAACGAAGTGGACGTACTCGCTGCCAAACTTCGTTCGTGTAAATCCGATTTGGAAAAAGTTCACTTTTTATATGAGCACCGTACGCTCCTTACTGCCCTCCGTAACCTCAATTAACGAACCAAAATGAATAATAAACCAAAACGTTTTAAACCCCGCTCCGTAGTGTTAGCGTTCTTTAACGCTGACGACCTAAGAGAACAGCGTGCCCCAGTGCACGAGTTCTGTAAGACCCATCAGGTCGACATCATGTTAATACAAGAGACCTTTCTCAAACCCTGTAACAGCGATCCCGGGATTGCCAATTACCGCGTCCATCGAAACGATAGAGTCACCAAATTTGGCGGTACTCTAATTTATTACAAAAACTCACTCCACTGTATGCCGATTGACACCCCTACTCTGATCAACATAGAAGCCTCCTGCTGCCAACTTGCGATGACCGGTCATCAATCAATCGTTATAGCCTCCTGCTACCTCTCCCCCAGTAAAAGATTACTAAAGAGTGATCTAGAGGCACTCCTCTCCATGGGAAGCGCAGTCATTCTGGCTGGCGACTTCAATAGCAAAAACCCTATCTGGGGGTGCCGAAGACTCAACACAAACGGCACTAGACTATTCGACTTTAGCGAATCTCTCATCTTTGATATAATCCCACCCTCGGAGTGGACACATTACCCCAAAAATCCCGACCATTTACCCGACATACTGGACATACCTCTCCTAAAGAATATAAATCTTAGTTTCCGCTCAATCGAAGTTTTCCAAGAACTAGAATCCGACCACCGTCCCGTCGTTATGCGCCTAGGCCCCGACCCGACAGACCCATCCTCCCATCCACCGACAAAGACGATAGTGGACTGGAAGCGTTTGGGGGAAGCCCTAAAAGCTATCAGTTCACCCGACCTCGACCGTATCCCCGACGACATAATCACCCCCGATGACGTTGCTTGCTCGATCGATGCCCTCACCAGCCACCTCAACACCGTTATCGGTGAGTGCTCCAGGGAGGTCCCAGCGGAGGATATCCGCCACTGGGTCCTACCTGAGGACGTGAAGAGGCTGATGACGACACGAAACGCAGCCATTAGAGCCCACGATGCATTCCCCAACGCTGAACGCAAAGCCACCTTGAGCTACTACCACCGTTTGGTCAGGACGCGCATTAGCGAGCTGCGCGCACAGCGTTGGGGAGACCTATTATCCGAAATCACACCGACCCACCAGGCCTACTGGTGGTACTGGTTTCTTCCCGGACAATTTATCGTCAATCCATCAAATAATATACCCATAATATAAGAATATTTTTTGACAGACTTGCAACATGTCATTCCGTTTCTTACAGCGTGTAATCTACGTTTCTATACGCAATTTTTTGATACTTTGGGTTTTGGGTTTTGATTCACCATCAACCTATATCTGTCCACTACTAGACGTAGGTCTCTCCTAATGCATGCTACTGAGCTCATCAGCTCCTCTCATCTATTCTATTTCAGCCACTTTTCCCGGGTCGTCACCTTGGGTTACATTATTGCAATTTGCGTAAGAATCTCTAACTTTTTCAAAATAAAGCCCAGCCCATGTTACTTGCTGATAATGTAGATTTCCAAACATGCCTGTTTTTTTAAAATCAGTTCAATACTTGCATAAAACACGAGTAATAACAAAAAAACACAAGAATGCACAGATTATATAGTCTGTATTAAGATCTTTGCCGTTAACAGGCATACAAAATAAAAATAATAGATAATAATATAAGTAAAATGGCTTGCAGATAAAATAATGAAATTTAAAAAAAAAAGCCAGACAAGCACAAATTTAAAAACATTGTAATTTTAATTATAAATTTTTGGGGTCCAACATAACACACTTTTGTGCATCAGCACTGTGTTGGCAGCATGTAAACATAACCTGTCTTTAACAGGTCTATTTCGCTTGACAACTCCTGACATGCGTTTGAACAGATTAACAGATCTGGATTTGTATGTTCAAGCATGGATACTTCAAAACTGTAGAGGGACAGAAGTGTTAAAATGTTATACTTTCTGAAATATGGCTTACAGATATCTGTTGTTTGTAGTCCAAACAAAACATGTTTTTTTTTTGCGTCTTTTCTGTGATTTAAATGCTAATTCATTATCTGTTACGTTTCCCCAACACATAATGCCGTACTTTATCTGACGCTACTAGCCCATGTTAGGATGTAAGTAGTACATCTATATTCACAATTGGGGCTAGTCTATACAATGCATATTATGCAAAACTTATTTTTTTGTACAGTTACTAGAATATGTGATTTCCATTTAAATGTTTGTCAATTACTAAGAGTTTAGCAGAATCTACTTCAGTTATGGAGTCATTTTGGTAATGAACTTTTTTTAATGCTGAGTTTTTTGGCACAGGTTGACTGAAAAGCATAACATGAGTTTTATTAAAGTTCATCTTTTAATTATTGTTATCTAGCCATAAAACCAAAGAAGTATTTGTCTTGTTTTAGCTTCAAAAAGCTCTTTTGTTGTGCATGCAATGGTATAGTATAATCATCCACGAAAAGTGACATAGGATGATGGGTGAATTTAAGCAAATCATTTATATATATTATCAACAAAAGAGGCCCCAATACAGTGCCTTGCAGTACTCTATACATTACATCAAGTCCTTCGTGATATAACGTAGGTATGCAGTTAAATAAAATAAAATCGTGCGGCGTAGAGAAAATGAAAATTATTTATTTATTATTTTTAAATAAGAATTACAGAGTAATAATAATAGATAATAGAGTAGATAAATATGATTGTATTTATTCTAGGTGACATTTTTACTAAGTTAACTAGATCTATCGCACCTTCAGAATTATAGTGACCCAACACAACAAAGTATTTTTTTGGGAATCGTCAAATAAAGTTCCGACAGCTTGCTAGTTATGTAAGAAAAGTAATGAAATTGGCAAATTATAGGTTTTAGTTTAGTATTAGGCATACTATTTTATTTTTATATCATAGTTTAGTTGGTAGTCAAGTTATTTTTTTCATTAGAGTGTTTATTAATATATTTTTATTTTTTTTAACTTTTTGGCTCCCTATTTTACTGAACTTTTATTTTATAACAAGCCTTTTTTTATTTATGTCACTGTGTGTCATAATTTGGTTCATGTTTTCCGTAGACGCGAGTTACCTACTAAGTCGTTATTTGCAAAAATTCAAAATGTTGTGTTGTAAAGTTTGATTTTATCTTGTGTTTCTTCGAGTATTGATGTGAAATATTGGTGGAATATTAACCATTAGATGTTCGTTAACGTGCACGAGTGTAGGCAAAAGAATCAAACGCAGATATAAATGGCATTTTGTGATTTTTCCAAATCTCCTACGGAAGTTTTAGTAAATGTCCACCATTTTACTGATTCGTGACTTTGACTTGACAATTAATGACTGTGACGTGACATTAATATAAACTATTAAACTTGACATTGGCGAAATTGCTAGTAGGCTAGTGCCTCCGCAGAAGCCATCAAATAAAAAAAGAAGAAGTACCTACTAAGTCTTTCTACGATGTTTTCAGTCAAACAGTGACTCAATAACAAATGACGAAGTATTCATGCAAATGACCTGTATGAGTGTGTTTTTGGAGTTCTTGGGCAATTTTAAATAAAGAATTATTCACAAGTATGCCATACACAAAATCTGTATTTGAGGAAGGTAAATGTAGTGATTATATTCTCTTTGGGTAAATAAACTAAAAAATAGGAAAATAGTTTTGTTTGCTTAAGTTTACTTATTACGATTTTGCAAAATTTGATAAAATAGTCTCATTTATCCCGTACGGGATACCTATAGGTCGATAGGTTATACTTATTAAGCTTTAGGTCTTGACAATAGTAAACACGTAGCGACTTGTTAAAGACACTCACGGCACTTTACTGATATATGTTTTTTTTCACACTGAACCGAGGTGCAGAAAGAGGAAAGAGTAAAAGAAACCGAAGTATTATGTTTATCCATTTCTACTCTTAAACAATTTCTATTCGAATGAACATGTTCAAGACGGTGGAGGATGGTATTTAAATTAATTTCATGACTAACACGATTTTACAAAATTTTGAATTAGGCTCTGTAACGTGATAAAAATAAGGTTTAACGTAAGGTTAGGTATGTAAGGAAAATAAAAACTTACAAAAAAAAATAAAAAAATAGGGTTGTTTTCACGTCTGTGAACGATGGGGTAGGTGCCTAGGGGGATAAGAGCATCTTTTAGTAATAGGTGGAGCTAACTGGAATTGGTGTAGCTAAAGGGAGCAAGTAGGAATTCGATCTTATCGTATAGGGAATGACGAGAAAACACGCTTTGCAAATTTAGAGCTATCTAAAGCAATATTCTAGTACGAGTAGTATAATTAATTTAGTCAAATTACCTGAATTAACTCGGACGGCTAGAACAATAAACTTTTGTTTGAAGGACCGTTTGTAATACCCTGGCCAATAGGTTTGACGTTGTGGAAGCAAATGAAACAATTCAAATAATAATACAAACTTTTATTTCTTGTAGTCTGCAATATTTAATATGACAATATGTGCTGCGGACTCCTAATACACACTAAACATTAATATATGCAGGAAGTGTAGCTTCGGCTATATTCTACAACAAATAACCGTAGTGTGCTGGAAGAGCGCTATATCTTTTGTGTTATTGATAAGTTCATCTCACACAAAATTATTGTCTTGCGACAGTAAAATAATACCTTGTCTGGAGGCTCTCTATATTAGATTTAATTTTAATTCTTTAACCCTTTCCATATAGAACTCGAACATACAAAGGATTCCGAAGAAAAATCCTACAGCCCACAGGTCAGGATGGATGCTTGTCGTCGACTATAAACTACAAAAACGCAGTCAACACTGTTAGATTACCGTCATCAAATGACCGGCGAGATTCAGGCCAGACGACGTACAGTGGTTTGTACACACAAGAGAAAAGTAGTAGAATTGGAACGATACCGAACATTTTTGTATGGAAGCTGGCATATCCACTCGCCCGCCATTTTGTTTTTATTTTCAAAATTTCCGCGTACGGTTAAAGTAGTATATATGGGTAGAAGACACTTATACAACCAAAAATTTCATGTAAAATGATACCCATATATGAATTGCCATAATTATGAGAACAATTAAAATACTTTTAATTACTACATTTTAATTATGTGTGTATATGCATTCAATTTTATTCAAATAATAGTTTCCAAGTTGATCTTACTATTTATTATAAATAATTATTCTCATATGGCGATCTTTACTTCCAAATATATTGGAAATGTGACACTCTATGGTACCATATTACTGGTCATTTTTTGGATGTCTAGATGTCTTCTACCCATTTATACTACTTTCATCATGCACGGAAACTTCGAAAATAAAACAAAATGGCAGGCGGGTTGATATGCCATATAGGTTCTATCCCCTTTGTCTCGCGCCGAACTGTTGCGGACTCGTCCCACCAGGAAAACAGCGAGAAACTATGTGGCGTTGTATCGATGCTGGAGTGGATCGCAGCACAGAATTAGAAGAAAAATAAAAACTCGTTCATTCCGGGACTGTATGCAGAGATTGGATTGGTCGCTCAATTCGCCTCAGTCCTTGGTCGTCGGGTCGCCAGCAAGTCCCTTTGCCAAGTCATGTTGAGATCAGAATCAAAATGGCTTTCCGGAAAGCAAAACTGCAGTACGTTCCAACGTAACACCGTCCACAACAAACCAGTTGTACTTGGGGCGCGTTCACTTCTACGAGTACGCTCGAGGACGCACGAATCACCCGCGCGTACACTCGAAATCGTTCACGTTGGCGTTGTCGGGCGTTCGCCTGGGTCATCCGAAAAATAGTAGGGGAGGGGAGGAATTGTATGAAACTGACACTTGACAGTTGTCAGTTGTATGTGGACGTCCAAAGTAGTTCACTAACTCCGGATGATCGAGCGATAATCGCACGGATGATTCAAGCGTTGTAAGAACACAGCCTTTTAGTTTTTTTATTTATTTTAATAAACTCATGTGTATTGGAAAATACTTGCCTATCCTAATTGGTGATAAACAAAACTGACAGCTAATCCAATGACAACCGACTGTCAAATTATTATCCACGGTGCGTTCGGGTTGGACAAAAAGTCACAATTAATATTTATCAAACACTAGCAGCGCCCCGTATGTTTGACCGCGTGCAATCTCTAAACTTTACAATACGTTTTAAATATTATTTATTCATTTAAATTCTGAATATCGTCACCATCGTTTCAAATTCAAATCTGAACAAGCCGTTACTTCTTTTTTCTCCAGCTGTTTATTGTCTGTGGTTTATGTTCTAGGTGTATTTATTTCTAAATATACCATTTTTAGTTTCATCATTTTGATTAAAAAAAATGATTCTCGCTATAAATTGTGACTAAATAATATTTACTTTTATCGTTAATTCGTGTAGCAAACAAGATAGCCGCTGACTGTTATCTCTAACTATAATAAAGTTTGTTTTTTTGTGATGTCCTGACTATTCCAGTTTTCTTTTGTGTATTGTTTATTTTCTTCAAAAAGGATGATACATTTTACTAAGTGAGTATCTACGCTACACAATATGCAATTGTAGTGATAATTACTTTTCTAAAATTACCTATGTGCTGTTTACTTTATAATAATTTATTTACTGGTTGAATTGTAGTTTTTGTACGCTAGTTATAGGTTTACAGCGACTAAAATTAACGATATTTTGTTGAATCTTTTAGGTATGATATAGTTAAATAGTTATATTTACAGTCCTTTTATATAACCCCGACCTGCCTAAATTAGCTAAGAAGCATCTCGATCACATCAGATATCAAGCATTCAAAACCGCATCAAAATTGGTCCATTTGTTTGGGAGCTACGATCATCATTGGGAGGGGAGCTTCCCTCCCAATTAAAGATAAGTACCATACCAATTACATCATCTTTCAAACAGAAAAAAACGCATCAAAATTGGTCCATTCGTTTGGAAGCTACGATGCTTCAAACAGACTATGATACAATGACACCATAAACTTATAACACCCTCTCTTTTGAGTTCGGGGGTTAATAATAATGAAAGGTGATCATTATGAATTGAAATATAAATACAAACGTGTTTTTATTATTATCGCATCGCACCCTGTAAGTGTTCTCGGTCACGGAAGGAAGCCGGGCAGAAACAAATACATTCGTTTCAGCCCCAGGCCGTGTGAGGCCGTCCCTGGGCCTTTCTGGGCCTCCCCGGACTGGCACCGGACCCGGAAGTCGCCACCGACATGTTTAAGCACCTATCTGTTATCCCACTAGCGTGTTTCTGACTGTCTTATTTAAACTTTGGAATCAGATGTTTGGATTTTAAATAGCCGTTCCTGTTAATGTATGAGGGTCTATTTAAATGAGTATTTTCTGTAGGATTTAAAGGTTTTTCTGCGACATCTATATAATATATTTTTTTATTATGGCTTCTGCTGCGCACTAATTTCGCCAATGTCAAGTTTTTAGTTATTACAAGTATTGTCATGTCACACTCAATTGTTAAAGGCACGATTCAGTAAAATAGTGGTCGTTTTTTACATTATCTTTGGTCGTTTTATTGAAATTTCCGAGGGAGTTTTTGGAAAGACAATTTTTTTTTCCCACACTCGCGCAATGAACACCACTATTTAACCATTAAAACTCAAAGAAACACATGTTAAAAAACAAAAACAACAAAACTATCTTGTTTTTATCTCTAAATCAACTTCTATAAAGGTTTTGTATTTAATTTGATGAAGATGCCTTAGATTGTGAGTTTTTATATAGTGATATTAATAATTATAATCATCATCATCATCATCATTTCAGCCTCTAGCAGTCGACTGCTAAACATAGGCCTCCCCCAAAGAGTGCCACGACGAATGGTCTTGTGCCACCTCCATCCACCGACTCCTTGCGATAGCTACAATGTCGTCCGTCCATGGTGTGGGGGGTCTCCCTACACTTCACTTGCTTGTTCGTGGTCGCCATTCGAGAACATTTATGCCCCAGCAGTTGTCGGTTCTGCCAACTATATGGCATTAATATAATACTTTTAACATTTTACAATTTTCTACGCTCGTATTCAATTTATGATCACAATGATTTCTTAAATTCTACAAATTGCGTGATTCTTTAGGAAAGAAGAGAATATTCTCCAGGTGATCCGATCGCAAGCACGCAAGGGGCAAAGGAAAACGTAGCGCAGCCCCATTCTGCTCTATTTTCCGCTGCATTCATTTATATTTTTATCTACACTCATATCGTAAAATCCGGATTATGAATACAAAAATGGTGGCATAATGACATACATTACACACGACACGTCTCTAATAAGAATAATGAATAAATTATAACACTGTTTTTTGAACTAAACGATGTTATAATATTTTTTTACCATTAAAGCACCATTAAGGCCGCACCTAAGAAGGTTTTCGTCATTTATTATCTATGGCGGCGCGTATTAGTCCGTATGCGCGCGAATTCACTGTGGACTGCATTTTGACGCCATAATTTACCTTAAATTAGTTCCTAACCAATTTTATGTAATTTATTATGATGATAAAAAGTTTTATCCTGATTAAAAATGTGACAAAGATGTATTAAACATGTGAAAACAGTGTTTGTGAGGAGAATTTGACTGACATTACGGAACAGCAAAAAACATGACGGACGAGCTTTTACCAGCAAAATCAAGAAAAGATTACGACATTTTTTTTTCATCATAAGTAAGTTCCTATTGCATGAGTGTAGATAAAGTAGCGTAAGAAACGGCACATAACTAGGTACGAGTATTAAAACACTAGTGATATTATTGAAAACCCGCCTACAGCTCGTTTTTGAAACTCACTCTCGTGTTTTAATTCCCTTCATTATGCAACCGTTTCGTAAACTACTATTTTTACCACGCTATTACTTGAGGAGTGCCATAACATGTAAACATAATGGGTAAATCGTTACATCATACAATAACAAAAAGTCACACAACCTCCAACTACCCCGCCACTAGCCCACCTGAAACTCTGAGTTTAATTAAAAAACCCGACTGTATAAAGTGTGCAACTAATCCAAAAGTTCACTCATAACGGAACTCGGCGGATGAAATTAAAAAGTTCCCGAGTTCGTGGCCCGCCTGAGCCGCTTTGGAAACCTGATTATGAAGAAGGTAGAACTCACAAAAAGTTTTCTGTTCTACGGAAGACGAAGTCCTGGGATTTTTTGCATCTGACTTTAATTTGGGTCAATTGTGGTTAAGATATTTTGCATTGTTGCCACATGTGTTAACTACTTTTGAAATGGTCTTAAAGCTCTAGAATTTGGTACAATATAATACACGTATATGAAGCTCTTGAATTGAAGCACAATGTGACAAGTGGGACGGACACGTCAGCTTCTGACTGTTGATTGTCTGTGGCAGGATGACTTGAGATGGAAATATTATCTGTGGAGAGTGAGAGCGTCGATGGTAAGATGCTGGTGGAAAAGATTGTGGGTGCAAATTATGGGTCTTGACTGGCAAATGACAGGACTTAACAATTGGTGGGAACGCGTATGCAGCTGGTCACGGATGGCAGGAGCAAGACCGTATGGAAAGGAGACTACAGCCTCCAGGAACTGAGGGGCCACACTTCAGCGTTGCTACGAGTTTTGGTGTTACGTGTGTCAGTGCGGAGAGGTTGCGATGAGAGATACTCGAGTAGCCCTTCGATTCAGAACCTTTTGATAGCGAACCGAATCGATTCGATTCGATATTGTGAATGAAAAATGTATTGAATTGAACGATTTCAAACCGAATCCACAAAATAAATAATACCATATCGGTGGACAACTGAGTTATCGAAGGGTTCTGAATCGGGAGGCAGGTGGTAAATTTCAAGGAAGAATTGCAATAAGAAATCGAGTGAGACATTTCTGGAGATAGATAAGTAATGAGATCCAGTAAAGTCGGTAAAAGGTAATTCTGAAAAGATAATGGCAGCAGGGGGTTAGGAGATCGTTGATTGCTGTTTCCTAGTTCCGACTTGAAAGCCCCGTACTTATGGTTCTCACGCCCAAAAGTCTTGGCCGGTGTTGTGCTTACGTCAACCGTTTTCAAGCACGATCAGAGTTTAGAATCTGGAGATACCGGATAGTATCAGAGCCTTCTTGAGTGCTCTGGGGCGAAGAGTAGACGGCCCCAAGAGACAAGGAGACGGAAGATGTCCTGGGTGAACATGTCTTATTCAGGGCCACGTGGATGGCTCCTAGCATGAGTGTGTTAGTATTACTCGGGCTCCCTGCGTACAGTTCGGAACCCTGGCTAGCATGGGTAACATAGGGACTAGTATACCCAGAGGCAAAAGTACGATCAAATGTTTAAGGAGGAGGCTAAAAAAATACAAAAATAAGATCACCTGTTAGCTATTAGACTTGGACAGATCAATTTCAGGTGCATACCAAGTCTTGCGAGGCTTGGGACGGCCATAAGGGGACACAATAATGGAATATTATTTAATCTGTGGCATCAGATGTACCCAAGTATTCACCGTTAGTGAGTCAGTGTGATCAGTGATCAAACTCGAGACTATATTTACGGTATACCCAAAGCCTTAGAGTACACCCCGACACATAGTTCATACACACTTAATAAGCTGTAATCATAAACTATATAGCGATGATAGCCTAACGGTTCAATAGTGCAACTTATTATCCTACGGTTCGGTCTTAAGCTCCACATCAACTACTTTTCTAAGTTATGGTTTGTTTTTCATCGCTTGCTCCCTGGTTCGGATGGTACGTTAAAGTGTCGGTCCCGTCTGTTATTTTTTTTTATGGGAGCCTGGGCTAACTGCTGTTCACAATGTCATAAAACAGCCAAAATATAACGAAATTCGAAGTAGATACACAATTTACCTAATAACGAGTGTATAAAAAGCATTTTTTTTTAAATCAAATCAATCATTTATTTGCTAGAATACTCAACATAAAGTTCTTAATATTAAAAAGTAGGTAAAATGCATTCAGCCTGCATACAGACGTCCGAATATTAGGAAGTATTTTTGTCAATAAAATGTACAAACTCCTAAAAAAAAAGCCAAAAAAATATAAAAAGCCAGTCATTCTTTCTTAGCAAAAGTTTCTTTAATCTGTGGCCTTCTAATATTTTAAAATCATTGGGAATTCTATTATAAATTGAAATACAAATATTAAATACACTTTTATTATAAATTTCTTTATGACAAAGAGTTTGGTATAATAGGTTCGTAAACTTTACTCGTTTTTGCCGGGTAATGATTTCACTACGTTTCATAAAAAAAACCGGATGAGTTTTGGTAAAAAGACTAATTTTCCTAATATAGATGCACGGTAGCGGAAGAATGTTGCATTTTTTAAACAGTGATCTACAACTATCCAAAAACCAGGCCTTGTTCATCACCCGAATACATCTCTTTTGTATTTTGAAAACCCTGTCCAACTCAACTGAGTTACCTCACATTATAAGGCCATAGCTGAGAAGTGATGATACATATCCATGGTAAGCTGTAAGATCTGCTTCCATAGAAACATTCTACCTGAGTTTTTTTAGTGCAAACACATAGCGTTCCAATTTATTACACACATGATTAACATTAATTTTCCAATTGAGGTGTCTATCTATATTAATTCCCAAAAAATAAATATTATCAACTTCATCAACTTTTTCGTCCTTATATTTAATGTCAAGATTTATAGGATTAGTTTTATAAGAATTAAATTGAACGATTTTTGTTCTATTAATATTTATACATAAATTATTATTTTCCATCCAACGAATCACATCTATTAGTGCTTTGTTAACCGTGGAATGGGCTTGTTCATTTTTTACACATTTACCAACTACTGTAGTATCGTCAGCAAAGAGTATACACTTATGTGGGGTAGCCTCAGGAAGATCGTTAATGTAAACTAGAAAAAGCAATGGGCCGAGAATACTTCCTTGAGTGACTCCAGTATTATTTACAAGTGGCTCAGACTTAAACTTATTTCTCGAGATTACATTCTGTGCATTAGTTACAATTCTTGTTATCTCAGTACACTGCCTTCTATCTTTTAAATAACTAGATAGCCAATCAAACGCCTTTCCTCATATGCCATAAAAATCTAATTTATGCATGAGCTTAGGATGATTAACAAAGTCGAAAGCCTTGGTTATATCTAAGAAAAGCGACATTATGGGTACACTATTGCTTATGCTCTCCATGACTAATTTTACTAAATTAAAACAGGCAAGTGTAGTCGAGCTTCCTTTCCGAAAACCAAACTGTTCTTTCTGCAATATCCTGTGCTTCGTAAAAAAAACTATTTAACCTAATTATCATTGCTTTTTCTAATATTTTTGAATAAATAGGGACTATAGCAATAGGCCGATAGTTATTAGGATCAGATTTATCATCCTTCTTAGACATAGGCTTAACAATCGCCAGTTTCAACTGTTCAGGGAAAACTCCTTCTGTAAAAGACAAATTTATAATATGCGCAAGTGGGAGATATATCGAAGCGGCACAACTCTTGAGATCATTTGTCGTGATATCGTCATATCCACTAGTTTTACTTAAAGATAATATTATATTGTAAATTTCATTTGCGTCAACAGGATTTAAAAATATAGTTCTTGGATTTCTATTATTTTCATTTAATTTAACACTATTAAGTGAGTCACGATTATTATTAGATGTCAAATTGATAAAATAATTATTGAATTTATTACAAATGTCAAGGGAATTTGTATATGTTCTATGATGTAAAATTAACTTTTCAATGTCATTTATACCTAAACTATTTCCTGTAGTCAATGAAATTGCATCCCAAATGGCTTTACTTTTATTTTTACTACTTTGAATACGCCTATTATTAACAATTTTTTGTGCCTTCTTTGCACACCTTTTAAAAACATTGTTGTATATATTATATTTAATTTTGTTGATCTTTTTATTCTTATTTATCTTTGTGTATGTCAGATATAAATTTCGTTTAGTTTTACAAGACCTCTAGTCTTTCGTTAGTTTTACCTTAATGGTAGGATAACATATATTAAAAAACAGATAAATTATATAATAAAAGTGATCAAAAGCATCTAACAGCACATTAGACTCAAAAACTTCCGAGAAAGAAAGAGAAGAGACATATTCGCAAAATTTCTTCATGCTATCCTCACTGAAATCCCGTCTACGCTCAAACCAGCTAGTAAAAGCTTTTCCTTTTACTGCTTTCAGAGTTATTGATTGTGCAGTTTCATGATCTGACAGCCCAAGATAAAGTATATTAGCACGCACGTTTTTGATGTTGCTAGAAATTTGATCCAAACATGCATTTAAACGTGTCGCAAACTTAATATGGGCCTGAATATTGTATGTTTGAAGAAGACTCATTAGTTCTCTAGTAAACGAATTATCCTTTAAAATATCGATGTTCCAGTCACCACAAATGTCAAACTTTTTTCGTTTAAACTCATCAGTCAAGTAATTCAGTAATTTGTCAAGTTTATGGAGGAATATACCAATATGTGACTTAGTTTGATCAGGAATTCTATATATATTAAATATAACTAGATTAAAGCCAATCACTTCGATACCACAACATTCAAAAAGTAATTTTGTAGCCAGATTGGACGGAACCGATAATGGTTTTGTACTTAATATTTTCTTGGCTAGAATGCATGAACCTCCTCTAAATTTGTCACGACAAAAAATTGAAGCCATATTGAAGTTACTTAATTTAATATTAGCCTCCGTGCCCTGTTTAACAAAGGTTTCACTAAAACATAATACCTCCTTGCCACGGTCTGCTAATTCCCTTAAAGTTAATTCCAATACATCAGTTGTGTTACATAAGCCAGCTATATTTTGATGTAAAATTGTAAAATCTCCTTGATTGCAATCCAAATTATTACGGAGTTTTACCACTTCCATACACGTACACATACACATTTATTATTGTGACTGTCATTAGTAACGTGTCACATTTTGTTGATGAAAATCATTTATTAAATACATTTTCTCATATTTCATAAAATCTATTTCTATATTAAATTTAAAAGTGATCAAGTCTAACATTTACTTTCTCCGATTGTAATGTACATACAGCTCCTTCACTTTTACAAATTTACAGTTGTCATAATTTTTAATAAGCATCTTTAGTTCATAGTTCAACTCGTTTACATTTAAATACCGTTTTTTTGAAACGTTCAACAGCAGTACTTTGTACTTTTTTAGTTGGAATAGTGTATTACAGAGGTTATTAAACAAAGTGTATGGATCCCTATCATTATTTCCAACAGACAGAATAACAATATCATCCTTAGATACTGTCCTTAATTGAATATTTAAATCACCTAAAATTTCGCTTGACGGAGCATTGGGCTTAACTATTCCTTGGATGTTGTAGTTGTCGTTACATTTTTCAGACTTAGTCTTAGTTAGACGTATAGCTAAACTTTTCCCCTTAACAGGTGAAAAGTTTAGCTATACGTCTAACTTATTATATATATTTTTGTCGGTTTCTTATTACTATATTCAGAGCTTGATTCCGGGTGAATTATATGCTTAATAGGTTGAATAACTTGAGCAAAATCCTTTTCTTCAATTTATTTTTGGTCATTAGATTAATTCGGAGTATTTTGTTCATACGAAAAATCTAATTTTGTTTTGTTCAAACTAGTCCTCTTTTTTCTTTGAGATAATTTCTTAGGCGTAGATTTACAAATATCTTTGAGCTGGCTAACCTGAGCATCATATGAAGTGTTTTTTTCTTAAGACAGAAATTTTCAGATAAAAGGTTACTTATCTCATTTTCAGCAATGTCTAGTTTCTCTGTAAGGTAAGATATTATCTGCTCCAATTTTTCAACCTTATCAGAATCATAAGTTCTGAGATTTGGACAGCTTCTATTTAAATTTGAATCTCCTTGTAAAATTATTGACATATCTTCAGCCTGTTCATCAAGTGCCAAACCCTCAAAAGAGTTTTCGAAGGATACATTTGCCTTGTACGTCTTTCGAACCGTGACATTCTCATTAGATGATGTAGTCGTTGTTAACTTATGAGCATTTAAGTCTTGTTTATTCTGTCCCTTATTTTGCAACCACCCAGTATACTCCCATGATGCCTTCTTTTCGGGCTCCATTAAATAATATAGTTTTTCCAATCTATTAGAGCAAGGTATATGGAATCCGTTCTTACATACTGAACATTGTAAGAAGCGTCTATCTATTACTTTTTGGCCGAGCGAGCGCGAGGTGTGAGCGAAGCGTCTCCGTTTAAGCTAGGGCTATAATGATTTCGTATGTCCGGATGTCAATCCGGATCTCTGTTCTCCTCTACAGATCACATTTCTAAACCGATTTAGACGAAACTTGGTATACAAATTTAACGAGTTTAAAGATTTTTTTAGTTCTCGGGGATTTTTGATTGGGGTGGTTCTTTCCCCAAAAAGGGGCAAAAAAGGGGCTACTGAATATCTCCGCCTTATTAGATCCGATTTCAATAGTTTTTTTTATTTATTTGAAAGATAGTAACTTTAAATTGGTCTCATAAAAATTTGGTGAAGATTTGATGAGGATCTTTGGCGTGATGAGCAGAATAGCTCCTCAAAATGCAGTAAATTGCTCACTTTTAGGTTTCTACCAGTGAAATCGGCCCTTTACCCACTTGGTAGGGATTGATAGAGCACCTTGGTTATTAGTGTTAGTTTTACATTAAGGTTACTAGATGGCGCTACTGTGCACCGATAGATTGTTTGCAAAAAAAGTTTGTATGCGCGAGGTCTACAACTCACAGAGCCACTAGTTAAATTTTGGTAACACACCAACTTGTTATCACATTAAACTGTCAACTGAATAGCAATTGACATCATGAAAGCTGCACAGCCCGCGATTCAGCTAATAAACCGCAACGTTATTACTGCGCGGTTGTTACTTTTCGAAGTGGCCCTACTTCGAAAGAAGAAAAAACTGGGGAAATGTATGAAGGTTTGGGGAAGTGAGGGAAGGTGGGAAGAGTAGTGGAAAGCGAGGGGAGAGTAGTGGGAAGTGGACGAATCACGGGGGCACCATTCGTCCACTTCACACTAAAATTGAAATTGTTGTTTTTTTCCCTTTCTTCCTACCCTCCCTTTATTTCCCTGCGAACTTCCACCTCCCTTTTCACTTTCCCACCACCTTTTTCACTTTCCCACCACCCTGCCCCCGTTCTTTCACTCTGCCCCCACCCTTCTTTTCAGTCTTCTCCCACTTCGCACCACCTGCCCCACCTCCCGCACCCTTCCCCAACATCTCTCACCATTCGTCCACTTCCCCTAAACTTTTCCCCACATTGTACCAATCGCTCATTGTACGAACAGAACATTTGTGTAAATACAAAATTGTATAAATTGAGCATTTGTACTGTTTGCAGAATTGTACCAATCGCTCGTTGTACTAACAAATAATTTATGTCAATATTGACTGAGATATTGATTGAGAATTGTACATTTTTAGCATTCGTATGGATGGCGATGCTTTCTATCTCCCCACATTTCCCTACACCGAAATGTAATTAACACATTGTAGTGCAGGTTAGGTTTGTTATCTGAATCGCACTGCTGATCCAAAAATGGCCGTTAGTAGTGACAATCAACCTCATTGTTTTTTTGCAAAGAGAATAACCACATAACCACTACGTTCTAGTTTTTGGTAAATCAGTCATGGCGCTAAGTATTGTATTCTCTTTGCGCTTTGGTACAAGGGTTGCAGTATTTTTCTGAAATAAATAAATGTTTTGCTATTTTTCAGTGCCACTCAGGTATTATTCAATTAATCTTTATATATTTTTTTATCACATTCGAAGTTGTACAGCCCCAACAACCCAGTTTGTGAACAACTCATTTAACGTTGGAAAACTGTTGTCCCCATACATCAACATAGGTCGCGGTCAGTTTACCTATTTACCTACTGCAAATAAGCTTATAAGAGCAACAATATAATTTTTAGTTTTGTATCTACAAATGTACGTTTTTCGGATTTTCCCTTTACTAGTGCTATAAGACATTGCTTCTTAGAAAATTTCATGTTTCTAGGTCAACGGGAAGTACCCTAAAGGTTTTGATTCCCATGCGAGTGTCATAATAAACAGCACGAACGGCCGTATCTTCTGATTGCGTTGACTAAGAAGTTTGTTTTTATTACAGCTCCAAGGGATTGCAGACCTACGATTTGATGTTAATTTTAACTTGGACAACTTCAAAACGTGGAGCTTCCACGTGTTCCTGAGAAAAAAGGATTTGACAGACAGACAGACAGACAGACAGACAGACAGACAGACAGACAGACAGACGGACATCAAAGTGATCCTTTATTATTTTTTTCCTTTTGATGTGCGGATCCCTAAAAAGTAGAGGAGGACAGCCCCACCAACTTATCTGCAGCTGTTTACTGTTTCTGTAGAGTTGAAAAATACGAATTAGTTTTAACATTACTTTGCGTTAGTATCTAGGGTAGCATTGTGTCGCCCCACTCGACTCTACAGTACAGATAAGTTGGTATTTTAGCACGGTAGTTTTTAGCTACGCCAATGTGTTGTGTTGTTTATTCTAAGTTTCAGGTCCAAATCCTGGATGCAGCCACAGAATGTCTGAATAGCACGAAACTACAGAAACTATCACAAAACTAAAGTTGCCAACTCGGATTTGTTTTCCGCAGCGGTATCAGTGTGTGGGTGGGTGGGCAAGAGCCCTTATCACACTAAGATAACTTCTTATTAAACCCCGCACTCGAAAAGAGTTATAAGTTTAGGGTGTGTATGTATGTATGTATCCGTGTGTGGCATCGTAGCTCCCAAACGAATGGACTGATTTTGGTGCAGTTATTTATGTTGGAAAGCCGATGTGATCGTGATAGCTATAATGGAGGTGGGGTGTCGGAGGTTATATATTTTTTTATTTGTGCTTATTATCTATACTTATAAAATAGTACCATGTTATACAGACAACGCAACAGCTTACCCGGCGGACTTATTGATATTTTAAATTCGAAGGATATTTTCTTTGTGTAACTTAATCTAGAGGGTGTTTAGAAATAAATTTTACATGATAAAATATTTTTTTTTGTTTTTTTTTGTTGTCGTAGAAAACACCTTAAAAAAATATGTTCCAAATTTTATTGAATCAAGTTAAGATGCAAAGATTATGAATTACGCTTACTGGGTAAGATATTTATTTCATTTGTGCAAAATTAAACGTCATTAACCTTATTTATTCTTTGGTCAATTTGCCATTGACCTCGGCGCCCGCCTTCGATCTTTCCAAGTGAAAGGGATATTTTCTTTTCAAGCATATATAGTTTACCTAATATTATTGATATGATCTATTTTTTATATTTTATGTATTTTTTCTACCTAATATTATTGATTTCATCTATTTTTAATAATTTATGTATAACTTCTTTCTAATGAGAGGACCCTCTAATTTTACCTGTAAATGTGCTATTATTTTTCCTGCTTACAATAAAATACTGTTAATCGTATTAGGATAGAAAATAAGTATAAAACAGTAAACCCAACCATTATAGATGTTGCGGCCTTTTTTGTATATGTTTGTCCTTTTTTATTGATTTATGTTTTTTTATACTTTTTGAGTGGTGTGTGTGTTTTGTTTTTTAGTTTTGTCATGAAGATTCGATTGAGTAAAAGTTGCAGAGAAAAACGTGTATTTTTAACTTGACCGATAGTTTCGCTCTAAAGAGCAGTTCCCCGCTTAATAACATATATATTTTCCACATTTTGCACATGTAATTACTAGAGGTGTGAATAACGGCTAGTTTTTTTCAACGAGCTATATGCGCTTAGCTACACTTATATAGCCAGCTATTTAAAAAGCTATCGTTATAACGTGAACTTGAACGCCAAGACGCGAATCAACGAACGGCGAGACTGGCACGGAATAACAAACGACGCGCGCGATCTACATTACTTCAATATAGACTGGCAGTTTCTATCCATTTTTAAAAACAGGAGCAGATTGCATGTTTACTGTTATCACTGGACTTTTCAATAAAGTTCCATACCATCGTATTACTATACTTTGTAGTCATTTTTTATTCACTCAACCTTAAAACAACCCTACTAACAAAGTCTATTTACACCAATGATTTTATATAACATCATTGATTCACACAATAAAGTCAAGTAAAAGGAAATAAAATAAAAGCTTACAATATTTTCATCCTTCAAAGCGAGAATTTTGCAAAAAAAAGTTTTACAAATGTGTAAGTTCCTTGATCCGTAAAAAAAGCTAATAGCTGTGGCTATAACGTATAATATACTAACTTCATAGAGCAGAACAGCTGATGTAGCAGAACATAACACTAAATAATTCAACGAACGAATAACATAACTTCGCGTTTTGTACAGTTCGTTTAATTCACGAATCACATCGCGTCGCGAAGCTACAGTTAAAACTCGTTTGCGTTATAATTCAACCAATGAGCGCTCAATGTGTGTCTACGATTAGCTTTGAGAAAGTGAATGAATTGAGATTAGCGCCATCTACAATTTGTTTCACATTTTCTCCCAATCAAATAAATCAATATCAGGAAGGCGCGTGCTGGCGGACTAGAGCCATCTATGGTTTTTTAATGTACTAGCTTGTCATTTATGATTGTGCAATATGATGCGACGTGACTTCCTAGATTTACATGTAAACGTTAGTTCATCTTTACGCCGCGGTATTTCTTTTGTGGCGCTGAGTCGCAAATCGCTGTCTAATTGTCGAATAATGATAAAGATTTGAGATGTAAGTAAAAAATATGGTTATAACATTAGCGGATTAATTTATTCTATTTTATAACGACTATAGTTATTTATAAATATAGTCGTTATAATAAGAGCTATGTATTGTATTAACCATCTCTAGTAATTACAATACAAATCTTAATTATTTCACTTTATAAGAACCAAAATCATAATCTAAAATACACTTAGTTCCACATAAAATACTAAGCTTTACACAATTCTATAGAAGCCACACTTATTTTTATTTTTATTCCTAAACTTATGCCAATCTGACAGATTCTAAATCTCAAGAACGATTAAGCTAAAAATGTTGAAGATCCAACAGGTTGCCTTGCTGGCGCCATTTATTCCAGGCGGCAAAATGCTTCACGCTGATTGGCTGGTACTCCCAAGTGTGCCAACTGCTTCGACGGATATACCATTTTTCCAAGGTATACCAACAGTCGCTTTTTGACGGAAGTAGGATGGTTTGACGTTTTTCCGCTTTACTCATCGACCATAGATTGCACTGAAGTACCATCTGTACAGAGGTTTGCAATAAGTTGAAAATTCACTTGGTTTGACGTTGACATTTGATGTTTTGCAAGAAGTGGAAATATATCAAGTTATGGTTTAGCTAATGGATAGGTACTTTAAATTTTACTTTATAATGCAACCTGACATTGACGAAATTGTGGCAACCCCACAAAAGCCATTAAAAAAGGAAGTTGAACTCAGTGTAACTAACTTATATGTGAAGTGGCAAAAAAGGAACTACAGCCGCCACAAATAAGGTTCACATTTTCTGAATATTTCAGTGTTTACACGCTTTATATTAGCTTCACTTGTATGTTTAAGTATGTTTGTAACCGACTCCTTTGTTATTACGACTATGTTGCTATTTTGACCCACTTTAAACGGTCAGATTTCATTCAAATTTTGCACACCTGTCAAAGACCGATGACAATGCAATAACATAGTTAAATTTTCTATAAAAGCGTGTTTTTAAGGTTTTTAAACTATAATTTTTATTATTTTATTGGTCTACTTATCGACTTACGAGAACAACGCCACCATTCAGTTCACAGATTAAGTTGGTGGCACTGTACCTACGGAGTAATAAGCAGTCATTGACAACTGCATTATTACTCATAGATTTAGTGATCAGCAGTGCGATTACCTATCTTGTTGCAATCAGATTTTCAAAATCATATGCACTTATTGCGGCGCGTTAGAGTTGATATTACCTTGAAAATCTGATTGCATCAAATCGAATTGCACTGCAGTGTTCTATGGATACACAGTTATCTATGGATCACACAGTTATCTATGGATCTTTCCCCGTATATGATCCACAGATTAGAGAGTAATATGCAAAGAGAATATAATTACTGCGTATACTACGTTTTAAGATAGACATTTCTTACTGTCGTTGGTTTTAAGAGGCGGGACCTCCCTACTAGCCAATGAAAGCACTTTGGTAGAAATTTATTGGCCTCAATGATTCCAACATTACTAACATTAAAGGTCAGATGTTAGCATATCTTGACAATGATACCAACCAAACAACATAAGGGTAGAGTAGTGCTTGCTTGCACGTATTCTTGGTTTTATCGATATCGATAAAACATGCAAGTCCTCGACGAGGCTTCATATTAATCAAAGACGGTTTCAATAAGCCCAACGTTGTTGTCTCACAATGCAACGTTGGGCATAATGGATACCCATAGCAACAGGTAAAAGTGGAGCCATGTAATAACAAACTTTAAAATAAAACACTTTTGAACGATGAAACATTTTATTTATAATACTTTTTTACAATGTAAATTCAAAAATTGATTTTGCAAACATAGGTAAGCTTACCTACTAGTGTTTCACTCTGAATTGAGACCTTGCGATGTACCTACTCTACCTTAGTGCGTGAGAGCACTTACACTCATAAACGTATGTTACAACTGGTCTCTATAGAAATGTATGCTATATCTTCATTTTCTGCATCTGGAAATATATATGTTGATTAATGATAAGAAGATACGTTATAGGCAGCCTGACCCAGGATACGATAGTTTTATCTATAGTTAATAGTTCTTTGCACTTGCGCATCCTTAGTGTTAAAACAATATGGAAATACAAAATTAAAATCATGTACATTATCATTTAAAATCATGTTGATGGGACGTGGCACTAAGCAATATCAAAATCAATGCTTACCGGGGCTGATCAATAGGAAATCATGCCATAAATTTCCCTTTTGTTTTGGTTTTCACGACTGGCGCGAACATCACATAAAACATCTTCTGTAGCTTTCTAGACTTGGTGGCATTTTAAAATTATCATATAAACCAGTTTAACACTATAAACTGATGATTCTTCAATCAAAACACAAATCAGCACGTTATTAACAATAATATGAATAAAATAAAATAAACGCAGGACACTAACTTTAATTTTGTTTTTTTTTCCTGGCAAATTTCAAACAAAGAAGCTGATTGACTTCACAATACACATGCAAGAAAGAGAGATCGTGCTGTGCAAGTGGGATGCCAGTACCCGAAGAGAAACATTATTTATTGCCAGTACCACAAAGAGATTGGACCAAAAGAGAGTACTCGTATTGTAATATGATCATGATTGGACTCTATAGTTTGTCCTTTTTGGTTCGTTCATTGGGATTTGAAAAACAAATGAACTTCACTGTTTTGCCAAAGTCCATACATTTGAGACAAATTTGAGAATTTCTTCGTGGACTGGTAATAAATATGTCTACAATATGATCTTTGCAGCTTGATCTTCGAGTTTGCTCATATATTTTGGATTTCCGTAGTGTTTAAGATCCTGGCTTTGTTATTACGGACTTAAATATCTACCGCTTGTAACGACTACTATATATGTAGTACTGTTTTCGCATTTTGTTTTAGATGTATTGTGCTTTGAGAATTCTCAGTACGTTTCTAAGAATATTCATTAAACGTGGCTTTAAAATGTAAAATAAAATATGTGATTACTTATAATACCCCATACAACAATAGGCCATTCATAATTCGCACACAAAGACTTTCAAAGTCAGGTCCACGGTAGTATCGAAAGTGACTGATGTTTTTTAACCCTAGGTTACAAAGTTTACACACGGGCAACGCTGCGTGCTATACATTAAAAGAAAAGAAGTATAGGCGTTCTTTTTCTAAGGCTATAATAACACTGGTTGATCTAGACCGTCGAAACTGTAGAACCTCGCACGTCAAACGATTCTTGTAAGAATGAAACAACAGGTCCTATGGGCTGTTTTTACTTTAATGAGCCGAAAGCCCCGGAGGGTATTCAATTATCTACTGCAATGAGCCCATAGGCTAGGGCTTACTATTGATAATCTGATTTTATCCGTTCAATACACGACAATAGATGTAACATATTCAGTGTGCGATTAAAGTTCAAAAGCTATTTCAAACTCAATCTGCCGATTGGAGCGCAAATTGTTTTCAAATGTTTAATACTTTAATCGGATTATTTCCGGGCTTTTAGTATGGAAAACATCGTCCGGATTTAGCGGGTGCAGATAAAAAGTTCGTTTGGTAAGTACCGAGACGGCCAAGGTTATGTGTGTTGAGTTGTATGTATATTTGTTTGTTTCTTTATGCGTTATCCATCCATCATTAGCCTACGAGTAAACAGCTTGATGGATTTTAATAAATTAGGTATCATTTGATTTGTCTTAATCTCGGCTTACAGCTGCCATATTGTATTTCCGACGGAACAAAAAATTACCAAAACCTATCGAGTGAGGTATCAAAATGAAGGTATTTAAAAGCTCATTCCAAAAATATATAAGCTAAACTAATTAATTTAAAATAAAATAAACTATTATATCTAAATACTAGTGCGAACAAAACTAAAAAGAGGCAAATAAGCTTTTTATTTTAAAGCGACTTCACAAAAGGAGACAGTTATATTATGTTCAATTGTATGTATGTGTTTTTTATGTATGTTGGTCGATTTCTCCGTTAATTGCAAACCAATTTTGAAAATTCATTTTTTTGTTGGATAGAGTATATGGATAGAGTATATACTCTTGAGGTGGTACCATATACATTGTATTAAATTAAGTTAAGCAGTTTTTCGAGCATAAATAGTTTTTTGAGTAAATCTATTCGATTTTGGGTATATATTGCCTTGGTTTTGTGTTTATCTCTAAGATTTCTAAATCGATTAAGATGGTTGTTATTTCTATCAAATGAGTAAAATTTATGTATAGTCTCATATAGACTTCATCAACAATGGTTCAGTAGTTTTATTAGATTATCTATTTGTTTAATAGTTTATGTTCCCTAATATATTGGGATTTCTGAACCGAATAAGATGATTATTTGTACTTGAGTAAGAAAACCTCTAGTGTGGTACTGTATTAACTTCATCAAAATTAGTATTAGTAGCTTTGAACAAGCATTAATTTAATTCACTAGGTATGTTAATATGCTTGGAACTCGTTTGCAAGTCAATTTTGAACAATTTAAGGACGTCCAAAGAAGCTGAAGTTTTGCACATGGGTGTAGTTCTGATGACAATTATGGCAGGTACTATTGATCAGACCTGATGATGGAGCCGGAAGGTAGTCAAAAGAACTCAACAATCGGATGATGGAGCCCGATCGAGTTTGGGCTGATTTGGTTTGTCTTGATGTGTTCTCTGTTATCATGTGGTATCCAAGGTCTGGTGATGGCGCCGGAAGGCAGTCAAAGGAACAACACAATTGGATGATAGAATCCCTTCGAGTTTGGGCTCATTTGGTTAGTCTTGATGACTTATCTGGTTTAATGTGGTAGCCAGGGTCTGATGATGGAGCCGGAAGGTAGTCAAAAGAACTCAACAATCGGATGATGGAACCCCTTCGAGTTTGGGCTCATTTGTTTTTTATATGGGTTTTCTGTTATTATGTGGTATCCAAGGTCTGGTGATGGAGCCGGAAGGTAATCAAAGGAACTACAGAATCAGATGATGGAAGCCCTTCGAGTTTAGAATCATTTGGTTTGTCTTGATGAGATCTCTAGTTATATGAAGTATCCAGGGTCTGATGACCCCGGATACCAGGATTCAGGGATACCCGGAAGGAATTCACAGGAACTCAACAACAAAATGATGGAACAGCTTTGAGTTTGGTTTCACTGGGTTTGTCTTAAAAAGTTCTCTGGTCTAATGAGGTATTGAGGGTCTGATAATGGAGATTGAGTCATAGGAACCCATTATCCAACCACCAAATGATGAAACCGCTTCGAATTTAGCCTTATTTTATTGGTCTCGGCGAGTTTTCAGGTCTTAAGTGGTACTAGTGGTGTCTCGTAAAATATTGCTTTAAAAAAGGACACGTACATCATTACAGCATTTACAACTTATAAATCTATTTGTTTTGGGTTCTATTTTGTTTCGCACTAGCTGTACCTGCGGCTTTGCACGCGTTGTCTTTTCTTTAGGTTCAAAGCACCATAATGTGCTATTCCAGGACCAATATACCGACATTTGATCAACATTTCTTCAGCCGTCAAAAATATTTTTGTCAAATGCTCGGCTTCTTACTCACCGGATTGAGAAACCAATTACACTAGTTTTTAAATCAAACCCTAAGCTATCTTATAATAAAAACCGCATCGCAATCGGTCCTGTAGATTTTACATGGTGCGTGAACAAACAAACATACAGACAAACAGACAGAAAGACACGACTCAAAAAAATATGTTACAGCTCTTTTGCGTAGCTACTGCTTTATCTACACTAATTTCATAAACAGGAAAGTTTTGATTGTTTGTTGGTTTGTTTGTTTGTAATGGATAAACTGAAAAAATATAGACCCGATTTTAGAAATTCTTTCACATAAAGAAAGCTTAATTATTAGCGAGTAACATAAGCAGTATTCTATTTTCAAAAAATTTGAGTTCCCTTCAAAAACTGCAATAATGTAAACCAAAGTATCAAATTTTGCAAAAAAAAAAACGTTTACTTTGTATCACAAACTAAGAAGGAGATACGGGTGTCTGTATATGAAACGTTGCCATCGAAACAAAATCACAGCACATCTAATAATTTTTGACGTAGGAAATGCTCTATTCTAATAATACACGAAAAGTCTCGTGCGTATCTATGACGCACACTCATACAAAACACGAAACGCAGAAAAAACTAAACAAGAGACTCACACGAGCAGATTTTGACTTTCACGTTAATAGATTTGACACGAATACAGCAATCTAGTAAATTATAAAGTTTTTGTAGATAATTACATTAAAAGCTTAATATTTTATAAAGCACGTTAAGCCGTTTATAACATTATCTTTTTCAAAAAGCTGAACCATATTAATAATTACGGCTCGGCTTGGCACCGCCTTCAAAAATCTCTTTCTTATGTTATGTTGTATTTTTGGATTATTATTATTACGTTGGTTATTTCGAAAAAGTATTACGGTTCTGGATCAACTGTGATTATTTTATTGTTTTTAGTGGTAGATTAAAAAATTAAAAAAATATATGAAGCCGTTTTTTATTTTTGGAAAAAATGTATTATAGCAGTTAGCTATAATACATCTACGCATAAAAATATATCATCTATATATTTTTACGCTATCTTAGCGTAAAATATAATACTTTTTAAATGAAAAAAATTGTATCATGGAGGACATTCAAACTCGCATACATACATCCTTGCCTCTGTGCGGCACATGCCTCTGACCAAGTGCTTCAAAGTGCCTCTCGTCACTTTTGTCGGGAAACAGTATATATATGTATATATCTGTGAGTATATTTTAGATATTTTAATAGTATTTTTTTTTGATGTTTTTTATTGTTTTAGCTATAAAATGGTACATGACATTATGTAATTTATTCAATAAGCAATTCACAAAAAAAAAATTACGCGCGTTTCTCAAGTGTCCGGTGAACATACGGGTAAGGGTTCTCCAGGATATATAGAACTATTCTTATAAAAGTACATGTTTTTCAAAATATATATTTTATTTTCATCTTGAGTAAACCCTTCTATCCATTTTACCCCAGTTTACTCTAGCTGATGATGGCCTAACAGTTCTATAGTGCAATTTAGAATTCAACGAAACCGGGTTCAAAACCTAAGCTCCGCATCAATGACTTTTCTGAGTTATGTGCGGTTTTCCATCGCTCTGTGCTTCGGAGGGCACGTTAAGCTGTCGGTCCTGGCTGTTATTGATTAATAGCAGTCGTTAAGCCATATCTCGGGCGGCTTGACAAACTCTGACACCAGAGGCCAGCACTACCTCATGCGACAAACAAACAAACAAACAAACAAGACACACTGCTCGATTTATTATTATTATTTTTGTCTTTTTTATAACGCATGCGCTTGTTGGCGATCAACAAACAAATGGGGTTCGACCTCATGTCCAATTTTTTATCGACTTCAGAAAAGGAGACGGTTATATGAGTAGATGCCGATTAATTAATAATAATTTTTTGTATGAATGAATTATGATCAAATTAATTTTGGTACAAGTATATTGGTATTTTAGGTTTTGGAATAGTACATGCAGTACTTTTAACTTAGATAAATAAACACACATGCGAAGCCGCGAGCATAGCTAGTAACAAAATAAAGTCAAAACTACAGGTGCGCTAATTGTAGCTGAAAATATTATTGACATGACCACGGTAAAAATGGTCTTTTATCTACAGCCATTTGTCCACTTAACTTACAATACTAATCGTAATAAAAGGCTCCCAGAAACAGCTGGTTCCCTAATAAAGAGCCAATTGTGCAAGGAACGTGTGCTGTTTATGACACGCCGTAAAACTTGCCGATTGGACCATCAGGAGTTCTGTCCAAGCAATCAATAGATAAAGTTTCGTGTTTGATTGGACACTAACGGAACGTGTGGTTAGATAAGGTAGCTGTACACTACGGCTGTACATTGCTAAACAGATACTTATAACAAAGCAGTAAGAAGAGACCTGAACAATGTTTTTTTAAATAGGGATGACTAAACACGCAACTTGGACCGCTTAGACTTTGACTATAAATCTGCTGTAATTGGAATCTCAATAGAAACTGAGGAATCGATAAAAAATATATGACGGCTGAATAAAATATTGATTTAATTTGATTTATGCTTAGGTACGTGTCCTGGAATGAAACATAGTCATAATTTAATACCCGTTTTAGGCATACTGGCATTAACTCCACTTAAGCCATAGATCGGGAATATCCAAATCCACACGCGAGGACCGCATACATTAGATGCATTGCACATTATACACAATTGGCCTTCTTTGGCTTTTAACGGAGTTGCAAACGGAGTGGCGTTTGTGTAGCACGAGTTATCAGTGCTGCGTGTCTCTTAATCTTTGTTCTTGAACATGAAACACGAACGGTGGGAATGTAGCAGTATGCGCGTGTTTGCATGGTGTTGTCCAGGTTTTATTTTTTGATATGTTCCCCCATTTACTAGAACTATGACTCAAGCCACTCTGTAGGCATATATAATATACATTACCTTCGTGTTTGGGGTGCAAGACCAACTTGAAAAAACTAAGAACGGTCTATCACAATTAGATTCGTGTACAAAATTTCATGTCTGTGCTGTTAGCCGTTGAGAAGTTCCCTTGTCAGGACCCCACACTGATTGCAGCAACTATGTATAAAACGTATAAATGTATAAAACGAGCTATCATATAAAAATTGCGTACAAACAATTTGGTGTCAGTTCTATTAACCGTTGAAGAGTTCCTTTATCTGGAGCTTATCCTGGATGTCGAGTCAAATTTATATTTCTCAGATTACGCTATGCCCCACGATTTTATTTTATTTTTAAGCTTTTAGTAAGGATACGGAAAAAAACAAAAAAAAAAACAAGTAACTATTTTTATTCCTAAAGTGTGCTGTATTTTACTTGTCGAAATTTCATTTATTCCCTTTCATTTATTTCCTTTCATTTGATATGGGTATATTCAGGTGATTGAAAAAACAAAGTAATCCTTCATTCAGCCACTAGGCTGCCATCTTAGATTTGTAATTTTCATGATGTAACTGTATTCTACTAGTTAAGCCCTTTTTAGTTTGATATGAATATATTGAGGGGATTGAAAAAAATAAAGTAATCCACCATTTTGTGGCGGCCATCTTGGATTTAATTTTTGCATGGTGTACTAGTTAAGCCCTTTCATTCGATACCCATATTGAGCGAGTTGAAAAAAATAAGTAGCTTAAAAGCTAAAAAATCACGCATGCCCTGCCAACCAAGAGCTTTTGCCAATAAATTATATACGATATAATAATTTTCTAATGGAAAAATTTGGGTCACGGACGAGATTTTAACTCGTATACTGTGCCTCAGCGCGGCACAGTATAAAAGTTAACTGCACTTTTTATAGCAGTTAACGCCTGCTTAGCGTAAAAATATATAATAACGGAAAAAAATATATTTACACTAAGCAGGCGTTAACTGCTAAAAAAATCATAAAAATATAGATTTGGGAGGCGTTATCTTTCAGACACGAAGTTAATCAATATTAGACGTGTTTGGTTGGTAGTTTGTAATACTACCAATAGATAGCGTTACCGTCCCCATATGACGGGTTCAAAGAAGCTAGTGGAAAGATTTGGATGATGACGCATAGGTCTCGGTGCCTGAATTGGTAAAGGCATGTGCTGCGCTGAGGCACAGTAGGTATGCGAGTTCGAATCTCGTCCGCAACCCAAATTTTTCCATTAGAAAATTATTATATATATATATTTAAGCTAAGCAGGCGTTAACTGCTATAAAAAAACATAAAATATAGATTTGGGAGGCGTTATCTTTCAGACACGAAGTAAATCAATATTAGCCGTGTTTGGTTGGTAGTTCGTAATACTACCAATATATAGCGTTACCGTCCCCATAAGACGGGTTCAAAGAAGCTAGTGGAAAGATAAAAAAATCATAAAAATTATATACTGTTGGAATGTGCTTATCAATACCTTCAATTTGATACGAGTACCCATATTGTAAATTGCTCAGTATATTTTTTCGAGTTTGTTAATGGTGCCATACTGCAGTTATATTAAATGTTATAAAAAAAATAGCCTATGTTACTTGGTAAAGATATGGTGGAATAAAGAAACTCACATACATACATACATGAATGCTAAAAACATAACACTCGTTTTTTTAGGCAGTCGTGTAAAAAACACCATATTGTGGCGGCGGCCATCGTAGATTTACAATAATAATATATATACCTTCAAAAACAACAACAAACAGGGCAGGCTAAATAAAACCGTTTAAATAATTTACTGCCATCAGAACTGAACCAACACGTAAAAATTCAACTTCGTAGTATAAGAGGAAGTGGCTCTAATTTGGCTTGCAATATTTGACCTAAACAAATATACATACTTACGTACAAACATTGCAAGTTCAATAAAAGCTTTAAACAAAACGTAAGTTCAAAAAAAGAAAAAATAGGTAAAACATAGCATTTGTCACTCTTACGATGAAGACGAATCAATTGATACCTCGCTTATCAAAATTGAACCGAGTTTTTAGTTTGAATCTTCGAAAGGTTTGAATAAAATAGCCTATGATACTCTATAAATGAAGACGAATCAATTGACACCTAGCTCGTCAAAATCGGACCAAGTTTTTGGTTTGAACACATAACCCTTCCTTTGTTTCACCGTAGTCAATAAAATAGCCAATGAACACGAATCGATTGACACCTCGCTTGTCAAAATCGTATCTTATACATACATCGTAATATTCATACATAGACTGTTAAGCTCATTACCCTTCCCTTGCTTCGCCGGAGTCGGACAAAAAGAAGTATAAACGACGGAGATACTTTAACGACATTAAAAATATTACGGAAGATAGTCTAAAGATACATTATTCCCAACGTAAAAAATAAAAAATCTTTAGTAAAACCCATTTTGTGAAATATAATGGCTGATTTCAATCAGTAGACCCACTGACCCCTTACAAAGGCCGTGGGCCCTTCCACAATTTACCATAAATCATATTATATATTGACCGGCTTTTCCGGGTCGACAGAAACTAGACGTTTTCGCTTATTCCAACATAAAGGACATTTATTCCTCCTATAAATGGCTGGGGGGTTTGCAAAATGATGTGTTGAAAAAATGGGGCACTGTTGTTTGGCAAAAATCGGTTTCTGCTTATGGGAGAGAGAATCGTGAGCTGAATTTGAATGTGGTAACACATTCACGTGCAAACACGCCTATTATACCATCGCGTTTGCGTTGCGATATTGTCGATCGGTATTAGGTTTCAGTGTGGTAGAGCCATTTTATAGAACAAAAGAATGTGTCAGTTTTTATATAAGCTTTGTTTTTATAAAGATATACATAACGCGATGCAGGACAAAGTAAATTATTACGACTTGTGTGTAGAAAATCGAATACAAAGGTTGTAGCCAAACAGTTACAAAAGGGGTTTAACAATTCAATAGTACCCTGTTCGATTCTCGATGCCCTGCACTACACCAATGACATCGTTCAAAAACGGCGAAGGAAAAAATCGTGAGAACTTCAAAATTCAAGGACAGGTGACATCCTCCAGCCAGCACTGGGTCAGTGTGGGGGCCATCGCTGTGTCTTTCTCTTAGATCCTATGTCCAAGCAGTGGAAACGTAATGATAATGATATAACCAAATCGCGATAGATTTGGCATAAATTGTTAAACATGAGCAGAGATATTTTATGATAAAAAAGCTGCGGCCCACAGTTTGACCCCAGTGGATGATGATTACGATGATGAAAAAAACTGTGAAAATCTATCGGCCCGTCTCGCTTTTGAGCCATATCTACAAGCTGTTTTCAAGTCTGTTTTCAAGCTGTTTCAAGAGTCATTAGGAATCATCACACTCGTAGACTCTTCGAATTTCTACCACCGGAGGATACTCGTGCATAGACCACATTCACAGAGTGCGGCAAGTTATACATAAAACCAAAGAGTAAGAGTAATAATCAGCCCCTGTATTTAGCTTTTGTGGACTACGAGAAGGCCTTCGAATCCATTCAGACCTGGTCTGTCCTGGAGTCCCTGAAAAGGTGCCAAGTCAACTGGCGATATATTTAAGTGGTGAGATGTCCATATGACGCCGCAACAATGCCCGTTCAAGTTCAGAATCAGCAGACTTAGCAAATCCTCCTGCATCGAGGAGTGACACAATGAGACGTTATTTCCCCAAAAACTGTTCACAAATGCATTGGATTGCAAATGTTTTTAAGATACTGGGTTGGAACGAACTCTCCACAACAGCTAAATTATCAGCGAGTAACATGGGCATGAGTAACATTTTATTTTTCATAATCTCTACAAATATTATTGCATTAATGTAACCCAGGGTATCAATAATTTTCAAAAATTTCGATTACTCGCTGTAAGGAACGGAATGACATGTTGCCGTAGAAACGAAATAACTAGTAGTTCTGCGAACAGTAGACCTCGCGAGCACAAACATTTTTGCAACAATCTAGCGGTGCACAGTAGCGCCATCGCCATCATTAATTCTAAGTACAAGCTTGTAGTAAAACTAACATTCATAACCAAGGTTTTCCATCAATCCTTGCCCAGGAGATAAAGGGCTGATAAGAAACCTTAGAGTGATCAATTTGCTGCATTTTGAGGAGCTATTCTGCTCATCATGTCGAAGATCCTCAGTAGATCTTCACCAAATTTTGATCAGACCAATTTAAAGGTGGAAATATTCAGTAACCCCCATTTTGATGTAAGTACCCTCCCCCCCCCCCCCCTCCAACCAAAAATTTCCAAAGACTTGAAAAAATAAAAAAACGTTAAACCTGTTTACCAAATTTCGTCCAGATCGGTTGCAAAATACGACCTGTAGAGGAGTACCAACAAACTGACAGATGAAAGCAAACTGATTGTACTTGAAGCAAAGACTTAAGCTAGCTTCACTCGCTCTATCAATAAACGGCGAGTACATCTCACACTTCAGATTTGCGGATGACATCGTTATTATTGCAGAAACGTTGCAGGATAAAAACAGATGCTGAACGGCCTAGCTGATTCATCTCAACACATTGGTGTTCGAATGAATTTAAATAATACCAAGAATAATCTTGAACTCATGTTCAATGAACATGTCTTTCCAGAAGCGATTGCTGTTCACGGATCTACTAATTAAGTTTTTCAAGAGTATGTTTACCTTGGGCAACGCTACAGTTGGGTAAAAATAACTTTGAGAAAGTGGCCCGTAGATGAATACAGCTGGGCTGGACAGCATTTGCTAAACTTCGTCGAGTCTTTTCGTCACCAATTCCCCAATACCTCAATACTAAAGTTTTCAACCAGTGCGTCCTACTTGTTATAACTTACGGAGCTGACTGACTCTCACGGTCCGAATAGTTTACCATTTCAAAGTCGCTCAGCGTGCTATGGAAAGGGCTACGCTCGAAATTTCTCTGAAAGATTGAATCCAGGACGAGGTGATCCGACAGAGAACCAAAGTTATCGACATAGCCCATTGGATAATCAGGCTGAAGTGACAGTGGTCTGGTATTATTTGCTGAAGGACCGTTGGAGTAGACGTGTTCTTGAGTGGAGATTGCGACTCGACCAACGTAATGTAGGACGCCCTCCGGCTAGGTGGAGCGTGTTTAGCTGAGGCCTTTGTCCAGTGGACTGGATTGTGGACTTGTGGACTGATATGGGCTGATAGTGATGGTTTCTATTTCTGATAAGCTAGTTGCGCCGCACAGTTTCACCCCAGTGGATGATGGCGATGATGATGATGATTAAAATTATCCTGTGTTGTTCCAGGACCTAAACTATTTTTATAACAAATTTCATCAAAATCCGTTCGACCGTTTTAGCTTGAAGAAATATCATACATACACATATACATATACACACACAACACACGCACTTATAAACTTTTGTAGTACTTTTATTTTAAGTACATTATATCAGAATGATATTTGATATACATATTTGACTCTTTATCTATATACGTATAATAAAACTGTAACGGGTCAAATTCTATACATAAAAGGTTTATTTTTTTGGATTTTACTCTATAGTCGATACTAAAGCCAAATCTGTTTTTTTCATCATCTTTGTTTTTGTCTGTCTGTTTTTTATTTTTGTTTTCAGACAGACAGACAGACGTCTGTCCAGTAGTTTCAGTGTGGTAAGTGTTATTTTAAATAATTTTCAACCCGTATCCTGCGGAAACCGTTTAATTTTTCGGGATGATAAGTATCCTCGTAGTATAACCTCAAATCATAACAAGTTTCATTTAAATTCATTCAGCAGACAGACGTCTGTCTGTCTGTCTGTATCTTGGCTAAAACTGAAACTACTGGACAGATTCAAATGAAACTCAGTATGATTTGAGTTCATACTACAAGGATACTATTCATTCAGAAAAATTAAAGGGTTCCCGCAGTATAGGGGTTGACACTTATTTAAAAGAACACGTATCACGCTGAAAATATTGGACGGATTTAGAAACAACTTGAAGTAGAAGAAAAAAAGGAAAATAAAACAATCATCGTGTCTTATAAAGCTTAAAAACAATACCATCCAGTCAAAAGGTATAATTGGAGATCAAGGAGTGTAAGATAGAAGGATAATTGATAAGATTATAGCTCCACCAAAGAATCGTAAGTACTTAAGCATAAAAATAAATACTACAGTCTCTGCGCTGCAATCGGACGAGCTGCTACCTAAGTCGAGCTCCCTGAGAGCGCCTGACTCCGTCTACGCCGAGGTCTACCTGATGCAGTCCACGCAGGCAGAGAACGCCACACTGTGCATCTCTGCGGTGCAAGTGGACGAGCCACTGCCCGCATCGAGCTCTCCGAGAGCGGTCGACCCCGATCGATGCGCTAAACTGATGCACTGCGGCGACGGGGAAGATTGAAGGCCTGCCATGGCCTCAAATTCAAGGCGCGCTTTACTGGCGTCGTACAAACCACCTGCTCCTGAGCATCGCACCAAAAGCTACACTGCTCATTCAGGTGGAAGAAACCAACGTCAACGCGCTGGCAGAGGATGGTCATTGAGCCCGCTGACGTGTTTGGGACGAGGTGGCACCAGCGCCTGCCAACGCTCCAACACCTTAGACAAAATATGGTCTATGGAACTTAAAATATGCTACTGAATAAAAATATAGCATTATTTTTAATCGTGTCTGTCTGTTTATTTGTTTGGCTGTTTTTATGAACGCACGTAACGTAAAAAAATATTGGACCAATTGCGATGCGGTTTGACACTGTTTGATAGCTAAGGGTTTAATTTAAAAACTGTTTTACTTGGTACCTTAATGTGATGCAATCGATAAAAAACTATTTGACGGATGTATGAATATTGAAGTAATTTTGAATATTTTACTTCATAGGTGCTTTTGGTTCAGGAATGACACGAATGGGTTACTTCTAAATAAAATGACCACGCAGGCAAAGCCGCGGGCACAGCTAGTTTTTGATATAATAACAGACTTAAAAAATGGATAAAGTTCTCATTTTTAACGTAGTTTTTAACAGACTATGGGGTAGTACCGCACTAGCGTAGGTAAAGAAATCTCGATGTATTATACGTAGTCTGTAATCTCCATATATATATTTACAATATTTTTTATAAAAGTAGCTTTGTACAAGAACTGAGTTTTTCTCTCTTGACGGGCGTGTTAATCTGTTGCTACTGGCAACGGTAGAGATTGGCAAGCGAACTAGTGTTGCGCTGCCACACCACCCCCCTTGGAGTCTGTAAGACCTGTATAATAATCAGGAAATCTGACTGTGCGTCCGAAACCGTGTAGTCTTCCGTGTAGTTCTGTCGCTCTTGATCATCGATCTCGGTGCGTCTTCTGCACTTTTTGAGACATTTATAATAGCTGGTTGAAAGAATTTACCAGGGATCCGTAAAGGATCTCACCATATACCATCTCAGCTAGTGAGCATTGTAGGTTTTCTTTCCAAGATGTTCTTAAGCCGAGCAGGATCAGGGGTAGCATATCCAACCACTTTTGCTCACCGTGGGCCATTATTGCCCACGGTGAGTTTTCAGAGTGCGATGGAATCTCTCAATCATGCCATTGGCCGCGGGATGATATGCAGTCGTGTATTGTAGTTAGATTCCACAAAGATCTGTTAGTGCTTTAATAATAATAGATTAAAAGTGAACTGACGTCCCTTGTCAGTTACCAGGGTCTCTGGACAGCCAAAGCGTGAAATCCAGATTTCGTAGAATGCTCTTCTTACAGTTTCAGCTATAATGTCTTGTAGTGGCTGTATTTCTGGCCATATTTGTCGATAGCTGTTAAGCAATATCTAAATTCACGAGATGGTGGAAGTGAACCGATCAAATCAACATGCAAATGACAGGATCTTGATTTTGGTAGCTGATAATTGCTAAAAGGAGATGAAGTATGACGCTGTATTTTCGACTTTTGACATGATTCGCAGGTATGAACCCAGGCACGACAATCTTTTCGAGCTGAGAGCCAAATAAACCTATCTGTTAACATCGCTCGAGGATGACTCATTGAATGGACTAAGTTGAAGATCTGACGATGCAGCTCCTTGGTTACCAAACGACGAGGCCTCGACAGAGACACATCATAGTGGAAAGTGATCTTGGTGCCTGGTACAAGTATTTGTTCCAGTTTCAATGAAGATGAGTGTTTGGAGAGAAGTTCTAAGAGTTGAGCGTCCTTCTCTTGCGAACGAGCTAGCTGTTCTAAATCTGGAGGTGTTTAAATGGCTTCAATGCGAGTCAAAGTATTTGCAGTTATGTTACTTTTTTCAGAAATATGTCTTATGTCCGTGGTGAATTGAGATACGAAATCAAGATGATTGATTTGCCTCGGCGAACAATTTTGCTTATTCCGTTGAAAAGCGTAGATTGATTTGTGATCCGTAAAAATGATCAAGTGTCTACCTTCAATCTTATAGCAGAAGTGCTTAACGCTTTTATAAATGGTTAGTAGCTCTCGATCATAAGCGCTGTATAAATGTTGAGATTTGCTCAATTTCTTTGAATAAAAAGCGAAGGGCTGCCATTCCTGATCAACGAACTGTTGTAGAACCGCGCCTAAGGCCAAGTTAGAAGCGTCGGTCACGAGAGCGAGCGGTGCGTTCATCACAGGATGAGCTAGGAGAGTGCATCTGATAATACTTGCCCTGCAGTTGTTAAAACCTTCGAGAAGTTCTGCTGTCCAGGTGAAAGGATGTGTACTTTTGATTTTTGGTCCAGACAACATATTGTACAATGGTGCAGCATGTGGAATGAAACGCCTATAAAAGTTTAACATGCCAAGAAATCTGCGTAAATCGTTAACAGGCTTCAGATGAGGAAAGTCATGAATTGCTTTTATTTTGTCTTCCAGCGGTTGAGTACCACGCTCAGAAATGTGAAATCCAAGGAAGTTTACCTCACTTTGGCCAAATTCACACTTTGCTTCGTTGATAAGGAGTCCATAATCATTTAGTCGCATGAAAACCTGCTCCAGGTGTTCTAGATGGTCAGATCTGGAATACATGAGAATGTCATGTATATAAGAATAACAGCAATCCAAGCCTCGTAACACTTTATCCAAGAATCATTGGAAAGTCTATGCCGTGTCTCTGATACCAAATGGCATGGACGGAAATTCCATTAATCCGAACGGGGTTGTGATGGCAGTCTTGGCTATATACTCAGGAGGCCTTTACGAGGTCTATTTTTGAGTATGCTGTACATCCTGCTAGCCTATGTGTATAGTCCTCTATGTGTGGAATTGGGTACGTGTCGGGTATTTGTGTCAGCTTGGACAAAAATGCTTTTGTTTGTCCTGATGACCAGATCTCTGTTTTCCTCTACAGGTCGTATTTCCCAACCGATCTAGATGAAACTTGGTATACAGGTTTAACAAATTTTTAGAATTTTTATTCTTTGGGGATTTTTGATTGGGGGGGGGGGGAAGAGGCGAAAAGGGGACTACTGAATATCTCCGCCATATTAGATCAAATTTCGATGGTTCTTTTTTATTTGATAGGTAGCAACTTTAAATTGGTCTCATAAAAATTTGGTAAAGATCTTCGGAATGATGAGCATACTCGTCAAAATGCAGTGCGTAAATTTCGCTCTTTTAGGTTTCTACCGGTGGAATCAGCCCTTTACGTACTAGGTAGGGATTGATGGAGCACCTGGGTTATTATTGTTAGTTTTACAATAAGGTAACTAAATGGCGCTACTGTGCACTGCTAGATAGTTTGCAAAAAAGTTTGTACGCGTGAGGTTTACAGCTCACATAGCCACTAATATTATAACATATTATTAAAACCCGACTATTTTCTTAGGGCCGATTTTTCAACACTCAGATAGTGTTTATTCAACTCATAGCATAAGCTAAACTCAGCCAGATAGCTATCCATGGAATGAATGACAATAGAAAAATTGGTTACTAAATATCAGACCGATAAACAGTCTAATAAATGTATTCCTCGAACAGTTAATAGCCCGTTTGTTTATCCGAGCATTCAAAATCAGCCCTTAGTGGACAAAAATAACAGAACTAAGAATAAACATACGTTTTATATATTTAAAACTTTAGAGCCGTAGAAGTGCGATATAAGTTTACCAATATTAAACCAAGTAAAGTGCATTCTCACGGCCTTAAAGTTTTAAATTTATAAAACGTTGTAGCTTTATTATTGTTATTGTTTTTTAGTCCGTAGGGATTTAGTTTTGAACTAATATTTTTGAATACTTGTGTCCGCGGCGTTGCCCGCGATGCATTTTTTCTGTAATATAGGGATCCTATGAGTAATTCTAGAACCAAAAGTACCAATATACCAGACGTCAAATGGTTATTTTTCGATTGCTTGGCCTCTTTGTACTCGTCGGATTGAGATACAAGTACACCAGTTTATAAGTCAACCCCTAAGTTATCCAACATTGAAAACCATATTGCAATCAGCTAAGTAGTTTTTACGTGATGTGTGAACAAACATAAAAACAGACAGACAGACACCAAATAAAAAAGTGTTATATCTTTGATCAGTAGCTTATTTAAGTCACCTAGACCATTTTTTTTTAAATTAGCTTCATTGTACATTATACTTTATGTTTCTTCTTTCTGTTCATCGGATTGAGAAACCAAGTACACCAGTTTTTAAGTCAAAACATATTTTTAGGTGATGCGCGAACAAACACACGATTTATAAAAAAATACACAAGACAAAAAAAAAGTTGTGTACTTAAAATAAGTACACAAGAACATTTTTTAACGGCTCTCTGCTCCGCGGCTACTGCGGTAGCCAAAACTCTCTACAAAACCAGGTTTATACGCGCGCGCGGTGCACTGATCCTTTTATCTTCTGTGTACAGACTTTTTGTCACTTACTGCTTTATTATAAGTAGATGCCGAGACAGTTTGAAAAATGCCCAATATGAAAGGGCAATATGATAATAAACATTAAAAAAAACACTACCTTGCTTTATGAATAATGCCCTTCAACCTATTGAACAGAATAATAAAAAGATATGTTTTATTAAATTATTTTAATCATGCCTATAAAACTGTACCATGACATACCTACCTAAAATAAATACCTCACAAACAAACGTAACTAAACCATTCTATACCATTCTATAACATTCATATAACATTCTATACCAAGATCCTATAATTACTTTCGCTATGTAGGTAACCTACCTACTTATTATTATCTCGACTAAGAAACTCTAATCATAGGTATGACCTAGGTACTAACTTCAAATAAAACAAACAAAAAACACAAACCAACCAACGAATCTAAATAAAACCTAAAATTACCCTCTCTCTGCCTTGTGCTCTATGCCTGCCTTTCTATCGGCCGGCCGCAATGGCGAAGGAAATGTCTAATAGCCGGCCGCAGTACCAAATATTATATATTCTGTGGCGGCACGCAGTCCGTCACGTGTATTGACGTAGGAAATGTCTGTTATTCTATGGTCGCACGCGCGTTATTTTGCTACAACAGTTCTATTTCATTTTATTATATTATACTCATTACTTCAAAATTAACATAAAGGTTTCCTGCGGGAGAAAAACCCTTCTCCCGCAGGAAACCTTTATTTTTTCGGGATAAAAAGTATTCTCAATTCATGTAAACTAATCGCATCATGTAAACTATCACTGTGCCAAATGGCATCAAAATCTGTCCAGTACTTTCAGCATGGTACGTTTTCTTTTAAATAACTTTCAACCTCCATCCTGCGGGAACCCTTTAATTTATTGGGATAAAAAAACATCAAAGTCCTACCTCGTGGTATGAACTCAAATCATGCCAAGTTTAATTTGAATTCATTTATTAGTTTCGGTGTGATGCGCGGCCAAGATACAAACAGACAAAATTGAAACGTCACACTGAAGAATTGGACCTGTCACAGTTTTATCATATGTATAGGCAGGGCGGTCTCACTCCGCAACAAGTACAAATAAATTCGAGGACCCAATATTCGGGTCCGTTCAGTCGAGTGTCAAGCGTGCGCTCGATGAGTAAGTAGCCTACAACTAATTAGGAATTTATATAATATATGTCTCGTATAATACCTACCTACTTTTATTACGTAGGTAGCAATTTATTTTTCACTCATTAAAAAGCATGGAATTCAGACAGGCAACTTTATTCATCAAAGTATAATACCTATAGGATATAATCATAATCAACCAACGACACGTAGGTAGGTATCTCACTAAACTTATCGGCGTTCTGAAAACGGGATAGGTAGGTAGTAAAAATGAGGTAGTAGGTCTATTCTGATAAGAATGTCATTGTATGTAATAGAACTATTATAATTTATAATAATAAGTAATAATATAATACATTATTACTTATTTATTCTGTTACAATATCTAAGTCATAACATATCACAGAATAATTAGTAGTACAAGTTCCTAGTCATATCGTAATACAACCCTACCGTGCGAAAAAGGGACAGAGATATTCTGAAACGGTTAGAGCAATGGAAGTTCTCGCGCGTTGTGATACGGTGCATTCTAGCCTGCACGCGGTGGGCGAGCGCCTTCTAGGTAAATATAATTGAAAGCTCGCAGCGCCGTGCGAGTTAAATTGCACTTTATAGCGTTGTAGCGAGAGTCGCTATTTATTTAAATGACTTTACTCAGTTAGCCTTCTGTAGTTGTACTATTATTTATTCTGTGGTATAGGTTTAAATTATTATTGCTTATAAATTTTATTTTTTTGAGGTTTGGAGAGATAAAATATGTTTGGCTCACATCTTATATATTATGTAAGTCACACTTGTACATAATATATCTCAATGGCGTCATCATCACATTTTTTAACCCCTGAACAAAGAGACGGGTGTTATAGGGTGTGTATCACGTGTGTGCGTGTGTGTCTGTCTATGGCATCGTAGCTCCCAAACGAATGCACCGATTTTTATGCGGTTTTTTCTGTTTGAAAGCTGATGTGATCGAAATGGTTCTTAGATATTAGGGTGCATGCAGCAAGGCCACGAGGAACAGCTAACAAAAAAAAGAAGATATTTAAGTACTTTCATTTGATAACCAAACCTTTCTTGTTTTTTTTTTAATTTCAGTTCTTTATGTCGTCCGGAGGGCGTCATATTCAACTTAATGTGACGTCACAAAGCCGAGGCTCTGGCGACCGACAGATGGCGATATAACCGTTCCAAATACAAGCATAGCCCAATGACACAGGCCGGTGACGGGCAGCAGCGTCACCGGTGCGCGAAGCTACGCCCTGCGATCGCCAACCCGCATGCCCAGCGTGGTGATGATGGGAAAAACCTCTATGCTATACTCAATCAAAAAATGGCCCCCAATTCCCGGTTGCCCTGCTAGTCCTGACCAAGGTGGCGGTCATGGAAATGGCAGGGCAGGGGGTGCGAAGAAAACCTGGGCTACCGAAGGTCACCCAAAATTAATAAAAAACCCTGACTACGTACAAAGGATGAACGATTAGGCTTACGCAGATCAGGTGGCAAATTTTATAATTAAATGAGGTCCGAAGAGTGCGGGAGGTATATATATATATATATAGTAACTGTGGAATAGGGCCACCTAATCTATTTCCGAGGGCGATCAGCAGTCTCAGGGTGGCGTGGCGTTCCTCATTGTCCTCAACAAGCTTGAAAAATGCTGTCTGGTGAAGTCTACGCTCCGACCCAACCTGCTCCAGTCTGCTATTGGATCAGAACAGTTCCAACTTAAGTTGGAAAATCGATTCACAGCCTTGAGTGAGGATGCACAAATGACGTGGATGAAGAACTCCAAAAAGTTGTGAGAATCCTTAAGGAAGAAGGCACTTAATTTTGTCAGCTGCAGAGTACGGGCAGGAAGTCAAAAATCTCGGATGAGGCTTTTTGACCTTATAGACAAACGACGGGAGCAACAGCAAGCCACACTGTCAGAAAAAAGGGATCACAATAAAAAATACTGTAAGCTGGTGCGACGTGACCTCCGATGCTCAAACACTCGCCGAATATAAAAGGCAATTGAGCAGAATCGGGGGTCAAAGATCTTTGCCAGCAATTGAGTAGATCCCAACTGATAAAGCTCAAGTCCAATAATGGCACAACCCTCATCTCTAAGATACTGTCTGAGGTCTGTATCTTTGGCTTAGAGATGCTGTCTGTCTGCTTTTAGACCCGAACCCAACATCATTGAGAAGGAAGCCAATAGAAGAATTCTATTGGGTTGGCCAGCATTTGGCAAGCTTCATCTAGTCTTTTCGTCAAGATCACTCAGCGCGCTATGGAGAGAGCTATGCCTGGAGTTATCTGAAGGAAATGATTCGTAATGAAGATATCCGACGAAGAACCAAAGTAACCAACATAACTCAAAGGATAAGCAAGCTTAAGTGGCAGTGGGCTGGTCACATTTCCCGGAGAACCGATAACCGTTGGGGTAGACGAAATCTCACCAACTTGTAGGTCACCCTGTGGCCAGGTGGAGGGACGACCTGCGAATGGTGGCCAGAAGAGAATGGATGAGGGGAGCTAAAGAACGAGCTCAGTGGCGTGCATTAGGAGAGGCGTAAGTCCAGCAGTGGACAGATATAGACTGATGATGATGACGAGATGAATATAAATGTTTATATATACCGGTCAAAATCATAACTTTTCGTTTTGCTCCGCCGTATTCGGGTTAAAACTAGTATCAATGCCATGTAGGTACAATGCATCACATAGCAGATTATTAAAACTGAAAGAGTGAAGGTAATCCCTTTCTAAACTTCATTCATAAGCTTCACGAAGCGACCGCGGCCGTCACAAGCCCATAGTTGGGAAAAATTAATAAAAGTTGGGAATGGCGCACACACGGGAACTAAGTTGCAAAGGCTTAGAGAGCCAACAATAGCCGGCGTCTTAACTCTGGTAGGATCACAGGATAGTTTATGCAGTATGTTTAGTGTAGGTAAGAAAAATTAAAAATCGGCAATAAAGAAGCATAGGGAAAATTTTCTTACCTTATTGTTAAGTGTTGTACTAGTTATACTCACATTTTGTTTTGACTTCTAAAGACTAGTTTCTGAAATTGATTTCAAATAAAAAGTTGATTTCCATTTATTTGAAATCTTTAACAACAACATAAAATGATGGATAACATGTGTTAAATGTACAGTATAAAAAATCAAAATGATACACTCTTTTTTTTGGGCAGTCGTGAAAATAAATAAATCTCTTATTTTCATTAATAGTTGCTTTCGCTCAAATTAATGTATAGAAACACGTCCAATCGTTTCTTGGGACCACTGACCTCCATAATACTCACGTAACTTGGGACATCTTTTATCAATAGGATAGACTTTTAGAAAGAAAGACAATTTTGAGGTATATCCTTCTATCTACTCTCTCTACTACGTACTAGTTGCGGCGGGATTTGCCGATAGATTTTAATTAATATATAGTTCCAGGGAGTTATTCGCCAAGTTTGGAACTAGATCGCGCCCCTTACGTAATTAGAATTAATGTTGCCGTCGCTCGCGTCGCACCACCTTTATACGGCCAGGTGTAAGGCACCTTCAAATTTAAGTACTCAAGGTGAATTCAGGATTCGAAGAAACGAATGCGAAAATCTGCCGGAGTAGTCGCATTTCTATGTTAAACTTGTTAGGATTGTAGATACAAAGAAAATTCTGAGTATTTTTGTTCTGGGAACACACTAAATAATGTGAATAACAAATAAAATACTTCATCCTATTAGGCTCTAACAGTTAGAGGTTGTTATGGAGAATGGTATTAGAAAATCATATTTTCATTAGCCATTATAAATTTTATAGAACAGTTTCGTTCAATATTATTATAACTACAAGCACAAATTAAAAAAATATATAACCCCCGACTTCCCACCCCCCATTATAGCTAAGAAGCATCTCGATCACACCAGTTTTCAAACATAAAAATCTTTCCATCGGTTTGAGAGCTACAATCGTCACCCCCATTTCCCCCCCATTATAGCTAAGAACCATCTCGTTTACCTCAGCTTTGAAACATGAAAAACTGCAGTTAAATTGGTCCATTCGTTTAAAAGATACGCTTCTCTCCATATAGCTAAAACCATCTCGATCACATCAGTTTTCAAACATAAAAAAACCTCATCAAAATCGGTCTATTCCTTTGGTAGCTACAATCCTTACCCCCATTGGCGTGCGGTTGGATGTCAAACAGCGTATTGGTGGCCATACACGTAACGGTATACCTGAGCAGGTTTACTTTTCAGATACTCGTAGTGTGTTTTGTTGTGTGACATTGCGATCCGCTAACTAAACCATGCATCAGACTTTTACGTAACTTACTCAAGTATCGCGCGGAAACCGAATCAATAATCACAACCAGTGTTTGGAAACCGCCCAAAGCGTATTAAATTTTTACGATTGCTATTTGAAATATAAAAATTTGCATACGCACTGATGCCTTATTGCAAAGGTCTAAAGGCGAATTTGATGTAAGATTTGTAGTGTGGATTTGCTGGTCTTGTTTTCGGTAGATTTCATTGAAAATACGTCTCTTGAATATAATAATGGAAGCTGACGTGGTGGTTTCCTTAATCAGAGTCGAAAGTTTGTTTTTAGATAAAACTCTATTAGATTATCCTGACTTTTGTAAATTTGTCCTCATAAACATTTAGAAAATAGAACTGACATAAAAGTGTGGTTGCTCAAATGATAAATTTTGACGACCGGTTGGCCGAATGGTTAGTGACCCTGACTTTGAAGTCAACGGTAGCGGGTTGGAATCCCGCTAGGTGCAATCATTTGTGTGATGAGCAGAAATGTTTGTTACCGAGTCATGGATGTTATATTCATATCTATGTATGTTTATCCGTTGTCATGTGCCCATTATACAAGGTATCTTAGTTTGGGGCTAGTTAATTAGTAGTCCCGATTATTATTCTGGCCACTGTACACGTATAGTTAATTTCACATAAAAATAGCCCGCATAAACTTGATGCAAAAGCGTCGACGCTGCGGTAATTATGTCGTAGTCTAAATAAGCTTAGCAGAAGATTTAAATTATGTTCATTGCAACAAGACATAAGTTCAAAATCTAAAACTCGACTACGGTCGGGTAAAAATGACACTCTTGCGATGAAAACAAATCGACTGATACCTCGCCTGTCAAAATCGGACCAATACGGGCGACGCTATGGTGGAACATCCACATATATACATACATACATACATAGACTGTTAACTTCATTACCCTTCCCTTGCTTCGCCGTAGTCGGGTAAAAAAATAGCTGTTTCCTAGACTATGAAGCTAAAATATGGAACAGAAATGGGAAATCTACAAACAAAAGGAAAGTAAATAAAATAAATTATTATAAAAAAAAGGACTGCGAACAAAATTAGAAAGAGGCAAACTAAGCTTTAGATTTTTGATTTTGAAATATTAGATGCAGTATCGGCTATTACCTACGCTTATTACTTTCGCTTATTACTTTCACGAGGAAAGTGAGAGTAGGTACTTTTATGCGTTGCTATTTGCCTATCTATTCCAGTTTCATCCCACTAAATGCTATTAACCTTATGTTTTACGTTATCTGGTGTGTAATTATTATTGTTATTCATAGTTAACTCATAGAACGAGTGTGTGATGCTGAAACTGAAAATGTGCAATGTACAAAGTGCGCATATTAATTAACTCCCCTTCATTAGTTTAAAAATAAACACTTTTTGTTTACTAATATGTTTCAACGAGAATAAACTATCATTTTTTTTCTTTTTTTTAGACTTTTTAAAGGCGATATTAGCCTGTCAAGTCATTCAAATTAAGCTAAATAGTTACTTCACTGTGTCTTGTTATGATTTGTAATTTATACATTGTTTATCTTAAATGGAGATCTTAAAAAAACAAAACAACAATAATTTATTTTATTTTATACATTTTAGTTTATATTTATAAAAAGTAGTGAGAATGGTTGATAACCAACTTTAAATAATTATAGATCCTAAATGGTCATTCCACATGAAAAATTATAAGAGAATCCTAAAGATGATTTTCAAATACATAATCAATGATACCCCATTTGATATAGTTCCTAACCTTCCATTTTTTTTTCTATTTAAATACATGATCATCGGGTGGCGCTAAATCTAACATTGTGCAGTATTGAGCGCATACATGCGCGTGCGCGCGTGACAAGTAACTGGAATATTTGAGCACACGGTGACACTGCATCCGGAAGCTTACTGGGTGGCAGTAAGCTCCAACGGTGAAACGTTGGAGAAAACGGTGAGACTGCACCTAGAAGTGGTCTGGATGGCAGTAAGCTCGTAAAAGTGACCCAGAAGCGCACTGCCATTAGGAGTGCCATTAGGAATACGGCCATATTAAATTTTGATTAATGTCATGTCATTATTAGCACTCGCAAGATTAAAACAAAACGATTGATATATGAATCTACGAAATCGCGCCACGCGTTTGGTCTAGACAGGATGATTTTTTCAAGTGGGCGTGGTTGGCTAAATCAGAAACTACGAGGTTTAGCAAAAAGTACTCAAAGGAGTCTCGGGCCCGATTTTGATGAAAACCAAAACTGCATATTTGGATGTTTAAAAAAAAACAATATTCCTAAGCAGGAATCGAACACGTTGATTTTGGAAAAAAAAAACACATACTGTATTATTACACCATTCGATAGTGTCGCTAATAAGGATTGAATTCTGGGAAGAAATTACATACGGCAAACTTAAGGAAAGAGCTCATTTTTAACGAAAATAGTTAAACCATAACTGATTAATTGTTCAAAATGATGACCGTTGTTTTCAATACATCGAACCCAGCTAGGATTCGACAACTCAAGGATTGTACTGCATTCAGTATTAAAATATTATTGATTCCACTTAGAATATTTTCCAAAGTTCATTTCAAGTCATCAATTGCATTATACGTGTCTTTGTAGATTTCGTTTTTTACATACACCAGAGAAAATAATCTAAGGGGGTAAGATCCGGTGACCTCGCTGGCCACGGCACAGGACCATAAATTGCGATAAAATGTTCACCAAACTGCTGAATCAACATCTCTTTTAGTATACGACTATTAATACGAAACAGTACGCAAACAGTTACTAATAATCAACGAAACGTGGAACAAAATCTAAATTATTGGCACCAATTTATTCTACGTTCTAATTTCAATTGTTAACATTTTTTTTCTTTTACTGTGGCCTTTAACCGCAAAGACATAATAAAAATTTGAAATTAGAACATAATGTTGTGGAGATGACCGCGCTGCGGGTCTGTGTTGAGAAAAATATTGAGCATCATTTCGGACAAGGAACAGATAATGCAGGTATGAATTAAAACAGTACTTTAAAATGTGAATAATATATAATAGTTTATTAAAATACAACATTTTCCTTAAGTTTGCCGTATGTCATTTCTTCCCAAAATTCAATCCTTATTAGCGACACTATCGAATGGTGTACAGTGTGTGCTTTTTTTCCAAAATCAACGTGTTCGATTCCTGCCTAGGAATATTGTATTTTTCAAAAATCCAAAGATGCAGTTTTAGTTTTCATCAAAATCGGGCCCGTGACTCCTTTGAGTACTTTTCGCTATTCCTCATAGCTTCTGATTTAGCCATCCACGCCCACTTGAAAAGTTCACTCTGTATAGTGCCACAAAGGAACAGACATAAATACACAGGCTGATAAACACATTACCAGGCCTTTACGTTGTACAGTCTGGTACAAAATGAGACTTTCTGTCAACAGGACCAGCTTTACTACATACATTTAAGAGCTTTCAAAGTAATATTATGGGTCCAACTGCAAAGCTCATCCTAGTCGTTGGTACAGCTCAAACTACTAAACTGATTCCTACAATTTTACCTACATATTTTTCTGGTAGAAAGTAACATTATTCTACATATATCTATGCTGTGTATTATTCAGGACTAGCTTTTCCGCCCGCGACTTCGTCCGCGCGATCTACTGTTTATTGCAAAAATAAGCATCCCATGTTCTTCCAGCATATTAAAAACTAATGCAATAGTAGGTAGGTATAGCACAAAATAAGCTGTTGATGTTTTTTGACAGACTTGTTATTTCGTTTCCATGGCAACCGTTCCTTACAGCGAGTAATCAACATTTTTCTAGTTTTTCCGTGGAAACTAACAATTTTCCGGGATAAAAAGTATCCTTTGTTTTATTCCAGGGTATCAGCTGTCTCCATTCCAAATTTAATCAAAATCCGTCCAGCCGTTACCGCGTGAAAGGTCCCTAAACAAACAAACAATCAAACAAACAGACAACGTTTCACTTTTATTTATTGGTATAGATTCCGTAATATAAATTCTCCACCTCTAAAAACAGAGCCGTCTCGAACTGCAGCGCATTCGGGTCGTAATAACAAAATTTTCAATTAGTGAATAATCTGATGAATAATTGAATACTAATAATAAATTGAAACAAGCAAAAATGTGATACTAAAGTCTACTTTTCCGACGAAGGCCTGCTTTTTAGATTTTTCTTTGTTTTAAAATTTCTCGTAGTGGCTGCCAAATGTAGCGCAGAATGAGCGCAGATCGTGAATATGAGGTCGCGAAGCGCTGTTAACCTTTTTGTAGCTGCTTTCATACGGATGCCTTTGCATTTGACTACGTTCATGGTTTTTTACGTTATGCCAACGAATCTGCTTTTCCGGGTGTTAATCTATTTGGGAGTTCAAAAGATTCGTTACTGAAGTAGCGCGTTAGTTTGCGGTATATAAAGCTGGAGTAGGTATTATGTTTTATGTATATTGTATATATTTTTAATCGACTTCACAAAAGGAGACGGTTATATGTTCGGCTGTATGTACATTTTACTTTTTTTTTTTTTTTTTTTTAAATATGTCGGTCGATATCTCCGTCAATTGTGGACCGAAAATGTATTTTTTTTGAAAGGGTATACTTTTCTAATGGGCCCCATATAAATTGTATCAAAATTGGTTCAGCAGTTTTTCGAGAATAAATAGTTTTGTTGAGTAAATCCATTCGATTTTGTGTTTATATTGCGTTTATTTTGTGTTTATCTCTGAGATTTCTAAATCGATTTAGATGGTTGTTCTACGGGAAAATGTTCTGTGTAGTCCCATATAAATTTCATCAAAATTGGTTCAGTAGTTTTATTATAAAATCAATTTGTTTTATAGTTAATGTTCTCTAATATCTTGGGATTTCTGAACTCAATTAGATGATTGTTTTTAATTGATTAAGAAGACCTCTAGTGTGGAACTGTATAAATTTCATCAAAATTGGTTTAGTAGCTTTAAACAAGCTTTAATTTAATTCTTTGTGCAGCAGCAGCAGCAGCAGCAGCAGCAGCAGCAGCAGCAGCAGTAGTAGTAGTAGTAGTCAAAGGAACTACACAATCGGATGATGGAATCCCTTCGAGTTTGGGCTCATTTTGTTTGTCTTAATGAGATAATGTCTGGTTTCATGTGGTATCAAGGGCCCGATGATGGAGCCAGAAGGTAGTCACAGAAATTCAACAACAAAATGATGGAAACCCTTCGAGTTTGGGTTCATTTGGTTTGTCTTGGTGAGTTTTCAGGTGTTCTGTGGTATTCAGGGTCTGATGATGGAGCCGGAAGGTAGACACAAGAACTCAACAACAAAATGATGGAATCCTTTCGAGTTTGTGCTCATTTGGTTTGTCTTGGTGAGTTCTTTGGTTTTATGTGGTATCCAGGGATGATCGAGCTGGAAGGTACTTACAGGAACGCAACAACAAAATGATGGAAAATGGTTAACTAATTCAGTTGTTATATATGGAGGTTTTATTCACTAAAATGAGCGAGTGTCTACTATTTTCTATAGCATGCATTCTTTCCGATGTTTTCTTAGGCCAATAAAAATCAAAAAATAAAATATTTTCCCAAAAAAAACGACTTCATAATAAAAATGTTATTTTGTAAACAACCACTAAAAAGAATGAAATAATTTACAATTGAGCCAGAACAGTATCACTTTTTCGAAATTACCAACGTAATAATAATGCATAAATACAACATAAGATAAGAAAGAGTTTTTTGAAGGCGGTGCCAAGCCAGGATCATTTAAATCTAATATATTTACAAAATTAATGCATACCTATCTACGTACGAAGTAATATACAATTGTCTATGACGCACCCTCATACAAAACACGAAACGCAGAAGAGACAAAACAAGAGTTACACGAGCAGATTTTGACTTTCACACGTTCACAAACCGATTGACAAGAATACAGCAATCTAATAAATGATAAAGTTTTTGTAGATGATTACTTTAAAAGCTTATTATTTTATATAGCATGTCAAGCCGTTTAAGACATTATCTTTTTGAATCAGCTCAACCATATTAATAACTATGGCTCGGCTTGGCACCGCCTTCAAAAAACTCTTTCTTATCTTATGTTGTATTTATGCATTATTATTACGTTGGTAATTTCGAAAAAGTGATACTGTTCTGGCTCAATTGTAAATTATTTCATTCTTTTTAGTAGTTGTTTACAAAATAACATTTTTTTTATGAAGTCAATTAATTTTTTTTTGGGAAAATATTTTATGATTTATTTAGTTGAAACATAATATCGTCCAATGGTCACAAAATTATGAATTGTTATGAAGCAATATAATAATCGTCTGGTGGATTATGTATCTTCGAGTTTAGAATTTTCTGTGTTTAGGTGTGTTCGTGAAACCCCGAAATCTTCAAGACAAGCCTATTTTCGAAGATTTCGAGCGAATGTATAATGGATTCTTTTTGAGATAAATTGTAGTTTAAAATAGTATTATCTACAAAATTAAAGCCCATACGTTAGTAAACATCAGAACATCACAAACTTTTACCTTAACGATACTTGTCCAACTTCTATACCCTAGATAAAATAAGGCCCAGACAAGATAAACTTTGTCTATGCCTGTCTTTGCCTAGTCCTTAGACCTTTTTCAAGTAGCTGGCAGTTTCTGACAAACTGAATCCCAGGGGTTGGTTGTTTATTTGATAAATGGTTGTACAACATGCGTAATGGGAGAAAAGAGGAATTGTTTCGGTGGACGTAGCGTTTGGTCTGAGTTTATGTGACATGTTGGACATATTTGTGACAGGTTCACCTTTTTAGTCCACTTCGAAACAGGAGGAGTATCTCATTTTTTTTATTTGGATGTTGGAAAGATATCTTGGGAATTTGTAAACCAATGTCTCATTTCAGAAAACTATAAACGAACAATAGCGACTATTAAAGTATTAATCAAACCTAACCTACCTATAAAATATAATAAACTAGGTACATTTCATTAAAATTCGATCAGCTGCTATATATTTTTTATCGATTTCTCGACTTTTACTTATCAGATTAAAATTAATAAGTTAATTGAAAATACATTGAAATAAAATAAAAAACGTGTGTGTGTGCTGTTAACCTTTGAGGAGTTCCCTAGTCAGGACCCAACCCTGAGTGCAGCAACCATATCATGGTAAAACTTAAAACCGGCTGTCAGAATAAAATACATTACACAAAATTTCGTGTCTGTGCACGACACCGATGAAGAGTTAATTTCATTATCATCATCATCATGTCAGCATTTAGAAGTCCACTGCTGAACTTAAGCCTCCCGCAAAGAGCGCCATGACGAGCGATCTTGAGCCACCGACTTCCTGCGATGGCTACAATGTCGTCGGTCCATCTTGTGGGGAGTCTCCCTACACTTAACTTGCTTGTTCGTGGTCGCCATTCGAGAACCTTTATTCCCCAACGGTTGTCGGTTCTGCTATTTATATGGCCTGCCCATTGCCACTTCAGTTTGCAAACTCTGAGAGCTATGTCAGTTGTGTGTTTCTCCATTGCGCGCTGCGCAACTTCGAACTTGTGTATGAGACCAATAGTTAACAACCATGTCTCAGTGCCGTATGTCGTCACTGGCAACACGCACTGATTATAAACTTTCGTCTTGTGGCTTTGCGGTATCTGCGACGAGAAGATATGGCGTAATTTCCCGAACGCTGCCCATCCGAGTTGGATTCGTCTGTTGACCTCTTTGTCGAAGTTGGATCTACCCAAATAGATCGTCTGACCCAAGAAGACATAGTGATCAACAGCTTCGATTATATCGTTCCCAACATAACCCGGCATGGGTACGACATGGGCATTTGAAATGATGTTTGTCTTGCCCATGTTCATTTTAAGACCCACCTGTTGGGAAACAATATTGAGGTCACTGAGCATTGTGCTCAGGTTTTCCAGGGTTTCAGCCATGATGACCATATCATCAGCAAATCGAAGGTGTGTGATGTATTCGCCATTGATGTTAACACCAAATCCGTTCCAGTTCAGAAGCTTGAATATATCTTCCAGTGTAGAGATGAACAGTTTCGGAGAAATACCGTCTCCCTGTCTCACCCTTTTTTACAACTGAATAGAATTCATGCTATGATCCTGAAGAATAACTGTCATGGTGGCCATGCTTTACAAACACTTCAACACTTCGATGTACCGGTAATCAATCTGGCGCCGCTGTAATGAATGTAGCACTGCCCAGGTCTCGACTGAATAAAAGGCTTTCTCGTAGTCAAAACACTAGATGCTCTCGTCACAAACGCTAGACATAGTGGCCGATTATACTCTTCGGTCTTTTGTATAATCTACTGGAGCGTATGGATGTGGTCTACGGTGCTAAAGCATTTCCGGAATCCAGCTTGTTCAGGAGGCTGAAAGTCGTCAAACCTACGAGCGAGACGGTTTGTTACTACTCTCAAAAACAGTTTATAGACGTGGCTCAGCAGCAAAATGGGCCTATAATTCTTCAAGAGGGTTTTGTCACCTTTCTTAAAGAAAAAAACCACTACGCTCCAGTGCCACGCCTCTGGCGTAGTACTCTCAAGGATGACGGAGTTAAACAGCTTCTGAAGGACTTTAAGTACCGGTGTTCCACCCGCTTTTAGTAGCTCTGTCGTTATTCCGTCCTCCCCTGGTGCCTTGTTGCTCTTACGCTATTTGAGAGCCATTCTGATCTCGTATAGGCTGACGTCCAGGATATTTTAGGTATAATGTTGGGTCAAATGGGCTCTTGCATCGCTAGTCGTTCTAGGAGGACTACGCGATGAGGTGTATAATTGTCCATAGAACTTCTAGAGCTCACTCAAAATCTCTGGCTTCGACGAAACGATGCTGTCACTGTCGGTTTTCAGCTTCGTCAACAGGCTTTGCCCAATAGACAGATCTCTTGCGTCAAAATGAAATCTATCTCGTGTTTATGACTGCCGGGGTGCAGCCACGTCCATTTCCTGGAGGGGCGCTTCTTTAAAAAGGAGTTTATCATAAGGAGTCCCTCCTTCTCCACGAAGTCGGCCAATCGCTGACCCCTTTGGTTCCGCTGTCCAAATCCAAAGTGACCTACTCTCAGTTCATCGCTATTTCTCACGCCCAGCCGTGCGTTGAAGTCCCCATCACCACTGTGAAGTGTGTTTTCGGGGCATGTATGGCATAAGAAATATCGTCATACATAGCATCCACTTCATCGTCCGGGCGTTTCGAGTGTGGGGCGTACACCTGTATGACCTTCAACAAATTCTATTCGGTAATTCTGAGTATGCCACCCTGTTCGAAATGCTTTCGATCTTCGCAATGTTATTGACAACGGACTTGTGGACGAGAAACCCGATACCGTGTTAGAACTGCTGGTCGCCCTCCCGGTAATAGAGTAAGTTGCCGGAATTGAGGGTCATCGTATTCTCTCCCTCTCTTCGAACTTCTGATAACCCTATAATACCCCAGTGCAACTTACTTACTACTTCTTCCAGCTCTATCAACTTCTCATCGGTCCTCAAGGTGCGTACGTTATAAGTTGCCAGGTCCGGAGATCGTGGGGGTTGGTAGCTGGGTCTCTGCCGGGGATTCTTAGCACCCCTTGCTCCGCCGTTACCATGGCTGGTACCGGTGCCAGGAATAACGGAGCCGCCGGGGACTGGGGGCCGTCTTTGTGTTGTGTGGTGACCGCAGTATTACAAATATGTGCTTGGAGGACGCTGCTGCCCGTCTTCCGGCGTGTATACCCTTAGTCGCCTCTTACGACATTCACGGGAGGATTGGGAGGGGACTTATTCTAAGCCGAGACCGCCACGGCCCAGAGTTATTTTATTAGGAGCTAATCCTTGATGTCGATTCAAGTAATGCTTACCATAAAAATTCATTGTCATATGAACTTAACCAGTATGTAAAAGTTCAACTCCGTAGGATATAGGATTGTGTCGATCATGACCAATCGGGTCATATGAATGAAATTGCGACCCACGTGAAAATGATTCTATCTTTAGCGGCGCAAAGACATGATCTCGCACAAAAATTAATCACGCACCATGTAGATACCAAAAATGATCGACGTGAGAGTGATGATCGGCCGCCGCTGTCTCGGTCTTGCGAATCCGTCAAAAGTGCAGGTGCACTATGGCGCTGCGCTGCGGTGAGGGAGGTGAATTAGTCTGTACGACAAAGACAGGACGAAAAAATACAATATAAAGTAACGAAAATAGTTTGTATTTGAAGAAGCCAATACTTCCTTATTCCTTAACTTATGACCTGCGAATTATAACGAGATTATTCTCGAAAATTCATTTCAATCCGTAAAACAAATCTTTACTTTACCTCATAGTAAGTTGTTTATAAATTTGCAGGTATGACAATCCCGTTTTGATTTAGTGTTTCCATATAATCATGTACAGGTGTAGATACTTTCAAAGTTTCTACACCTGTACATGATTATATGGAAACACTGTATCACATGTATCTGAATTTTGGTTAAAAAACATATTCAATCTATGATATGAAACGCGGGTCGCACAAACTTTCGCGAATCCAATCATTCGAATGATAGGTAAACCGGTAAATTTTCACAACAGGTTATGTATGATATGGTTATTCGTGTTTGAACACGAACGACACGTCTTAATAGGATAAAAAAGTTATTCTATCTACTCGTCGAGGGTACATGGACAATTGACGCTTGCAAGATTTGACCAATACAAACTGTAGTATACTGTAATACTCGTATACTGAAGCGTATGCTACTGAAGCGTAAACGACAATTTAGGGAGTAAAATCATTTTCATAGACTTGATTGTCACTCCAATTCAGATAAAAAAATATAATAGGATATTACAAAACATACCATTATAGTGTAGTATTTCATAAATTAGATTTTCACAATCCTTTATGAAGAAAATACACAAAACATATGCATTTTGTCAACAAGCGAGTATCTTGTGTCCAACAAATAACAAATTTCACAGGTTTTCGTAAAACATCAATATTTGCAATTTCACTATTTAACAATTATGGTCTAACACCGATGATAAAGTTTATAAAAATAATAATTAAAGGTAAATAAACAAAACATTCTCTAATATAAATTAGGTACTTTACATGAGTTCTGCTTCCGTAGAGAATTTGCTATTTGACACATTTTCTGACAACTAGCAAGCTGTCAGATTTGGTTAATAATAAAAACAAAAAAAGTTTACAAAAACAATTAACTTTTTATAATAAAACAAAAATATGAATGAGACAAGATGTGTGAACGACGTACGTGATATCTCGGTGAATTGGAATGTTGGTTCAGCAATTGGTAGTTGGGTGAGATTTCCATGGCCCCGAATAACAAGTTCACTAATTGGAGATTGAATTGTTGATTTCAAAACTGGCTATTTGTTGGTAGATCGTAAAGAGCGACGTTGTACGGGTGAAGATTCACCAGCTTAAATTTAGACGTGCTTTAAAATCCGCAGGAAAAGGTATGTCTCATCGGGTTTGAGTTTCGTCTACCGGTAATTGCACATCGTCAAGGAATGTTAAATTCCTAAATCGCGACGCCATTTGCAAGGCGTCTCTGTATTGTGAGCAGATTTTCAATAGCTGTTTTCTTTCGCAGTGGTTTTCCGGTTATTACACATGGATATGGACTGAATCAAAACCACGACTAAAGGCATTTTTGTAAACGGTAAACGAGATTCCATTCGTTTTGTATCGCCGTTCTGAGTCTACAAAAATCGTACAGCGCATGGGAGGCTGTCACGTCGTTCTACAGAATGACCACGATCTCACCTGATGGAAAGCGATGATTTGGTCGAAGGTGTAGCACGCTTAGTAGATATCCATTCACTCTTGACTTGAAAACACCTGGGTTATATTTTACCGGAAACACTGACAAGGGCAGGGCATTCCACTCCTTAGAAGTTCTTATAATAAATGAAGAAGCGTAACGCTTTGTGCGAGGTATTTCAACCATATAAGGGTGGCGCTTTGCCGATCGTCTAGTCGTACGGTAATGGAAAGGTGATGGGGGAATCAGATTGTGCAGTTCTTGTGCACACTTTCCATAGTGCAAACTGTAGAATACCGACAGGCTTGCGACCTCACGTCGATGCGCCAGACTTTGAAGCTTACTCTTTGCCAGAGTGTCATCTCCAATGAGCCTCATAGCACGTCTCTCAATTGAATCCAAAGTCTCGAGCTGATACTTGGTAGAACCTTCCCAGAGGTGGCAGCAATACTCCATACAAGATCGGACCTGTTCTTGGTAAAGATTCAAAAGCTGTCCCGGCGTAAATCTTTGCATGTCTTTCAAGCCCAGTTAGTCTGGAAGGGGTCGGTCGTCTACCCATTGATTTCCTCGAGTAGCATAGTCCTGCTCATAAAAAAAACATTCAAGGTTGACCTGATATTTGTTGTCTCAAATATCAGGTACATCTTCGCTCCGTCCATTACAAGATTAATCATTTCTTTTGCCCAATAATAGATCACTGATGTAAAAACAACCATTAGAATAAGCATTAACTATCCATTGTGTTATAAAAGCTTGCGTTAGGTCAACGTACAGTCTTCTGATAATTATAAATATAGTATATTTCCTTACTAATAAGCAAACTTCCGGCAGACAAAGTAAATTAAATTGTCAGAATTTTAAGTATATTGTCCGCCGAGATGAACAATATTATGTTCGTTCTTTCTTATCACCTTACCATCACCTTATTGCATGATTTAGTTACTATATGGCGGTGTTATTTGTATTCATAGTCCATAGAACCACAGTTGATTTTTAATTAAAATAATATTCATAGACCTGATGCATGACCGCATAATTTTAGGTTTCGTCCAGCAGCACAGCGAATTAATATTGAAATAGCATAATTATGTCAATAAACAAAATTTGTATTAGTCATCTGATTGTTTAACTTGTACCTACAGCCTTCTGTCTATCAACTTGTTCAGAACAGGACGCCCCTTGATCCAATTGTTTAATTCTTAAGGCTGTATCTGTTGTCTATCCTGGTCAGTTTTAGTAAATTTAATGTAGTAACGTCAGTTTAGCTTGTAGACCGTTCTAAATGTGTTGCAAGTTGTAAGGTTCTTGTTTCCTAGCCTAAGTAAAAATGCTATTGAATAATTCCTATTTTACTACGGGAGTAAAGTTCCGTGAAACGCTGCTATTAAAATTGCTGATTTAAAGAATAGATGTAAAGTTTTTATGTGATCGTCTAGATTACTAATAAAATTGAAGTTTATTGAAATGTTATAATCATAATTGCTTATAGAAGTTTAATATTTAAATGGCCTATGTGATCGTCTAAGTTAAATGAACAGTTTGCTGAAAATTAACGTATTTGGTTAAAGGTGTTCTGTTATATTTTTGATTGAGCTGTTTTAAAGGAGAAAACATGTAAAATAAACATTTAGGAATATATAGAAATTGTGTAAGAAAATGTAAAAGCGACTAACTTGGGTGTTGTTTTCACACGATGTTTGAAGACGCGTTGTAACTCTCTCTTGCAGGGTGAAGGATTAGACCTCCGACTTCTGTTGGAATATAAAAATTGCTGAGCGGCTTCTAAATAAATTCCCTATCCTAATATAATAGATTGTTGTTTATATAAAAGGTAATAGTTTTGTATTTAGTTTCTTCAGATGGTTTAAAAAATATGAAGATGTTTTGTAGTATTTGAGTATAAAACATGTTGTCATAATATTTATTAGTGTTTATAATTCACTTCCTTGGTCAATGTTAATCTTTTGTAAATGAGTAACTTTATTTTATGTATTTAACATTCATATGAAAGACAACCTTGAAGGTTAAATAAAGCGTTACTTATGATTTGCTTTGGTGTAATGACATATTTTGTCTGTTTCGGGAAATTTACAAAAAAAAACGGTAATGTCTGTCTTGGAATAATATATTTAGGTGGTTTTAGGGTGATTTTTCAATCTCAACTACTGGGTAAGTACCAAAATCTGAATCCATCGGTGATACCATTTCAAGGTATATGTTGGGCTACCTACACGTTAGGGAAATCCCTAAGTGTACAGTATCATTGTTTGAAATTAAAACCCTGCCACGAAAACATATTGTATAATATTCCTTTTAGAAGTGAAGTTAAATCATTCTTTATATTTACAAGGCTGCCAAGAGTCCATAAGGAAGATAATTTCTTCCTAACATAAATAAGAACTAAATCTTTCACAATTCTTAAGCATTTTAAATGTGGTTTTAATGTAAATCCCACGTTGCGTGTTTTCCACGAATATAATGTATAATGTATATGATGTAATGCTTGCATGGGCTATTTAGTGTGTCTCAGGATGAAACAATCTCCCTTCTCTCAGCTATTTCATTAAATTATGAAATAATAACAAATTACCTTCATAGTAATTGATTATAAAATTTGTGTATTTATACATACAAAAGGGGTTATGCATTCGTAATGTCTCTCATATGAACATAGTATTTCAATCAATTTATTTGTCATTAAAGGTATCTGAACAAACAAAGACAAACAAAGTAATATTTTAACATAATATAATATATATGTCCTTGTCAGTAATCAGCAATAACCACTCTGTCAAATCATGTAATGTCATAGGGTTTTGTCAATTTATAATACATAAGAATTTCTCTGTATACTTTTGTATAATATAATATAATATGTGTCATCGTCCGTAAATTCGCAAATAATCACTTCGTCAAAACTTGTAGTATATAAGGTTTTGTCAATTTATAATACATAAGAGTTTCACTGTATGTAAATAACTCGTCATTTACATTATAATAAGATCCACATCAATAAATAGATATAAACATCATCAACAATTTCCACTGCGGACCGTCTGTCTCCCCCTCTCAGTGCACACAACTGTTATTATTTCAATAATATACGAAATCTGTTCAGGTTATCCGTACTCTATAAAACATATGGAATTCACCCGTTCAATAAATAATCAACTCTACTTAGATCTGTTCTTCTTATAAATAAGCAACTTGTGGCTTATTTACTTAGATATTGTTACATAAAATCAATCAGTTCATAAGTTTTTATTTCTATTAGTATATAAGTAATGTTATGGCTTATATACTTAATAGCTATTGAAGTTTAAAATATGGTACAATGTCCAGATCCATCAACAGTAAGATTTATACTCTTAGTTAAATTAGTTCAGTTGAAAATTGTATAACCTGAGTATAAAACAGTAATCGATTATAGACTTAGTTGTTATTGAATTTTAATTAGCGATTCATTTAAAATCATCATACACAAAGTAACATAGCCTTTAGCTTAGATACTTAGGTTAAATCAGTTAAGTTTAGAACTGTATATGCTGAGTATATAAAAGGTACTCAGTTGTTATTTATAATTTAAATAAGGTAAACTGTTTAGGAATCGCAACTCTGAATCTTTCTTCTAGTTATAATTATATGTTGAATTTAAATTGTGAATCATCTAAAATCTTTACACTAAGTAAATAAGTATTGTAATTTAAAACATGAGAGTTTTATTCAGAATCACGACAGCACAAAGTATATACTTAGTTATGTATTCTAGAATATTAGAGTTTATCCAAAAAACGACCAACACCAAGTTTTCTACTTAGTCAAGTATTCTAGAATATAAGAGTTTATCAAGAAAATCGAACAACACCAAGTTTTCTACTTAGCTTTTAATTTCTGCATGTAGGCACGAATAAACACTGCACAGCACTCAAACACTGCAACTAAATTCGTTTTACATATTGGACACGTATGTTGAAAAAACTATACTTTAACACTTTATTTTAATAGTAAATAAACGCGAATTATTTATTATTTAAATCACTCGTATTTGCCTCTTTTTAATATGGAGACCGCGTCGCGTTCTAATCGATTGTGGCTTTTGTCATCCAGGTTTGCCCTTTTATATTGGTGTGTGTTGGGCATTAAGTCGTCATTTTTAATTAATAATAGAGATATTTTAAATAGAGTTTACTATATCATGTATTGTTATTTTAATTTGGTTTTATAAGTATTTTGGTAGTAAGTTAATTTGATAGTTTATTATAATACTATACAAAAGATAATTAGTCTATTATCTTCTTCACTCTAAGGTTTTCTGGTAGTAATTCTATTGTTGGCGATAAGTCCGATGATGGTACTTTTGATTATATTATTTTAGAAAGTACGTAATACATACATAAGTTAATATTCTGAACAATATAATCATTCATTTAAAAGTAACTATTATGGATTATTTTATAATCAGTAATTATTCATTATGTTTTAAAATATCTAATGTATTATTGTTTTTTTTTTTTACAAATAACATTTATTCGCTATTTACTTTGTTCTCCTTAATGCGTTCCTGTCTTAAATTTGTTGTTTCTTTCACACGGTATTGAAAGATACACAAAAACTTATTCCACTTTTCGAATGGTTCTCAAGTGTTTTTAAACTGTACTAAATCAGATATCATTTGAAGCTATAAATTTAATGGCAAATTAAATTATTTATTTATTATCCTTTTGAGTGTTTGTGTGGCTTTGTCCTGTCTGATATTATTAAATTATGGCCTACGTTACATGTTCCTTTGACAGGTAATCAATTTGAATATTTATAGGTTCCCATTAGTTTTTGACATTTTTAACCTCTATTTTGCGTTTGTGTAAATATTTTAGCACGCCACATTATTTTCGTATTTATCATTTTTAAGATTAGATTGCAATGTTTTGTTCAACAAAAAAATAGCTTTCGTTTCCTAGGGGCTCGTATTAGATACCTTACAAAGTTAAATAAAAGCTTTTAACAAGAAAGAAGTTCAAAAACTAAAACCTGGGTAAAAAATAGCCTTTGTCACTTTTGCGATGAAGACGAATCGATTGACACCTCGCTTGTCAAAATCGAACCGATACATGTCCCTACCGTTGCTTCGCCGTAGTCGGATAAAATGACACTCTATGACACTCTATAAATGAAGATGAATCGCTTACGACACTCTTGCGATGAAGACAAATCGATTAATACCTCGCTTTTAAAAATTGCACCTGTTCATAACAGTTACAGTGCCACCCAGAATTTTGATTGCAAAATCTTGCGCGTTATTTCACTGCGCTAGTCACCCTGAGGCATTGGTTGACATACATACATAGGTACATACATACATAGACTGTTAAACTCATTACCCTTCCCTTACTGTGCCGCATAAAAAGTACCGCATATTTTAAGTCAAACCCTAAACTATCCAAAAGTGAAAGCCTCATTTATATCTGTTCAATAATTTTACGTGGTGCGCGAACATGCAGGCAGACAGACACCATATTTAATAAAGTTATATTTTTATTCATTTGCTTATCTAAAGTCCCCTAGACCGAATTTTGTACCGACTTTTTGTACTATTGCTTTATGCTATTATATTAAAGTATATATTTCAAGAGTTATGTGTACGCGTAGCTTGTTGATGGACAACGCACTCGTTTATTTTCTTCATGTCTATTTTATTTACAGAATCCAGGTAACACCAAAATTTTAGGGTATAACAACTTCTACGATTAGGTATAAGAAAATTTACGAATGCAATATTATTAGTTTATACCAATAGATCCATGGGATCATTTTGCCCGTATCCTAGGGACCTTTGGGAAAAAATAATAACAAGATGTACACGAATAAATAGACAAAAAACCGGGTGGGGCTGTGTTGGGGTGCACGGCTGTTTTTCTGTCATGAAAAGTCTACGCCACGTACAAATAACGAGTTATAGCGAATTTAAGATCGAAAAAATATCCATTTCGATGATTTTGCTCTGTGCATCCTGACCCCTCCCTCCTCTGTCTTTTGAAATAATTAAATATCATATCATCGAGCTGCTTATATATAAGCTAAAAAATTAGACCAGAATTAAGTATCTGGACCTAATAGTTACAGAGTTACGAGTATAATAGCGAGACAATAGACCTTTTCGTTACATTTCACTTTTAAGTCCTGGTACCCATATATATGTATTGGTGTGATTTTTAAGTTTCACGTCAAAAAAATAAGTATGCCAATTTATAAAATTTATTAACTGACACATACCAAAACTATTATAATTAAATACAAATATTGAACATTTACTTCGTACTTCCGATTTTTCCCTAGAAGAATCGATAAGAACACATCTTCCCTAAACATTTTGTATACGTTGATTGAATACTAGCTTTCCCGCCCGCGACATCAGCCGCGCGGACTACTGTTTATCGCGAAAAAAAAACATCCTGTGTTCTTCTAAGATATTAAAAGATGTTTTTTGATATACTTGTTATTTCGTTTCCATGGCTACCGTTTCTTACAGCGAGTAATCAATATTTCTCCAGTTATCCTGTTGAAACTTGCAATTTTCCGGGATAAAAAGTATCCTATGTTTTATTCCAGAGTATAAGCTATCTCCATTCCAAATTTCATCAAAATTCGTCCAGCCGTTATCGCGTGAAAGCTTCCCAAACAAACAAACAAATAAACAAACAGACAACGTTTCACTTTTATATATTGGTATGGATGAGTCCCACAGTATTGCTATAAAAAAGCAATACTGTGGTTCAAACAAGAAAGTAAAAGTTACTACGTCTCTTTGAATACTAAAACTGTAGTCAAAAGAAATCAAAAGTTTATAATGACCGACTCAAAAAGCAGACGGAAGTCACGAATGTCACGATCTAAATTTTGGTTCGTAATTTTAGAGTAATTATCAGAAAAGTCTATACATTTTAAAAGCTTGTAACTTTTACCGTCACATAAAAATTTTGCATAAATTATTTTGGGACTATTTCTTTTGAAGTGGAACGTGGTTATAGTTAGTTATAACCTTATGTATCGTTGTGATTTTAAATCACAACGATACATAAGGGTATCAGGACTAAAAAGTGAATAATTTGTTCCGAAAAGGTCTTTAGAGTCTCATTTTTATAACTCTGAAACTATAAACTCCAGAGATATAATTTTGGTGTAATTTTTTAGCATATACAGGACACGTAGGAGTATGTAACAAAATTACCTATCAATTACTGAGGTGGGGTATTCCACACGTAATGGTGAACATCTTTAGTTTTACACTTTTGAGATTTCAAAGGTTTTCACTCATGTTTTCACCTATAAAGATTATTCTAGGAACACTGTACGTGAAGGCCTAGTAGCACATAATAAATAATAGTACTACCTAGTAGTCAGCTGGGAAAAAAACAATAGCGATCTTGACCTTGGTCTTTGTAAATGTCTGTTTGTCTAATCTGGTTGACAGACCTTGCACTTCAGAGCCAACTACGCAGTGGTCAGTCGAATGTCAAAGTGAAAATTTGTTGAAAGCTCCCCAAACAAACAAACAAATATTAAACAAACAAACAAACAAACAGACAACGATGATTATTTCTTACTTGAATTATGTGCGTGCAAAGAGGCAATACGCTGGCTCGTCCCACATCTACTCTGACTGGTGAACCGTCTCCACTTAACGGGGTCTTTTCACCAGCGAGCAAGCAAGGAGAGGCCTAGCAACCTGCCCATGGAGCAGCATGTAACCTACTATTGGGTACAACTTGTTAGATAGGTAGTAAATAAACAATTAAGGTTGTCGAACTATTTATTTATTTATTAGGGCGTAGAAACCTTTTACACGTCTGCCCAAAAAAAGGAATGTTATATTTTTAGCATTCATGTATGTTTGTAAGTTTGTATGTTTGTATGTGAATTTCTTTATTCCACCATAACTTCTGAATGCCTGAACAGATTTAGACATCTTGGGTATCGTTAGAATCCTTACATCACCCCGATCAACATAGGGTATATTTTTGAAAACATTCTATATTACGGCAGTATGGCACGATATTTAAACACTGAAAAAAATTCTCCGAAAATTACAATATGGGTATCAAATGGAAGGTTTTCATAAGCACATTCCAACAGTATATAATTTATTGGCAAAAGTTTTTTTTGGCATGGCAGGCGTGTTTATTTTAGCTTTTAAGCTAGTTATTAGGTTTTAGTTATGAATGCACACACATATTCAATAGACTTGCCTTAAGACGTATCATGTTTCAACAGTTGTATCTTAGTTATATATTAGTTTAAAACATCGTAGTGACAGAATAAGTAAAAAAATATATGTTTTTTTAGTACATTGATTAGCCTCTGGTACAAATTTATTAATGCGGCGGCGCCGGTAATGGAGGTAGTTAAGCCTCAGATTTATAAAATTATTAATCATGATCATCACCAGCTTATTACGTACACCATAGCTGGGACACAAACCTTATCTCAGAGAGAGCCGGGAATTGTCTTTAATTTCCAACGCTGGTTGGTAGATATAATTTCTTAACCGAACTTAATCAAAATACAATATATTAATGCCCTAGGTTTTGGTTTTTTATTTTATTTTATCTAAGTGCACTCATATCGTAAAATCCTGACTAAGAACTCATAAGCATAATGACATGTTTTACGCATGGCACGTCTCTACTAAGAAAAACAATACATTATAACATTGGTTTTTGAACTAAACAGTGTTATAATATATATTGTTTCCCATAATAGCACCGGTTTAGCTTCGCACTACGAGAGTTTCCACCATTGATTATCTATGGTGGCACGTTTAAGACCGTAGGTATGCACGTGAATTCACTGTGAACTGGATTTTGGCGCCATAATTTACTTTACATAAGTACTTAACCAATTGAATGATGTGTAATGATGTGTTTTTATTTAACAAAAGTTTTATCCTGATTAAAAATGTCCAACAGCAGTGTTAGTGAGGAGAATTGGACTCCACCTGACATCACGAAAACAGAAACGGACATGACGAACAAACTTTTACCAGCAAAATCAAGAAAATATGACGACAATTATCCAATATAATTGGATATATGCTCGAAGATTAAAACACTCGAGTGATACTATTAAAAAGTTGCCAATGACTCGTTTTGACTCACGTGTTTTAATAACCCTCTTTATGCAACCGTTTCATAAACTATATAAGACAATGTTTTTCAAATCAGACTTATCTTATTCGGTAGAAAATAAATAAATAAATCATAATAGATAATTTTTCTAAATTATAATAGATTTTTGATAATTAAATAGCAAAATAATTCATCAAACTCTAATCATTGCACATTAAACAAACAACCTTTTGACGACCTATTCTCCATAGGTCCCTATCCTACCGTGCGCGAATTAAATCCGCACCCTCTCTGAGCGCTCATTAAAGTACCAGAAACAAAGGAAAAAACTGTCAACTTTCTCCAAGTTTAATTGCCTTAATAAATCTGGGTGGGTAGATTGGATGGCCATGGAGATAGCGGATATTATTCCATCATTCTAGTTTTATCCTTCACAGACTTTTTATCTCCACTGATGGATGACACTATGCCAATCACTTTGCTTCGGCGTCATTCTCATCCCGGTTTGACTCAAGCATAAAAGTAGCTTAATCCAAATAATTATATTTTCTACTAGCTGATGCCACGGCTTTCCAGATCGCGGCTGATCCAGAGATTACCCCCTACAACCTCACAAACTCACAAACTTTACCTCTTTTTAATATTAGAATAGATAAACTAAATAAAGTGACTGAAACTTGAAGGTCAAAAGTTACTTACCTTTGCCGATGTTCAAATTGGTTTAATCATTTGAAAATAATGATCATTTCCATTTACAAATCAGCAAGTAAAGAGAACAACGGTGAAGAAATCATTTTGCACTGACGCACAGATATTACTGTGTTCTAACATAATAAAGAAATACCTAAGTTGTTTGTTAAATAATTAAGTAACACAATGTAATTATATGATATGAAATAGTCAATGTCATAAACTGAAAAACCCCAATTTACATTACATTGTAAGCTTTTTCACAACATTAAACCCCACACAAAAAGCAAGTAATCCTTAACGAACTAAACTTTTCCGGATGTCACTTAAATTTCACACAAACTTTTGAAATCTTTCCTCTAAAATCTTAACCCCATTTCCGTAGACTCTCTGGCCACAATCGGAGAGATCCCCTTCCAACTCGAGATGCAAATGAAACTCTTTGTAACGAATCTTAGGGGATTTATTCGTAAAAATTCCGGCAGAACGCTGCGACAAAAGAAAATAAATTGGAACTCGACAAACTTCCCGTAAGTATATCGTTGTAGTATTGTGAGGTAATAGGGCTTTCCAAAAGGCTTAGATTTATTGCCTAAATCAATGCTTCGATGCAGATTATTTTCTATCCAATCTTTAGTATCTCACCGAACGGTTGGTACTCTTTTACCATGCCATTTGTGTCGACACTCTGGAAATCGTATCAAGAAGGCCATATCGCAAAATCGACTTTAATTTTCGTAGCATCAACACCACGCTATAACTTTGACGATCTACGAGTGCTATGACAATCATCGTCAATTTTACGAGTTGGCTGGACCCCAACTCGTAAAATTCACGGTCGATCCACAATTTTAATAATTATCGTCAGCCCATCACAGCCAGGTGACCGCGACTTCGCAGACCTAGTTTCTGGCCCAATAACAAAACCAGTGTTAACTTTGTCAAAAATATGGCAAAAGCTTGAGGAATAGTAATTTGGCAGAGGTGGCCGGAAAATCATCTAACTAATCATACATATTTTGTAGAAAATTTCGAGCGTTAACGATAGAATTTGGTTAGGTCCAGAACTCAACTTGTTTTTTTTTAGTCTTACAAAGAGAGGCGATAAAATTGGCCATGATTCACCACGCTGGACCTGTACTGGTTAGCGGTGCCGTGACTAGGGCGATGCCAGCGGTGCCCAGGCACAGGGCGCAGACCCTGGAGCCTGGAGAGGTCGGAACTGGTTATGATTAGAATTTTTATAGCAGCTCGCACCGGGCGCATAAAAGGCTAATTACGGCTGGTTAGTGGTAACAAATCTTTTCACGTACTTAATCAAAACACAATAATGTAGTTTAAAAATCGATAATTCAAATAGCTTTAATATACTGACATTCTAACTTTCTAACAAATAAAAGTCCAGTGACAGTAACACAAACTCAACAATCCTTAAGGAAATTAAAAAGCTGAAGCCCAGACATCGCGACAGGTCCTGAATGATAGATGGAAGAGCAGTATTACTTATTTAGCGGAAAGGCCGGATTCGTCGCCTAATCGCTGAAACATTATAGTAGGCGGAGGGGACCGGCTGATTATTCAATAATTTATTTGGGAGATTTTGTGTGATTCGGATTTAGATGGTTTACGTTGTGGGTAAGTTTTACGTTTGTTTATTTTCACAGTTGTAAAGTTTAGGTAAATGGACACACACGGCTGAAGGTGATGATTCAGAAGGGGAGTTTAATTTTTATGTGTTGAGCCTGTTTGTCCCCAGTCACCAAAGTCTGTATGTATTTTTAATAGCCTTCGATAGCAGAAGATTTTCAATTCATCTGTATTTTTATGTGTATGTTCAGATGTGTGTGACTCACATCTCCAAGATTTTTAAACTGATTCGGATGATTCTTTTATTTTTGAAATACCTCCTACGTAGTGTGGATGGATATTAATTTCATCAAAATACGTTCAGTGGTTTTTTAATAAATACAAGTTAATTTTTTGGTTCGAAAAATTTTTTGACCTCCGACTTGCAATTTAATACTAAAGTTACAAAATGTCTTACTCAGAAACGCTAACTGCCTTTTTACTAAAATTAAATCGCTCTGTTGGTATGCATTTAGACATAATTTAACTACAAATTAACTAGTTGTTTTTTTTTTACTAATTAGTTAATTGTCGAGTGCTGCACTATACCTCATATACCAATCCACTAGGAGCCAGCAAAGTGGCAAATGCCTCTTCCCTGCAGTGGGATAACAATGTGATATGAAGAGACCCTAACTAAAAAAAAACTGTTTTAGATTCCGTACCTTAAAATGACATAGGAACCCTTATAGGATCACTTCTTTGTCCTTCTGTCTGTCTGTGTTCCTTCTGTTTCAAGAACTGTTCAAGTTGAAATAAATATCAAATACTCAGGTCTGCAATTCCATGGAGCCTTGAAAAAATGTTTATTTCCCATATTTTGACACTCGCAAGGGAATTAAGACCCACAGGGTACTTCCTGTTGACCTAGAATAATGAAATTTGGCAAGAAGCAATGCCTTATAGCACAAGTAAAGGGGAAAATCCGAAAAACGTAAACTTGTAGTTACATCACAAAAAATATTTTCTGCTATTTCAACTATTTACATACTTACGTAAGTATGTACGGAGTGCGCGTGTTCGACTCGCATTTGACCGTTTTTAAGGTGTCTAATATTTTTAGATTTTTCCCGTGATCCCCATCAGACCATCTTAATCACAGTATTCTGTTTAAAAATCAATTTCTATCGTTAGACTTAATTTAGGTACTTTAGGTAATTTATGTAAATTTAAGACTTTGACGTCTAAATAGAAATGTCTAGAGTAGACATTTTTAACAAATTCTAATTAAATTTTCTGTTACACTTTGATCAATAAGATAAATTTACTTCAAATATTGGGACATATACTTTAGCAATTAATTAGGTTCGTTGATGGAAGTCAATGTACTCTGGTTGCCTACTGATTGAATTCGATGGCAATGTTTAGTTTTAATTAGTTAGAGTTAGTTAAACTATGTTTAATTTATATTGTTTGATACTTGATTTAAAATTCTTTAAGTGACAATAAAATGGTAAGGTACTCAAACACTTTTTTCTTTGCGGATAAGATATGATTGAACTGATCTCATGTGATAAAATAATGTGGGAACATAATTGCCAAAACGATGTCTAACGTTTCTGTAGGTGTGTATTTAAATGATAACATAAAAAATATAATATTTATATCCTATACCAAATAATATTTCGCTACTCTCTCATTTCAAATGTATCATTCTTCATGCTAATATAACTGCTTATTGTAGCGGAAAAAGCAATATCCAATGCAAATATCAATAGATTATCAAGGTGAATCGCTTCCAGTTCAACAATATTTGAAACATTCAAAATCTAATACTAACAAAACGGCCGATATGAAAATTGAATATGCATCGTGGATTCGATAGAGTTTCTAGTTAAATATTCATCGCTCGCTGTATACACAAGTCAATAAAACGTATTTATGAGTGAGAGGCGATGTAAAGCCGGCGATGAATTACTAACGCTCGATCTAGTCTCGTGTTATAGGGAGTTTATTCGGTGCGCGTGCACTTTGCATAATACTGGGTTGTTTAAAATAGCGTGCAGTTTGTGGTGAAATTATTTATGTTTTTGGTATATATTATAACCATTTGGATCTTTGACAAACTAGGTTTTTATATGTATGGCTTAAAAATGATAATATTCCAAAATGTAAAGACTTATAGGAAAATAACTAGCTTTCTCGCCCGCAACTTCGTCCGCGCGTACTACTGTTTATCGCAAAAAAGCATTCTATGTTCTTCTAGAATATTAAAAACCAATGCAAAAGTAGGTATAGCACCAATGCTCTTGATGTTTTTTGACAGACTTGTTATTTCGTTTCCATGGCAACCGTTCCTTACAGGGAGTAATCAACATTTTTCAGTTTTCCTTACAAGTTCCCGAGATAAAAAGTATTTTTTATTTTATTCCAGGGCATAAGCCATTTCAAATCTAATCCATTCCAAATTTCATCAAAATCTGTCCAACCGTTATCGCGTGAAAGCTCCCCAAACAAACAAACAAACAAACAAACAAACAAACAAACAGACAAACAAACAGAAAACTTTTCACTTTTATATATGTATGGATTATATATTGATTTATTTAGTCTTTAGATTTTAGAATTAACCGCGAGTTTCTTCGCTAAGCTAAATAAAATAATGACTATCCACAAGAAAAATGATTCATACGAAATTATAGGAAATTTTGGAAGTATTTTATTGCTATTCAAGATGGTATTCCCTCCTATCGTAACTTAAACCTCTAAAAAACAGTATAAAACATTTTAAAATTCTGCGGCGTTGTTCGCAGCGAGTCAGCGCATCGCTCCATTACTCGTTGTAGAGTGACCAACTGACCGGGGCCCATATTTGCCTATGTTCTGTGGATGAATTATTAAGAGCACAGATTTTATTTATTCTAGTTGTACCTGTAACTGTTTGCGATGTATAAATATTTATTTTATTTATTGAACTCCGCATTAATTTAATTTCGATTTTGTTTGTATTGTATCTACCTGTTGAATAATGTTGTGTGTTTTCATGAATTAATGCTTTTTTTCTTTTTTTCTTCCTTTCTCAGCAGCAAAATTGAATAAAATGGTACTATCAACATTAGGTGCCCACTTATTACAAAACTATACAAAATATTTTGTCATGCAATCTGCTATTATTCGCGGCACTGCTCTACTGTCATAAAAAGGACGAACTAAATAACCAAAATGTAGTAAATAGGTTAAGTTGTATATATAATAATAATATTCAAGATATTAAACTGAACTGAATTGTACTGTATTTAACTGTTATTATTTTGTCTGTCTTAGCGATAAGACCGCCCATTGTGCCGTATTTTAAAAATAAGTTATTGTATTTGTTCCTTATATGGTGTAATAAAGTGTTTATTATTATTTTATTATTATTATTCACTAACATTAGTATCTAACATTAGTATTATCATCAGAAACAGGGTATTTATCATGCTTGTATTATAAATGTTTTGAGTTCTCGATATTTCAGCTCTGTTGTAATTGCCATGAATATGAGCTAGCTTAAGTTCTTGCGAGCGGTTAGTGTCCTAATCGGTCCTACTGTACACTGTATAACTGGTACATTAACAAATGCATCCAAACAATAAAATAGTAGGCAAAATAATGTTTAAGAAACGCGAGTGGTGTCGTCGGTGGCTTAGTGGTGAGTGTTTGTATCCCTCCGTACAGCCTGCGGCCGTACGGCCTGCTAAGGGGAAGGAGCATATACGCTCCAACAAGTAGTTTTAAAGGTTGTCATATCAATTTATCACACGTTTTTTACGATACCTTAAACATCACAATCAAATTTACATTTAGATTTTAAATTATTATATCATTAGGATATCAAAAACATGACAACAATTAAAAAAAGTGAGCGGTATTATGTAGTTTTGCCAACAGTATAAGTACTAAAATGTAATTTAACTCAGCAGTGCCTATAGCCTCTGTATCGTTTTAGGGCCCATAAATTATATATTTTCGCACAAACTAAATAAATCATTTTTTGTCTTTATATGGTATCCCCAATCGCGTGCCTCTCACGCTCGCAGCGAAGAACGGCAAATTGATGGAGGCGCCGCGTGCTAGTGCAAGTTGCGGTGAGAGTACGTGGCATGGTCGAGATACACGTTTTGATAGTTACTAGATTTATCACAACTAAGTTCCAACAGAAGATGGTGATGCTTAACGCTCGTCCCGCGAGTGCTGTTAGAACCAGCTTAAAGAATTCAGGAAATGGGTAGCAGCATGTCCTGTGGTATCAACGTCTACAGCGGTCACCAAGATGCCTGCTAAGCGCAGCGTAGGGGTCTCCTACAGCTATGAGCGTCTTCTGGCTGATGATGAAATTACAATGCGATAAGCGCAGATAGAGATGTGTGAATCCCCCACCCCAGGATAATAATTATTGTTGTAAAAATGTTCCCAGATGAACTAGATAGTCTTGCCACAGAATAAATTTAATAAAAAAACAATCATGTCACTAAAAAATTGAGTTCTACTTTTCCAGAATAAGTCCTAATTACTGCATAGTTCTCGTGGCTCTGAAATATTAACTTTTTAAACTCATTTGATTCAGTAATAAAGTACCTTTAAACCAGACACAGTTTACACTTGATTGAGGACAGACAGACGTTGCCAGATTTTAATATGCAATTATTAAAGTATCTCTAATTGATTGTTAATAAAAACTGCATCTCGTTAAGTACCTACTCAAAGTTTCAGTAAGCGTTCATCGTGGATACTTAACTATCGATTCATATAGGAAAGTAACAACCAAAATAAGCCCCAAATCCTTTCATTAGCTCACGTTAAAGTCGATTATTAATACATCTCCGTTCTCTTTGTTCATTTAACAAAGTACTGCGTAATCCAAGACAACTCATCAACCAAATTGATTCCCTCTTGTTCCGCTCTCGTCTAACCTCGTCCTTACTCATAAGAGTTTACTGTTCACACACCGCAAGACACGCTGTTGTAAATGACTTAGGCAATATTTACTGCAAATACAGTACTCGTTCTTGGAAAATTTAATTTATATATTTCGTATTAAGAGCACCTATGTTTAGTTCGAATGTGTTTAAGAAAAGTGTTGCTTGTTTTTCATACGGTTTTTATTTTTATGATGTAAAGTTGTTTAATGAAAAATAAGTTTATATAGAAAACATGAAAGTAAATCTTTTATGATGTAGCCATGTCACATAATAAATACTTTAATATATTCGGGACTATTCACACAAATTACCTCGCCCTAAACTATGATACCCTGTAATAGGGGTACTAGACAATGGATAAACATACATAGATACGAATATTACATCCATGATTCGGAAACAAACATTTCTGCTCATCACACAAATGATTACATCTAGCAGGATTTGAACCCGCGACCGTTGGTTGACTTCGCAGTCAGGGTCACCATTCCGCCAACCGGTCGTCTTAGTGAAAATTAGAACAGGCTATCAGAATTAAATGCGTATACAAAATTTCGTGTCTGTACTGCTAACCGTTGAGGAGTTCCTTAGTCAGCACCAAACCCTAAATGCAGCAACCAGACCATGGTAAAACTTAAAACTAGATATCAAAATAAAATGCTTAGACAAAATTTCGTGTCTGTGCTGTTGAACGTTGAAGAGTTTCTTTATATGGAGCTGATCCCGGATGTCGAATCAGATCTTGCTTATCATAAAAATGCATTGTTATTGGAACTGAACCAACATGTGAAAATTCAACTCCATAGGATAAGAGGAAGTGGTTCTAATTTAGCAAAATTCCATCTAAACGAACTATCTAAAATACAAACGCGGTCTGAGAATGTTTGCATGCACACTTCTATGTCACAAGGTCGATGATAATGATTATGATGATTTTGGGTCTGGCACAATGGCCTTTTAAACAAGCTTCCCTCATATGGGTTACCTAGCAATTGGATAGTTGATTTCTTGAGGGAACGATCTATTCGAGTAGTCTTAGAGGGCTGCTCGTCTGATCAAATGGCTATCAATGCCGGTGTACCTCAGGGATCGGTTCTCTCGGCTACACTGTTTTTACTGCACATTAATGACCTTCTGAAGCCCGGTACCTTTGGGTATGCTGATGAGAGTACTGTAGTTGAGAGATACACTTCCAATGCTCAAGCCAGCTGTGACGCTGTCCAGTTTCAGAGAGAGGCTATGGTAGACCGTTTAAATTTAGCCGTGTCCGATTGGGGCGATGCTAACTTGGTTAAGTTTAATGCTACTTAAACGCAGGCGTGTTTGTTTTCTGCTAAAAAGAGTCCTCTAAACCAATCACCGGAACAGCTTTTGAATCTTTATCAAGCACAGGTCCGATCTTGTATGGAGTACTGCTGCCACCTCTGGGATGGTTCTGCCAAGTATCAGCTCGAGTCTTTGGATTCATTTGAGAGACGTGCTATCAGGCTCATTGGGGATGATACTCTGGTAAAGAGTAAGCTTCAAAGTCTGGCGCATCGATGTGAGGTAGCAAGCCTGGCGGTATTCTACAGATTGCACTATGGAGAGTGTGCACAAGAACTGCACAACCTGATTCCCCCATCACCTTTCCATCACCGTACGACTAGACTATCAGCAAAGCGCCACTCTTTCATGGTTGAAATACCTCGCACAAGAACGAAGCGTTACGCTTCTTCATTTATTATAAGAACTGCTAAGGAGTGGAATGCCCTGTCCTCGTCAGTGTTTCCGGTAAATTATAACCCCGGTGTGTTCAAGAGTGAATAGGAATCTACTAGGCAAGCGTGCTACACCTTCGACCACATCATCGCTTTCCATCAGGTGAGATCGAAAAAATAAATGTGATTTGACTAGGTATAGACAAGGTGGTTGAATTACGCTTAAGGGATAGAGCATAGTTTTTTAAACGATAATCGGTCTCTCAATAAAGTTGTCTAGGATAGATATAGAAAACCTTTTTTTGAAAAAAAAAACGGTAAAACAATATGGCACAGACACGAGACAAAAAATACGGAAATTCACCAAGCGAGTTGGAACTTGTGATTAAAAATGCAAAAATAGGAATAGGAAATAATCAAACAGAAATACATAACATATATATTTTTTTAACTATAAATCATTTATTGTTATAATAATTAGTATAGCCATCATCAGTAGCTGTGACGGCACGTAGACACACACAGATGCGACAAGCATAAATCATAAGATGCGTGCATAAATTAGTCGCCTTGATATCATCCCATTCCCGTGTACAATGTCCTATAAGTGGTTGAGGGTTTCTTTTGTTCTGACAGTCCCAGCGTTGAACCAATTTGCCCAACAATTTACCCCACTTCTGTGGGGCAAATTGGTTCAACGCTGGTCCCCAGTAAGCGTCATATAAAATCTTTGCCCACAGATTTTCAAGTGGGTTAATGTATCAAATTTAAAATATGGCAATGAATTTCATTGTCAATAGTCAAGACTCTTTTTATTAGAATCTATGCTACACTATTGAAAAGTTAGTACCTAGATATTGCATCAGACATTATTTTAGACACAGCATGGTAAAGAATCTAACAAGTAGCAAAAGTAGATTAAAAAACTAATCTAACTTACACGTTTTTTTAATGTTTGTCTTCTATTTGTAAGCTACCCTAAATGTTTCAGCCTCAAATTTCAAGCACTATCGGGAAGTGCTTGAAATTTGAGTTGCAAAATTCCACCCGGAACGACATACAAGAAAGTGACATAATAAAAAGCACATATTACGAGTAAAAACCTATAGGTAATAGGAAAGAAGCTATTATAGCCATTATAGCTAAGAACCATCTCGTTCACATCAGCTTTCAAACGTAAAAAAACACTTCAAAATCGGTTCATTCATGTAGTGTTTTGGGAGTTACGATCCTCATCCCTCCCCCCCCTTCCTTTTCCCTCATTATAGCTAAGAACCATCTCGATTACCTCAACTTAGAATCATAAAAAACTGCATCTAAATCGGTCAATTTGTTTGGGAGCTAAGATTCTCACCTCCCCCCCCCCCCACTGCTACACCATAAACTTATAACACCAGTCTCTTTGTTAGGGGGTTAAAAATTGAAAACTTTAATTGTTGTGTGTTAATTTGAAAACTAATAAACATTTTCAGAACGCAGCCGTACATTGAAAGTTAAATAATAGCTTTTAATAACTTTATATCAACATAATTAAGTTAGACGCTACTTGCATCGCGTCTTGATTTCTAGATAGAATACACCTTATTGTACACTAATAATTTACATAAACAAATGGACTAAAACTAAAACTTCAACTAAATAGCTAACGATTGTGATATTTTGGCCACTGTTCAATGTCGCTCCAGATATTCACTGCAATCATGTAGGTACATAATATGTAACTTTGTCTCAAGCGAAACCTCGCGCTAGTGTGTGAGAGAAAATTATGTTTTGTCTGACTCATAGATACTGTATTGTACTGCGACTTATGAAGATTAGGTCTTAATACATGAGAAAATATAATCTTAATCTCTCTGCGTTAAGGTTTACTTTTGAGTGATTAATACCAACAAATTGTAAGATGTTGATATGAGATTTTCGTAGCGCTTTTCATTACTGTGGCATGCGGGAAAGTTACGTTCTGCTTAGTGATCGTAAAGTAAGTTAGTGTTGTGAACGCTATAAATATTAAATACGTTTGTGGTCGTTTTGAACAGAATAATAACATACAATTTTCTTGTTGAATATAAACTGAATAGTTTTTTTACGAATTATATAAGTGACGAGCCAAGCAGAATTCAGATAATGGTAACTGTGACGCCTATTTGTACCTATTATTTATATTTGTATCCATCAATAATTGTTATTTAAAACATTTTTACAAAATGTATTGACAAAGTTTTGATCAATAATAAAATGTCGACTCTCACGACATCGAATTTGATTTGGAGCGTATCCGATGTTCTTCCATAATGTTTATGCTGCAACATTCAGTGTCGGAGAGCGAGGCGTACTGGCGCACTCCCACCGAAGTGGGAAAGTAAAACAAAAAAAACTTCTCTATGCGTACTCCGACACTACAACGTGAGCCGTTTGTACTACAATCAGCTGCGCCCCGCGGCTTTGCCCACGTGCAAATGCCACCTCCATTACCACACCCCCCTAGGGTTGAATATGAAAAAAAACCTTCCCTAGTGCACCTCTACGATGCTCAAAAAATTTCAAATCTTTAGATCCACCGGTTTAGGCTGTGAGTTGTCTGTCAGTCAGTTCTGACAATAGAAATGTCACGGTACTGTTTTATAGGTTTAGCTAAATAATTTGCCAAACTCACAAAAACTTAAACATTAATTAATATGTCATTAAATCTTAAATACTAAGTAATTATTATTTAAAAAAAGTGTTATCTTCGTAACCTTGCGGCTGAAAAGAGGATATTTGTAGGGCTTCTTATGCAACAAATGGCACCATATGTCACCATTTCCTATTGGGAAACCATTTTATATGTTTATTTTTATTTCAGAGACCTTTAAACATCCTGTAAATTTCGGTTTATTTTTATATAAAAAAAAACATTATTATCATAATATTTTGTTATCGAGTCCTCAAATTATAGTGAACATGAAAGCTAACTTCAAAATCACTCCAGCAGAGCGTAATGTCATTGGTAGAGGGGCAGCCATCTTGTGAGTCACACTTGTTGAATGGGAGGCACCAGCGCACCATGACTGCGACAAATATGATTTAAATTGGAGTATTTTATTTGTAAACAAAACTGTTAGAATAGATTTTAGAGCAAGTCCAAATTAATACAAAATTACATTGTTTTTGCCGTAAAAGTGAATTCTGGTTTTGATTGCTTGCCCACTTCTCATGATTTCCAAGGAGTCCCGATCCTGAGCCGTCGTATAAAATATAGGCTATCAATTGCTAACAACAATAATGTTTTGCTAAATAAACATAATTAATATTTGAGGTGTATTTACCATTAAAATCACTTACAAACGAATTACAATAAAAAAGAATAACTAGAAAATACAAAGGGAAAAAACATCAAACGTTAAAATGGCGTGTTTAATGGGAAAATTGTGTTTTAACAGGAAAACGGGAGAAACAAACATAATCTGTCTGTGTGGACCTTATTGAAATACATCCACAACAAATTTACTAAGTGTTTGTTATGTTAAAACAAAAACGGAACAGAGTGGAATACTGTTTACTGGAATGTTACTGGAAGTGGACAAAATGATATACTGAAAAATATTAGATTTGAAAGATTTGGATGAACATTATCAGATGGATAGTACAATAAGTATTCTGGAAACAACCTGCCATTACAACAAGTTCTATTTACACAAAAAAGGGTAAAGTGCATGCGATGCCTCGGATTCTATCATAGATCTTAGTCAGCCTCCGAAGTATCGAATGAATATGCGAACTGCAATTGCGCGTATTCTAAGTTCATAATAAAAAATATTTTTTTATATCACGATAAATTGGTCGCTTTGAAGCTGCTATTAAGCATGGTCGTAATGCGTGCCCCATCTTCAGAAAATTCATTCTTCCATTAGTCGAGATGGTGACCTATTTATTATACACAAAATGTAGAAACTACTAGCCGTTTTTGGCAAGTTTTCACTACGATCTGGCCACTGGCAGTCAGTCCTATATATGAGCAAATATTTTGCGAAGTTATGTGCGGTTTTCCATCGCTTCGTTGCTTCGTTTAGCCATGTCAGCGGCCCTTAGGCGGCTTGACAAACTCTGACCCAGAGGTCAGCACTATCTCATACGACAAGTTTGAGGTACTGCTTAACACCCTTTCACGAGTATGACTTGTGTACACCCATCGCACCACCATCAACCATTTTAGAGGGAAGGGAGTGATCCGTTACACAGAGCCGCCGCAAGTCAAGACATTTTAGTGAGCATTTCCATAAAATCTCTCTGAACCCTTACTTTCTAAGTGTGTTATATGTAAAGTCTTGAGAAGGATCTAGGTTGTTGTAGGTCACATGTTATCTTTGAGATCCAATATCACAGAAATACGAGACTTTAGGATACTAGTTTTCTAAGAGTTTTTGTTTGTACTGAAGTTCTATTTCGATTTATTACATTTGATCAGTGGCCGCGGTTTCGTGAATTTTTCAATAAGGCGTAATTTCACTATGCTACATACCTAGTAAAAAGCAGGGACCCCTTTATTCAAAGTATCATGTTGTGATAGTGTAAACAATGAATTAAAAAAAACATGGGTATTCCGACTTCGCCCCAAATAATGATACCCTGTACTATACTAGCCGGTTAAAGCATTTTGAACCATAGGCACATCCTTTGTTTACATTTGCTAAGATTAAGTAATAGTTACTACGGGCGAATTGGCGCGAAAATATTCTCGTCGCTGCGGTCCCGTAAAACTCATTTTCCATTCCTTGCTCAATGGTTTGACGCAATCACACAAAACTTGGCCTGTGGTTGCCTGAATATATGTTGCCACTGACAAACCGAACTAAAGACATAAGAAAATATTATTTATGGAAATATAACCTCGGAAAAAATATGAAGACAAAATTAGGGTGATTTTTCAGAAAAAATATTGTATCTTGGAAATAAGATCGATGACACCCTGTTATTTTGTTTTCTTCAAATATTACATGAATGTAGCTATCTAATAACATTAAAATATCAACACAGCTTAGTACAATAAGTGACCAGAATATCAATATGAAAAACAGAAATTATTCAAAAAAAAACGTCTAAATTTTAGGTCAAGTTTTATACGTGTTCTATTTATTATACTAAGTTTATAGGTACTTATTTAGTGTTTAAACATAAAGGAAAAATATTCCTTAAAAGAATAAAACACTCAGATTGGATAAGGAACGCGGGAATCCATTTTAATCGAAATCTGTACAAAACTGGCTGCCACAGCACACAGCCAGGTGCATTTAGAGTTTTTATTTTGGCAACAGGAGGGGCCGGCCGTGTATCGGAGGTCCGGGGATTTGGCAACGGATAAACATAAGAATATATATGACATTCACTAGTGACTCGCCCCGGCTTCGCACGAGTAGCGCTTACACCGCGGCATTTTTCTTACTTTTAGCATTTATATACCCGTCGTAACTTCTAAAAAAATACGCCAGTAAGCGTTATTCAAAATCTTTGGCAGCAACGCAACGCCAAGGAGGTTGAATCACGCTTACTGTGAAAAACACTTGTGGTAATTTTTGACAGACTTGTTATTTTTCGTTTCCATGGCAACGTCATGCCGTTCCGTTGCTAAAGGCAAATTTTTGATACCTTGGGCCACAGAATATATACACTAACGTGAACTTGGGCACAGAATCCATACCAATTTATAGAAGTGAAACGTACTCAAATTGCGACGGACCCAAGGGACGTTTTAAAAAATACAAATTTGAAGTTAAATTGATGTATTAATTGATTGAATGCTAAGTACAGACTGAGCTCCTCTAAACTTAATTATAAACACCTTACATACTAACAAAAGTGCCAAGTCGACAACTAACAATCGCACAGAATAAAACATAGTCATTAAATTAAGCGGAATTGTGTGGGCGACCGGGCGCTATGCGCCGATAAGGATGGTGCCGGGATGCATAACTCCTTCCTCCCTAAGTTCGAGATTGTCTGAAGGACCATCTCGAGTTTTCCTCACACAATATGCTTTACGAATCATATACTTAAGGGCTAAGATTACAATTACTAATGCTATAATTAACCAAATTACAATGTTTCCTATGCTAACACTTTTAAAAAACTTTCAAATTTTTCACTATCACTAATAATCTCACTTCCACTTTTCTGCAATAAGTAATTCAGGAACTGGACGTCGGCGAGATTAATTCCGTTGAGATTAACTGGTTTTCTTTGCGAATTCGGTACGTTGGATATTTTTGGTAATTGAATTATTGGCAGCTTTTCGTAAATTATGTCTTTCCCACTAATTTGATGTCTTTTCAGGGTCACTTCTTTAATTTTGACAACACAATCATCATTCATAATTAACAGATACGTCCCGCGAACTGTTTCTTGGGTTATTTCATTTTCGCAGTACTTTGTAAGTAGTGTCTCAGTGTTCGTATAAATTATCCAGCGGTTTGGCTGTACAGGATTGACCTTGACATCATTAATAATGACAGGAATCGGATGGCAACTCGAGATGTTAGTGGTAAACTGTAGAAGTTCAGTGACGCAGTCATCTCTAACCAGAGGCAAAACGTCATTCTCGTAGCACAGGAAATGGTCTTCATCTGCTTCGGAACATGGTTGAGAGAGCGGTACTGTTTTCAACCCCTTCATAAGGACATATGGATATTTAGGTAGGATAAGGGTAGTTTGACCTTTAGCATCGTCTAAAATTGGTAGTGGTATTAGTTTATAATAGTTATAAATTTCGTCTCTAATTAGTGGAATGTTCATAATAAATTTAATCTGATTTTGTTTGATGTAAGCTTTCAGTTCTACACTTTGTTCTATTTTAACAATATTTTCTAAATTAACAGGAAACATTAATTTACCATTTTTTTCTATTTCAGTTAACAGTAGTAACAATTCATTCGTATCAACAATTGATTGATGCAATACTTTAATCTTACTAAAAGCAATGGCAGTTTCAATTTCATCTAATCTAAAGTAGATAATTTGAAAATTATGAAGAAATGTACCGTAATTATTAATAATTTTATTGAATTTCTGGTAAGTCCTTGTTTCATTTAAATACAAATCTATTTCTTGAATGCTTTCTTCAATCTGAATAAAGTTGCTTCTAGTAAAATTCGCTATTTTAGTAAAGGTACCCACCATTTCAGTGATTATTGTCATTTTCTTAGATACAGCGTCCTGTTTTGAATTTAAATTATTTATTAACTTTTCGTACATTAAGGCGTCATCATTATCAAGATTTCCTGTAATCATTTTTACCAAAGAACCAAGAGGGTTTATTAAACCACGTTTTACCCTTGCTGAAGGAATTAACTGCTTGTACTTTTCTATGGTTATATTCATTATGTAATCTGTTTGAACTTCCGCGTTAATTAAATCTGAATCTAAAACGTTACTATCAATACAGCTGTGAACTTGGTTTCTAAGCGTTATGTACCTGTTTATATTTAATTCTAATTCCTCATAAACTAATTTTAAATCTAAAATCTTGATAACGGTCCATTTATCGTAGCTGACAAAAGCTTGGCCTTCCCGGATGGGTAACAGCCCGGGGTTCTTGTCAATCGGGTGCAGTTGAAGGGCCTGGCTTCGGATCGCATGGATCACCAGAAGTATTAACCTGCGAAGGACGCTTAATGTCTTTAATAGGTACTTTAGTTGTTCGGTCACGTGTAATTACTGGTACAACATTTCTACAAATCTCTCCAATGACTTGAGCTTTTTGATAGCGCGGTTTGTCATTGCTACGCCTAGTGTTTGCTCCTTTAATGAAAACTGAATCTCCGTCCTTTATTGCGAATTTTGTTTCACCTCCACGTTTTTCTATCATTAATTGTTTTTTTTGTATAATTTTATCTGTCAAATAGTCGTATAAATGTTTAGTCCTTCTAACGTGTTCTTTAACGAGCTGTTGTGTAAACTGTTTGTTAAAGTCAACCGCAAATGTGCTATTGGACTCGGTGTGCCCGAATACAACTTCGAATGGTGTCAAATCTGTAGTAGCATGTATTGTGTGGTTATATGACATAACTGCGTATATCATAACGGATGCAGCATCGGTGATCTTTTGTTCATATTTTGCTATTCGGTATATTTCTATTATAGTTGAGTGGAATCTTTCGAATTAAACCCATCGAATTCGGGTTATGGGGTGTGCCGATATGAAGGTCAACTTTATAAAAAGCCAACATTTCCTTCATTAATGTATTATTAAATTCCATGCCGGGGTCCGAACTTATTCTGCTTGGGATGCCGTACATGGAGAAGTATTTTATTAGCGCTCTTACAACCTCAGGGGTGGATCTGTTATTAATTTCAATGGCCTGACCCAGTTTGCTAAAAGCGTCAATTATGGTAAGGTATATTTTTCCTTCTATTGTAAAGGTGTCGATAAATATTTCCTGAAATGGTTTTGTTTGCGTTTGGGATAGCTGTAATTCTGGTTTTAATGGTTTCCGGTCATACTTCATCTTTTTACATACGTCACATAATGCATGTGACTATAATATGACTGATAATACTAGCTACTGTCTGATCCATGTTATTCCAGAAAAACGTACGCTTAAGGTGTACTAGCGTTTCCTTAATACCTCTATGGCTATTTTTACCTGTGTGGTACTTATCGACAATCTGGCGTTGTTCATCTTCTTCCTCTACGTAAATGATTCGTTGGGTGCACTCATAAATTTTAACAGAGTCCTTTTTGAAAAGTGATGCGGTAACCGTGGAAAATTGTTTGCGATGAATTTCACTCTCAAAGTAAAAAAAATGCTTTACTTTGGGTTTTATGTATTCCAGGAGGAATTGTTTGACGAGATTCGGGTTATCTACAGGTAAGTGGACTTCTAGTATTCTTTGTTTCGGTCTTGATAAGTTTTTAACTCCAATTTCGTTTTTGTTCCAGGTATATACGAGTATTTGGTTCGGCTTAGTGTCTATGGCCTCTTGTAAGATGAGTATACCTTCTGAATCTAAGTCGCGTGCAGAATGAACTGTATTCGTACTACTATTACTTGGCCATTCAGGCGCCGTGTCGGTGCTACTGTTTACAGACGGAATTGGATATGGGGATCGTCGATCGTTGGATTCTATAACGCTTATGGTTTTCTCTGAATCAGATAAAGTTACAACTGGGGACGCTGGTCGTTCACACGCATCACTTTGGTGTTGTTTTTTACCTATTTGTACTAATTCCTCAATAACTTCATCCAATTGTCGCTGGAGCTTTTGTTCATTTTCATCCAAATTTACTTCCATTGACTCATTATCCTTTCCGCCTAACGCATTAATCCTTATACGAGATAATGCATCCGCATTACTGTTTTGCTTTCCGTTTTTATATACAACGTCAAAATCAAATTCTGACAAACGTAACTTCCACCTCGTAATTTTGCTATTAGGTTCATCCATCGTTTTCAACCAAGCCAACGGCCTATGATCCGTATATATAGTAAATTTCTTTCCGTATAAATAGGGACGGAAATGTTTTGTGGCCCAAATGATCGCTAGCATTTCCTTCTCTATTGTGCTATATCGTGACTCGGCTTCGTTCAAGGTCCTACTTGCAAATGCCACGGGTTTGTCACTTCCGATTGGGCCTTGTGAAAGAACAGCACCAAGAGCAAAGTTTGATGCATCGGTCGTGAGAACGAATGGTCGGGTAAAATCCGGGAATTGTAAAAGGGGGGCGTTAGTTAATAGCTCCTTACACCTCTCAAACGCATCTTTGTACTCCGGAGTTAACTCAATTTTATTTCGCTTTTTTAGGCAGGAGGTTAACGGTTGTGTGACCTTGGCGAAATCTTTGATAAATTTTCTGTAGTAGCCAACCAAGCCAAGGAAACTTTTAATTTCTGTGGTCGTTCGTGGTATCGGAAAATTAAGCACCGCTTGCACTTTATCGTTGTTTGGCATAAGGCCGTTTTTGGTGATGGTATGGCCTAAATACAACACTTCTTTCCTGAGAAATTCGCATTTGTCCAGTGTTACTTTAAGATTGGTTTCTCTGAGACGATCAAAAATTTTACGTAATTTTGAAATGTGATCCTGTAGACTGGATGAATATACTATAATATCGTCTAGATATACTAGGCAGTGTAAACCCTGAAGGCCTCGTAGCACATTATCCATGGCCCTTTGAAATGTAGCCGGTGCGGTCTTCAAACCAAAGGGCATGCGTTGGAATTCAAAGTGTCCTGACTGGGTTGTAAATGCAGTTTTAGGTTTATCCGCGGGGTTGACCTCGATTTGGTAGTACCCGGAAGCGAGATCTATTGTGCTGAAATATGTCGATTTACCTAATTTATCAAAAAGGTCGGTTATATTTGGTAAGGGGTATTTGTCGTCTACCGTGATTTCATTTAACCTGCGGTAGTCAATGACCATTCTGAATTTCTTTTCACCTGATGCGTCTATTTTTTTGGGTACCAAGTGAACCGGCGCACTCCAAGGTGAGTGGGATTCTTGTATAACATTATCTTTGAGGAGTTTCTCTACCTGGTTCTGTATTTCTTCATTCTGTGAATGTGGATGTCGATATGGTCGAATATAAATTGGATTTTCATTAACCGTGCGAATTTCATGTTTCACTTGATTAGCAAAAGAGAGCGGGATTTTGTCACAATAAAATATATCGCGGTACTCGTAACATAATTTGGAAATACTCTCATGCTCTTCTTTATTCGTGTGTTCCAGCCTTAATTTAGTCAAATTCTCTTTTAGGATAGTGTCGATCTCACAGTCATCAATCACTACATTTAGCTTGCACTCTTCACCTTCAAACACTGTCACATCAAATGGTTCTGTAAAAGTAATCGTAGCCTTTTCGTTCGAGATATTCTGAATTACTGTTGTAGCAAAGAAATTGCTACATTTGACAAGAGCAGTTGGCATACGTATTCCTTCACTAAACTCCGTAAAATCCACAATAGCATCACCGTTTTGATAATTGGTGGGTATTTTAATTCGTGTTTCGGACCTCGGTTCTAACATAACTTCATAGGGTGGATTATATATTATGGGTATATCAGTGTTGAGTGTATAAAATCTGATTTCCCATATCTACGTTAGCTGCCAGTTTCTTAAGCAGATCAGATCCTATAAGTCCATCGTATCTACTGTCGACGTCATAAATGAAGAATTTGTGTGGAAGTGTACTTTTGAACGTTTTCAATAATGGTATACATATTACCTCATCGTGAATGCTTTGGGCGTGGGTGCTGACGACTGTAAAGGGTTCGTGTTGTTTGAAGTCAGTGAAAAATTCATTGGCTTTAGCAGGACTTATAAATGATCTACTGCTTCCTGTGTCAATAAGAAACTTCGCTTTAATTTCAGGAATTTCAATGTGGGGTAATTTTAAAATGCTATCGCAATAGTTGAGGCTTATCATTTCACCGCGTCGTTCGAGGCTGGTGCTTGAAAATTTTCAGGGACACTAATTTCCTCATTTACAATGTTTCCAGTATAATCCGGATAATCAACATCGGCGTGGGCGTTCTCCACATAATCAATAGGCGCTAACTCATAATAGTTATTGTCATAGTTGTCGGAGTAATAATCCTGGTAAGTTGACGGTTCCTCGCTATAAAACAAGTCATTGGTGATCATATTTTGTCTGACAGGTGCCGTGCGCATTGAAACATCGGGGTCATTTATAGTTTTGGGTGCTTGTTGTTGTTGGTGTTGAATACCAAATTTAAACTGATTTGTGTTTTGCTGCTGTTGGTTAGGGACACCATATTTAAAATGTTGTTGTTGAGGAATTCCGAATCGAAAACCACCTTGTTGGAATGGAGGGCGTAGCTGTTGAGTAGGCCCCTGATTAAAATTTCGTTGGGGCATATTTGGTTGCACACCGAACCGATAACCTTGAGGGGGTGCAAACCTATTTGGCTGGATGAAATTTGGCTTGAATCCGGGCAAGTTTTGGTTTTGTGGAATGCCAAATTTAAAGTTAGGTTGATTAGGCATTTGGCTTAACGAAGGCCTAATATCGTTCAGAGGTCTCAGTGAATTTTGTGGGTTTGGTTGTAGCAATGTGGCCGGTTTCGCTTTGTTATTTTTTGCGTTATATTGTTGCAGAAAATTTACTTCCTCGATAACTACGCTTAATGCATTTTCAAGGGTAGAGCAACCCTTCAATCACACTATACGAATCATATCTTCGGGAAGGTTATATAGAAATACGTTCAAAGCTGTATTGTTATAGATAATCATTTTCGCTGCTTTAACTCCTTCATCGGTAATTATGTTTACTTTCGCAATTAAAGAACTCCTAACATTCTGTATTCTATGGCAAAACTGGATATGTGATTCACCTTGTTTTATTTTCAAACTTTCCAATTCAATCGCTATACACTCTTCTGAGCGGGGATCGCCAAAATGTTGGGTAAGAATTTGTTTAAGTTCAGTCCATGATGTTAAATTTTGATGTTCACTAAGTAGAGTCGCAGCTCTACCCGTAAGTCTACTCGTTACAGAATGAAATACGTACAAATTTTGTGACGTATTTCCTTCCAGTTGAAAAGCTCTAATAACATATTCACATTTCGTAATGAATAAGTTCAGTAGTTTTTCGTCTCCATCATACATAGGAATTATACACAATATTTCCCTAGGGATCATCTTAATCGTTTCATTTTGTTCGTTAACCATTTTAGCTACTACTGATTTCAATAATCACTAAACAACTATTAATATCACTAAATTGATTTCGATAATCAATAAACACAACTTATTAATAAACACTAACAATTACGAATATAACGATACTTGAATCAAACAAAATCAGATAGACGTAATTAGTTAGGCCAACGATTTGGGGTCGGAAAATACGGAAAAGATAGGGTATTATGAAAACAGGTGTGAAGAGGTTTACTCACAAACTGCTCAATCCCATATCCTCCTTGCGTGAGTCTGTCCAGGGCCAATCCGCCTCGTCTCGGGTCTGGTGCACAAACCGATCACTGATTGAACTGTTTTCGCTGCACACGCGTCGCGGGAGAGTTATTATTTTGGTTCGAGGATACCCGAATTCACTGCAGGATACTCGACGCGAACAACCGATTTTAGGGTCCTTAAGCGTCAACCCGGCAGCAGGATAACGGATATCCTACCGGCTGCGCCACTCAAATTGCGACGGACCCAAGGGACGTTTTAAAAAATACAAATTTGAAGTTAAATTGATGTATTAATTGATTGAATGCTAAGTACAGACTGAGCTCCTCTAAACTTAATTATAAACACCTTACATACTAACAAAAGTGCCAAGTCGACAACTAACAATCGCACAGAATAAAACATAGTCATTAAATTAAGCGGAATTGTGTGGGCGACCGGGCGCTATGCGCCGATAAGGATGGTGCCGGGATGCATAACTACGTTGTCTGTTTGTTTGTTTATTTGTTTAGGGAGCTTTCACGCGATAACACTGGACGGATTTTGATGAAATTTATATCCTGATAGCTTATACCCTGGAATAAAACATAGGATACTTTTTATCCCGTAAAAAGTTTCCACAGGAAAACTGGAAAATGTTGATTACTTACTGTAAGGAACGGTTGTCATCACAGAATGGTCTGTGGTTGCCATGTAAACGAAATAACAAGTCTGTCAAAAAACATCAAGAGCTTTAGTGCTATACCTACTTTTGCATTGGTTTTTAATATCCTAGAAGAAAATAGGAGGTTTTTTTCGCGATTAACAGTAGTCCGCCCGTACGAAGTCGCGGGCGGGAAAGCTAGGACCTAATAATACTACGTACCTTAGGCACAGAAGGTACATAATATTAGTAGGACACAGTACATGTATCAGTCCTTACGATACGACACGATATGACAGTAGTGTATCGGGGAGTAAACGGCCGAATTGACGCACGCGGTGCGGGTGCCCGCCGATAGGCGCCGGGAGATAGGTTCTCAGAGTGGTTTTGAAACGACGGCTACAAGCGAGTGCCGCGCATGAAGATTATTACTTCATGCAAGGATTTTATATACTTACTTTAGTATATAAATTCCTTGACTTCACGTAAATATGCTATGAAGAGAGAAGGCGTGTGGTGCAAGTAGGATGCCAGTACCACTAATAGATTGGTCCAAAGAGTATAACCAAGTACCTAAAATTGGTATACATCAGGATTGGACTCTTCAATTCAATCTTTTTGACCGGCTACTGGGACATGCAGTGCCTGAAGACGAAAGTCTTTAATGCGTGCGTCCTACCAGTTATGACATACGGAGCCGAGACGTGGACACTATAGTGGGACTTGTCCACAAATTTAAAGTCGCTCAGGGAGCTATGGAGTGAGCTAACTAATGCTCGGGGTTTCTCTGAAGGATAAAATCCAAAATAAGGTTATCCGCAAAAGTATCAAAGTCACCGATATAGCTCAAAAGATCAGCAAGCTGAAGTGGCAATGGGCTGGTCACATTTCTCGAAGGACGGACAACCGCTGGGATAGGCGTGTCCCCGAGTGGAGACCGCGTCTTGGAAAACGTAGTGTAGGATGCCCACGGCCAGGTGGAGTGATGACCTGCGAAAAGCGACTTGCAGAAACTGGATGAATTATATTTTTCTGTCAAACCTTCGACAACGGATGCGTTGTTTAAATTTCAAACAAATTGTGAACATCTTCACATCCTTGCGATTCTGCTGGTCTTTATTTTTTTTTCTTCGGTCTTGCTTGGAGTGCTTCTCTTCATCAACGTGCATGTCACCTAACCTTGTCCTGCGAACAAGACCCTTTTATATTGCTGTGTATAACCGGTTAAAGCATTTTGAACCTTAAGTCAAGTGTTTATGAATTCATCGGCATATGGAATAAGTCACAGTTACTGCGGGCAAAATAGCGTGAAATATTATTGCCGCTGTGGTCGCGTGACACTTATTTTCCGTTCCTTCCTCAACGGTTTGGCGGATCTGTACAAAACTCGGCCTGTGATTGGCTGAATATATGTAGCCACTGACAAACTGAACCAAAGAGTTATGAAATTATTATATATAAGTAGAGGGAACCGCGGGAAAATGATGAAGGCAAAAACGGGGAGTATTTTTGGAAAAAAAATTGAATCTCGGAAATAAGATCGATGATACCCTGTTATTATGTTCTATTTAAATATAACATGAATTTATCTATCTAATAATATTAAAATATCAACACAGTTTAGTAAAAAAAGTGACCAGAAAATTCTTATGAAAACCGGAAATAATTCAAAATTATATATATATATGCGCGTTTTTTACCCATTCTGAGTGTTTTATTCGTTCAAGGAATATTTTTCCTATGTGTTAAAACACCTAATAAGTACAAATTACCTTAGTAGAATTAATAAAAAAACAAATAAAACAGACCTAAGGTAATTTGTACTTATTAGGTGTTTTAACACATAGGAAAAATATTCCTTGAACGAATAAAACACTCAGAATGGGTAAAAAACGCGAAATCAATTTTAAATCAAAAACTGGCTGCCGCAGCAACCAGGTGCATCGGCGCGTTTTCAAATATGTCACATTTGTGACAAAATGTATCGGAGGTCCGGGGATTTTGGCAACAAATGTGCCAACATGTATTTAGGGGGTATGGATGTTTGAATATCTCAAAAAAACTCAAAAAAATATATCGGTTTTTGCTTCCATCTTACACCGAAAGGAAAGGTTAGAATAAAGTAAAATAATCTAGATATATAGTAGTCATATTATTCTCCGTGGCTTTGCCAGGGTGGTCATTTTTCTGGGGAAAAAGTAGCCTATGTACTCGTATTCCAAAACCAAAAGTACCTACATACACAGTACAATTTACCAGATTTCGTTCAGCCGTTTTCAAGTCAAAACCTAAGCTATACATCTAACAGTAAAAACCGCATTTTAATCGGTCTAGTAGTTTTGACGTCAATTTGAACATACATACATACATTCATTCATGCCTACATAGGTATTCTGATAAAATCATAACCCTCCTTTTTGTAGCCGTGTAAAGACCCGCCTGTGTCAATCTTTGGTCTATGGTTGAAAGTAGATATCAAACACGAAAACAATGCTTCGATACACTACTGTCCGTCAGGACTACCTATTATAATGTACTGTGCCTTGGGTTACATTGTTGTTACTTTGCGCAGGGATCTCAATTTTTTGAAAAATAATATACTGCCTATGTTAATCGCTGATGCTCGATGATGGCACAGAATAAATAATAGTACAAGTACAGAAGGATAACTGAGTAAAGTCATATAAATACACAGAAACTGTCGCTACAAAGCAATAAAGTGCAATTTAACTCGCACAGCGCTGCGATCTTTCAATTATATTTACCTAGAAGGCGCTCACCCATAGCGTGCAGGCTAGAATGTACCGTGCAATAACGCACGAGAGCTTCCATTGCTCTAACCGTTTCAGAATCGCTCTTTCACTTATTCGCTAGGTAGGGTTTACAGATTTGAGAACAAAAGGAGATTTGACGTTGGCAAAATATAGTTCGAGACCGACGGTCACCAATTAAACATCGAGAAATAGAGATAGAAAGTTGCTGTCGATTAAAAAAACGATGAAATTTAATATCACAAGAACTGCAGTATGAAATGATTGGTGGAAAAAGAATTCACACACAAATAATTTTTAATATAAAAATACAATACAATAAATGCAGTTTTAAAAATCTATATACATATAAATAAAATAAATAAATAAATATATTCGGGACAATTCCACACCAATTACTTAGCCCCAAACTAGGATACTACTACTACTGTACTATGGGTACTAGATAACGGATAAACATACATAGATACGAATATATACATCCATGACTCGGAAAAAACATATCTGCTCATCACACAAATGATTGCACCTTGCAGGATTCGAACCCGCGACCGTTTGATTATGAACCTAGCATGACTAGCCACTAGACCAACCGGTCCGATCCGCTCGGTCGTCGTTACATAAAATACAAATACAAAAGATGATTGTACCTATGGCCGTTATGGACTTAGAAACCATCCAACCGATGTGCCCCAAACCGGTTTCATTAGAAAGCCAAAATAATGCAAAGATGATTTTTGGATATAACATCGAAATTAATAAAAGTTTTTATTGTAATTTTTTATATATTTTCTATGGAACGGATTTTTTATGATAGATTGAGTACAAATTGAAGTTTTTGAAGCTTTAATTTGACCAAAATTCTTAAGGTTTTTGAGCTTTTGCAGCTTTTGAATCTAATTTGACCAAAAATCCTAAGGTTTAAAGGGTTTTGAAGCTTTGAAGGAATTGACAAAATGACAGGTATTAAAGTGAAAAGTGTCAAAGTGATACCCTTGGGGTTCAAATGATGATGTCAACAATATAATCCATCAAATTCAATTGAAGCTACCCGGTGAAGTTGTCAAGTACAAATCGATTGACACAGTTGTAGATGAGGAACAAGCTGTCAACTATCCAATAGAGTTTATTTACTCTTTGGAACCCACAACAATGCCACAATGCCACGACACATCTTAACTTTAAAGTTGGTTCACCGTTGATGCTCATTTGCAACGTGGATCCACTGAAATTGTGCAACGGAAGAAGACTTGCTGTTATAAAACTATAGCCGAATTTAATCAAAGCCACAATCATCAGAGGCAAATGTATAGGTTAAAATTTGCTGATACCACGAATTCAAATGATTTCAACCGATTTGACCTTCGATTTCAAGCGATTACATTTTCCAGTGCGTCTGGCTTTCGCCATAACCATCAACAAGGGTCAAGGCCAATCGCTAAGTGTTGCTGGTTTGAACTTAGAAAATTCCTGTTTTTTGCACGGCCAACTATATTTTGTTATCCATTTCTCTTTTATTTTAGCATCCTTTGGATACATACAAATTTAAATAGTATATACTATTAGTACTTCTGCGAATAGTAGACCTCATGATCACAAACTTTTTTCCAACAATTTAGCGGTGTACAGTAGCGCCATCTAGTGATCTCATTGTAAAATTAACGTTAGTAACCTAGGTGCTCCATCAATCCCTACTTAGTAGTTAAAGGGTCGATTTCCCTGGTAGAAATACAGTTTTACTGCATTTTAAGGAGCTATTCTGCTAATCACGCTAAAGATCCTCATCAGATCTTCATCAACTTTTTATGAGACCAACTTAAATTTACTACCTTGTAAATAAAAAAGAACCATCTAAATCAGATCTCATAAGGCGGAGATATTCAGTAGCCCCCTTTTTGGAGGAAGAATCTAATCAAAGATCTCCGAAGAAAAAAAATAAAAAAATAAAGTAGTAAAACCTGTATACCAAGTTTCGTCCAAATTGATTGCAAAATACGACCTGTAGAGGAGTACCAGAAAACTGACAGATGAAAGCAAATTGATTGAACTTGAAGCACAGACGTTTCACTCGCTTTGGTCGCTTCGCTCACTACGGTCAGTAGCAGTAAGACTTTACAACAAGTGCTAGTGTAAAAACACCCTAGGAACCGACTTCAGAAAAACACGCCCAAACATAACTTAGCGTTAATAGGAAATGCGCAGTTGAATCGTTACAGTTATTATAATAAAAATTGCTAAACCAATTTTGATGAAATTTGCAATGTTCCCTAAGTTTAAGTAAATGTAAGCCAGTAAAAACAAAATGATCAAAATCCGATTAATAGTTTCGGAGAAATGTGTGGACAAACATACATACATACATACATACATACAACAAATATACACCTATAAAATGTTGCATATTAATTGTTTGGAAGCCCTAATATATGAAGATTTTGCAGTTCGAATAATATTACATACATACGTGTCAAATCTTTTTTTGTGGTCGGTAATAACATAAAATGAAAAATTTCAAAACGTGTGGACTTTATAAATGCAGAATACCAAACTGTAACTTATGCAACATATGTAGATATAAATATTAGCAGAAATAAATTCCATGTTTTTAAGAATATATACCTATACTGTCTGATAAATAATAATTTTACACACATTTTAATATGCAGAATGTCAAATCTATATCATATTTTGTTTGTATTATATTTATCTTATTATTCATGGTACTATTTTATATCGCGTCGAATAGAATATCGACAATATGCACGGCGAACCCTTGTCAGGCCACATCTCTACTTCACGGAAGCGAGCAGCGGCTGCACCACTATCATGTCGTTAATGTGACAGCATCGGTAGATACCGGCACCCATTGCGCGTTTCCATATTCGTTGATTGATTTGTACTAAGCACGTAATGGTTTTTGTTCGTAATGAAAATATTGACTTTGTGTTCGTAAAGTAATGAAGCAAAAATATTTGATTACTGCAGAATTTGAATTATTGATTTTAAAGAAAAAACTATAATATTCTAGTACTTACGTGTGAAGTTTGTACCATCTTTATAGTAATTCACATTGGAGCACGTGTATTCACACAGAACCCCCGAACAACGTGGCATTTCGACAAAATCGATGGTTTAGGTACGAAGCGTGGTGATATACGACTGACGGCCGAAATTCATAACAAGGTTGTTTTTGGCCAGATGCGTTCGCATGTGCCACGCCCCCTTGAAGTCGGTGAGTCGCGCGCCTTGTGCTAACGATAAAGTAAAGTTACGTAAAATTTTTGTCAAATTTTGTGAGTACCAAGATAATACCTAGAAGGTACTGCATTGAATTCGGTCTGAAAAGTCTCGTAAAATATCCACATACCGACATTTTATTACTTAGGTAGCCATTTCTTTTTCATGCATTAATAAGCAAAGATCAAAGAATGCACTTTTTATTCATCAACGTGATTGCACGTATAGGTATTGACCTATAATGATATAATCAAATAATGAGGTACTAGGTCTATTCTGATAAGAATGTCATTATATATAGTTACTAGAACTATCAACATATGTAATAATGTATTTGTTTATTCGCTTACAATATCTAAGTCATATATCTCAGAATAATTACTAGGACAAGTACCTAGTCATATCTTGATACAACCCTACCACAGATCTGAGAACAAAGGGAGATTTGGCGACACTCTACTGAACTGACCCCAATATTGCGGCCTCGAAGTGTAAGTATAATATATGTACTTTTTGCGGGGTGCAACCGGCCTGCTATATGTGAAAGAATTTTCAAAATCGGTTCAGTTTTTTTATGCGTTTATCCATTACAAACAACCAAACAAACATACAAACAATCAAATCTTTCTTCTTTATAATATTAGTGTAGTATTTTTTTTGAAATCAACTATCTCCACAGTTCCCGTGCAAAGTCAAATTTTATTTAAGTATTTATAGGTAATAACACAGTTCTGTAAAGACTATATATGTACCTACTGTGGTAATAGTTACCGACCCGCAGTATAGCCTTCAGTTGAGCGATTAACTTGCCGCCGTTAATGGCGTGCAGCTGTCAACGGTATGTTAACTTAAATTTTATGTACTGGTTTAACTCTGCTTTTCTAGAAACATTGACCTTATTATATATTGCCAGGCGGAGAATTTTGGAAGCATCCATGGATCACGGTGATTTTTATCAATATCAATTTTATATTAGCAGCGCTGACTTTTACTAGTGTTGACTTTTCAGTGCTGACTTTTACCAGCACTGATTTGAACCAGCGCTGACTTTTACCAGAGCTGGATTTTACTAGCAGTATTGGCTTTTGCCAGCTCTAATTTTTATCAGCGCTGTCTTTTACCAGCCTTATAACATATAAGTAAACTTTTTAATTTGCTACATTTTTCTACCTTTAAGAAATAGGTAAAAATTACTACTATGGATACATTATAAACAACATTTTAATTATTTTACTACTAAAACACTTAGAACTTATCACTTAAGCACGGATTATTTTGTTAAATACTAGACTCATCGGTGTTCGACCGAGACGGCCATTCATTTTATTATTTTATGAGATAAGATCGTGTTCATATTATTATAATCATTTTACTTTGGGCCGGCACTATCAAAGTAATTATGCAACAACATTTTTGTTATCGCAAAATAACAATTCGTTATTGAGATATCAACACGGTATGTGTATGATTTCTCCGTCAGTGTGATCTTGTGCTTAAATCCTACAATATGGACAGCGGATTTAAAGGAAAACGGATTCTTGTTACCGGTGGATGCCAAGGTAGGTGAAGTTTTATTCAGAAGGACAACGTTTTTGGTCAGGTCATCAAATAGTATATTGGTCAGGTTAGACAGTCAGATCACTAGCATCTATTGTACTCATGCTAGAGAAACGAGCATAACTCTATTCCGTGCTCTAGTGCTCTAACTGATAGTTTCATGTTTTGTTTTTATTTTGCTCGCCACAACGCGATTCTATCTTTTTAATCGATTTCTAAAATGAGGTGGTTCTCAAGTTTTCTGTTTTTTTTTCGTATGTGTGTCACCTTATATACAAAATTTCTGACCCATTTCGGATATTTTTTTTGTTTGAAAGATTAGGACTCGGATTAGGTCCCATTTTTATTAAATCTAAATTTAATAAAAAATACTATATTCGTTTTTTAGAAGGAGGTTAAGGATTAAATATTTCTGAACCAAATTGAATGATTCTTGTTTGATATAAAAATTAAGACTTTAATTGTAGTATCAAATCAGTTTCATCAAAAATGCTTTTTTTATTAGTATATCGTTTTATTTTAGTGTTTCTATTCTCTCATATTTTTGAGATATCTGAACCAAACTAAATGCTTATTTTTACTCGAGTACGGCGAAGCAAGGGAAGGGTAATGAGGTTAAATGTATGTGGATGTTCCACCGTAGCGTCGCTTCTATTTGTCCGATTTTGACAAACATGGTATCATTCGATTCGTCTTCAAGTACAAAGTGTCGATAAGGCTTATTTTTTTTTCCGAATCAAAGAAAGGGTTATGTGTTCAAACTAAAGCCAATTTTTCAGGTCCAATTTTGTCATGCAGGGTATCAATCGATTCGTCTTCATTTATAATAATATCTAATAATAATATATTCGTACCAATTACCTAGCCCCAAACTAGGATAACCTGTACTGTGGGACTATGACTCCATGTTTACCATACCTGTATCCATGACTCAGAATCAATCATTTCTGGTCATCACACAAATGATTGCACCTTGCCGGATTCGAACCCACGACCGTTTGATTTCGTGGTAGGGTCTCTACTCTAGCCACTAGAACAACCGGCCGTCAATATAGTATCATAGCCTATATTTTTAGTAAACCCGATTCAGGCGTTGCAAAGGAAAGGTTAATTAGTGTCCTTGCGAAAAAAATGGCCCGATTTTAACAAGCAAAATAGGCTATTTTGTTCCCGACCGGGTTTTAGGTTTTGAACGTACTTATGTGTTGTTACTTGAAAACCACAGTTTAGTACTGTATTACATTTTATCAACATTGGTTTGTAATTCATTACAAGCTTTTATTTAACTCACTGTGTTAGTATGTTAGAAAACAATCTTGCTAGTGAATTTTGAACTTCTTTACGACGACGACGTCTAATGAAGCTGAAGTTTTGCACGTGGTGTAGTTCTGATGACTATATAATATGATGGTACTATTAAGCTGGTCTGATGATGAAGCTAGAAGGAAGTCACACGAACTCAACAAACAAGTGATGGAACCCTTTTGAATTTAGGTTTATTTGATTGGCCTCGCTGAGTTATCATGTTATTTTTTTACTTAGTACTTATATATTAGAAGTACCATTTATTTGCCCTCGTATCTATGAGATTTATAACATTTTAAATTTAAAAAAGTTTCAGTGAAGTCACAGATAATTTTCATCAAAACTGATTCAGTAGTTTATTTATATAAGTATCTAATTAATCTTTGGTTACCTATGTCTTTTTTAAGTGAGATATATACTTTGGCATATATACCTTTCGATGTTTGCCTAGTTCACTCAAAATCAATGACTAAAAACGGTTTTCAAAATAATAATTGTTTAAATATATATATTGTTTCAGGCATTGGCAAAGGAATCGTCCTGGAACTATGGAGACAAGGCGCCACTGTAGTAACTCTATCAAATCAGCCCGAAAATCTAGAAAAACTTAATAAAGAATTTCCTTCGATAGAAGTCGCTACTGTGGACCTTCGAGACTGGGAAGCGACTAGAAAAATCGTGGAATCTCTAGGCTACTTCGACGGACTTGTAAACAATGCTGGCATAGCGATTATCGAGTCATTTCTGGAATGTAAGCCTTCGAGCTTTGATGAGTAAGTTATTGCAGTCGCACAAACACAGACATTTTTTTTTTGCGGAAAACAAGACAAGTTCAAACACTAAAACCCGACTACGGTCGGGTAAAAAATAGCTCTTGCGATGAAGATAAATCGATCAATACCTCGCTTGTCAAAATCGGACCAACTTTTTAGTTTGAACTCATAACCTTTCCTTAGCTTCGCCATAGTCGGGTAAAAAAATAGCTTATGACACTCTTTATCTGATTACAAATCGATTGACACCTCGCTTGTCAAAATCGGACTAATAGGGGCGACGCTATGGTGTAACATCCACATACCCACATACATTGCATACATAGTTTAATACATAGACCGTTAAACTCATAACCCTTCCCTTGCTTCGCCATTGTCGGGTAAAAACACTAATCTTTCGTTAAAAACGGCAGACAGGTCACGTCACGTGCTTAGTGTCTGTTTACCTATTATACAATTAAGTACCTACTTACATTCACTCCGGTTTTAGCAATAATCATTAAGGTTAATAAATAATTAGATTTGATTGATTTGATTACAAGTTAAAAACTACCCGTTAGTTTTTAGTTTGTTCTTTTGTATTTAAGTTTATTTTTTCGGAATTGCGTAGTTCTTTTATGGGACTAGCTTTCCCGCCCACAACGTCAACGCGGACTACAGTTTATCGAGAAAAAAATCGTGTTATGTTCTTCTAGGATATTAAAAACCAATGAAAAAGTAGGTATAGCACCAACGCTCTTGATGTTTATTGACAATTTCGTTTCCATGGAAACCGTTCCTTACAGCGAGTAATCAACATTTCTCATTTTCACCGTGGAAATTTTCAATTTTCCGGGAAAAAAGTATTCAATGTTTTATTCCAGGGTAGAAGCTATCTCCATTCCAAATTTCATCAAAATCCGTCCAGCTGTTATCGCGTGAAAGTTCCCCAAACAAACAAATAAGCAAACAAACAAACAAAAAGACAACGTTCACTGTTATATATTGGTATGGATTAATTCATTAGTAGTATTAGAACGAAGTAATCGAAGGAGGGAAATATTGATAATATGCAAATTGACGTTCACCAGTAGAGTAAACTCTAGTGGGGTCAACATTTAAAACATGATTCTAAAACTGAACGTTAGTGTCTTTGAAAGCAATGCATTAACAAAGGAGATGTGCTGGTTAATTTATGTTTATTTTATTATCATAACATATTTTTCATTTCAGAACAATTTCTGTAAACACAAGAGCCTTAATCAATGTCAGCCAAGTTGTGGCTAAGAAAATGATGGAGAACAATATCAAAGGATCAATAGTGAACATATCGTCACAAGCTTCAAAGGCAAGTCAATAGCTCAGCAATAAATAATTTTCTATTAGAATTGGAGAAGCAGATTGTTATCTTTTGGCACCCATACTTTTACAGGCGGCTCTCAAAGATCACGTTGCTTACTGTGCCTCCAAAGGCGCCGTAGACTCGATAACACGCGTGATGACCTTAGAACTTGGACCTCATGGCATTCGCGTGAACACGGTGAACCCAACGGTCATCATGACAGAGATGGGCCGCAAAGTGTGGTCCGAGCCCTCAAAGTCACAAGGGATGCTCTCAAAAATCCCTCTTGGAAGGTAAGATCACTACAGTAATGTATATACTTGAGAATCGAGTGTTTTGTTAAAGTTTTACATGCTGACCTTATTAATTTTATTGTGGTGTGAAGTGGAACAAATGTACAGGCTTATATTTTTTAATTAATAATTAGTTTAAATGCTCGTGGAGCTTTGTCCAAGATTTCGTGGAGCGGACTAGATGAAGCCAGTGAAATCACTATTTGGATTGGCCTATTTTAGATCAGTTCCGGTTTGTCACAGAATGAAGTCAACCCAATTGTATTTATATGGTGATTTTATAGATATTCTATGATAACATGACACGCGACTTCAATAAGTTAGTGTTAGTTATGTACAAAGTGTCACAAAGTCTCCCATGCAGTTTGCTGAGATCTACATTGCTTTCCAGGCTACATGGTGTTGACAACTGATCAGTTTGTATGTATATTGAACCAGGTAGTGCTGACCTTGGGTGTCCAGGCCAAAAAGTCTCTGAAGTGGCTTCACGACTGCTTCCAATTGGATCAATGTCTTAATGTACCCTTCGAAGCACGGAATGATGGCAAATCTGCAGATAACCCATTATGAGCCTATCGCACTATATACTGACAAACAAACATTTATAATTGTATTGAATAGCGCACGCAATATCACTTACTCAACATATTCATTAAATGTAGCTCAAAAAAATGCTGAGCGTTGTTGCGCCTCATTTTATGCAATATGACGCAGATTGCGTATTTGTGGCTTGATTTTCCCAGAACTTGATTTTACATTTCAGATTTGGTGAGGTGCAAGAGGTTGTGAACGCAGTTTTGTTTCTCCTGAGCGACAACGCAAACATGATCTCCGGCGTCCAGCTACCTGTCGATGGCGGATTCCTTGCTACATAAACTGTCAATAAGCAATCCAATTACTTTATTTTGCCTAAGTAATGTTTAACATACCAGACAAAGAAAAACATCGGAATTGCATATAATTGCAAAGTTTCTACTAGATAAGACCGCAAAAAGTGGGTGAAATTTAGTCGCAGGAGTGAATTTAGTCGCTAAAAAAGGCGTGTGTAATGTAAAAACGTTTTTTTTATATCTCTCCCTTACAATGTTTACGAGTACATCTTCTATGGCATATGAAAGTTTTACATACCTATAAGAAGAGCATACCAAAATTTCCACAATTTTGAAAAATTCTCGACTCGGCGAATACGCCGTATTTGATATCGATAGGAAAAAATAGGAAATGAAAGTGTTCATTAACAAATTGCGTGTGATATACTTTCTAAGATGTTACCATAACCACCACCTTTCAAATTAAAGCAGCTGTGCCAGCGACAAAACACCAAATACCGCTATAAAAAAGTTTGGATGGTTTTAGTAGAAGCTGGCAGGGGGAAATGCACAATACGCTACAAGCGACGAGCAAGGGATTTCAGTGTAGGCCTTACCGCCGCCATCTATCTATACTTATAATAGAGCAATAAGAACGAAACAGTCTGTACAAAGAAGATAATAAAAAAATATGGTGTAGGGTACTTAAAACAAGCTACTAAACATGTATAAAACATTTTTTAAATTTCGTGTCTGTCTATTTGTTTGTCTGTTTGTCTGTATGTATGTTTATTCGCGCATCACGTAAAAACTAATAGACCGATTGCAATTCGGTTTTCCCAAACGCTGCCCATTCGAGTTGGATTTGTCGGTTGACCTCTTTGTCGATGTTGGATCTACCCAAATGGATCGTCTGACCTAAGTAGACAAAGTGATAAACAGCTTCGATAATAACGTTCCCAACCTAAACGGGCATGAGTGCGACATGGGCATTTGAAATTATGTTCGTCTTATACATGTTAATTTTAAGACCCACCTGTCGGTAAAAAATATTAAGGTTACTGAGCATTGTGCTTAGGTCTTCCAGGGTTTCTGCGATGATGACCATATCATTAGCAAATCGAAGGTGAGTGATGCATTCGCCATTGATGTTAACACCATATCCGTTTCCGTTCAGAAGCTTGAATATATCTTCCAGTGCAGAAGTGAACAGTTTTGGAGAAATAACATCTCCCCGTCTCACCCCTTTTTGCAGTTCGATAGAATTCGTGCTCCAATTTTTGGAGATGAACAATCATGGTAACTTTACTGTACAAACACTTCAACGCTTTGATGTACTGGTAGTCAATCTGGCACCGCTATAATGACGGTAGCATTGCTCAGGTTTCGATTGAATCAAAGGTTTTCTCGTAGTTCACAAACGCTAGACATAGTGGCGAATTATACTCTTCGGTCTTCAGTATAATCTGCCGGAGAGTATGAATGTGGTCTGCGGTGATAAAGCCTTTCCAGAATCCAGCTTGTAAGGGAGGTTGAAAGTCGTTAAAGCTATGAGTGAGACGGTTTTTAACTACTCTCGAAAACAGCTTATAAACGTGGCTCAGCAGTGAAATGGGCCTATTATTCTTCAAGAGGGTATTATCAAATTTCTTGAAGAACAACACCACTACGTCCCTGTGCCACGCATCTGGCGTAGTACCCTCGAAGATGACCGAGTTAAATAGCCTCTGAAGGACTTGAAGTACCGGTTTTCCACCCACATTCAGTATCTCTGTCGTTACTCCATCATCCCCTGGTGCCTTGTTACTCATAAGCTGTTTGAGAGACATTCTGATCTCGTATAGGCTGACTTCCGGGTTATCTACGGTATAATATCGCGTCAAACGGGCTTTTGCATCGCTAGTCGTGCTAGGAGGACAATATGATGAGGTGTATAATAGCCCATAGAACTTCTCGAGCTCACTCAAAATCTCTGGCTTCGACGAAACGGTGCTGCCACTGTAGGTTTTAAGCTTTGTCAACAGGCTTTGCGCAATAGAGAGATCTCTTGTGAATACTTTGGAGCACTTTTTCCGCTTTATTACGTTCTTAATACAATTAGTATTATAATAACGCAAATCATGTCGCATCGATTTGGAGATCTGTTTATTAAGCAAGCTGTCACTCAACATATCCACTGAAGACTGCAACCTCGTCTCGCTTCGTTCTGCCATAAGTTTGAATGTATGGTCAGATAGTTTGTGTTCTATTTTTGCGGTGGGTGTTAAAGATCTCGGACCCAACCGCATGAACAATTTCCACCAGCCCGTTGTTTAGTTCGTCCACTGTATCGCATTTGGTAAGGATTTACAAGGAATATTATTGCTCCAATTCGTAAGTTCCAAATGTCAGAGTGACATTTTATTTAACGATTGTTGGCTTTCGTTTTATGTTTCTATTAACGCAGCAAATATTTAGCACCAAAGAAAATAACTCTAAATCGGAGGTCCTATAAAACTAGATTTATTATCTCTATGTTTACCATCGCATCTCACGTCACCCGTCTCACTTTTGTTAATTAGAACTTTATTTTAGGCCAACTTTAAATCGTCTTTTATCCAAACAGGTAAATATCGATCTTGGGTTCACTCATGACGTCGTTCAGTTTTTTTCTAAAATATCCGTGGACGAAGGACCGTTATTCGACACGTACCAAGAGGTGAAGAAAACGCGTAACTCTTCAGGAGTTTAATTTCATATTTGGAATACCTATGATACACCATGATCTTATTTGAATGATGACACCATCTAGTTAATTTTGAAAGAAGCTAAAAAAAGCTAAAAGGAAGTATAGACACATTCAAAAAGGTATCATTACAAAACATATAACGAACAAAGGTACTATCCTGAGCAGCTTCAAAGTCTGGCGCATCGACGTCAGGAACTGCACAACCTGATTCCCCCATCACCTTTCCATCATCGTACGACTAGACGATCAGCAAAGCGCCACCCATTTATGGTTGAAATACCTCGCACAAGAACGAAGCGTTACGCTTCTTCATTTATTATAAGAACTGCAAAGGAGTGGAATGACCTACCCTCGTCAGTGTTTCCGGTAAATTATAACCCCGGTGTGTTCAAGTCAAGAGTGAATAGGTGTCTACTAGGCATGTGTGCTACACCTTCGACCACATCATCGCTTTCCATCAGGTGAGATCGTGGTCAAACGATTGCCTAGTCCGTAATAAAAACGAAAAAAAAGAAAATGATAGCTAGCTTATAGTTTTACTTAAAAACTGGTGTACCTGGTATCTCAATTTAAGTAGAAGCCGAGCAATCGATAAACTCTTTTTGACGGCTGAATGAATTTTGATCAATTGTTAGTATAATTGGTATTTCAGGTCTTGGAATAGTACATAGAGTACTTTTAACCAAGAGAAATGACCACGCGTGCGAAGCCGCGGGTACAGCTAGTTTGGAATAAGAATATATTCCAGGTGTTCGATATGATTAATTAATGCTCGTCGTAAACCTACCTATCCGGCTCATATTTAGAAGCCGGGGTAAGCCTACAATAGCAGCTTAAGTTGCTAGCTCCAAGTTTCAAGTAAAACTAAGCTCTGCTAAGTAGTGAGCTTAACGAGAATACATGTAGTTACCACAGAGTTTAATTATTTTAATGACGGTCATTACATATGACATTTCCATATAATTTTGTAAGCAGTTTGTGAGATTTCATGACTTGAGTGAAATATTAATGATTATTTCATATTTCACTAGATTTGTCTGCTGAGGTGCCCGCGTGCAAACTTTTCCACCCCCATTGTGAATGGGGGTGGAAAACTTAACCCTTAGTGTGCAAGATTTTTCTAAATTCCTTTCTGGAAACCAAAGGATGCTAACCTGAAAATTTCACGTCTCTATGAAACATGGTTTTCGCTGTGCATTGATTGTGAGTCATTCAGCGAAACCACGGTTTTATATATTTTAGTATTATCTATAATTATAATTTACATATTTTTTAAGTAATATATACGAAAAAGTCTGTGTATTTAAAATAAGCTTCAGGATAATATAACATTTTGTTTAATGATATCTGTCTGTTTTTTTCTGTATGTTTGTTCACGCATCACGTAAAAACTAATGGACCAATTGCGATGCGGTTTTCACTATTGGATAGCTTATTCTATTTTGTGAGTTTTTTTGCTATATTATTTATAATTTTAAAGTGAATATTACTCGCGTTAGTTCTCAAAATTAATCCATTTTATTCTGTAAATGAATTTATGACCATGCGATTAATGGAATGCGATTAATGATCCAAGGCCAGGTGGAAGGGAAAAGATCACGCGGCAGATCACCTACACGCTGGACGGATATCATCAGGACAGCAACGCATTCCACAATGGTCCAATGTGCTCGCAATGCTGCCAATAACCAGAAGTGGAGGATGATTGCAAGAGCGGCAACCCTCGCCAAGGAGAGCGATATTGAATAAGACCACCCATGTGTACACCATCCATTTGAACAACCATGACCATTTTGTCAAGAGTACCCGACTAAGAAAAAGAAGATCAATGGAATCTTAATCTTATCATGTAATTATCAAGCAATGTAATAATAATAAATGTTTTTATCTAAACATTATTAGCTTCAAAAGCTTCAATTCGTTCTCGAGATGTCATCAAAAGATGTCATCAGAAGACCCTACCAAAGTTTCGTCACAATCCGATCAATAGTTTAGGAGTGCATTGCGCACAGACAAACATCTTTGCTTTGCCTTGTGTACTTTCTTTGTTAGAAGGCCAATAAATTATTCTAATTTTAATATAACTATCCCCATGCAATATAACTCTCATCAATCAGCCCCACGCCATTTACCCCAAACTTAAATAAAAACAAAGTTACGACTTGATTAAGTGCTAAGCTGTCAGCGCAGAAGTGGTTAGGGAAATGTGCGTGTTTCCCCCATTTCCCTTACTTCCCGTATTTTAGGGTAAAATGAGTTATATCGCTTCCGGGACTATAAAGATTAGCCAGTGGTTCGTGTTGCCTAATGTGGCACATTGTATCGTGGTTAATTGAATTTGAATGATTAATGTTGATGGATAACCTTATTAATGTGATAAATGGAGTATTAGTGATACATTAGTGGTTGCTTAACAATATTTGGTAGCATTTTCTAGAGGTGAATTTTTTATCTAAATAAGCTAGGCGCCAGATAATAAGCAGTCTGAATTATTATTGTATCTTAAAATTTTACTCAGACGTTACTTAAAATTTAAACAGAAAAATCGAATTATTTCTTGGAATTATTGGTTCGTTATTCTCAAGAGTTCCACAGAAAATAACTAACTAAAGAAATATCTTTTGTTCTATGGTCACCACGACGATGAATGAATGTGGAATGGTTAATGTTAGAAAACATCTGCGTAATAGCCATCTCATCCTTCAGTTTATTGACTTGTTATTTTTATTAAACTCTGATTGTAGTGGGTGACAAAACAAAAGACTAAGGTCGATATCTGCTTCGCTTCACTCCCACTTTAGCCTTCATAGCTACCAAGTAGAAGTCAAGTGCTGACCGTTAATAATTTGTATTGTTTTTTTCCTGTGTTTTTTTTGTTGAAACCATGATTCATCTTGGGGAATATATATATATATATTCACCAGTTTTGAATACTGACCTATTCAGGAAATATAACTAAAAAGTCTAAATGTCTTTCACCAACAAAACTAGTAAATGTTAACATTCATTGGCCATCCTAACACACTTCGGATATTCACTGACATATATATATACACTATGGTAGGGTTTCTTTAGATAAAATAAAACTCCGCACCCTTTATCAACCCACTTCGTCCAATTTGCCTTGAAGGCTTCATTTTCACCGCGTCAGGTTTTCCATTAGAAAATTGAAAAGTTATTTCTCTTGTACATCTGAACATCATAATATTCTTATTCCAATGATTTCAATTCGCCTTCCATTTTATTGTAACCGTGCAAGGTTGACTTTTATTTCTTCATCGGCTTTTATTAGAAAAACGTGAGTTTTATTATTCTCCGCGTCATGAATAAATATGTTTTATGTTCGATGTAAAACCGAAATTATTTGCGGGCCTATAAAATGTACTCGTAAGTTTTATTGTTTTCGAATATTGCAGCCATCGAACCGGATAATGTTATGATAATTGTAAACATAATCGTATGTTACAGTTGCGTACAATATAGTTCCGTCACCTACACAAAAACCACAAAAACACATTAATATGCTATATGTGCTTTATCACATATGCCTATAATATAAAAAATCAATAGCCTATACTTGTCCTGTACTGAACTTAGAAATCTCCTAATGCACACCACTGAGCTCGGTCTTCAGCGCTGCATCCACTTTTCACAGGTCGCACTCCACCTGACCACAGAGCGTCCTACGCTACGCAGACACTACGTTTGCCTAAATGCGGTCTCCACTCGAGAACTCTTCTACCCCAACGGCTATGGACTGCATCCAGAATGGCTATGAAAAGCGAAAAATCAGGAAAATTTTGGTAGATTGGTCATGCATCTATAATCTACAATAATTTTACACATCAAAACATAGAGGATACCTTTTATCATTGAATACGCGGGCAAAGCCATGGGGCACAGCTAATCTATACTCATAATAAAGCAATAGGAACGAAAAGCAATAGGAAAGAAGATAATTTAAAGAAAAATGGTCTAAGGTACTTAAAATTAGCTACTGAACAAGAATATAACATTTTTTAAATTCGTGTGTGTCTGTCTGTCTGTATGTTTGGCTATATGACGTCTCATTATATTGAATATGATGCCCTCTAGAGGACATAAAGACGAGTTTTTTTTTCTATTTTGCCGTGTATCAGATGACGGGACTTAATTAGCATATTTCGAATATTTATAGGTTTACCTTTAAATAATTTAAAATAAAAAATAGTTCAATCACTAAAACCCAGGTACGGTCTTAGTGGACTAAAATGTCACAAACAACATTATCAAACGTTTTAGAAATTTAAAACTTTAGAGCAGTAGGAGTGCGATATAAATGTATTAGTATGTATCTAACCAAGTAGTTATAGCGCACTCCCCCGGCTCAAAAGATTTGCATTTCTAAAACGTTTGTATATTCTTGTTTGTGACTTTTTAGTCCACTAAGACCGAAGTCGAGTTTTAGTTTTTTCAACTTTTATTTTTATTTAGATCAAGAGCGCATCAAGATATTAGGTCCTTGACACCTTCTTATTGATTAGACGGGGGTAGGGATTCTTTACTATTTTACTATAAAATGTTCTATAACCCACACACACTCTCAGGCTTCCTTCTTTTTTTCGCACTAGTACCAGAGGACTGCAAAATTCTGGTGCACTTACCCATATATTCCCGTCATCTATCCACTGCTGGATCTGAGTGTCGTCTTCCTGTTGTTCTCTCAATGCAACTCGCCAAGGCCTGTATGTCACTGGCACGTCGTCTTTCAGTTGAATACGAAGCTCAATTGGCAACTCCTTTGTTTTTGTTGGGTTTGCATGACGCAATCGTGCGTGTAACATGTCGTTGTCGTGTACACTTATCTCGCCTCTAATAATATCAACATCAGAAACAAAACATCTTACCTTCCTTATCCATTTGATTACTCATTCGAAGGCAAAAGCAAACCACTTTTGTTGTCTATGACCATAAGAAAATGTTGTAACAAAGTTTAGCCTATGACTACAAAGTACGGCATACCAGTTTCGCAGCATACGATAAATAACAATATGTTTATTTATCTTATGAGGTAGTGCTGGCCTCTGATGTCAGAGTTTGTCAAGCCGCCCGAGGGCCTCTGACATGGCTTAATGACTGCTATTAAACAATAACAGCCAGGACCGACAGCTTAACGTGCCCTTCGAAGCACGGAGCGATGGAAAACCGCACATAACTCAGAAAAGTAATTGGTGCGGAGAGCCTAGGTTTTGAACCCGGTATCGTTGGATTAGCCACTAACCGTTAGGCCACTCTCGCTCACCACAATATGAAAACTAGCGTTATACGCTTGACCATCGATCAACTTTTGTAGAAATTGACCCAAGCGTATGGAATTTGATTGCACCTAAACCCGTCAAAATAATTGCAGAAAATACATTCACAAAATTCGGTGAACTTATGCTATTTAATTTACCCCTAATCAATCAACGCGTTGATATTTTTAATTAAAATATTGATCAGTTTTATCGGTTTCTTTACACTTTTAGGGTGGGTTGCACCATCTTACTTTAGCAATAACAAACATCGATATTTCAGTCAAAGAACTAGTTAGGCAAAAATTGTTGCACCATTTGTCAATTGCTATATAACGTCATATCTTTAACTGTTAACTGTATAAAACTATAACAGTAACATTAACTGGAATTATGGTGCAACCCAGCCTTACTGTATTAAATGTTGTTTGTAATGTCGTTCACAAGCTTCGTCACTGTCATAGCGGGTGTCATCGCATACGCCGTCGTCGTGTTGTTCGTCCAAAATGACACCATCTTGTTTGTCAGGTTTGCTAACCGATTCCGCTTCCAACACACGTTCCATTGCATTTGAAGCACTTCAAACCTCTATGTTTGTACGGGCAATCGGGTGATATATGTTTTCCTTCTCCGCAGCTTCAATAAATGAAGCATCTTTTTTATACGGATTACGTTGAGCGTTTCTCAATATACGACAAAATCAACAGTAAAAAATATTTATACTGTTGATTGTATAGGATAATTTCTCAACCAAAAACCGTTGTAAAACCGCTGGGTGCATCTAGTTTATCCCTTATCACTGTGCCATGCCTGCCACGTTCTGTTTGCACCTTTAACTTTTTGCTTAGGTATTACCAGATTTGATTATTTTAACAATATCAAATGCCATCAAACACACAAAGTCATTTGGAACAGATGATCTGGATGTTATTCCCGACTTCGCTTTGTACACAAGATGCTATATTTTAATTAAATTAACTCTCAAACGATTCTAGCCCTTGAAATTGATCCAATTAGAGTTTCAATTGCGTTGCAATAAATTCTGTTGAGCCATTTGGATCCGAGTTGAAGCGTTAGTGAAATTTCATTGCGTTATCGGAACACTAGACAATTTCATCACGGTCTAATGGCGGTGTTTATTAGGAGTGCGACAATTAAATACAAATAACATTTTATTGGGCGCTCGTTTGAAGCCGTTTTGCACATTATATAAAGGCTTAAACTCTATTATGATATCTGTCTTTGATGAGCCTTTGTTTGGGAGCTTCTTTTTTGTTTCCATTAGGAGCATGTTTTCGTCTTTATAGGTATATAGTCCCAATACATGTGGAAGTGAATGGAACGTTATGTGTGTGAAAGAGGCGAGGAATGTATGAGTAGCAGTGCCCAGGTCTCGACTGAATCAAAGGCTTTCTCTTAGTCCACAAACGCTAGATATAGTGGCCGATTATACTCTTCGGTCTTCTGTATAATCTGCCGGAGCAAATCTGTTAGTTTTACAATAAGGTAAGTAGATGTGAATCGACATATTGATTGCAAAAAAAATTATGCTCGCGAGGTCTACAGCTCACAGAGCCACTAGTTTATCTATGTACATAACGTCGGTTCGCGTGCTGGCGATGCATATAGCATAGCGGTTCTGTGTAATTTCGCCGATCTCTGCGTGTAAGGTACACATTATCTTGCAATGAATAGAGTTTACGATTTTAGGTATATTTCAGTAGGTATTTACGCGTTTTCTAAGGGAGTAAGTCCTCTTTTCGTAGTAATGTTATTTATTCTGTGATAAAATGTCGTACTTTAAGTCCTGGTAGTTGCGCATATGTAATCTTCCGCAGCTGCAGGAGAATGTTGTCATGGGCACACTATCTATCTTTAAACTAGTTACTGAAAGGGGACTTGCGAACTAGCTTACTGACTCTATCTAGACTCTATTATATACTACTTATCCTACGAGAATATAATCACTTTGATAAGGGCCACGACTAGACAGTGGGGCTAGAGAAAATAGGGCGTGAGGGTTCGAACCTCTGTTGATATCTGTTGCAGGGTCGTGACATGTTAAATACCTAGTCAAGCTATAATTACAAGGAGCGAGGGAAGACTAAGAAGGCAATCGTGTATGTGTTATAATAGGGTATATTGGTTCATAAACCTCATAAAAGAGAGTTAACACAGTAGGAATCCTAAAGTCTTACTCCACGACGTCGACCAATACGGGCACGCGATGGGGCTCCGACTCGAGGGAAGATGCTCACGCGGCTGCCTCAGGGCTCCAGGGCACTCAGGGACGCGTCGACACAGCGCTCAGCTTACGGGGCGGCCTCAGCTCAGGGTGCTCCTTTTTTTTTTGTCAGAGAGGTGGAAATCCTCATGGATACTTTTTTATGGCTGCTTAAGTGCTTGCTAAACTCACGAAGCACCAAGGATATACATATATATATAAATTTGATTGTTCAACTTAGTTTTATGTATTTCGTGCTCAAAACTTACTCCGTGACGTTATATATATCAGTTTATCTAAGTTACAATTTAAATGAGTATTTCAATCAAAATTTTTGCTTCTTACTTTAATACACTTTGTTTATACTTATATTATCTTATGCTATTGCTGCATATTCTTAAAATATGTATATAACATAAATTTTGTAACTATTTATTCTATTATTATTATATATTTTTTACACTTTTCGCCAAAAATTGTTGCAATTTATGATTAATGTTTTCCTGTCATCTTATACCTTAGTATATTAGATTTATTATTCTATTTTTTTTTAATTCCAAATTAAATATTCCTTTATCTAAGTAGCTTATTTTTTTTACTAATAAATTTGTTATTGCTGTACTTTAACTTATGTTATTGCTGCATATTGATACAATATGTATACAACATAATTTATGTGTCTATATTGTTTATATTTTTAACTATTTTGACTATACTTATAATGGGATATTCATGAGCACCGTTGTAAATGCCAAAAGCTACCTTAGCAATACGCTATTGTTGCTATTGGCCCATTTCCTTCTTATTTGGCAGTCCATGCTAAAGGCGTTATGCTCCACCTGCTCTAACTTAGCATGGGAACAATTACAGCATGTTGGAGGTGAGCCCGCGAGCCAGTCGGGGCAGTCAACCTTCTTGTGAGGGCCGGCGCAGTGGCTGCACTTCTCCAAGGTTTCCTTGCAGATGCGCCGCCCATGCCCGTACCCCAAACAGAGCGAACACTGCACAAGAGGTGACTGGTCAGCAACCCGTATTCTTTGCAGATCTATTTGCACGGTCTCACTCTCCATTGCCCTAGCCCATATTATGGGGGACTCCTTCAATACTATGTGGGACGTTAAAAGGTTTTTGATTTTCTTTTTATATTTTATTTCAATACGAGCCTCTTGTTCATCGAGTTCTCTGAAAAGCCTTTGATTTTAATTTTTGAACGCGCGGAGGATATCCTCATCGGTATTTTATGCGAGCACATCTTTGAGGATCAAAAGAGGGTCTTTGTTTTTCATATCCTCCACGTTCAAAGAATCAGCCGCCTTCTTCAATCTTTCTTTTAACTTCTGTCTCTCTTCATCACTCTTACATCCCACTATTACCTTCCTATCCTTTGCCTTCCTAATTTTGACAATTTCTATTCCCCCTTCTTTAGCGTCAACAGCCTTCCTAAGTCGATTTAGAACATCCTCTCTTGTCTCAATCTCGTCCTTTTGCGGTGATGACCACGGAATGCAGCGCGGTCTTCTGCGGGAGCTTCGTCCCATTGCACCCAGCCACCACACTCGCGTAGGTCACCCCCTCCAAAGATTTTTGGTGGCTTTGCAATGACACCCTAAGCCCCGTTATTTCCTCAATGTTATCTTTCATCAACCTGCCATGTTCGTCTAGGCGCTTTAAGAGCTCGTTATCATCTCTTACGGGGGCAGGGTGAGACGAAGGGTGTGGAACCGGGAGCTCCATCGCCTTTTCAACACCCCTCCCCTCACCCTTACTGGTCCCATTTTGTTCACCAGATGCCTCAGACTCCTTGACAAGCTGATAAAGTCTATCTATAGCCGAGAGTACACCATCCTTAATTTCTGTTATGATGTTTCTAGAGTTTTTAAGGTGCAGCTTGGCTCTATTGAGACACGCTCTGGCCTCGGTCAGTCTATTTGGGTAGACCGGTCTCGGCGGTGGGCTCACTGTAGCGTCCGTTGCTTTTTGCCTTTGTTTAGCGGAGCCAACCGTCGCGGCCGACATCGTCGTAGAGGAGGATGTGGATCTTACTGACCCTTGTTCACCTCTACGTCTCACTTTGGAGAGTTTGTCCTGCTTGTCAGAAGGACCAGCCTTCTCAGTCTTTTCGGCAGGAGGGGTTTCAAACATGTTGTCAGAGGGACGTGTCAACAAAAGTATAAAACAAAATGTGATTAATTCTAAACTTAAAAAGTCGAGTAAGTATAATTTGGTTTAATACCTATATCAGCCAAAAGGCTTTTACATTTTTGTATAATGGTCAATAAACCCAAGTCAGAGACTTAGTTAAAGTTTTACAAATCACAAAAGTGATGTCAAATTATAAACTAAACAAATAAAATAAAACAAGACCTAAAAAATCTTCGGCCACAAGAGTCCAAAAAACACTACAATAGGATCCCAGTGGTCCACGAGATCACACCAACCGTTTCCACAACAAAAAGAATAGTCCAAAAAATGTTTATATTCTGCCCCTGCAATCAGATCCGCCAATATATCAATCCCAATGTTCGTCCACTCTCTCCTGTCATTCGCTGCCGCAGTCAATACTGCCAATCCTGTGGCTTCAACGCGAACGCCCGCTTAAACTGTGAGCCTGTAGGTGGCGCCACTTTAGGTGTCTTGTTGCCTTCCACCGGAACTGGGGTTGTCACACTTCGCTGGGGGTTCATACTCGAAGACAGGGTCGACTACGCGATCCGATTGCAATCGATTGCAACTCTCGACAAACATCGAAACCATAGATAGTGAAAACACAAACACAACGCTACAATGTCCTAACTTTTGGAAAGGTTGCGTCCTGAATTCTGATCATAAAAAAATTTGGATTGATTGGATTGATGGATATCAAAAAGTTTTTGTGTAAATTTGCCTTTATTTTGATCACTGTACATTTGTCCAAAATCTGTGCATGCAGGTCAAAATATCTGCAAAAGTTAAGGACGGTGTCCTTACAACGTTGTCCTGTCACTACAACGGCAGCCCGATTCCATAACTTGGCTTCAATCGAATTCTCAGTATCGCCACCACTAATGCCTTGCGATAGAATCGAATTTGCTATGAAAAAAGTGATAATCCGATTGTAGCCAAGTTATGGAATTGGGCCACTGTTAAGGTGCCTGCTGTTTACCTGTGTCGTTCAATGGCTCAACAACTTCGTAGTAACCCTTAACCATTTCATAGGATGGAGACGGCTTGTGTCAGTGTTGCTTATAATCTTTGTTTACACTGGCGAGCAATAAAATAGGGTATAATATTAAAAATAAGCCCACAAACAGAAATTCCTTTTTTTCTAAGTTTTTAATCGACTTCACAAAAGGAGACGGTTATTTGTTCGGCTGTATGTTTTTTTTTTTTACGTATGTCGGTCCATATCTCCGTCAATTACGAACCGATTTTAAAAATTCTTCTTTTTTTTGAAAGGGTATACTTTCCAAGTGGTCCCATATAAATTGTATCAAAATTAGTTTAGCAGTTTTTCGAGAATAAATAGTTTTGTTGAGTAAATCCATTCGATTTTGTGTTTATATTGCCTTTATTTTGTGTTTATCTCTAAGATTTCTATACTGATTTAGGTGGTTGGTTTTTTTATTCAAAAGGATAATTTTTGTGTGTAGTCCCACATAAATTTTATCAAAATTGGTTAAGTAGTTTTATTAGAAAAAATAATGTTTTCTAGTCTAGGTTCCCTAATATCATAGGATTTCTGAAACGAATTAGAGGATTGTTTTTACTTGAGTAAGAAGACCTCTAGTGTGGTACTGTATAAATTTCATCAAAATTGGTATAGTAGCTTTAAAAAAGCTTTAATTTAATTCTTCTAATATTATATAGTTCTTTGCTTAGTTACATTTTAGATGCCCAAAAAGGGGGAATAAAGAGATTGTAACAACACAGTCATATTAACAGAATTTTTCACCCCATATGAAAATGCAAAAACGGAGAGGAGAGTAGGCCACATGACGAGAGAGAATAGTAATAAATGGACAAAAGATATAACAGAATGGACCCCTAGATTCAAAACAAAGAGAAAAAGAGGAGAGCAAAGAAAACGTTGGTCTGATGACATCAAAAAGATTACTGGTCCACTATGGCACGGAACAACTCAAACAAGAGTAGATTGGATAGAGCTGGGGGAGGCCTTCGTGTCGCAAAGACAAGCTGACACCCCATAACAAGAGAAACAAAAAAAAATAAAATATATATATATATATATATATATATATATATATATTATATATATATTATATATTATATAATATATATATATATATATAATATATATATATATATATTATATATATATTATATATATATATATATATATATATATATATTACTAGCTGTACCCGCGGATTCGCACGCGTGGTCTTTTCTTTAGGTTCAAAGTACCATAATGTGCTATTCCAGGACCAATATACCGACATTTGAACAAAATTTCTTCAGCCGTCAAAAATACTTTTATCAATTGCTCGGCTTCTAACTCACCGGATTGAGATTTGATATACCAATTAATTACACCAGATTTAAATCGCTAATCAGTAATAATAGCTAATCAGTATCGAATCAAGAGTACGTTCCAAAAAAAAAAACAAAATATCTTCAATGTACAGAATTGGACCCGTTACAGTTTTATTATAAGTATAGATATATATATATTGTAAGATTATTAGTGAAAATTATGTTGGCAATAAAGGTTTAATAATAAGGAACTTGAAATGCGTACATCTTGAAAAACATATGTAAACTTTGCTCTCGCGCTCTCCTCGTAAACGCGTAGTACTATTATTGATTCTGTGATAAAGGAATGGTGCCTTTGATAAAGCCTATAAAAGCTCTAGAACCTGTTATGTCAATATTTAGAAAATGTGTTCTAATTTTATTTAATCCTCAAAGGGTACCGATTTGATTTCACTGAAATTATTTCATAATGAATATAATAAATGTGACCTTGAATATAATTATATTCATAATGACTAATGAATATAATTATATTCAAGGTCTCATTTAAAGTTATTTGCATCGCCCTTTTTGACCCAATATTAATGCTCGTGAGTATAGTACAAGCGAACACTGCCCATTCCACAGTTCCACCAACCACAATACCACATTAATTTCCTCAGCAATCTCTCGGTCGCGCCACAAACCGCTGACTCGGTCCAAAAGCCGCAGAACCACTGTCATTGTGAACTCGACAATGTCAGTGAGTTTCTTCCGAGTCAGCGTTCCCCGACACCTTGTACGTCCGACGAACATGCGCCGGGGAATTGAGCTGAGTTAGCTGGTTTGTCGGCGGCTGAAATACTAATGAATGGGTTCTGAATTACAAGCTTTTGGATTTGGTACATCTATTCCATTATTATTACTTATAATGAAACAGGAACTATTTTTTTTTTTGTAAAACGAATATTATTTAAAAAAAACTTCGAATGCTACTGAACAAGAATATAACATAAAATATAAAACAGTGCTGTCAGTGCATCACGTAACTACTAGATAGATTGAAATGCGGTTGACACTGTTGGATAGCTTAGGTAACGACTTAAAATCTGGTGTACCTTATTTTTATCTCAATACGATAAGTAGAAGCCGAGCAAGAGAAAAACAAACTGCGGTCTAACAAACTTTGAAGATAAAGTACCTACTTTGTTATACACACACACACAAAAAAGGCTCTTTTAGTACTGGAATAACACATAGATTACTTTTAACCCAGAGAAATTACCATGCGGGCAAAGCCGCAGGCACAGCTAGCAATATTTTCAAAAATCTATAACTTGATCTACACGAACTACGTATTTAGTTTGTAGCTCAAGTTTTATCTGAAAATAAGAACCTCAAAAGGACGACTGCGGGGGTCGTCTTTATTATCAAAAAAATAAACACTTTCGTGAGTTTTTAACGTTTTAGTAGTGTTTGATATTTTTAACCCCCGAACGCGAAATAAAGGATGTTATAAATGAAGGGTGTGATGGTTATATCAGTGAGGGTGTATGTATGTATGTGTGTGTGTCTGTCTGTGGCATCGAAGCTCCCAGAAGAGTTGCGGGTTTTTTCTGTCTGAAATCCGATGTGATGGAGATGGTTTCTAGCTTTATTGGAGAGGTAGAAATCGTAGCTCCCAAATAAATGGACTGATTTTGATGTGGTTTTAGCTAATGTGATCGAGATGCTTCTTAGCTATAATAAGGGGTGGGAGGGGCAGTCGCAAGTAATATATATTTTTTAATCGTGCTTGTTACATTTGGAGTTCATCAACAGAACTTCTAACTAATAGGAAACGTAAAAAAAAAACTCTGTCATCACGTGTCGTGAAAATGGGAATAAAGTGAGTAAAAATCACCACAATTTTTATTTTATTTAGAGTGACAGTAGTACACTAGTGCAAGCTACAATCCAATCATACCGGGCTCGGTCCTCGGCTCCAATGAGTTTTCTATGTAATGTGCGGATTTCCATTGCTCCGTGCTTCATACCTATACGTTAAGCTGCCGGTCTCGGATGTTATTGATTGATAGCAATCTTTAAAACATATGAGAGGCCTTCGGGCAGCCTGACAAACTATGACACCAGGGGCCAGTAAAAACCTGTTACGACATGCAAGCAATTGCATGTCATTACAACAATTATCGTGGAAATACAAAATATTATCGCTTATACTTAGTACCAGTTTCGTAAACACACAGAAAGATAGTGGGTATTGTAATATTTATTGAAGCATAACAAAGCGATGACTCACCTGCTGCTACAAGTAAAACCTCTTTATACGGGCTACGTCTTCAACGCTCGTTCTCCGCCGACCGCTGTGGATGTTTATAAGGCAGTGATGCAATTTCCTACAAGCATTTTTATCGGGTGAGTCATAATGATTGCTTGGCACTTTCATCTGTTACCGAGTATTTTTAACCCCCGAACAAAGAGACGGGTGTTATAAGGTTAGGGTGTCACTGTGTCACTGTGTGTATGTCAGCCTGTGGCATCGTAGCTCCCAAACGAATGGACCGATTTATCTGTGTTTGTAAGCAGGGGTTAACTAGATGGTTGTTAGCTATAGTGGCACCCCCCACTATAGCTAACAACCATCTTGTTGGGAAATGGGGGTGAGTATCGTAGCTCCCAAACGAACGGACCGATTTCGACGCGGTTTTTACATTTGAAAACTGACGTGATCGAGATGTTTCTTAGCCATAGTGGGGGATGGGGGGTTGGGGATTATACATTTTTTAATTTGTGCTTGTTACATAATATAAATATTGATTATAGATACGAGACAATTTTTGTAAAGATTTAGCATCATTACAACAGGGTTACCATCTAGAAGTTAATAAACCATCGATCCTGGAGAGTTTCTACTCACGTCTATACTATAGGAGTTTACAACAACAGGTCTCTGGCATGCCATCTATGTATTCACATTCCACCAGCTCGTGAGTAATTTAAAGCGTTTCTTAGTGGTAGGCCTCTGACACATGAGTCCGCATGGAAAAGTATCACACTTTTGCCAGATATTCAACCGTCAAGCAGTACTTTATATATTTTTGTTTCGGTTTGAAGAGCATGTTTCCAGCGAAATTACTGAAGTCTTAGGGTGACGAGCGCAGTTCAGTGACGCCCAAGAATTTTGCGACCAAAGCACTGCAACTGTTATGGGCAGGCGTGACAATTACCATCAGGTGAGCGAGCTGCTCGGGTCATCACTCAATGGAATAATAATAAATGTTTTAGTTCCACAAAGCTATAGTGCGTTCTGCTAAGGCAATGAAATCTTTGACATCTTTCTTATTCCCTGAGAACCACATCGAATTGGAATTTTTTAAAGATTTGATCATTTTTTGGCCTTTTCGTCACTTACTGACAGGTGCGGTCAAATGAAAAATCTGTCAAAGATAAAAAAAACTTGAGTCGTAAATAACGGCGCATTGTTCTCAGCTAAGTTTTTAAAAACATGACACTCCTTATTTGGATTATTCATTACAAGTGATGAAATAACAATAGAAGACCAGGTACGCGTCACTATTTTTAGGAACACATTTTCACAAAATCAAAATTACAAGAAAGTCTAAAATCTTAACTATCAAAACTACTCACACGTAACTACTCAGCTACTCACACGTAACTACTCAGCTACTCACACGTAACTACTCAGCTACTCACACGTAACTACTCAGCTACTCACACGTAACTACTCAGCTACTCACACGTAACTACTCAGCTTCGCCGCACTGATTGTAGAAAAAGTGGTCAAGTGCATGTTTGACAGGCATTAGAAGAGTTCTGTATCCAGGACCCTAAGCTACCCATGTATGAAAGCCGCATTGCAATCGGTCCAGTAGTTTTAACGTTATACGCCAACAAAGTTGTTTTTATGCTTGGATTATGTCTGAGCACTATGGATATTATAAAGAGTTGACGCGGGCATAAATGCGTTATGTTGGTCGGACATATTTAGTAAACCCTATATAACCGTGATAATTTTGTAAGTTAATTCGTATTATGCGCTAGTACTGTCTTTTTAGTACTGTACTTGGTAGAGTTAGATGAAAGATGGGACATGCAACTCAAGCAAACAGGTCACTTTATAGCCAAATATTTCGTAAACGGGACCAAATAATAAGAAATAAAACCGTTTAAGAATAATAATAATAATAAAAATGTTATTTTGTAAACAACGACTAAAAATAATCAAATAATTACAATTGAGCCAGAACAGTATAATTTTTCGAAATTACCAACGTAATAATAATACAAAAATACAACATCAGATATGAAAGAGTTTATTGAAGGCGGTGCCTAACCGAGCCATAATTATTAATATGGTTGAGCTTACTCAAAAATATAATGACGTCTTAAACGGCTTGACGTGCTTTATAAAATAATAAGTTTTTAATATACATATATATAATATATATATATATATATATAATCACAAAATAATATACGGGGGTTATATATATTTTTGATATGTACATGTGCATTATTATAACGTTGGCATTTTCGAAAAAGTGATACTGTTCTGGCACAATTGTAATTATTTTATTCATTTTAGTGGATGTAAAAAAAAACATTTTTATTATGAAGTCGTTCTTATTTTTTGTTGGAAATATATATTATTTTTTGATTTGAATGGCAAGCAAACATCGAAAACAGTAGAAACTCACTCACTTTAGACTCAAAGCGTTGGTAAGCTAAAACCAAGTATGAATAAACCTACTTATATAACAACTGAATTAGATTTGACCATAATTATTTAATTATTTATGATATCACTGGAATGAAATGGAACTCTTTAAAAAATAGTTAGAAATCTCATAGATATGAGGAAACATAAACACAAAACAAATGGATTTAGAAGTTGTAAATTCTGTAATGATGTTTGTGTCCTTTTTTAAAGTAATATTTTATGAGACACCACCAGTACCACTTAAGACCTGAGAACTCATCGAGACCAATCAATTAAGCCTAAACTCGAAAGGCTTTCATCATTTGATGGTTGGGTAATGGGTTCCTATGACTCTATCTCAATCATCAGACCCTCGATACCTCATTAGATTAGAGATTTCATGAAGAAAACCCAACAAAACCAAACTCGAAGGGGTTCCATTATTTGATTGTTTAGTTCATATGACTACCTTCCGGCAGCATCATCACCCTGGGTACCACATAAAACCAGAGAATTCATCATGACAAACGAAATGAGCCAAAAATCGAAAAGGTTCTATCATTTTGTTGTTGAATTCCTATGACTACCTTCTGGCTCCATCATCAGACCCTGGATACAACATATTACCAGAGAACTCATCACAACAATCCAAATAAGCCCAAACTCGAACGGGTTCCATAATTTTGTTGATGAGTTCCTGTGACTACCTTACGGCTCCATTATCAGACCCTGGATACCACGTAAAACCAAAGATCTCATCAAGACAAACCAAATGAGCCAAAACTCGAAGGGACTCCATCATCCGATTTTGTAGTTCCTTTGACTACTGCTACTACTACTGTAGTTTTTTAATTGTTATCAGAACTACACCCACGTGCAAAACTTCAGCATATTGGACATCCATAAATTGTTCAAAATTGATTTGCAATCCAGTCCTAAACATTATAACAAATTGAATTAAATTAAAGCTAGTTTAAAGCTACTAAACCAGTTTTGATGAAATTTATACAGTACCACACTAGAGGTCTTCTTACTCAAGTAAAAACAATCATCTTAATCGGTTCAGAAATCCCAAGATATTAGAGAACATAAACTATAAAACAAATAGATTTTCTAATAAAACTACTGAACCAATTTTGATGAAGTTAATATGGGACTACACAAAAAGTTTACCCCTTTGAATAAAAAAATAACCATCTTAATCAGTTAAGAAATCTTAGAGATAAACACAAATTCAAGGCAATATAAACACAAAATCGAATGAATTTACTCAAAATACTATTTATTTTCGAAAAACTGCTGAACCAATTTTGATACAATTTTTATGGGGCCATTTGAATAGCCTTTCAAACAAAAAAATAATTTTCATAATCGGCCCGCAATTGACGGAGATACAGACCAACAAATATAAAAAAAAAAATTACGTACAGTCGAACATATGAGTATAACCGTCTCCTTTTCTGAAGTCGCTTAAAAAGGTCAAAGAATCCTTATAATTTTAAAATACATGTTCAACGACGTAATTTCCTACTCGAAGGGGTACAAAAAATTACTGTTTCCACTTTAAGATAAAGTCAGACGAAAAAATATATTTTTTCCTTACTTTTTTTAAACGCCTGTGTAGATAGTGGTATATAGAAATTTTGAGAGAGGTATATGTTTTTTATTGTATTTATTGGTAGATTTCATTTCTTGGTTAGGAACTCAATATCTCTTGGGTTGTTTATATATTTGATTTTATATTTTTTTCCATTTATGATTAGTTTGACTAAAAGTTTGGCGGAAGCAAGTTACGTTGTTCTTCGTTCAATTTAAATATGGATTTCCGCAAAGTAACGCCTGAGTCTATCAACCTGTGTAGCGTTAATAAATATATATATGGTTACAAAGCCTGATACTATACACCTTTTTTTTTTAGTAAACTTTGTAGCGTTAATGGAATGGACAGACGGACTGACAGACGGACATGGCGAAACCATAGGACTTCTTTGTTTGACTAAAGAACCCTAAAAGGCGACCCGAGCACTCTGCATATTTATACCCAGTGCAGCATGGTGGCGTGCCAAGGATGCGTTTCCTTCAAGGTACTCAGACACAAACATTCATGACATTGAATCATTAACAATAGTTAAAGTTATCGACAATTCTTTACTAAATAGGGATATTTTATAACATTTAGATATTTATTTTAGTTAACATACTCTTTCTGTGTTTGTTGTTTTAATATACCGAAATAATTGTTTGGTTAAATTTAAAATGACTAAAGTAATAAAGCATTACTAGTTGTGCCCGCATATTCATTTTTTGTGGGCTAAAAGTTATCTGTGTTATTCCAGGACCAAAAGTACAACTTATCCTATATAGTACAAAACACCAAATTTCTTTCAGTAGTCCGGTCAATTTAGACATTCGAAGTTACATAAAGTCCCAACAAGCTGAATTTCTGTGAAGTTGTTCAAAACATAATTACAAACAATGTCTAGAAGTTCCCCATCATTCCCCTGTAAGGAAAAAATTTAATTCAAGGTCAAAGGTCAAAAAAATGAGTTTTTCGCGATTTTCAGCAAAACAGTAAGTTTTATCATAAAAGTACCTCAGACAAAAATTGTAGATCATAAAATTATCTATAAAAAATGTATTAATACTTTTTTTCTTACGAGCCACCGTTTCTGAGATATAACGATTCTAAAAGTTATAAAAGTTGTTATCGTCATAATATGCACACGTTTCCACGCCACCTATGAGGTAGTGTACTTAGCGCGTTTTTGTAACTTTTAGAATCGTTATATCTCAGAAACGGTGGCTCGTAAGAAAAAAAGTATTGATATTTTTTTTATAGATAATTTTATGATCTACAATTTTTGTCTGAGGTACTTTTATGATAAAACTTACCGTTTTGCTGAAAATCGCGAAAAACTAATTTTTTGGACCTTTGACCTTGAATTAAATTTTTTCCTTACAGGGGAATGATGGGGAACTTCTAGACATTGTTTGTAATTATGTTTTGAACAACTTCACAAAAATTCAGCTTGTTGGGACTTTATGTAACTTCACTCTCATTTTTTGGTCTAAATTGACCGGACTACAGCCGTCATATAGCTTTTGTCGATTGCTCGTCTTCTTCTCATTGGATTGAGATACCTAGTACCCCAGTTTGTAAGTCAAAACTTAAGCTATCGAAATTGGTCCAGTAATTTTTACGTAGGTATAACCTGAACAAATCTGGTGACAAGCAGATAGAGAAGATTAAAAAAAAAACTTATTTAGTAGCTTATTTTACCGTACCTTGGAGTTTTTTTTTTCATCTACAGCTACTCGTAGCTGCCTATTTAATTTTAACTCCCGCTGGTGAGATTCATCAGCACGTTCACCGCTGGTTTTGGTTAGTGCCAATTCGTGATAGTGGATGAAGCGTTTGCCTTCACTTAAATTTAAATATAATTTTATACTTAGTAAAGTCACTGTCTCGTTCTTACATTGTGCTAATGCGCTCCTTCGACCTCGGCTACATACATTTTCATTGATTTCATAGTGGGTTTCTTCGTTTTGAGGTAAAATGCCTGATATGGTGGTGATGAACATGTTCTATTTCGATACAAAACTAAAGTTTCGTGTCAAATAAAGGCGGCACTTACAGAGTAGTATAAGTACATAGATGTCACTTCGAAGCAGTGGACTCATGTTTGGGGACAAATGTTTGAACACATACGAATACAAGGATAAACCAAAAACATGTCTTGAACTGTATTGGAGTTATAAAGGTTATAAAGGTGTTTTTTTTATAGGTATAGAACTTTGAAATGGAATAAAACAAAGATGATTTTTTGAATTGACATGAAATTTACTGTATTCGAAAGATAATCTTCTGGCATTATAATTTAAATATGACTTCTGGCATATGACCACCACGGCTGGCTCGGACGTAGTCCAATCTGGAGGTCCAATTTTCGATGACCTTTTCCAATATTTGTGGCCGTATATCGGCAATAACGCGGTGAATGTTGTCCTCCAAGTTGACAATCGTTTCGGGCTTATCGGCGTAGACTAGCGACTTTACATATCCCCAGAGAAAATAGTCAAGCGGCGTTAAATCGCAGGATCTTGGAGGCCAATTCACGGGTCCGAAACGTGAAACTATGCGGTTACCAAACGTTTCTTTCAATAAATCAATTGTGGCGCGAGCTGTATGACATGTCTTGCTGAAACCACAGCTCCTGCACATTATGATTATTCTGTTAATGGACGAAAAAGTCAGTAATCATGGCTATATAGCGATCACCATTGACTGTGACGTTCTGGCCAGCATCGTTTTTAAAGAAGTACGGACCAATTATTCCACCAGACCATAAAGCACACCAAACAGTCAGTTTTTCAGGATGTAACGGTGTCTCAACATAAGCTTGAGGATTATCATCACTCCAAATACGGCATTTTTGTTCATTGACGTATCCATTTAACCAAAAGTGAGCTTCATCGCTAAAAAAAATTCGCTTATGAAAATCAGGATCAACGGCAATTTGGTTTTGCGCCCATTCACCGAATCTACGCCTTGCTAGGTGATCGTGTGGCTTCAATTCTTGCACGAGTTGGATTTTGTAAGCACGAAAACCAATATCTTTCCGCAAAATCTTCCATAAAGTGGATGGACACATGTCCAACTCCTGTGCAAGATGGCGGATAGACTGATTCGGGTCTTCCTCTACGCTACGCTCTACAGCAGCAATGACCAAAGAGTATATAAATACTAGCAATGACTTCTTCTGTACGCACTGTACGACGTCTTTGTGGATGCGTATTATCATTTAAGAGTAAACGTGGTGCGAAAAAGTTCCATAGTTAATCGAATTAATTGCTCTGATGGACGATTATGTTGACCGTAAAATGGACGTAGTGCGCGATACGTATTTCGAACAGAACCATGACTTTCAAAATAAATTTGCACAATTTGGAAGCGTTGTTCAGGCGTCAGTCTATTCATGTTGAAATGCCAAACCAAACTAAACATAAATCTCTTGACAGCTGACAAAATGGCCACCAGTTAAAAAAGAGTTGCCAACTTAAATTTCTATACCTTTAATAAAAACACCCGTTACATTCGGTTATTGCTCTTGCACTCAATAGACTCACTCACGTATTCGCAGTCTCATTTGCTTATATTTTCACTGAAAATCTTACATATGCATTTTGTAGAATAGTAAAATGCTACTTTTTGCCCGCGACTTTAAAAAAGCCTTGTGGTATTTATTCCCGCGAATTTATCCGAAACAATAAATAAGTCCAAATATACTTAATCAATGCAGAAAATTCGATTGATACCTCGCTTGTCGAAATCGGACTAATAAGGGCGACGCTTTTTTCCACATACATACAAAGACTGTTAAACTCATTTCCCTTCCCTTGCTTCGTCGTAGTCGGGTAAAAAGCCTGATTGTTATTTTTGTCCTCAACATCGTCCGCGTAGGTATACTTGAATACGCCTACTGATTACTTTTTTCTAGTAATTTATATATAACTTTTATAGAGTTCCATACGTCCAAGTTAAAATAAAATAAGTTTTTTTATATTGTACTTTTTATGTGTACTAAAAGTAAAAAAAATAAAAGAAAATCGTGAGACGAGACGAATTTCTATTACGCAGAATAGGCTTTAACGATTTTACTTTATTTTTAGTAGATACATAAAATATGGCTTAATTAAAAAAACTTCCAGTCAACCTTTGGATGGAAATAAATAATGGATTGAGAGAGGATGGCGGTGTAAACAATTAAAACATATATGAATATTTAAGAAATAATTTATAAAAATAAATAAACATATACTCGTAACATACATTCCATTAAATACAAATACACATACTATAATAAAATTAAACAAATATAAATGAAAATAATAATATATATATTCCAACACATAGATGCCTCTAAAATTTAAGGAGATTCTAGTTACAATGACTGAGAAAGATAAAAACTTTTAACTAGCTTTTTAAATATTGCAAGTGACGGAGCCTGTCTGATGTAAGAAACAAGAATAAACTTTAATGAAACTTATTCTCCAGTATTAAGGTATACAACTTTAAGACTATTAATAGCTTTAAGTGCACAACTTAATATATCAATGAATTACTTTGATTTTCCTACAGCTTATGAATGGATTTTTTGGTGATAATGTGTATATGGATATACCAGAATGTTAACATTTTGATGATGTAGAAATATAGTTTTAAAATTAAAAATGGTAATTATGGACTGTCTCAGTTAAAGTTACACCATTATCACGATAATGTCACGAATCCCAAATTATCCCATGTTCCATATTATCTTCTAAAGTTGCAGGACGCAGTCGTAAACAGTCAGCCAGAGCTTGGTGTACTAGAGTAGAAGAAAGCTTGATATAAATGGGCTATCAAAAATCAAAATATGAACCTTGTCTCTTACTAAAATGTTATAATGATGTAAAGGTTTTTGTTGCGTTATTTGTAGATGATTTCTTTATATTCTACAATTGTAAATATACTTATGAATAGTTTCAATATTAACTAATTTTTTAATTTAAAATCAAAGATTTAGGTCAGCTAAAACAGTGTCTAGGAGTGCGAAAAAATGTTCATAAAGACTGAATTACTGTTGATCAAGAGCAATTTGTGAACACTATTTTGAAAAAGTTCAATATGCTTGACTGTTCACCGTGTGATACTCCTATGGAGGTTAATAAGAAATTAGATAAATATGAAAATACCAAATTTCAAAGAAATTTTCTTTATTAGCAGTTAATAGGAAGCTTTATGTACTTACAAGGCCAGATATTTTTTATAGTGTAAGTTTCCTGAGCCAATATGACAACTGATTTGATGAAACGCACTGGAAACATTTAAAAAGATTGTTAAATATTTAAATAAAACAAAAAGTTATTGTTTAATCTATAAAAATAATGGATGTAACATACATTATCCATGTATGTTACATCCATTATTTTGCTGCATTGATGCATGTTTTGGATCATGCTCAATAAGTAAACGTTCATATTACTTCATATACAGGATATTGCTTAATAATGTCTGATTGTGTAATTTCTTATGAATCTAAAAAGAAAATAGCTGTAGCTATGAGGGTCAGAGTATGTTATGATGGCCTTATCCAAAGCTTGTAAAGAAGCTATTTACGTAAAGAACTTACTGACTGATTTTACACAAATAAAAACTTAAGAGCAATTTCGTACACTAAATACTTTATTTACACAAACATAACCTAACAACAATTCCCTACCACCGTAGTAATATTAGGTACTAGTTTTCCCGCCCGTGACTTCGTACGCACCGACTACTGTTTATCGCGAAAAAAAGCATCCTATTTTCTTCTATGATATTCTAAACCAATGCAAAAGTAGGTATAGCATCACTCTTGATGTTTTTTGACAGACTTGTTATTTCGTTTCTATAGACCATTCTGTGATGGCAACCGTTACTTACAGTAAGTAATCAACATTTTCCAGTTTTCCCGTGGATACTTACAATTTAACGGGATAAAAAGTAGCCTATGTTTTATTCCAGAGTATAAGCTATCTCCATTCTAAATTTCATCAAAATCCGTCCAGCCGTTATCGCATGAAAGCTCCCCACAACAAACAAACAGACAATGTTTCACTTTTATATATCGGTATATATTGGTAAAAAGTTTAACACCAGTAAGAATAATTCAACCTCCTTTGATTTAAAAAACCGGGTGGGAAGTAACCGTAATTCAACCTTCATGAGTTTAAAAACCAGATGTCAACGCCACGTCTAGAATTTTTGAAACAGGTTATTAATTCATGTATCTGTTCTGTGATTTCGTTTCCATGGCAACGTCTATACACAAAGTAATCCAGATTTTTGAAACTTTTTATCACTTTGGTTTATATTATTGCAATTTTAGAAAAAAACTCGAATTTTTTGAAAAATATAATACTGCTCGTGTTACTTTCTGATAATTTAGCTTTCTATAGGTGAAATATTTTTTAAATCAGATCTGTATTTTTTGAGTTTATCCATTACAAACAAACAAACTAACAAACAAACAAACAAACAATCAAATCTTTCCTCTTTATAATATTAGTGTAGATGTAGATAACATGGTTAATCTCTCAATATTGTGAGATAATGTATTCATCTTACTCTACAAGCGATTTCAACTCGCGCTTGTCCGGTTTTTTAGTTAACTTACAAACTACATTCAACAAGCATTCAGCCATCAACACCTCAAAGTATTTTCCGACATACGATGCACTACCAGAAAATAAAAATTCACCATGATATTACTGACACGTGTTGCAAAATCTAATAAAACTAGGGTAAGTATATGCATCAAACAACATTTACAATTAATCACTTTTTGAATAAAACTGAGACGTTCTGGCGTCTTTTTAATAAAAATAATGTTCAGCGTTTATTACCCGACAACGTAGTTTGAGACGTTATTATCAAAGTTTTCTCAATCCAGCCTTCCTACGAAAACATTTACTTATAACATATAACTTATAACGTAACTTAAGTTATAACATTTTAATGACTAGCTACTAATGGCGTTAGAGGAAGGTTCTGGAACATTCTGTTGAATTTAGCAACATAAAACTTTGTGTCTACGAGTAGGTCAAACTCGTAGTTGCAGAGTTAGTAATAAATTCAAAATAGTTATTTACTACCTAAATTAATGAAATTAAACTAATAGTTTAAAATCTAGGGAATTACTCAGATCACATCTTTACAAAATACATAAGTTTTTAGGTGCGATTGGACTTACAATCTAAGCTCATTTGATGTTATAATGAATTTGTATGGATCCGACACCCGCCATACTGAGCATGAGCTATAAACAGATACTGTGACATTAAACGGTACTTAACACGGATTATCTAATTGGCAGCAGTAACAGTAACCGGCAACGGTATTAGCAGTAACTGTTGTCGGCACTAATGCTTCGGGAACGAGTACGGCGTGGCACTAAAGAACACGTTAATTGTTTGTCTTGTTCCGCTCATGCGAGTGGCTCAAATTAAATTCTGCAGCTTGATTCTACGGCTAATACTTATATAATCAGATGATGAACCATAATTATTTAATAAATCACGAATGCAAATTTATTCCAATCCTAAATTTCATTTTTATTCCTGCCTGCACGATACGTTTCGGTATAATTTTAGTCTAATCTATACTCATAATAAAGCAGTAAGTAACAAAAAAGTCTGTGTAATAAAGATGATAAAAAAGAATGGTCTATGGAATTAAAATAAGCTACTGAACAAGTTTTTTTTTTTAATTGTTTCTTGTTTTTGTTCTGTTTGCGTGACTTAAAATCTAATCAATTTTGCATCTCAATCTGATAAGTAGAAGCTGATTAATAGAATGGATAAAAAAACTGTTCGACGGCTGAATGACATTTGGTATACTGTTCTCTGAACTTTTGGTCTTGAAATAACAAAAAGGATACTTCTTTCTTAGAAATAAGTTAAAATAAAAACATTTAAATTTAAAACAAAGCTTTTATGCAGTAGCCATGTCGTGTCACGAGAACCAATCGTTTGTGCCAAATTTCAACCCATAGCTTCATTGGAAAAATATTGGTGAAATATTGATTGCAAAATTCCAGGATATGAGACAAGTGAAATTATATAAAAGCTTTTGAAATATCCACGCGGGGAATGCCACGGGCATAAACTTGTATGTTTATAACTAGCTGTGCCCTGCAATTTAACTTGGGTGTATTGATGATGATGATGATGAAGTTATTCTAGCAGCTAACGTATGAAATGTTACTCTGGACCCTTATTCGTTGTGACCATCCTGCCACGTACCACGCTGCTTCAAGTTATCTGGGTCGTGAATTATCGTATTTTGCCGAACGATACAACGCGAAGCGTTACGTGTGTGAATGGTTATAGCAAATATAGAGAATAATCGTGATTTCAGAAACGAAACATGTTATGTTATGACGTTAAATCGCACCGATACTTACGGGTCATAATTATCAGCCCGCATCTGTCCAATGCTAGACAAAGGCCTCTCCCAAAGCACGCAACTGAGCCCGATTTTTGGCTCTTCTTTCCCAACCACCACCAGCCATTTCACGTATGTCACCACTCCACCTAGCTGGAGGGCGTCCTACATTACGTTTGGCGAGTCGCGGTCTCTAACAACACGTCTACCCCACCGGTTATCAGTCCTTCGGCAAATATGACTAGCCCACTGCCTCTTCAGCTTGCTAATCCATGCTAATATTGGCTATGTCGATAACTTTGGTTCTCTGTCGGATCACCTCGTTCCGAATTTGATCTCTCAAAGAAACTCCGAGCATAGCCATTTCTATAGCACGCTGAGCGACTTTGTATTGGTGAACTAGTCATACCGTGAGAGTCCAGGTCTCCGTAAGTCATAACAGGTACATAACAGGGCGCAGCTAGAATCAGATAAAATGCTGCACTGTGCACGAGTGTAGTGTAATTATTACTCTGTACAAATATCCAGTGAGTTTTACCTCAACTTACTGCAAGACGAAATCGCTCTTACCCAACAATCGAACTTCAAACCATTCATTCAATTTTTATTCCAACAGCAAAGCAGGCCATTAAAATTGAAATAAACCATGAAGTTACAGAATACTGGGACACCGAGAACCGGTCTAATTTCATAATACTACAAAATAATTTAATATATTACAAGCATAATAATTTAGAAATAAACATATTTTTTGTCACAGACAACAGTCATCTCCCTACCCTTATCCCACTTTTATGTTGGCTCGGTACAATGTGTACTTTTATCAAAAACAACAGTGTGTTTTATTATTATTCGGACAGGTAAATAAAAACTTCGCAAGAAAATGAGCATGTGCAAGAATCTCAAAACAAACTCGTTTGGCATGCATCAACCCACATTGGACTAGTATAGCGTAGTGAATTGCATTTTTAGTCTTCCCTGAGAAGGCCTATGTAGTGGAAATGAAAATAGGCTGATCAATATTATATCATTTGTAAGTTTACTTGTTACTGTCACTTTGTGCCAACCTCATTCGCTGTTTTCTAGGCACTTTTCGTAAAAAATTGTATATAAATAGGCACGCTGGAGCATATTTACATAATTGTGGCGAGGGTGCGTGGTGATACGTAACGTGAAACTGTGCCTGTTTGGTAGCACGGTAGGGTTGGCCGATTTCGTAACTCAAACCCGGAATTCACGTTCCCGCAATGTTTTCTTAGCGAAACTGCACTGCAAAACGGCTCTACAGTCATGTACAAATTTTTCACGCATTTGGCTGCCGTGCCGCGCCACTCCGTCGCAATCCAGCTCCGGCTCGTATAAGTTAAATTTTCGAAGAATTTAGAACTTGATACTAAATCATGTCGTGCAGTATTAACACGGCCATTTGCAAGAAGATTTTAGTTTGATTATTATCGTTTGTCGCACGCTACGACGCGGTGCAACGATAATATGAGCCATGCCTACATAGTTCAAAATCTTCTAGAACCACTATGGCCAGGGGTACGGTGGTATCTCTGAAGGTATCTCTTGAAATGAAACAATAAAACACGTCAAAAATAAAAATGAATAAAAACTTTTCCCGGAAAATTGAGACACTCAAGTGCACAGCACTAGTACGGCATGGCGCGCTGTCGTTTGGCGCAGCCGTGCGCGATCATCGCTGAATTATGTACTCAATTGAGGATTTACTGCAAAAAACGCGTTAATTTTTTGCGTGGGAAATAAGGTGCTTACGGTATGCAAATCAGAAGTGGCTGTTGACGCCGTGATACACGAGGAAACCCCGGAAATTAATACGTGCCTGCGTGTGTGAGTGCGTGTGTGTGTGTAGGTGTGGTACTTTGCTTCAACGGTTCTGATGTATATGTCAGTGAACTTAGCAGATCATTTTCCAGCAGATCAAAAATAAATGAGAGTTATTTTCGCATGCAGCTGAGTTCTATAGTTCCTGATACTTTTTAGGAATAGTTCTGGCATTTTTACCTAAAAAAAAGTCAATTGACAAAATGATCTGCTAACTTCCCATAGCAGATTATTTGTCAGCAAATCAAAAATAAATGAGAGTTCTTGTCGCATGCAGCTGAGTTCTGCAGTTCCTGATACTTTATATGAATAGTTCTGGTAATTTTTCCTAAAAAAAGTCAATTGTCAAAATGATCTGCTAACTTCCCGTAGCAGATCCTTTGTCAGCAAATCAAAAATAAATGAGAGTTCTTCTCTCATGCAGCTGAGTTCTATAGTACTTGATACTTTTAAGGAATAGTTCTGGTGACAAATGGTCTGCTACGGGAAGTTAGCAGATCATTTTGTCAATTTTATTTTTTTAGGTAAAAACACCAGAACTATTCCTAAAAAGTATCAGGAACTATAGAACTCAGCTGCATGCGAAAAGAATTCTCATTTATTTTTGATCTGCTGGACAATGATCTGCTAAGTTCACTGACATCTTGTGTATTCATGATTCATTTTCATCCTTTTAATGTCCTGAGTTTAAAATTTAACATTGTGCAAGATTTTCATGATCATGTTTACTTTTAGACACTTGGCATTTGCAGGCAACATACTCTTAAATAAAACATGCATTTAAAGTATAGTTGCTTACTAGAAGTATATTAACCACAGGTTTATTTTATTTACATTTTTTCAACGACACTTTAAAATTTTGTTTGTAAAGTTACTGTTTGAACAATATCATCTATTTTATGTTGATATAATTATTTCAAATTCATTTCGATTTTAAAGTCAAAAACCGAGAAACCACAAACTCCGAACTACAAATGCGAAACCTTCCAAAAGCATTAAGTTGTTTGTACATTACCAACTAAATGTGCAATGTTCTAAAGCAGGATATGTCGGAATCTCTAAATACGGTGGTGGCTCGCAGTATGCGGTTTATTTAAGTGTAAAAGTTGCACCATTTGCTACATTTGCAAAATGAATGGTTTGTTAAAAAAAAACGGTGCACCATCGCCCAGTTCAGGGCAAACCAATAGCTAATTTTTTACTTCATATTGCTTCACAGCCGTATGAACTAAAATAAAAATAAAACTCTGACACTAGAGGCCAGCACTACCTCATACGACAAATAAACTTCCGTACGAGTTAGTGCTGGCCTCTGTTGCTAGACTTTATCAGAACGCCCTATCTCTGACATGATTTTACGACTGTTGTTATTAAATTAATAAACTAGTGGCTCTGTGAGCTGTAGACCTCGCGAGTACAAACTTTTTGCAAATAATCTAGCGGTGCACAGTAGCGCCACCTAATTATTTTATTGTAAAACTTACATTAATAATTTATTAATTAAAATTAATTAATGGTGCTCCATCAATCCCTACCTAGTAGGTGAAGGGCTGATTCCACGGGTAGAAACCTAAAAGTGAGCAATTTATTGCAAGGAGCTATTCTGCTCATCACGCCAAATATGCTCATCAAATCTTCACCAAACTTTTATGTGACCAATTTAAAGTTACTACCTTTCAAATAAAATAACTACCATCGAAATTGGATCTAATAAGGCAGATATATTTAGTAGCCTCCTTTTTACCTCTTTTTGGGGGAAGTAATCAAAAATCCCAGAAAATGATAATATACTAAAAATCCGTTTAACCTGTGTTCCAAGTTTCGTCTAGATAGGTTGAGAAATGCGACCTATAGAGGAGAATGGCCGGAGATCCGGACAGAGATCTCCGGACATACGAAAGCATTTTTGCCCAAACTGAAACGGATACACTTCGCTCGCGCTTCGCCCTCGCTCCGTCAAACAGCTTTATGTAATCTCCGAAGCACGGAGCGATGGAAATCCTCACATAATTTAGAAAAGTTGTTAGTGCGGAGGTGAGAATCGAGCTCGGTATCAGCTACCATATTTTTAAATGTTTGATTAAAATTGTACCTGTCTTTTAAAAATATCCGTCATCTTTCAGTCTTTCGCTTACTGATGAGCGTCGTGGTTAACCAGACAAAGCTTCTTCTTATTATTTTTAATATAAATATATTCTGGACAATTCACCTGATTTACCTAGCCACAAATTAGGATACGTTCTATGGGAACTATAAGACATCGGAGAAACATACATAGCTACGAAAATTACATCCATGACTTGGAAACACATTTCTGCACATCACACAAATGATTGCACCTTGCAGGATTTGAACCCGCGAACGTTGGTTGACTTCGCAGTCAGGGTCGGCCAACCTGTCATCGATGATTGTCCACCAGTAATTGCGGTCAGCAGCGCAGGGCTTCGGTAATATTGGTGTCCAGCTGTTTGGCTAAAAATGACTATACATGGTTCCCTATTTCAACTATGTAGTGTTAAGAGTGTCAGAATGACATGAAGAAGCTCAGAGGTTCCTTGTTTGACTACGGAATCCTAAAACACTTCGTATTGTAACAAAAGTGCCTAAGTTTATCTTTCCTTTCAAGCAAATCCCAAAAACCTTGTAACCGCGGCCCTTACAAGTTATTCAAGTAGTTTTCAAATGGAGTTTTTATGACGCGCAAAAAGTAAGAAAAGGTTTTTCAAAATGATAATGCTATCGTTGAAGTGTCAACTTCTTTCCGTTGTTACTTTTAAGACAGCCTAAGGCAAAGGATGTAGCAATTTTAAAATGTTAACAGCCAAATATAATAGGCACTTCCATCGTCTAACATCATTATCTGGCTATTACGTTCTCAGTTCACACTTAAAGGATACCCTTGCACGAAAGTAATGCTCGATGATGCGCCTTTAAAGCTACAGTCATTTCGCTGCCGCTTATGACTCGACACCACCCACACGTCACCCGCTCGTGGATGATTTATGTCCCCTCCCAGACGTGAGTTATAGTCGCAGTGAACTTTCTTCGTTATTGCTCTATCGCCGCGCCGGCGATTCTCTTTCATTACTGACTCGGCAGCAATTTGGCACACTTTGCGAAATCTACCTTTCAGACTTTTGATGTCATGTGGTGTTTTTGTTATGCAAGTTGCTTAATTTTACGGTTGCAGGTCGTTTCTAGGACGCAGAGTCAAAAAACTATTAGTTCCGTCAGTATGAAATTCATATTGACTGAGTTCAGTCTCTAATCCTATGTCTAAGTAATATACAGTAGTCCCAAACTAAGAAAGAACTTAGTTGATTTCTATTGTTAATTTCCATAAGGACAAGTTGAATGTGGAATGTGGTTGGAAATCAAACAAAGTTAATTTATTATAAATTATTATAAAGTCAAATTGTTAAACTTTAGGAAAATTCGAACACTAGCTGCGCCCGCGGCTTTGCCTTTGGCTTTGGAAAAATAAGGCTCGAGGACAATGGGGTGACCGTATGTAACGAATAAAATAGAATAAATCACCCAATAGGAGAGCTTCGCTGGTTTTGGGAAAACTATATAAACCCATACTGCTGAGATTTTTTGTGCATTCGTCAGTTCCCGTTCGCAGTAGCCGTTGAAAACAAGAAGCTTTCCTACAAGTGACCAATATTAATTAACAATAGTAGTACCACAAATTATTTTTAGGCTCCGATAGCCAACCTTTGTAACCGGGATATCAAAACTAATATTCTAAATACTATCCTTGTTTTATAAAGTTGTAAAATATACAATTGAAAGTGTTAACAAGTGCGTTTCGTTTCATCCTCTCAAAAATACTCATTTTCTCTGCAACTGGGACCCTGCACCTACGCGAGAGTCTGCAAAAGTATCATTTTTATTGACCGAGCGAAGCGTCTCTGTTTCAGCTTGGGCAAACATTATTTCATATGACTGGATGTCTGTCCGGCTGTTTTCCTCTACGGTTGCATTTCTCAACCGATCTAGACAAAACTTGGACTACATATTTAAAAAAAAATATGTCATGGATTATTGATTGGGGGGTACTTCCCCCAAGTAATTCCCCCAAAAAAGGGTAAAAAGGGGGCTACTAAATATCTCTGTTAAGTTTAGGGTGTGTACCACTGAGTGTGTGTGTGCGTGCGTGCGTGCGTGCGTGCGTGCGTGCGTGCGTGCGTGCGTGCGTGTGCGTGTGTGTGTGTGTGTGTGTGTGTGTGTGTGTGTGTGTGTGTGTATTTACGGCTTTAACATTATGCGGACTTTACCGTGACAGGAACCACGATTGTGCGGATTTACCCGGTTGTGCGGATGTCCGCATAATAATTTGACGAGGTCTCAAATATATCTTTGAATTCGTCGCGATGAAATTGGTTGACTGGTGAAATCTTAGCAAAATATGAAAAATGACCGCATATTAGGGATATTTGACAACTTTAGTTAACACCCGTTAGTGTTTTAGTTCAGTGTGTAACCACCACGTGGCACCACCAGTCCTAGTTGTGTAAGAGTTAGTAAGTTATTATAATGAGAACCTCGAGGTGTGTATGTAAGTGTGCAATTGATTATGCGCTCGCCCTATGTTAAAATATGTATGTGATGTAAAATGCGGACCTTGTCCTGTGTATGTTAGTCTGCGATTGATTATGCGCTCGCCCTGTGTTAAATTACGTAGGTGATGCAAAATGCGGACTTGATTCTGTGTAATTAAAATACGTACGTTTCATCATAAAATGCGTCTTTACGTTGGAGCGTATGCTCTGTTGCAGTGGGATGAGCGCAGGCAGCGCGGAGAGCTACTGACAGTTCTGACAACGCCATTAGCACCGCGCGTCCATAGATTATTAAATTCATACTTTTATCTATTTGGATTTGTGTGCCAATAAAAGTACCAGTATTTACATGCTTTTAAGTTTATCTTAAATTCCTGGATTAGAACCAGAACTAAAATGCACCTGATAAACTATGAATTTTTAAAGGTAGTTTTATTAAAATATGTTTTATTTATTTTAATTAGGTAACTACTTGTCTTGAAATTGTTTTTTAGAATTCCGTACGTCCAAATAAAAACCGAACAATCATAGGATCACTGGTGTCTGTCTGTCTGTCCGTCTGTCACAATAAATGTGCTCCGAATCTACTGGACCGATTAAGTTGAAATTTGGTATACATATGAATTTATGTGACCCAAACACGGACGTTTATACGGGCACGGGCATTTATATAAATGGCGAAAACATCTCACACATACAATTTGCCGATGATATCGTCCTAATGGTGGAGTCGCTGCAAGACTTGCAAAGTATGCTGTCCAACCTAGTTGATGCTTCTGAACGCATCGGTCTCGGAGTGAACCATAGATAAGACCAAGATCATGTTTAACGATGTTATCGACCCGGAACTGATTGCAGTGAACCTCTTGAAGTTGTCCAGCAATATGTTTACCTTGCGCAAATATTGCAATTAGGTAAGAACAACTATGAGAAGAAAACAAAAGTCTTCAATCAGTGCGTCCTACCATTTATGACCTACTGAGCCGAAACGTGAACAATCACGGTCAAACTAGTCAACAAATGTTAGTTCTCTCAGCGAGCCATAGAGAGAGCTATGCTTGGAGTTTCTCTGAAGGACAAGATTGGTAATGAAGATATCCGACGGAGAACCAAGGTTAACGACATAGCTCTAAGCATAAGCAAGCTAAAGTGGTAGTGGTCACATTTCCCGAAGAACCAATAACCGTTGGAGTAGACGAGTACTCGAGTGGAGACTACGTTTAGGCAAACATAATGTAGTACGCCTTGTGGCCAGGTGGAGTGGTGACCTGCGAAAAGTGTCTGTAAGAAAATGGATGAGGAGAGCTGAAGACTCAGTAAGCTCAGTGAAGTGCAATACGAGAGGCCTACGTCTAGCAGTGGACTAAATATAGGCTGATGATGATGAAACACGGATGTTTAACGTAAATAAAATAATTTTATAAATGGGGAACACTTTTTGGGACAATGAAAAGGTAAGTGGATAAGTTATCCCAAAAACAAAAGTCAACATCCAAACTTTAAAGGACCACTACCTGGTTTATGCACCAGTTCAGTTCCGTTCAGATGATCACAACTTTACACATTTAAAAGTTGACTAGTTTTTAGATATGGCAACTTTTGTTTTTTTCGAATAATTCTTAAACCCCCCTTGATCACTAACTTGGGTGACAATTCTAAAAAAGAAGTTTTTTTATGAATTCTGTTTTCAGTGTAGTTATCCCAATTAGTTGCGGAGTATAATGTGCTATGTAAAATATTTTTTACTCAAACAATACTAGTAATGTGGTCATTATTTCGACAACCTTCTTTGGGCAAAGTCGACCTTGCCGCGCTGCTTGAATAGGCGCCAGCAAAGTTGTATGGAATTTCATTATTGTCGTGTTTTGCGGCCAGCAATTTCGTTTGAAAATCCATTATTGTCGTCTTTTGACGTAGCACTATTATTTATTCCGTGGGTTCGTTAACCCAGAAAGCGAAAAGAGAGGCATTGTAGCTCCCAGACGAATGTTTTTTTTGTTTGTTTGAAAGCTGATGTCATCGTGATTGTTGTTGTTGTTGTTTCTGTTTCTGTTTCTATTTCTGTTTCTGTTTCTGTTTCTGTTTCTGTTTCTGTTTCTGTTTCTGTTTCTGTTTCTGTTTCTGTTTCTGTTTCTGTTTCTGTTTCTGTTTCTGTTTCTGTTTCTGTTTCTGTTTCTGTTTCTTTTTCTGTTTTGTTTCGGTTTCGGTTTCTGTTTCTGTTTCTGTTTCTGTTTCGGTTTCTATTTCTGTTTCTGTTTCTGTTTCTGTTTCTGTTTCTGTTTCTGTTTCTGTTTCAGTTTCAGTTTCAGTTTCAGTTTCAGTTTCAGTTTCGGTTTCAGTTTCAGTTTCAGTTTCAGTTTCAGTTTCTGTTTGTTTCTGTTTCTGTTTCTGTTTCTGTTTCTGTTTCTTTTACTGTTACTGTTACTATTTATATTTCTGTTGTTGTGGTCGTTGTTGTTGTCGATGTCGTCGTTGTTGTTGTTGCATTGTTTGAGTAAATTCTTATTATACTAAGCTGGTTTTATTTAAATTCCTCGCATTGTTTGACTAAAGCACTATACAAGCCTTGGTCCGCAATGACTAGACTGCTGGCCACGCTATGATGGCCTCGAGCTTTGCTTAGTTAAGTTCTCGACCATCATCATCGCTGCCAGCAACGCAGTCATTACAGACCGTGGCAGTAATGTACTATAATTTTATTATGACGGTGTAATCATAAAATCTATGTCAATCTAATTTTCATCATAATCATAAATTTTATTAATAAACTACAGGGCCTATTATGTTGTACTTTATGTTTGCAAACTATTTAAAAAAATGTGCATCCTTTATCCAGATTTAAAATGGTACAGCACATGCAAGAACTTTTTTATTTAATCGTTAACTTAGACATGGCAGAAGGGTTTGTTTTTCTTAAAATAATGTGACAAATTTTTAATCCTTTTTTTAAATATGTACCAATATTCTACACCTTCAATAAACTTTTTCTTATCTTATGTTGTATTTTTGCATTATTAAAACAATGGTAATTTAGAAAAAGTCATATTGTTCTGGCTCAATCGTAATTATTTTATTATTTTTAGTGGTTGCTTAAAAAAGAACATTTTTAATATGAAGACTATTTAAATTTTTTGGAAAAGTATTTTTATTTCTTGATTTTCAGTGACCTAAGCAAACATCGGAAGAAATAAAATGATGCCAAAGAAAATAGTTAAACTCACTTTAGACACGACGTTAGTAATTTAAAACCATATAAAAGAACTGAATCAGTTTTTACGAAAACTATCTATGATTTCACTGGAATGGAACTCTTTAAAAAAATGGTTACACATCTCGTAGATATGAGAAAACATAAAAACAAATAAGTAATAGTAGAAAAAAAACAAATTTTAATAATTTTGAATTAAGAATAGCGTTTGAATATCAAAAAAATCGTGGGGTGCATGGGTCAATAGTTATAAATATTTATTGACAGATATGACAAGAAGGATTATCATTTCGATAATATCTTAAAAAGCACCCCACGCTTTTTTTAATTCAAACACCATTCTTAATTCAAAATTATTAAAATTTATTTTTTATTTTTTAGTTTGGTTTTCTATATAAAGCGTGTTTTTTAGTTTTTTTTAAATATTATTTATTTTCTACTTTTTAGTTTGGTTTATTTATAAGTGTTTTTTTTTTTTTTTTTTTTTTTCGAATTATTGCATTGTCATCGGTCTTTGACAGGTGTGCAAAATTTGAATGAAATCTGACCGTTTAATTTGGGTCAAAATAGCATCCAAAGGAGTCGGTTACATACATACAAGTGAAGCTAATATAAAGCGTATAAAAATGGATTTATAAGTTTTAAATAAGAGTATATAAAATCTTTTTTACGAGACAATATTTTAGGAGTTACCACACCAGTACCACTAAGACCTGAAAACTCATCAAGACCAATCAAATAAGCGTAAACTCGAAGGGGTTTCATAATTTTGTTGTGTAGTTCCTGTAACTTCCTTCCGGCTCCATCATCAGACCAGCTCAACAGTACCATAATATTGTATTGTCATCAGAACTACACCCGTGTGCAAAACTTCAGCTTCATTGGACTTCGTTAATTGACTTGCAAACTTGTCCCAAGCTACTTAACCAATTTATACAGTATGTCCTCTTTTCTCAAGTAAAAATAATCATCTAGTTCAGAAATCCCGAAGATATGAGAAAACATAAAAAATTAAAACAAATAGATTTTCTACTAAAAAAAACTACTAAACCAATTTTGATGAAGTTTATGTGAGACTACACTGAAATTCTACCCTAATGATTAAAATCTTGGAGATTAAGTAATATAAACACAATTTACGAAAAATCTAATTAATTTCGAAAAACTACTTAACCAATTTTGATGCAATTTATATGAGACCACCTCATGAGTATACACTTTCAAACATATAAGAATTTTCAAAATCGGTCCGTAATTGATGGATAAATCGGAAAACATACACAAAAAATAAACGATCGTGGAGTCCCTCCGCGCGGAAGAAGTGAAACTTCGTAATGTGGAAATGAAAATAGGAAGGCCTCCATGGTAGCGTTAAACGTTTAACGCAACCTTGTTGGAAGTCGCATAAGAAGTTTCACTTCAAAAACATACAATCGAACATAATTATAACTTATATCCGTCTCGGACGTTGCGTTACGGGACGGTTCGGAAAACTAGGGGGCGATTTGAATCTTGCGTTTTGTCAGTGCGTGACCAAAACAACGCGCAACATATGATTTTGAAAAATATTATTGTCATTAAGGACGATTTGTGTAAACAAATTCATCTATATTACTATAATTATTCAGAAAGTGTTATAAAGGGTCTGATTTTACAATATTATGCAAACAGTGTGTTCAGAGCGTTCGTGCCTTTTTCATAGGCGGTAGGTCCGCATAATCGGGATTTAAGGTTTTACTGTGTAATAGAACATGGCAGAATATTATACGGTCAGTGTTTGTTAAAAACTTAAATAGTAAGTACGACTTTAGAATACTGAGCGGACTGTGTGTAAAATAATACTTTCGAATAATATGGGGACAGTGTGTAAAAGAGTATGACTTTTGATTATTATGCGGTCAGTGTGTAAAAGAGTACAATTTTGATTATTATGCGGTCTGTGTGTAAATGAGTATGGCTTATGAATATTATGCGGGCATTGTGTGAAAGAGTATGACATTAGAATATTATGCAGACTTGTGTGAAGAGCGTTCGTGCCTTCTTATTATGCGGTCGGACTATGCGGTCCGACCGCATCGGGGTTTTATTATGAAAGTTCACCATTTAATATCTCTGTCCTTTTCGAGTGTATAGAAATTCTGACCAGAGAATCGTATTGGACAGAGATAGGTTACTTTTCGTACGGTATTAACACTTCGCTAAAGCAACGGGAAAGGTAGGCCCGCATAACCTGGATTTTTGTAAAGGTCCGCGTATTATTAAAGCCGCGAACAAGGGTGTGTGTGTGTGTGTGTGTGTGTGTGTGTGTGTGTGTATGTGTGTGTGTGTGTGGCATCGTAGCTCCCAAACAAATGGACCAATTTTGATGCGTTTTTTTTCTTTGAAAGCTGATGTGATCGAGATTATTCTTAGATATTTGGGGAGGGGGAGGCAGGAGGGGGGAGGTGAGAAAAAGGGGGTGAATATCGTAGCTTCCAAACAAATAGACCGATTTAGCTGTGGTTTTTTATGTATGAAAGCCTGGGTAAACGAGATAGTTCATAGCTATAATGGGGGGATGGAGGGAGGTTGTGCGAATCGTAGGTTTCTCACGAATAAAATAAATAGTAAAATAAATAATATATTCGGGAAATTTCCACACCAATTATCTAGGCCCCAAACTAGGATACCCTGTGCTATGGGCACTAGATAACGGATAAACATACATAGATAAGAATATTACATCCATGACTTGGAAACAAACATTTCTGTTCATCACACAAATGATTGCACCTTGCAGGATTCGAACCCGCGACCGTACGATTTCGTACCCAGGATCTCTAGCCACGAGACCAACCAATGGACCTATTTACCTTTAGTTTTTTTATGTTTGAAAGTTGAGGTAAACGAGATGGTTCTTAGCTATAATGGGGGAGAGGGAGAGGGGAATGGGTGGAGGGGCGGGGAATGAGGTGATGATCGTAGCTCCCAAATGAATAGACCAATTTTGATGAGGTTTTTTATGTTTGAAAACTGATGTGATCGAGATGGTTCTTAGCTATATGGAGGGGGGAGGGGTGAGAAATGGGGGGTGAGAATCATATCATTCAAGCAAATGGACCAATTTAGCTGCGGAAGCTGCTAAATTGGTTCAAATTGGTTTAAATTGGTTCAATTGGTTTAATCACGATGTTATACGAGTATATTTTTTTTATTTGTGCTTGTAATTTGAATGTTAGTAACTTTAAGTTAGTTTCATAAAAAATTGGTGAAGATCTGATGAGGATCTTAAGCGTGATGAGCAGAAAAGCTCCTCAAAATGCAATAAAGGTAGGTTTCTTCCAGTAAAATCAGCCCTTTACCTACTTGGTAGGGATTGATGGATTGGTTAATAATGTTAGTTTTACAAGAAGGTAACTACTGTGGACCGCTAGATTGTTTGCAAAAAAGTTTGTACGCGCGATTAGTATTTTTTTATTTTTTTTATGTATGTCGGTCGATATCTCCGTCAATTGCGGACAGATTTTAAAAATTCTTTTTTTGTTTGAAATGGTATACTCTTCAGGTGGTCCCATATAAATTGTATCAATATTGGTTTAGCAGGTTTTCGAGAATAAATAGTTTTGTTGAGTAAATCCATTCGATTTGGTTTTTATATTGCCTTTATTTTGTAGTAGTAGTGGTAGTAGTAGTAGTAGTAGTAGTAGTAGTAGTAGTAGTAGTAGTAGTAGTGTGACGAGGTCCAAACCTCTTTCATAATAATACTCTTTTGATATCTTAATTCTTTCATAATCCATTTCTTTTCATTTTGATAGATTCATTATTCATTCGATATTCAAATAACCTGTCTTTCTTAAAAATTGTTTTTCCGATATTGATTTTTAGCAGAACTGCAATTTTACAAAATAATATGTTTTAAAAATATCCTGTCATTCGGACATTGATTGCATTAGCAAAACCGTAATTTTCGAAAGAATATTATAAAATACATAAATAAGTTAATTACAACTGGAGACTTGTAAATATATATAATAATTCCGTCGTTAGTGTTCGTTTTGTTTGAAGCCACTGTTTATGGAAATCACCAAATGCTCCAATAGTTCCTGACCTTTTATGTTGTCCACTGAGGCTTAGTCCCGGGGCTAGTGGAACAAACCCACACCCTGGGACCGCCTCGAGACACTGGCGTCCTCTACGTGTCCTTACCCAGCCCTGCTCTACCTGACCGACCAGTCGTCATGCCTACAAGTTCCTGATTCCTCCATGTTTTTTTTTAATCCATGTGTTTTATTTTGTGAATCGGTGTTCAATTTTTAAGTCGTCCCACAAAATTCTAAAAGGCACTAGGCCATCTTGATTTAAATTTGGATTGGAAATATTTGGCAAACCCAGAACAGTTTTTTTATACTCAAGTGTATTTTATATTTGCATTCCAGTCATTCATGTAAGTAAGACATTTTCATTAATACGTACTTTATTCCAAATTTTACTATCGGCCTACCTAGTTCCGAATTACTCTAAACTTTGACGCGTTATTATGCGTGACGCATTAACGCGTAGTTAGATTAACGCTATTTTTTTTTAATATATTTTTAAAGCGTTACTATCGCACTTAAATAAACCAGAATTGATCTATGAATTAAAATGTCGAAATGCTGAGGTCCATACAATAGAAACTGTACAAAATTTACAATCAAGGTTATCGACCTTACTTGATAGCTCGAATACTCAAGATTTACTAAAAACTAAGATTACTCAAAGCCCGTATACATTTGAACAGGATACATACATACATTATGTACTATGAAAGTTATATTGCTTTCATATTCCCGTACCTTACCATACATTTAAATGCCTACTTATGACAATTATAGGTTCCCTACTTACAAACAACCTTGTATTTAAGTTGTAAATAATGTAATTTTAATATAATTTCCTTTTACGGAGTAATGTCCACATTTTTATATTTTTCTTTTATTCACTTCATTAACTTTTCGGATTCATTATGAATATTGACTTCAAGTCCCTACGTATTGCTACGAGTATTCAGTGCTATTGTACTTATTACATACTTTAATGCCTTGGTACTAACAGTAGTTAATACCCTACTTGTTAGCTATGTACTTTTTATTTATTTTATTTACAAACATAATATTCAGTCTAAAGCGAAACCAGTTCCATATAGTATTATTTACTACATCTACTCACAAAACTTCCAATACTGAAAAGAGCGGCAAATGTGATTACTCTATAAACCAAGCCTAGGTCACAAAACCAGTATTATCTTATAGTTCATATACTATTACCTACCTACCTTACTTATATTATTTTAACGTTCTAACACAACGTTTACTATGTACATACACGTACATACATACGTGCTACAGGCACGTCGTACCTTAAGGTACGTTTAGCCATTTTGGCAAACTAATTGTATATAAATATACACATACATACATTTACACATCACACACCACACACTCACCACACATACACATACACACATACACTCACATAATCACCCTAATCAGCGGCTAGTGACTGTCTAAATAAGCCTACACTATATTGTATTGGTTTTACGAGTAACCTTTATATTATATAAGGTTCTTCTGTCTTATAAATGAGTTTTATTTCCAAAGAATGGGAATAAGACTATGAATGATGATGAATGAATGTGTGATTTATGAATTTGAATGAATCTAGGACTATGAATGATGATGAATGAATGTGTGATTTATGAATTTGAATGCATCTAGGAATCCAATTAATTGTATATTGTAATTGTAAATAAACATGTTCACCTAAAAAATAAAAAAGACCTCTCAGCATTTCCATTATTTTAATTCATTATTTTACTATTTTAACTTTATTACCAATATTATATATATTTTTATTATTAACTTCTACTATTATTTTTTTCTTTTGTTCTTAGCATATTATTTTGTTTCTTTTTTTTTTTAAATAAACATTACAAAAAAAAAAAAATTTTTTTCTCCGGGGAGGCGGGATATTGTGACGAGGTCCAAACCTCTTTCATAATAATACTCTTTTGATATCTTAATTTTTTCATAATCCATGTCTTTTCATTTTGATAGATTCATTATTCATTCGATATTCAAATAACCTATCTTACTTAAAAATTGTTTTTCCGATATTGATTTTTAGCAGAACTGCAATTTTACAAAATAATATGTTATAAAAATTTCCTGTCATTGACACATTGATTTTTGGTCAAAATAGAAAAATATTCCACTTTAGTGTTTTCATTGATTTAATTTGCAAAATATATCTTTCGTCCTTCCTTCGCTAACATTAATATAAAAAATCTGAAAGTCTGCTGCTCTGGTTTGAGGAACATCCGGTTGTCGTCGATGGTGGAGAGCCAGTAGGAGACGACCGTGGCGAAGTAGTTGCAGCGCCCGACCGAGTTGATATCAGACTCGTTATCAGACTCTGGCCTGCCGAGTCTGCTCCCGCCGTGTGCTAGAATCGAGCGGAAGGAAGTTCCTGTAATTCTGTGTCACTGAGGTTTGTGTCCTGGAATAGTAGGAGCAACCCAAAGCCTGGGACCGCCTCGTGACAGTAGTAGTAATCAAAGGAACTAGACAATCGGATGATGGAATCCCTTCGAGTTTAGGCTCATTTGGTTTGTCTTGATGAGATCATATCTGGTTTAATGTGGTATCAAGGGTCTCATGATGGAGCCGGAAGGTAGTCACAGGAACTCAACAACAAAATGATGGAACCCCTTCGAGTTTGGGCTCTTTTGGTTTGTCTTGGTGAGTTCTCTGGTGTTATATTGTATTCAGGGTCTGACGACGAAGCCGGAATATAGTCATAGGATCTCAACACCAAAATGATGGAACCCTTTCGAGTTTAGGCTCATTTGGTTTGTCTTGATGAATTCTCTAGTTTAATGTGGTATCCAGTGTCTGATGATGGAGCCGGAAGGTAGTCACAGGAACTCAACAACAAAATGATGGAACCCATTCGAGTGTGGGCTCATTTCGTTTGTCTTGATGAGTTCTCTAGTTTTATGTAGTATCCAGGGTATGATGATGGTGCCGGAATGTAGTCACAGGTACTTAACAACAAAATGATGGAACCCCTTCGAGTTTGGGCTCATTTGGTTTGTCTTGATGAGTTTTCTGGTGTTATGTGGTATCCAGGGCCTGATGATGGAGCCGGAAGGTAGTCACAGGAACTCAACAACAAAATGATGGAACCCTTTCGAGTTTGTGCTTATTTGGTTTGTCTTAGTGAGTTCTCTGGTTTTATGTGGTATCTAGGGATGATGGAGCTGGAAGGTAGTCACAGGAACTCAACAACAAAATGATGGAACCCCTTCGAGTTTCGGCTCTTTTGGTTTGTCTTGACGAGTTCTCTGGTGTTTTGTGGTTTTCAGGGTCTGATGATGGAGCCGGAAGGTAGTCACAGGAACGCAACAACAAAATGATGGAAAATGGTCAAAACTAATTCAGTTGTTATATATGTAGGTTTATTCATCCTTGGTTTTTATTTACCAACGCTTTGAGTCTTAAGAGAATGTTTTTTTCTGTTCTTTGGCATATATTCTTTTCGATGTTTGCTTAGGCCACCCAAAAATAAGAAAATAAAAAAAAAAAACAAAAAAAAAAACGACTTCATAGTAAAAATGTTATTTTGTAAACAACCACTAAAAAGGGATAAAATAGTTACAATTAAGCCAAATCAGTATCATTTTTTCGAAATTACCAACGTAATAATAATGCATAAATACAACATATGATAAGAAAGAGTTTTTTGAAGGCGGTGCCAAACCCAGGCATCTTTTAAATCTAATATCTTTACAAAATTAATACATTCCTATCTAGGTACTTACGAAGTAATATGCAGTTGTCTATGATGCACCCTCATACAAAACACGAAACGCAGAAGAGACAAAACAATATACTCAAACGAGCAGATTTTGACTTTCACACGTTCACAAACCGATTGACACGAATACAGCAATCTAGTAAATGATAAAGTTTTTGTAGATAATTACTTTAAAAGCCTACTATTTTATATAGCACGTCAAGCCGTTTAAGACATTATCTTTTTGAATAAGCTCAACCATATTAATAATTATGGCTTGGCTTAGCACCGCTTGGCTTGTGATACTGCTCTGGCTCAATTGTAATTATTTTATTATTTTTAGTGGTTGTTTACAAAATAAATTTTATATTATGAAGTTGTTTTTTTTTTGGAAAAATATTTTATTGCATTACTAATACATATCCGTCTTAACATTTTAAAAAACGCCAGCAAGCGTAATTCAAAATCTTGGCAGCAACGGTCATGGTGCTTTGTTGACCATAGACAACTGCATTATTACTCACGTACATACTTGTTATTATTTCGTTTCCGCGGCAACCATAAAATGTCATTCCGTTCCTTACTTAGGCAAATTTTTGATACCTTGGATTACATTATTGCAATATAAAATACAACCCATGTTACTTGCTGATATTATAGCTTTATTATTTTATTATACTTATATATATTATATTATTATACTACAGGTGCAAGAATTTTTAAAATCTGCTATCTATATATCTGTATATATTTTGAGTTTTTTCGTTACAAACAAACATTTATAAACAATCAAAAATCAACAATTTCCTCTTTAATAATATTATTAGTGTAGATTTATTCCTTTGAATATGTTTGTAACTACAAAACTTCCTTTTCCGGGTTATACAAGTTTCAGCACGTGTATTAAAAGTAACGTAAGTAGTTACATTAGTCACGATAGTTTGTGCACAGAATAAGTAGTAGTATAAGTGTGGGAAAAGCTTGCGCAAAGTCCTCGACTGATATAAAAGTTATTGTTTCGAGAACTAAGTTGAAGCGTTTTGCATTTTTATGTCACCACATAAGGGGTTTGGTTATCGGAGTATGGAGTTTGATATATATTTTTCGAGGTCTGTTTTGTAGTTTTTCAAACTGTATTTACTTAGAAATAATTACGAAATAATTGAATGATACAATATACTAATTTTACTGAAGGTATTGGTATGATCGTCAGAAACATACTTATAAATCAAACACGCATACTCACACACAACCACACACACACACACACACACACACACACACACACACACACACACACACACACACACACACACACACACACACTATCACACATACACACTCTCAAACTCAAACTCAAACAAGCGCTAGTATGATTATAAGAGAAATGTTGTAAGTACTCACCTTAATTTAACTTGCCGTTTTAACTTGTATATTGTATTGTTTCAGAAGAAATGGTTGTTTATTTATATTGGCTATATTGTAAATTTGAAGGGTATGCAGACCTACTACACAAGAAATTATTCTTAGTGTAGGTTCTGCACGTCACTATAACGCACACAAGTCATTTAAGTAAGAATTACTTCTGAATTTATTGTAAATTGTACGTGTATTTTGAGTAATAAATTATTATTATTATTATAGAACATAAAATCGATTTCATACTAAACACGTTTTTTTGTAAACAACTACTAAATTGAATAAAATTGTTCCAGAATAATATCACTTTTTCGAAATTACCAATGTTATAATTATGCAAAAATACAACATCACAACGCCTTCAAAAAACTCTTTCTTATCTTATGTTGTTTTTCTTCATAGTGGTTATTTACAAAATATATTTTTTAATATGAAATAACGATTATTTTTAATTTAAAAAAAACTTGGTTTTGCGTTGCTTTAGCAAACATCGGGAGGAATATTTGCCAAAGAAAATTGTTAAATTCACTTTAGACTCAAGGCGTTGGTAAATTAAAACCTACATTAAAACCAACCTACTTAGTAATATAAAACAACTGAATTAGTTTTGACGAAAATTATCTATGGTTCCGCAGGCATGAAATAAAACTTTTTAAACAAATGGTTAAACATCTGGAAGATATCAGGAAACATAAACGAAAAACCAAAAATTGTAAATATATAATTCCTTTTTTAAAGAAAACACCACCAGTACCACTTAAAACCTGAGAACTCATAGAGACCAATCAATCGAAAGGGTTTCATCATTGGATTGTTGGGTAATGGGTTCCTATGACTCCGGCTCCGGTGTGGTTGACCACATTAGACCAGAGAACACATCAAGACAAACCCAATTAACCCAAACTCGAAGGGGTTCCATCACGTGATTGTTGAGTTCCTATGACTACCTTCCGGCTCCATCATCAGACACTGGCTACCACAGAAAACCAGAGATGTTATCAAGACAAACCAAGTGAGCCCAAACTCGAAGGGATTCCATCATCCGATAGTTGAGTTTCTTTGACTACTCGGCTCCATAATCAAACCTCGGATACCACATAAGACCAGAGAACTCATCAAGACAAACCAAATGAACCCAAACTCGAATAGGTTCCATCATCAAATTGTTGAGTTCATTTGATTACCTTCCGGCTCCATCATCAGGTCAGCTCAATAGTACCTGCTATAATTTTCATCATAACTGATAATCATGAAGTTTTGCACATAACCATGTGGAAAACTTCAGCAAGAACGTCGTTAAATGGTTCAAAATTTACGTGCTAACTAGTCCCAATCATTTCAACACAGTGAATGAAATTAAAGCGTGTTTAAAGCTTCGTAACCAATTTTGATGAAATTTATACAGTACCACATTAGGAGGTCTTCTTTCTGAAGTAAAAAATAACATTTAAATCCGTTCAGAAATCCTAAGATACTAAAGAACTCAAACTATAAAACAAATCGATTTTCTAATAAAAACTACTGAAACAATTTTGATGAAGTTAATATAGGACTACACTCAAAGTCTAGTCTAGTAGTTTTGAATAAAAACAGCCATTTATATCGATTTAAAAATCTTAGATATTTGAGGCAATATAAACATAAAATCAAATGGATTTACTAAAAATATTCTATATAGAAAAGTAGAAAAGTACTGAACCATTTTTATATAGTTTTTATATGGAACCACCTGGAGAGTATAACCTATCAACAAAAAAAAAGTTTTAAATCGGTCCGCAATTGACGGAGAAATTGGCTAACATACATTAAAAAAACATACCTACGTACAATCGAACACATAACTTTCTCTTTTCGTAAAGTCGATTAAATAAGGAATGACGTTCCATATTCAACTGCTTTTTTACCCCCTTACTTCTAAAGTTTATCGCAAAAAAAAACATTCTTTGTTCTTCTAGGATAATAAAAACCAATGCAATTTTTTGACAGACTAAAAAGTTATGCAATGATTAAGTAATGATTAGTTATACTGCGCAGTACAATATTGTACTGCGCAGTTTTACTAATAATTGAATAACCATTGCATAACTTTTTATAAGTAAGGGGGAATATTTATTATTTCATGTCTCAGGGATTATGAATCGGTTTTTCATCATCATTATCAGCCCGTATTCATTCCTTGCCGGACGGTGCGCGTTAAAAGTGAGCTTGCAGTCTATGATGAGACCTAGTAGCTTGATCCCACGGATGAGATTTAGCCGAATTTCGGACATTTGGATTATTAGAGAGTCGTACTTGAGCTTCAGAGTGATGACCATCGCATTAGTTTAATGCGCGGCGAAGTTCAGTTTGTTTTAGACTCCCCATTCCTGTATGACTTCTAAGGTGCTATCGGCTTTTTTCTGCAAGGCGTTGACTGCACGGTTAGAGGAAACAACAATCACATCATCTGCGAAGGCCTGACAATATATCCTATACTAGCCATTTTATGTAGGAGTCAAGGTTCCAGAAATTTGGTCCACCGATGGATTATTTGACATAACCTTTCGTGGTTCTTTTCTCATTAGACGCCCTAACATCCTTGAACTTGTTCTTACGATCTTCCAGGTATGAGACCACAAGAGTATAGATAGGTTTTTACACAGCTTTTCATCATCATAATCAGCCTTATTCGTTCACTGCTAGAAGTAGGCTGCTTCTTGTGAACGCCACTGAGCCGGATCTTGAGCTCTCCTTGTCCAGTCGCTGCCAGTCAGCCGCATCAAACTCGATCTTCACTCTAGATCTCGTTTATCCCAACGGTTGTTGGTTCTTCGTGACGTCTATGTGACCGGCCCGTTGTCTCATAAGCTTGCTAATCATTTACGAAACTGAATTTGAGTCGAGCTGTAAACAACAAACTGCAACGTTTTACAGCTTATTCCAAAAGTAAACCGTAGGAAAATCTCAACTGCCGTAGAAAGGTGCAGTTTGCGAAATCTGATAAGCAAAAGTGAAAAATCGTTTGCAGCGCTGCAACCCTCGCTTTAAGCAAACTATTTAATTTAAAGGCAAAGAGGTTCCATTTACTGCCGGTTAGAAAGCTTGATTGCTGATAAAACGTAGCTACAAATACTGTTTTTTTTACAAACACTTATAAACTATTCCTTCCCAAGAACGCAAAAAAAACACCAACTTATGCAAACTGACCCTAGTTAAAACCCTTTGCACCAAAGGAAAGAAAAGTTTCTTATAAGTAGTACAATCGGCACTGTAAGCACTGTCTTACCTACCGATTATTGTTTCTCAACTCGTCATGAAACATTTGTCGTGTAAACTTACTTACATCAACGTTTACGAGTAAGTGGATAGGTACTTGAGTATCAAAACATGATTTGATTAAAAGTTATTAGTTTAGGGTGTGTATCACTGTGTCAGGGTGTGTGATTGTGTGTGTGTCTGTCTGTGGCATCGTTGCTCCAAAACCGAAAAAAGGGGGGAGTTGAAAAAAGGGGATGAGAATCGTAGCTCTTAAACGAATAGACCGATTTTGATTCGTTTTTTTCTGTTTGAAAGCTGATGTGATCGAGATGGTTCTCAGATATATAGAAAATGAGGGGAGGTGAGAAAAAAGAGGGTGGAAAAGAGAGCTATAATGGGGAGTGGGGGGTCGAGACAAATGGGGTAAATTTTTAATTTGTGCTTGTTATTAAGACACTTTCTTGTCTGTTGATTCGGGTGGAATCTTGCAACTCAAATTTAAAACACTTCCAGATTAGCTAGCCGGCTGAATCTCTCAGGGTAGCTCACAACTCGATGACATAGCATTGCGAAAAAGAAGAAGCAAACACAAGTATTTTTTAAAATATTTCTTCTCATTTTTCGATTAAGTTTTTAATCTACATTTTCTGCTTATTTCAGGGTGATGAGCATATGTAGGTACCCTATGTTTTATCAATGGTACCGGGCAGGATTTTACTTCTCAAAGTATCTTGGTGACACTTCAATATCTGCTCAGCGCATAATAGGCTTACTACCAGAGGAAATATAATTGAGGGGCAGGATTTGAGGGTGGAGGGGCGGGGGGAGGGCCCCCTGCTACCCCTCCCCCCGCAATGGCGCTTAGTTTATGAGCTATTTTGGTTCTAAGTTTATTAAAATCAGTCTAAATCGGTTGTTTGGCCAAAGAGGAGGGGGTTGATTCAGTTTTAAGTTAATTTATTAACATATTTGTACAGATTTTGGCTTTTTATTTGAATCAGTTGTCACAGTTTATTATTTAGTTTAAAGTTAACAGCGGCGCTTGCGGTTTTTCCCCACGTAAAACAAAGGTTTGGTTACGCATCTCCGCCGGAAGGGATACTGAAGGGCAACCCGCCTCCCCCCACCCGACGACCCCTCCTCACCCCCACATAGTCAAATGTTCCTGCAAATTGCATTTAGTTTCACGTAAACGAAAATACGATTAATAAAAAACTTAACGTCGCTTTGGGGAGGGAGGAAGGGATACCAGGGGTAGCTCTTCACCTCCCCCCCCCCCCCCATTGCCAAATTAACTTATAAACAAATCTCTTCAAAAAATTTTTGCAAACAGCAATAAAATAGTAGTTACGAGATTTACACGGTAATGGCAAGTAATGTACGGCGTGTGGCGGCGGTGTGTAGTAATGACTTGCATTTCTTTAATGAAACTTTCAAGTTTTTTTATCATACCAGCTTTTAACTTGCTATAATACTGTTACTACTGTTGATACTCCATCTAGCGTCTAGTAGAATATTTATTTATTAATTCATATTGTTCTATCATATATCGGTGAATGGAATAACTTTTACATATGAGCTAGTAGCTACTCCATACTTCTTCTTCTTCTTATTCTTCTAACCCCACGTCAGAGCAGAGGGCAGACTGTGTTTTGCCATTCCTCTCGGTCCTGGGTTGTCCGCTTTACTTCACACCAAGTCAGTCCGATGCTATTAGATTCCGCAATTACTGAACAAAAATTAATGTAAGTACCGTCCGCAAATAAATTTCAATGAAATAAAATTATACTAGTGTCAATCAATATAAAATTATAAAAAATAAGAAAGTGTCTAAAAAAATCGACTGATTGATATACTTTTAGATATATTTGGGTTTATTTTTCGTCCAACTTCACGATAATTTGTCGTGCAACATGGGATGGCGCAAGTAAGATTAGCTGTGACAATAACTTCATCAGACAACCTCATTCCTCCCCTACCGAGACAGAAAAATAATATTTCAATTTTATGTTCCTTACGCGAGTAGAAGACAAAAATAATAATTCATACTCATCCCATACCCATCATCTTAGAAATTATAATAACAATTAGGCAGTTTTTCATACAATTTTGTTTTTTTTTCCTGTTCAAGAATGGCCAAGAAATCGAACTTTTTTTCGAAATGGCGGAAATTTATGTACGCCATAACTGTAACATGCTCATTAATATAGAGAAACTCAACAGTCCTTGATGGAACTCCTTTGAGTAAGGGTTAATTGGGTTTATCTTGATAAGTTATCTGGTCTAATGTGGTATCGAGGGTCTGATGATGGGAACGTAGACATTACAAATTATGAAACCTTTTCAAGATCAGGCTTATTTGATTGGTCTCAATGAGCTCTCAGGTCTTAAGTGTTACTGGTGGTGTCTCGTAAAATAATGCTTTAAAAAAGCATTTATATATATATATATATGATGTATGCATATACCGAGTTATATACCTATCTATGTTATATAGTCTATGCCCATAGACTTAACAAGGTGTGTATCTAACCTCGTTGGCTAACCTTATTAATAGAGATCTGTAAAAATGACAAGCAGTCATGTGCTCGGCATTAAAGGATAACGTTGCACTCCGTGTTTTAATTATTGTAATATCCCACAAATAGGATAATATTTACAACTTATAAATCTATTTGTTTTGTGTTTGTTTCCTCATATCTACGAGATGTTTAACCATTTTTTTAACGAGTTCTGTTTCATTCCAGTGAAATCAGAGTTATTTTTTGTTAATGATACAATAATACAATTCTTTCAAAACTAATTTAGTTGTTTTACAAGTATATTATTCATATATGGTTTTCATTTACCCTTTAACTTTTTGCTTTGACATATATTCTTTCTGATGTTTGCTTAGGTCACTCAAAATAAAAAAATAAAAATACTTTTCAAAAAAAAAAAGTCTTCACATTAAAAATGATATTTTGTATACAACCACTAAAAAGAATAAAATAATTACAATAAAGCCAGAATAATATCAGTTTTTGGAAATTGCCAACGTGATAATAATGCAAAAATACAACATGCGATAAGAAAGAGTTTTTTGACAACTTCTATTTATCGATTGTTCAACTTCTATCTATCGGATGGTAATACAAAGTACACAAATATTAAGTCAAAAACTAAGGTATCTAACAATAAAAACAGAATTTAATGTGTTTAGTAGTTTTTACGTGATGTGTGAACATACAGCCAGACAGACAAGTTTAAAAAACGTGTTATATTCTTGTCCAGTACTTTATTTTAGCTCATTTAAACATATTTTTTATTATATATATTATTTTACAGTCTTTTTGTTACTTATTGCTTAAATTATATATATAGATAAATAAAATGAAAAGACAAAAAGATTTGCAAAGTAAAACACAGGAGAAATAGAGAAAACTCCAATTTCAGCTCGAGTCTGCACCGTAACAGTATTTTACCTATTCGTGAAAGTTTAGGTATTGGTTATCCGTCGGAGTGAAACTAAAATAAATTGGAGAGTGTTTGAAAGCTGGAACATTTTAGTTTTTTTTCTTAGAAAATAATTTAGATAAATTCACACAATACAACCTTCTTTTGAAGTTTTTTTTTACTATACGATGTAGAGGAAAGCAGGTACTATTTATGGTATATTTTTGTTTTGATTTATTATTATTAAAATAACATCTCTCTAACTGTATCTGTAATATTGAGCGATGATTGAAATAGTGTGATATACACTGACGACCGGTAGGTCTAGTGGCTAGAGACCCTAGGTACGAAATCAAAGGGTCGCGCGTTCGAATTCTGCAAGGTGCAATCATTTGTGTGATAACCTAGATAAAGGCTGAAATGCATGCGAAGCTGTAGGTCAAGCTAGTAATATATAAACTTCAACACCCATTGATTGCTTGACTCACTGAAACTCATATACGGAGAAGATATGGGGTCGTGCTATTCCTAGAACGAAAAGAGTAGGATACATTATGGGGTAGCATTGATAAGCCTCATACTGCTTAAGATATAGGAAACTTGTAAATTTGTTCTGAATTTTGTTCACCATAGATCTATATTTAGATTCATGGAGACTATGGAGTCCCTAAATTCCAACCTACTTCTCACCAAAGCGTTGTACAATGATTTAATGGCATTAAGGTTTTGGACGCTCTGATATTGTCTAAGTATAAAGCCTAGATTCTTGAAAGCTTGTTTACTTATATTTACAATGTGATTATGAAACCTTAGTTCCGAATCTCTCTGTACGCCAAGATCCCTCACAGACGTGACACGAGCCATGGCAGCTGCATCCACTCTTTAAATAAATTAAGGGTTTTTTAACCGTAGTATACAACATAACGGAACAAATATACTTAAACGTTAAAGTATATCTAAAGGCCTGGCTCCATCTGCAAAAACGCTTTCAATAACCTCCTGAAAAATGTATTGCATTAAACTTGTAGCCGAAAATAATTAGTACTTACGTACAAAGGTTTTCATATTTTGACATAATTATAGGTAGGTCTCACTTAGATGTTAAAATAAAAGTTAGACATAGACATAGACATAGACATAGCTTTATTTATGGCAAAAAACAAGTACACAAAATAAAAAACATTGAAGAAATAATTTAGTACCTAAGTAGTAAGTTTTTTGCCATAAGCCGGCCCCAACTCAGCATAATGCTGGTTAATAACAACCAGCGCTGGTCTTCCGTTGGGAACGGCAGGTGACGTCACGCACGGAAATGTCACATAAAATAAAAAATTAACAATAATAAAAATTACACATTAGGTACAAAAATACAATATAAAGTAAATAGGAATAATAATAGTTGTCTTTCTTACCATGTGGATTCAATTATTCTCAGCGTTTTCACGCATAATTCTCTCATGCAAATAGCAATGACGGCCGCTTTGAATAAAAACCAGGCAGTTGCGTGTTGGTCACGCATAAATTTAAAGTTCCGTAGCCAGGACATTAAGCTACACAACTGTAAAAACCGCATCGGAACCGACCCGGATTTATGTTATACATACGCTAACAAAAGTTTTTACGGTTGGATTAAGCCTCTCACTTTGGAATTTGTTGAGAGTTAAAATGCGTAAACTTGGTCGGCTATATCTTGTAAACTAGTAAACCCTTTTAAGGCCAGTCATTGGAGGAAAATATGAAGCTTTGCCCTTCAAATCGTGGAGTAGAAGATGTTTTGATTATATTCCGAAAATTTGTGTTATCGTAAAAACCGTCGTTACAAAAAAAGCAAATTTTCGATCTTCAGTTGTGGGGGCGTTAGCCGCCATCTTGAATTGAAAGGGCCAAAATTAGCAAAACAAAACCACGAAAGAAAAAATTGCCAATGGAATCTCAAAATAATTTTTAAAGACCCGATAGGCACAATTTTTTTTTCCTCCTTTTTAGTATGGTAAAAAACAACAATATTTTCCTTCAAGTAGTGGTTATATACATACACTAAATTTCAACGGTATAAATAAAATGGCTGTGATATAAAATACGAACGGACAGACGGACACGACGAAACTATATATAAGGGTTCCTCGTCTGACTAAGGAACCCCAAAAATGAGCATCACAATATCCCTAGACGGCCCTTGAGTCCTACACCATTACTTCCACTATCACGCAGTACTTGCCAGTCACTGCGAATTTCAATCTTTTGTGCACAACTACCACATATTTTATAACAACGACAATAAGGCGCAAAATCATTCGCAGCGACTGTCTTTATACGTTTGTTACGCACATATAAGAAGCAGCACAATGCGTGCGTCTAACACAACCTTATTCGGAAGTAATAGGGTTTACATTGTTGAATTCTATTTGTAAATAGTGTGGTAAAATATCGGGCATTATGCCAAGGCGTCAATAGAGCGGCTGTGCCTTCAGTTACCGGGTGTTTACATCGTAGTTACGGCCATTTTGCGGACGATATTGTTAGTAAAAGCCATCGGTGGCTAAATATGGGATATAGAGGGCTATTCTTGACCACAGGGAGAGTCCGTCGTGGGGTAAACACCGTAATAGATGTTGTACATTTTGAAGGTGCTGTTTTTTTGTAGAAGTATTTTGGAGAGACCTTTCTTGGTGGCATTTGAGTTTTCTATTACAAGTTTGAGATCATTTTACCACATATGAAAAATCATAAACGGAAGCTAAAATAAAACTCAGATCGACGAATGCAGTGCGAAAAGTTATTGCAGATATCTTTTATGTTCTGGGTGGCGTTGAAAAATTTAAAGGCTTCCCTTTTTCAACCAGACTTTGCTTGTCTTCTGCTGTGACAACTTCAAAATTTCCGTGCAATCAAGAGTAATAACAAAAAAGCAGTTGAAATTGTAACGAACTGTCCGTGAACGAGTGCAATGTAAAAATATTATTTTAAACCAGCTTATTATCTCTTTTTTTACAACATAAGTGTTAAAAAAAGAGATCAATTTCATCCGTCCCCATAGTATAGACCTATCCTACGCTATCAAAAAAGTAAGTAACTGTACTGAAAATATATAGACGATAATTACAATTACATGCACACAACTACAATAATGACGATTTAAAACGTAAATATGTCAGTCTATCAAATTAAATTAAATTTAAACAAGTAAAATTATTATGAAAGTACAAAAAACCCGAATGCAAACAAAATTATTGAATACGAGCTGATTACTCGCAAAAATAATTACACTAATATTATAAGGGCAAAAGTTTGTATGTACGTGAGGGTAAGTGTGTGAGTAAATGTGTGTGTTTGTGTGTGCTTCTTATATGCGTGTGTGTGTGTGTGTGTGTGTGTGTGTGTGTGTGTGTGTGTGTGTGTGTGTGTGTGTGTGTGTGTTCGTGTGTGTGTTATATATCTTTGTTATAGTAGTCGCAGCCAATCTATATTTTTGTGAAGTTAGGCTCTGTGAACGATTGCGCAGGTACTGCTGTGGGAATAAAACAGCATAAAGTAAGAGCAAGATAGAATATACGAAAAACGTAAGCGAGTGAGCGAGGCAGTTATACAATGCTATCTTCACCTTCAACATTGGAATTGCGCCTGAAAAATAGCAGTTTGCGCAGCGACTAGCAAACAACTTCTAGGACACATACTTCCGCTGCGACTACTGTATTTCTTCACGCTTAAACGGTTAAATAGATTTGGATAAAATTTGGTACGGAAGTTGCTTATACTCCGGACATAGGCTATTGTTTTTCCCGAATAAAGTATGGTTCCTGAGGGACGCGGCTGAAACCGCGGGCGCAGCTAGTATTTATATAAATTAAATGTTTATTTTTTACATACATATTTTACTTTACTTTAAAGTTACAATTGCAACATTTGACTATAGTAATAACATTAACTTGAATAATCTAAAATTGTAAATTTTGTAAGAAATTTGCTGCTGTTTAGTTATATAAATTATATATTTTAGAAATGGTCTTTTAAATACCTATATTTTGATACCTCACTCGATAAGTTTTGGTTATTTTTTGTTCCATCGGGAATATGGCAGCTGTAAGCCGCCACATTGGTTGACACTTCATATATCCTAAAGCACTTTCGTGATCAAGACGAATTCAATGTTACCCCATTTATCAAAATCCATTAAGCCCTTTAAGTTGTAGGACGTGCCTAAGAAACGTACAAACAAACAAACAAACAAACAAACATACATACAACCCTTGGTGGGAAATTAGGCCTGGAGGGCCGTCAATAATATAAAATTAAATGTTCCCACCGGAGAGAGCGTGGGGCTGGTCCTGACAAAATGGGGTGTCTCATATGCGGGTTTGAAAATATGGATGCGGTTAACAGGGAAGGCCGGCAAAATTGGCTCTTTCCTAAATGTTAACGTAAAAGGCTGTACGTACCAATTCAACACCAGTTGCTTAAACTGCACAGGATCTCTCTTCCAAAGGTAGGACGAAGATTTCTCAAGTAGCTGAGCACGTTGCACAACACAGGTTAGTTCTAAGTAAAATCACTAGATTTTTATACGGCACGGTTTAGAAATTATTTATTATTCTTCATGCGAATAGTCTTATATTATGGCTGAACCAGCCATGGCGGAAGTATAACCAAAAATATAGATTTTTGATTCACAATACGAGTACATGTGATGCGGCACGGAGGAGCGGACGTTCGACCATCTCTTGAATGACAGAATGAGTGCGTGACCGTGGTATGGTTCCTTGCTTTATTCCTGTGGTGACCGGCGTGAATTAGCGCATTTTTGCCTCTTCACAGATAACACATAAGAAAAAAAACCATCCCCGCGGCCTTCAGGAGATAAAGAGGTCTCCTGAACTAACAAGAAAATATAAGGGAATTAAAGTTTCCCCTATAACTAAGGATGCGGATGCGGATGCGGAAGTCATCAGTTGATATACTGAGACACCGAATATGAAAAAATAAAAATCCATAATAAATAAGGATCCGGATGTGGGAGCAGTCCATCTATTAGGAGACAGAACTCGACAAATTAATAAAAATAACTAAAACTAAGAGTAAACCTATTTAGGTGTGCGAGAGGGTAAATGAGGTACATTTATTGCAAGGGTAAAACACACAGTTTGATCACAGGTCGGACATACTTGCCATTTTTAGTGCGTACCGTTACAACTCTGACTGTACCATCAGTTGAAGAGTGTATATCCTCTACAATGCCTAACGGCCATTGCAACGGCGGTGAATTTTCAGTCTTAATAAGAACTACTGTTCTTTTTGTCACTGGATTAGACTTAGTATTCCATTTAGCGCGGGTTTGTAAAGTATTTAAATACTCTAGCCTCAAACGTTTCCAATATCTCTGAACAATCTGATCGGTCAAATGTTTACTGCGGACTAAATTTACGAATGCGGTAGGTTTAAAGTGCAAATCAGAATGAAAAGAGTTAAGCCATATACCAACAAAATATTATAGCACAATTGAAAAAAATTTGCTATTGGATCCAAGAGTGCGAGCGCTACACCAATAAGAACAGTGCGCCCTGAGCTGTCAAAGCATATCATGGCCAGTGCCGATGACGTTCAGGAATTAGAACCTCCGAGGCTACTTTTGAACATGGAGATGGCTGAGCCACATTACTGTACCCAAGTAATAACTGACACTTTAGCTGAACGTCTGCAAAAACCCGATCAGCAACAACAATGCGATAGCGGTGCTGTGGAACACTTAGGCAGCTGTAATACTTTTGTGGTACCACAACACTGTGAGCCAGAGACTCCCAAATCTGAAAAAAAAAGTCTTCAAAAGAATACACAGCCCAAACAGGAACCTAACAAGATATGGATTCTAGGCACTCGGCAATGTACTGGCTTGGGTTCAGCACTCTCTCATTCTAGGGATAATAACCTGTATCGTAAATACAGTGTGACAGCCATTATTAAGCCGTCTGCAAACTCAGAACAAGCTTTGAAGTTGTGTAATGTTCACTTTGGAGATACGGACAAAATTGTTATTTGTGTAGGTGAAAATGAAAGTAATCCCCTAAAATTGGTTTCCGAGTTGAGTAGTTTTCTTAAAACTCAGAATAAACGCACTGTTATAGTCTTAAATGTATTAGAAAATAAGTACCTGAATGTAATTAAACTAAATCATGACATTGAGCTTTTATGTAAAAAAATTGACAATTGTTATTATGTTAAAAATAATGCTAATAGAATAAATATGCTTTCGGATACATGCTCAAAAATTAATTATTTAATCGATTGCATAGATTATGAATACACCTTTCTGAAACAGAGCCGCCTTATAAAATTTAACAACAGATGCTTGCAAAGCGTAAATTTCGCACATGATTACAAATATAGCAACAAGCTTCAGAAAGTCCTAAAGGAAGATCCCAGACAGTATCACTGTACCGTAGCATGCTTGCATGGTAACGCACCAAAACCCACTTCTAGACAATCTACTATTCTGGACTACTTCTCAATGACCTTGAATACTGATGTGAAGCCTGTTAAAAAAACTATTTTGGACTACTTTTCGAAACTACCTGCCACGTCCAATGATGGAACAAAATGTTTTCGTCGCTAAAAATCATGATTTCAAAATCTTGCATCAGAATATAGCTGGCCTATTATGTAAAAAAGATTTACTTGAAATCACTCTTCTTAAACTTTCTGATGAAAATAAAAATGTCGATGTGTTGTGTTTCTCCGAAACTTTTGTCAAATCTGGAGATGAACCTAATATAAAACTACGAGATTTTATTTTGGCCGATTGTTATTGCAGGAGTAAACAGCGCCGCGGTGGTGTTTGTATACTTATATTTAGAGTTTAATAAAATACCTTTTTTGCAAGATTTTTGTAGAGAGCTCACTTTTGAGTGCTGTGGGATAGAATTACCTAACCATAAGTGTGTTATTATCTGCATTTATAGAATACCGGCTAGCAATTGTAACATTTTTCTCAAGAATTTGGAGCTATTACTTAAAAAACTTAGAAGCAATGTCGCGAGGCGGTCCCCGGGTTTGGGTTGCTCCCACTATTCCAGGACACAAACCTCAGTGACACAGAATTACAGGAACTTCCTTCCGCTCGATTCTAGCACACGGCAGGAGCAGACTCGGCAGGCCAGAGTCTGATGTCGTCCGGCTCTTGCCTAAAAGAGTTCCGCGCGAAGCCGTTCATCGAGTGCAACGCGATCGGGCGCTGCAACTCAACGATGTTCCTCAAACCAGAGCAGCAGACTTTCAGATTTTTTTATATTAATGTTAGCGAAGGAAGGACGAAAGATATATTTTGCAAATTAAATCAATGAAAGCACTAAGGTGGAATATTATTCTATTTTTTTTACCAAAAAAAATATGAATGACAGGATATTTGTATTTGGAATCGATAATGAAAATCAAAATGAAAAGAAATGGATTATGAAAAGAGTATTGTTATGAAAGAGGTTTGGACCTCGTCACAATACCCCCCCTTCCCCGAGAAAAAAAAAATTTTTTGATATTAAAAAATTTTTTTTTTTGTAAACTTTATTTAAAAAAAAAAAAATAAAAAAAATATGCTAAGAACAAAAGAAAAAAATAATAGTAGAAGTTAATAATAAAAATATATATAATATGGGTAATAAAGTTAAAATAGTAAAATAATTAATTAAAATAATGGAAATGCTAAAAAATGCTATCTTTTCAATTTTTATGTGAAAATGTTTATTAACAATGTCAATATACAATTGATTGGATTCCTAGATGCATTCATATTCATAAATCACACATTCATTCATCATCATTCATAGTCTTATTCCCATTCCTTGGAAATAAAACTCATAAGAAAGAGGAACCTTATATATCAATAAGGTCACTCGTGGAACCAATACAGTATAGTGTAGGCTTATTTATACAGTCACTAGCCGCTGATCAGAATGATTATGTGAGTGTATGTGTGTATGTGTATGTGTGGTGAATGTGTGGTGTGTGATGTGTAAATGTATGTATGTGTATATTTATTTACAATTATTTTGCCAAAATGGCTAAACGTACCTTAGGGTACGACGTGCCTGTAGCACATGAATGTACATAGTAAACGTTGTGTTAGAACGTTAAAATAATATAAGTAAGGTAGGTAGGTAATAGCATATTAACTATAAAATAATACAGGTTTTGTGACCTAGGCTTGGTTTATAGAGTAATCACATTTGCCGCTCTTTTCAGTGTTGGTAGTTTTGTGTGTAGGTCTAGTAAATAATAATATATAGAACTGGTTTCGCTTTATACTGAACATTATGATTGTAAATAAAATAAAATAGTATAACAAGTAGGCATAGCTAACAAGTAGGGTATTAACTACTGTTAGTGCCAAAGAATTAAAGTAAGTAGTAAGTACAATAGCACTGAATAGCAATACGTAGGGACTTGAAGTCAATATTCCTAATGAATTCGACAAGTTAATGAAGTGAATAAAAAAAAATAGGCTAAAAATGTGGACATTACTCCGTAAAGGGAAATTATATTAAAATTACATTATTTACAACTTAAATACAATTTTTTTTTTTTTTTTTTTTGTAAGTAGGGAACCTACAATGGTCATAAGTAGGTATTTAAATATATGGTAAGGTACAGGAATATGAAAGCAATGTAACTTTCATAGTACATAATTATAATAAAGTATGTAAGTAGAGAAGTGATGGTTAAGGTTAAGACGTACGTGGTATAGGTTTAATGTCTTTGACATGCCAACGGCCTAAGGGATTACCAGATAAATCACTGAGGTCGTAAATTAGTGGTGAAATTTTAGCTGCTATGATGCATTTTACAAATTTAGGAGCTAATTTAGCTGAAAAATACTTGCCTGCTGAACTTATGGGATAATTACGTTTCCATATAATGTCACCTTGGTTAAATTCAAGGTGTTGATGATGTTTATTATAATATTTTGCGTTAGTTTCATGAGCGCGAAATAAACGTGCTTGAACTTCAGCAAATAAAGGGCTTAACTGACCTATGTTGTCAGCGTACTCATCGCGTGGAGCAAAAATCAATTCTTCATTTAGATCCGAAGCATTATATACAGAACCACATGTTACAAGTTCGCGACCAAATACTAAGAAAGCTGGTGTGAATTTAGTAGTTTCATTAACAGCTGAATTTATTGCAAATTGGATTTGATTTAAATATAAATCCCAAGTACGATGGTCATTATCAACAAAAGAAGCAACTGCTGTTATAATTGTTTTGTTGTAACGTTCAACAGTATTGACTTGCGGACAGTAACGGGGGGTGTAATGAATTTTTGGTATGTTGTAATATTTAAATAAATCCTGGAGTTCATGACTAATTAGTTGAGGGCCATTATCTAGGATTATGGTCTCTGGAATACCATAAACCATAAAAACTAAGTTCTCAAGTATATGTTTGATTACAGAAGAGGTAGCTCGCTTCATGGGGAATATAAGACAATATTTGGAAAAACAACATGTGACTACAAAAATAAATCTATTAAGTTTACGTGTCATTGGAAGTGGACCAACAATATCAATAGATATGCATTGGAAAGGACGAGAACAGTTCTTGGGTTTACCCATCAGACCAATGGTATTTTGATTCTGATGTTTATAAGCGAGGCATGTTTCACATTTAGAAATATGGCTGGCAATGTCTTTGTACATTCCTGGCCAGAAGTATTTTTCTTTAATACGATGGTATGTTTTGAAAGTGCCAAAATGAGCTGCTGTTGGTAACGAATGGTTTTCGTCGATAATAGCTGTACGAAATTCAGATGGGATTACTTCTTTCCAACTTAATTCTGAGTTTATGAGGGTATTAGAACGGGTGTACCTGTAGAGTTTATTGTGTCGTATCATATAATCAGGAGTTGATGTGGGATTTGTGCTACACTTGGAGTATACAGAAGTGTACCACGAATCAGAAGTCTGTATTGGATCATAATTAATCACATTAATTGGTTTAATACGAGATAATGTATCTGGGACCAAATGTTCCTTGCCACGTTTATATTTAATGTCAAAATTAAACATTGATAAGCGTATGCTCCAACGGGCAAGTCTACCTGTAGGATTATCTAAGTGTAAGAACCATTGAAGTGCAGAATGATCGGTATAGATAGTAAACTTTTGACCATTGTCTAGATAGCAACGCCAATACTCTAATGCTGTTATAACGCTTAAGAGTTCACGTTCAGTGATAGAATAGTTTCTTTGGGGACCTGTAAGTAATTTGCTCATGTAAGCTATGGGTTTTTCAACTCCATCGAAGTCTTGGGTAAGCATTGCTCCAAGTCCAAAAGCGGATGCGTCGCAATGAACAGCAAAGGGTTTAGAAAAGTCAGGGCAAGTTAGAATAGGAGTTGATATTAAAGCTTGTTTGATTTTATTAAAAGCTTTATCAGCTTCAGAAGTCCACTTGAAAGCGGGAGCTTTCTTACTAGTAGACGTAAGTTTAGTGAGGGGAGCAGCTAATGTGCTAAGATTGGGTACAAAGCGTCTATACCAACTAGCTGTACCGAGAAACTTTTTCACCTCGCGAGCAGACCTGGGTGCTGGTATTTCTAAGATTGCTTTGACTTTATCAGGGTCTGTGTGGAGACCTTGATCATCAATTACGTAGCCTAGGTATTTAAGTTCATTTCGGAAAAATGCACATTTTGGAAAATTTACTGTTATACCTGCTTTTGAAAGTTTTGCGTGTAATTTATTAAGCAAACGTACGTGTTCCTCGTACGTTTTTGTGGCTATTATTATATCATCCAAATAATAAAAAAGAGAGTCGTTATTAGACTCATCAGAAAGAAGATTATCAATGAATCTTTGTTGCGTAGCTGGTGCGTTAGTAAGACCAAAAGGCATAACCTTAAATTGAAAAGATCCACGACCTGGAACGTGAAAAGCAGTCTTAGGTCTGTCTTCTAAACGTAAAGGCACTTCCCAAAAAGCTTTAGCAATGTCAATTGAACTCAGATATTTAGAATCTTTAAGGTTATCTATGATGTCTGATATGAATGGTAATTTATAAGCATCTTTTCTAGTTATGTCGTTAAGCTTACGACTGTCGACGCAAAATCTCCAAGTACCATCTTTCTTAGGGGTAATAATTACAGGATTTAGCCATGGGCTTTCACAAGGCTCTATAACATCAAGTTCTAGCATTTTATCGACTTCTGCTCGAAGAGCTTTCTGTTTTTCAGGGGATAATCGATAGCAACGTTGACGAATAGGTGGGTGGTCACCTGTATCAATACAGTGTTCAATAAGGTTTGTTCTTCCTAAAGGAAGTACGTCGGTAGAAATATTACGAAATTGTTCTACGACTGCATTAGCAAGAATCAATTGTGTATCTGTAAGTCTGTCATAAGACTGTAAGTAAGTATCATTATTATTGATGATAAACATGGGAGTATCTGAACTCTTGAACATACTGACCGTATTAAGTATGTCTGGAGCCAGCTTAAAAGTTTTCCAGAAGTCGATACCTAATATGAAAGGTTGAGTAACAGCGGGTATTACATGGGCAGTAATTATAGCAAACTTATTTTTAAATAAAGTTGGAAGCTTAATAATACCAATTGAATTGATTGTTTGACCATTAGCAACAGAACCTTTGATAATTTGGTCACGTTGTAGTTCCAAACCATGTTCAAGTAATAATTTATGTGAGTTATTACCTAAAATTGTAATGGCACTGCCACTATCCAGCAAACCGTTAAGGGTTAAATTCCCAACATTTACTCTAAGGTATGGACGTTCAGTGTCCGATGTATTATCAAAGAGGAGCGTAGAAACGTTGTATGTTTTGAAAAATATTGAAATAGTTTTAAGCCAATTGTTCCAATCATTTTGATCAAAGTTATTGTTAGTATTACAATTTTGTGTTTCTAGTTCCTCTCTAATTAGTTTTTTGAATTTTTTGTACATACAGGGCAATTGGTAAAAATTACGTCTTTTTTACCGCAACGAAAACAAACTTTATGTCTGTAGGGACATTGACATAAAGCATGACTGTCGTTTCGACAGCGAGGGCAAAATATAGGTAGTGCAGTTTTCTTAGAATCTGCAGCAATTGAATGTACAGGGTAAGGTTGAGGGTAAGGGTGTGTTTGCACAAGTGGTTGTTGTAAGGTATTGTACGGATAATGTGGTATGTTAGGTGTAGCAGTGACTTTGTGTTGGGTATTAGAAGTCGAAGGCTTCGCTAAGTCTTGTAATGTAGAAGGAGTATCAGAGTTGGAAATTGCAATGCAACTTTCGTACCATTTGCACGATTTTAATAATGTTGCGACCGAGTCGAGATCGTTTGGAGATAACCTTTGACCGAATTCGGGTCGCAAGTTACGCCTAAGAATATCAATCTTAGCTTTTTCTGAAATAGGCTCACGTAATTTTGCAAATAATGATTCTAATTCGGTAAAATAACAAATCACACGCTCATTTGTTTTTTGTTTGCGAGCATCTATGATTTTACGCAGTTTATAGTCGTAGTCTGTAATTTCAAATTCATTTAGTAATGTAATTTTAAAAGATTCCCAATCCGGGATTGTTTGTTTGTGAGCTCGAAACCAATCTAAAGGAGTTCCTTTCAGAATATCGTATATATGATTGTATAGTTCAGTATGTGAAATATTTCGAGCAACTGCGAATTCCTCTACTTTTTCAAGAAAATCTTTTGGACAACTATCCCCCTTGTAAATAAACCGTTTAATTTCGTGACTTGATCTGTTGATCAAAATATTTTGTAGCTTTTGTGTCAGTAGGTCAAAATATGGTAATTGAGTTTGTTGTTCTGGAAAATGATCGTGTGTAGAAGAATTTTCTGTAGAAGAGCAGCTAGGATTTTCTAATGTTTCGAAACGTTTTTGTAAATCGAAGAAATTCTCTGAAACATTTTTAAATGTTTCTAGTTGTACTGTCGTAAGTTCGGTGGTAATATCCATGTTATTTAATCTATTTTTAATGTGCAGAATATAGGACGCATTCTTCTTCTTTCGTACCGGGTAAGCTATTAAACGTGCAGAAATAATGGTTAGACATTTTTGAATTTCGATTATATCCTGTTCAAATGTATACGGACTTTGAAAATCTTGTGTATTCGAGCTGTCAAGTAAGGTCGATAACCTTGAACGTAAATTTTCTGCAGTATCTGTTGTATCAACTTCAGCATTTCTACATTTTAATTCATAGATCAATTCTGGTTTATTTAGATGCGCAGGGTCCATTTTTATTTAATATGAGACCATCAAATAAAACTAAGTGTTTACTTAGTAGGTAACGTGCGTTTAGTGCGTTTAGTGCGTTAGTAACGCTTTAAAAATATATAAAAAAATAGCGTTAATGTAACTACGCGTTTAAAGTTTAGAGTAATTCGGAACTAGGTAGGCCGATAGTAAAATTTGGAATAAAGTACGTATTAATGAAAATGTCTTACTTACATGAATGACTGGAATGCAAATATAAAATACACTTGAGTATAAAAAAACTGTTCTGGTTTGCCAAATATTTCCAATCCAAATTTAAATCAAGATGGCCTAGTGCCTTTTAGAATTTTGTGGGGCGACTTAAAAATTGAACACTGATTAAAAAAAAAACACGAAGAAATCGGGAACTTGTAGGCAGGTAGAGCAGGCTGGGTACGGACACGTTGAGGGCGCCAGTGTCGCGAGGCGGTCCCCGGGTTTGGGTTGCTCCCACTATTCCAGGACACAAACCTCAGTGACACAGAATTACAGGAACTTCCTTCCGCTCGATTCTAGCACACGGCAGGAGCAGACTCGGCAGGCCAGAGTCTGATGTCGTCCGGCTCTTGCCTAAAAGAGTTCCGCGCGAAGCCGTTCATCGAGTGCAACGCGATCGGGCGCTGCAACTCAACGATGTTCCTCAAACCAGAGCAGCAGACTTTCAGATTTTTTTATATTAATGTTAGCGAAGGAAGGACGAAAGATATATTTTGCAAATTAAATCAATGAAAGCACTAAGGTGGAATATTATTCTATTTTTTTTACCAAAAAAAATATGAATGACAGGATATTTGTATTTGGAATCGATAATGAAAATCAAAATGAAAAGAAATGGATTATGAAAAGAGTATTGTTATGAAAGAGGTTTGGACCTCGTCACAGCAAGATTAAAAAGAAAGTAATAATTGTTGGCGATTTCAATATAGATTTGCTAAAATATTCTGAAGCCCGAACTGAATATAAAAGATTTGTACTAAACTATAATTTTACAATACACATTACAGGTCCCACAAGGCTAACAGCTTGCCTGGATCAAATTATTAGTAACGTGCCTGACGCTAAAGGTGAAATACTTCCTCTGGACTTGTCAGATCATGATACTGGACAATTGCTAACTTTTGAGGTCGAAGAAAAGGCTATGCCTTTTCGTCATTGGTTCATTATGAAGCGTGACTTCAGTCTCGAAAATATGAACAAGTTTTACAGTTGTTTAGCTAGTCTCTCGTGGCATGAGGTTTTTTCTATTGATGACACAAACCTTGCATTTGATTCTTTCCACTTTTCTTTAAATTATGCTTTCCTATTTTCAAAAAAATAGTATCAAGTAAACCCAAGAAAGCTGCTTGGCTATCTAAAGGCATAAAAAAAAGCAGCAGGCACATATAAAAAGGGCGATAATAAAAAGGGCGATAAACAAAATCCTGATAACTATAGACCCATTGCGCTAATACCTGTATTCTCAAAAGTGTTTGAAAAGATAATGCATCAGCGAATAACTAAATTCATTCAAAAGCACAATGTTTTGAATTCAGAGCAAAATGGTTTTCAAAAAGGAAAATCGACTACCTTAGCAGCTTTTAAACTTATTAGTAAAATAATTTCTTACATTAATAACAAAAAGCGAATTTCAACTATATTTTTTGACATGAGCCGGGTATTTGATTTCGTTTCACATGAGTTGCTATTGTATAAAGTAAAAGCTTATGGAATGAGAGGTCGTGTTCATGACTGGCTCAAGAGCTACCTAGGTGATAGGAAGCAATATGTAGAAATAAATGCAATTAATTTGGATAATATTGTGACATGTTAAATCATGACTCCAAGTTAGATTTTTGTTATAGATCTCGATAATAAAATATATAGTACAACGCCATCTGGCGAGGAGCAGCGTCTTTTCTATTAGATCAAGTTGTGTTTTCTCCGTATCTGAAAACCAGACGCCGAGTTTGTAAAAAAACGCCGAACTCCACCACGCGTGCGCCACTTTCTTCGTTAAAGGAATAATGAAAGCTTTTCTTGTTGAAGACAGATTGCTAATTTCGCCTATCTAAGAATCAAGAAATAATGGTTCAATTTGCCTCTGCGAGTGAAAGGGAAAAGTTTTCATCTACTGTCTCAAAATAGATAAAATGGTTAATCCACGCAGCGACAGCTAGCGACAAATGGCGTGAACTAGAAGAAAGGTGGAAACTAAGTGGTGATCTCTATCGGCAAGTAGCGAGCTTCTTAGTGTTGCTATTAATAATTGACGTTCCAGGAATATTTCGGGCTCTGAATAACTTTGGAAGAGGAACGGCTTGTTTAAAAATCCAGAATAGGTCGCGTCTTTAAGTTGGCTAACAAATAATAATTACAGAATGCAGCGTTTGATATGTCGAAAATAATTTAAATCTAGAAATCGCTTGCGATGGTCACACCATGGAAGGTTTTGACATAATGCAAAAATCACATCAAAGTTCCAGAGAGTTGGTTTTTTTTCTATGGACTTGTTCAAGTAAACACCGGATGCTGGTTGGTATGTGCCGGAAATGGCTGGAGGACAGTGACCAGTATTACTAGGCCGACAAGGTCTACTTTACGAAGCAAATGGCGGAGTTAGTTCTGGACTTTTCGAGATAACCGGAAGTTCAAGATCGGAGTAGATGCTACTCGAAGTGCAAACCAAAGTTCGTATATATATACAAGAGAGAAGCCTGTGGATTGGATTTTGATTTCGGACCTAATTGGCACGTAATTAAGATCGACGCAGGCAGCAGAAAAAACACGCAGTTCTCTTGTGTGAACAAAACGACCGAGGCACGCTGTCCAGAACGAAGCTGCCCTGTTACAGGCGAAATAAGTATACGAGTGCAAAAGCCAGGTTATATCGTGCATCTACGGTCGGCTATTGTCGTCACCACTGCGAGCTGCTGTGCGCGATCACCCGGGGCTCACCACCATTCGTGGAAGAAGCCGGTCTACGAGGGACTCCAGAAGGACTCCAACACACCACCTGTCCAGTAGAAGATATCACCACCGTTCGTGGTCTAGCAGTAGGAGCTGATCGAGTGGAGTAAGGAGGCGTTCCGCGGCGATACGCGACACGACGGTACGGCGTCCCAGGAAGCCTCCAGGTTGGTCCACTCCAAATCATTTTGAGTCAGCGAGCTACGGTAGCGAGGGAAGTCTTCGCCTTCTAACGTGTTAATATATTGTTGAAAGATATTTTCTGTTATTATCAAGATACTTTCTGTTATTATCTATATACTTTCTGTTATTATCAAGATACTTTCTGTTTATTTCCTAGATACTTTCTGTTTATTTTCTGTTTTACTTCTGTTTACTTTCTATTTTAGAGTTTAATATCCCTCAGGGAAACACAATCTTACACACACACACACTCTGTTTGCACTAGTTCTCTTTTAATTTAGTAAATTCTAAGGCAAAGACAAAATTATTCCGTTGCGTTGTGACCAATACATGTTAATCTGCTGAGCACAGACTCTCTAAGTTTTATTGGCCTAGGATTCTCCAGTACTATAGTAAATTCATGACATACAGGCCGAAGTTAAGTACTAGAATTTATATGTTTGAGGAAATTGTAATCACATTTGAGAATTTTGAGTTTTGAGTATTAAGTTAGTAATATTTCCTATTATAAGATCTTGCTGTTTATAATTATTTTGATGCAGAACAAACTAAAATAAGTGTAAAATATTTTTTTTTGAATTCCTCAGTAAAGGGGAGAGTACCAATATTCGATAACTCATGTGTGCTTTTTCTATTTTTTTGTAATAAAGCCCTTTGTTATTGAATTTACCATCTTGTTTTAATTCCTCGCCTTTACCTGAGAAGGAGGTCCGTTTCCTTAGTCGGGCAACGGTCCTTTCAATATAACTGAAATTAAATCCAAATCTGCTATTAAGGAAAATAAAGTTGGTGTACTACAAGGTAGTATCTTGGGTCCCTTATTATTTCTCTTATATATTAATGACCTGCCTCAAGTAACGAATCATCATTGTACCCTCTTCGCTGATGATATCTCGGTAGTAGTTCCAGATAACATGAACGGTAATTATAACCTAGATATCAACGAAGTAGTAAAAAATGTTGTGGAATGGCTGAATGCAAATAATCTGCGAGTAAATATTAATAAAACAAAATTAATCCAATTTAAAAATAAACGAGCAAAAAAAGTAGACTTTGATGTGATTTATAATAACCAGCCTGTTGCAGAAATAAACGAAACTACTTTTTTAGGAATTATACTAGATGACAATTGCTCTTGGGAGTCGAACATTGATAAAGTCTGCAAAAAGATAAACCGTTTCGCATACGCACTCTATAGACTATCAAAAATGTCTAACAAAGAAACTGCACTAAAGGCATATCACGGGTATGTAGGGTCTATATTAAGATATGGTATCTTGCTGTGGGGAAATTCAGTTCAAATTAATAGAGTATTTATAGCACAAAAACAATGTGTGCGTGCCATTTTTGATATGTGTCCTATGAAAACCTGCCGGCCTCTGTTTAAACAGCTAAACTGAAATTTGCAATTTTGTTAAAGCTAACTGGACACTCTTTACAAAGAATTGCGAAAAATGAAACTTTAACACTCGTTATCCTCAAAAACTAGTCCTGCCTAGTATAAAAACGAGTCTATGTAGCAAAAACTCCTTTACTATGTGCATTAAAATTTATAATCGCCTACCACAAGGTATGAAAAACATGAATGCTTATCAATTAAAAAGTAGTTTGCATTCATGGCTAGTGGATAAATGTTATTATTCTGTGAATGATTTCCTAAATACTAAACACTAGCTTTACATTCCTCGTTTGACTACTGTGTTTGATATTTCAAAATTGTATTACTTATTTTTCTACTGACGTTTAATTCTTATTTTTACTAAATATTTAATGAAGGGCTACCTATGTAATTTAATTTTAATTTTTAATTAGTAACGTATGATTTTAATAAAATGAAATTGTTTTATCTTTGCTCCTAAGTATATATATTACGAGCGTGTAAAAATGTTGCATGCCAGCAATCGCTAATATGTTGGACTACTATATTTAACTTGACATCTTTATAACCATATTAATGCAATAAAGAATTGTATCATTTATCATTGTACCATTTAAGCGGACCGAGAGTGAGAAAGTGAGAAGGTGTTAGAGCTTCAGTTTCTGCGGGATCTGGAGTGAGAATATAAGTGAGGGGCCTGGAATTCAGTAGAGCCTCTACGTGAGTTAGTACGGTAAGTAGCTCCTCGTAAGTGAGCAAAACCTCACCGATTACGCGTTTTAAAATTAATTTTACGCTTCGGACATTGGTTTCCCAAATGCCTCCGAAATGCGGAGCGCTAGGCTGATTTAGATCCCAAGAAATGCCTTGAGAAACGGTTTCTTCCGAAAAGGCATCACAAAAGGCTTTGGATTTGAGAAATCCATTCAACTCATCTAGTTGGGTTTTTGCTCCCAAGAAATTCCCCCCATTGTCAGAGAAAAGCTCAAGACAATTAGAGCGTCGCGATATGAAAAGGCGAAAAGCGCGGAAAAAAGAGTCAGTGCACAGCTAACTCCAAATGTACTGCACGCGTCACAAGACACGTAAACAAGCAAATGTAAGCCTTTTCCTTGCGGTATCTGCTTATCAATATATTTATTGGGCCTGCATAATCTACGCCCATATTGAGGAAAGGTTTGGCTTGATTTACGCGGGGAGCGGGTAGGTTCGCCATAAAGGACGCCTCTGTACGCGGGCTAGCCTTAAAACAGCTGTTACAAAGTCAAAAGAGTCGTTTCACTGTGCTGCGTCCGGAAATTATCCAGAATTTTTGTCTCAACAATGATAACAATAAATGCGGTCCAGCGTGTAAGTATTTGCGGTGATAATAATCAATTAAAATATCAACATTATGATCCTTTTTTGGAAGTAGTATCGGATGTTTTCCGTCAAAATTAAGCGAAGATTTTTCTAAACGTCCCCCGGTGCGTATTAAACCATTTTCTAAAAACGGAGGAAGCGGTATGAGCGATTTTGAAACTTTGCGGTTGTTTGAGAGAGCGTTTATATCTTAATTGAAATATTGTTGTTGAAGAGCTTTCACTACAGCAGTTTCTGCATAATGTAAATGAAAAAGCTCCATTCTATTGGAACGTGGTATTTTTTCCAAAAATTGGTACAAATAGACCACTATGCGGAGAAGTTTTGACCAAGAAGAGACTTTCTTTACCAGAGCACAAAGAAAATGCGGTTGTTCATCGGAACTGATGAAAACATTTACGTGTTTTTTAATTTCAAACAGCTTGTCATCAGCTGAGGGATCGAAGGTGAATCGGTTTATAGGCCACGTATCCACGTTGTCACGAGCCCAAGGTGGACCGTGAAGCCATAGCGGGTGATTCAGCAATTGAGCCGGAGAAAGTCCCCTGCTTATACAATCGCTAGGATTAAGCTTTCCATCTATGTGGAAGAAATGTTTAGGGTCAAGATTTTCTTGAACTTGAGCGATACGGTTTGCAACGAACGTGTCGAAGCGATGCGGTGCGGAATGTATCCAATGTAGGGCCATCGTGGAGTCAGTGAATGCGAAAAAGTCATCAATTTGACAGCGAGAAGAAATCGTTTCGATAACGAATCGAAATAGTTTTGAAAGTAATAAAAGAGCACATAGCTCTAAGCGGGCTAAAGAAACAACTTTAAGAGGCGCGACTTTACTCATGGCACAAATCAAGTTAATCTGATTTTGTCCAGACATGGTTTGTACGCAAAGGTATATAACTGCTCCCATCAATTTCTGGCTAGAATCAGAAAAACCGATTAAAATGACGCGAGAGTCGGGAACAACAACTAGAAAGCGCGGTATTTTAAATTGTTCTAGCGCGCGCAGTTCGCTTAGAAACCGATTCCAAGCGACACAAATATCATGCGGAGGTAGGTTGTCCCAGCCAATGTTGGCTATCTAAAGAGCCTTGATTAAAAGTTTTGCAAAATCCGTTTATGTCCCACAACTTCGCTATTGTGGAGAGCATTAAGCGTTTAGTGCACTTGGTTTGCGGGTTGAATTTAAGCGCGATGGAAAATTCATCATCAATAGGTGACCAAATCAAGCTTAGTAGCTTTAAATTATCCTCTTTATCAAATTCAACTTTTGAGGATAAGCGGTTTTCTTGCGGAATCGCGTTCAAAACATCAGAAGAGTTACTCATAAACTTTACTAAGTCGAATCCTCCTCGTTTTAATAAATTAATTAAGTCGCGGGCTAACTGAACTCCCTCCAAATCAGTACGTACCGAAGAGCCCAAATCATCCATGTAAAGATCATTAGAGGCTACTTCCGAAGCGCGCGGGAAGTCAGTTTCATCTTTAGCTAGTTGTTTTATCGTACGAATGGCTAGATAAGGCGCGGAGCGTAAGCCAAAACAAACTCGGTTGAATCGATACAACTTAACGTCGTCATCGTCGTTAAATTTATACAAAATATTTAAGAAGCGGCGGTCTTCTTCGCATATGCCTACTTGTAAAAACATCTGTTTTATATCTGCGGTTAACGGGAGAGAAAAGTTGAAATTTTAAAATTATCGCAGTCAAATCTGCCTGTAGATTTGGCCCGGAGTGTAAAATATCATTTAAAGCAATTTGCGTACTTGTTTTCATGCTCGGGTCGCAAACAAGTCATAACGGTTTGTCTGGTCTACTGACGCCGTGATGAGCGATGATTCATTACCAGTATTTAAAACTGGTGCGGGTGACACAATCTTATTTTCCAGATAATTAGTCATTACTTTGTCATACTCAATTTGCAAAGTTTAATTTGTCTGGAACTTGCGGTCTAGATAAGAATAGCGGCGTGCAGCGGTTGTTAAGGAATTCCCTAACAAAGTCGGTGATTGCGAAAAGGGCAGAGCGGTTTCGTAACGTCCGGATGTAGGATCACGGTGTGTATTAGACACATACAATTCTTCACATTCTTGGTCAGCTCTAGACCTATGTGTTTTAGTCGGTCCAGACTCGAGCTGCCAAAACTTCGAAACTAACGCCTCGATTGATTCGTCACTCGATGTGAAGAAGGTGCGGTTATTTTGTTTACGCGTCGTATTATAATTATCGGAGGGTAATGATGCCGTTGAGCCCATCACTATATACCCATAGACTGTTTTTAAGACGTCCGGATACCCGGGCGGACCGAGTATTTTACCAGGCTGCAAGATTTCAGCAAATATTTCGGAACCCAACAGTACGTCTATAGGTGCGGGATCATTAAATCGCGGGTCGGCTAAAGGTATGTCACACAAATACATGACAGCGGAAGTGTCCAAATAACAACTAGGAAGATTATCAGAAATGTTCTGGATAACCAGGGGTTGTATTTGTAAACAAAAATTGGGATCTAGTCGCGAGTATAACGTTAGGTTTGTAATTCCTAATATAGTCTGCGAGCTACTGCCTATCCCCATTACACTACAATCGGAACAATCATTAAAGATGCGGAGACCTAACTGCTTGCAGATCTGTTTAGTTATGAAATGATTTTAAGATCCGTTATCAAGCAAAAAAACGTACTTTTCTAAGGGACCCATCATTATGTTTTACGTTAGCAAGGACGGTACCCAATAAAACATTCTGCGATCTCTGCGTGTGACTACAATGTGCGTTTGCACTCGAACTACAATAAAATACAACCTTATCGATTGACTTAGAAGAAGTCAAATCAGGTAAGTTTTCTTTACCGTTAGCTCCCACACTATTAAATGAAACATTTCATGTTGCGAAGAACTATTCGTTCGTGCGGAACCGGTTTGAGCGGTGTCCTTATCAGTATCGAGCCAATGCAAAAGGCTGTTATGACCCTTTTGGTTGCAAATTTTACACATTTTTGCAGAATGGCATGAACTTGCCGTGTGTTTAATGCTAAAACACCTTACGCATGCATTATATGCTTTAACTATCTTAAAGGGTTCGCGGGGAGTTAAAGTTAAAAAAATGTTGACATAAATACACGTGGTCGTGTTCTGGTAGGTCACATAACGAACAGTTTTTTGTGTTATTATTTTGTTTGTTGTTATGGACAACAAAAGAACGTACATTATTTCTAGTCGCGGTAATATTTTGCGGTTTTGCGTAGTAAGAGGCGGGATTTAAACCCGTGCCTTTAAGATCAGCGGTGCGGTTTAAAACTTTGATGCGATCGCGGACAAAAGTGATTAACTGACTCAGAGTAGGTATTTCATTCCCTCTGTTTTCCATTTCAAATAAACGGGAAGTTTCCTTGTCCAGCTTTTGTAACAGGGTGTACAAAATAACAAAATCGCTTAGATCAGGTAGGTTTAGGTTATTTAAAGCAGATAATGCGTTAGAAAATTCGTCTATAAAGGACTCAAGATTGTTTGCGGTTGCGGTTGTAACAGATTTTAATGTAAACATTGTATTCAAATATGAAACAGCTAGACTGCGTTTATCTTCATACTTTAAAATAAGTGCGTTATAAATGGTATTATAGTTCTCTGCTCAAGGAACTATACCGATGCAAATTGATTTTGCTTTACCAGTGAGTTTACCTACTAAATAATACATTCGCTCCATATCAGTCAAAGATGCGTTTAAATGAACAGCGTTATGAAATGTCGCGTGAAATAAGACCACTGGTCTAAGTCACCATTAAATTGAGGAATTTCTATTGGGGGTAATCTTATATAAGGCGATTTACCCGATATATGTTTAGTTTCTGTTGCGTTGATAGAAGTATATAAAGATATTTTTCTTTTAATACGACAATACATGTTTTAAAATTACAGCCAACTCTGATTGTCAGGTACGGCTTCCTTATCTACTCTTATCAATGCAGAGTTGTATTCTTTCACGGTAATTTGTAAGTTATTTCTAATCTGTTCTAAGCTCTCAACTGAGCAAAGAAAATCCTCAAGTAATTCAGAAATATTTAAATCACAGAGTGAATAATCGTAAATTATTTGAATGCGTGCAAAATATAATTCTCTTTGACTTTCTAACAGCTTCAATTTTTGTTCGTTCGCTGACGTGGCCATAGCGGCGGGGTAAAATACCTATATCGTAGGTATTGAACACAGATAACGAAACTTGGAAGGCCTTTAATAGTTTTTATAGGTAAATACGGACAGTAAATCAATGCGGTTATTTATTTATTTTATTTAATTGTTTTGCACAAAAAAAAAGTGTACAAGGAACGACTTAATGCTAAACAGCATTATCTACCAGTCACACGGCGGTTGACTACAGGAACTTAATAAATACTTATTGTTAGGTTAATAAGTTTCTAATAGTAGACTATGAATGAACTAAATATGTGACGTGTACGCAACTACGCAGAAGAATGATAATATGGCGTCGTGCGGCGTATGTGTTTTACAACTTTGAAACACTAATTTTTGTTGAGATCCGACTAAGAAGAACCATAATATGGTGGGAAATAAGGCCTGGAGGACCGTCAATAATAGAAAATTAAATGTTCCCACCGGAGAGAGCGTGGGGCTGGTCCCGACAAAATGGTCTCATATGCGGGTTTGAAAATATGGATGCGGTTAACAGGGAAGGCCGGCAAAATTGACTCTTTCCTTTATGTTAATGTAAAAGGCTGTACGTACCAATTCAACACCAGTTGCTGCACAGGATCTCTCTTCCAAAGGTAGGTCGAAAATTTCTCCCGTAGCTGGACACGTTGCACAACACAGGTTAGTTCTAAGTAAAATCACTGGATTTTTACGGCACGGTTTAGAAATTATTTATTATTCTTCATGCGAATAGTCTTATATTATGGCTGAACCAGCTATCGCGGAAGTATAACCAAAAATATAGATTTTTAATTCACAATACGAGTCATGTGATGCGGCACGGACGAGCGGACGTTCGACCATCTCTTGAATGACAGAATGTGTGGTGACCGTGGTATGGTTCCTTGCTTCATTCCTGTGGTGACCGGCGTGAATTAGCGCATTTTTGCCTCTTCACAGATAACACGTAAGAAAAAGAACCACCTAACACATAACCCTCCTCAGTCGGGTAAAAAGGCATTCCCAATTCAACTAAAGTGCAAATTAAATAAACTCATCGCAATAGTGAAATCAATCAAGGCACCGAAGCTCTCAACAGAAACAATCAGAGCCACTTGTAGTGCCGTTGAATGCCGTCAAAATGCAAATGTGCCGTCAAGATTAGGGATGTCAGTGAGTTGTATCCATATCCGTAACAGAAACTATCGTTTACCCGAAAAAATAATATATTTTTTATCAATACAAATACATATAGGTAAGTTGTATCCATGTCCGTGACAGAAACTATCGTTTACCCGAAAAAATAATATATTTTTATCAATACAAATAAACATTGGTAAGTTGTATCCATGTCCGTAACAGAAACTATCGTTTACCTGAAAAATAATATATTTTTTATCAATACAAATACACATAGGTATGTTGTATCCATGTCCTTAACAGAAACTATCGTTTACTCGAAAAAATAATATATTTTTTATCAATACATATATACATAGATAAGTTGTATCCATGTCCGTAACAGAAACTATCGTTTACCCGAAAAAATAATATATTTTTCATCAATACAGATATACATATGTATACTAAGATACTTGTTTTTTTTATTTATTGTTCAAAATTATTCAAAACTTTCCTTTTACATTTTTATTTTACAATGGGCATGCGTTTTACCAAATCCCACCTGATGGTAAAAAAGAAGGGGCACGCTCGCCCAGAGGATACCCAAATGACACTTTTCTTGAAAAGCCCTTTTAGATTGTTGTCAGATGACCAACGTGGACGTCCGCAACGGACGGTGAAATGTATTGTACCTATAGAACGCATTCAGAGCAAGGTGGACGCAAGAAACTGAACAAAAATTCATTTCGCCATGTCACACTGTAAGGTACCTTACTTAGCCACTACTTAGAACCACGTTAGTGGTGGTGCTAATGGGAAATTGCACTCTCAATGATACCCTTGTAACCAAGTAATTTCAATAATGGTACTTGTGACTTTTTTTTCATACGAGCTGTACTCGCGGCTTCGCAAGTGTGGCCATTTATCTGGGTTAATAGAACTCTATTACTATTCCAAGACCAAAAATACCAATATACCAACATTTAAACAAAATTCCTTCAGCCGACAAAAAAAAAAACGATTGCTCGGCTTCTACTCTTCGGATTGAGATAATAAGTACACCAGATTTTAAGTCAAACTCTAAGCTATAATATATATATATACTATATATAACAGTGAAAATTGTATCGCAATCGGTTCAATATTTTTTATGTGATACGTGAACAACTGACTAACAGACAGACACGACTTTTAAAAATATTTTTTTCATTTTCAGTAGCTTATTTTTAGTACACTAGTGTTTTTTTTTTTAATATCTTTTTGCTGATATTTTGGTACTTACTGCTTTTTTTTTAGTATAGATGCTAGTATGTTTCAGTATGTTAGTAGTATGATTCAGTTTTGGGCAGAATAATAAAAATATGTATTTTATTACATTATTTTTATCGTGCCTATAAAACAGTACCGTGACTTACCTTTTGATTGACTGACTGACTGGCAGATAACGCCCAGCCTAAAACGGTGGACCTAGGTACTTGAAATTTGGAGGAATATTACTTGAGTATCCTAGAGGTGAACTACGGAAGTAACTATAAACCGTAAAACATGAATACCAATTCCAAATAAAATACCTCAATCCTGCGAGGACCCTTTATTAGTAAGAAAAGTATCCAATGTCCTACCTCGCAGTATGAACTCAAATCATACCAAGTTTCATTTGAATTCATTCAGTAGTTTTAGTGTGATGCGCGTCCAAGATACAGACAGACAGACAGCCAGTAGACAAAAATGAACAAACAAACAGTTTTTGCTTCAGTGCGAATAATAGAACAGCATCCAGAAAAAAATAGTAGATATCTTCAATGTACAGAATTTGGACCCATATCCCGCAGGAACCCTTTATTTTAGGTTAAGTAAAAAAAGTAAAAGTAGGTAAGTTTAAATAAGTATCCTCAATTTTCACTCATTACATAAACTATGACTGTGCCAAGTTGCATCAAAATCCGTGCGTAGTTTCAGTGTGATACGTGTTCTTTGAAATAACTCCAATCCCTATCCTGAGGGAACCCACTAATTTTTCGGTATGAAAAGTATCCTATGACCTACCTCGTTTTATTAACTCAAATCTTGCCTATTTTCATTTGAATTTATTTAGTAGTTTCGGGTGATGAGCTTCCAAGATACAGAAAAACAGACATACAAACAGACAGACAACAGAAAAAAAGAAGAAAAAACTCATTTTTGGCTTCAGTACGAATATAGAACAGCCTCAAAAAAAAATTACACAATATCTTCGATGTACAGAATTTGGATCCCTACCCCGCAGGGATCCAAATTCTGTATTTCTGTTTCTGTAATTCCAAATTCTTTATTTTTGCGGGATATAAAGAATAATCAATTTTCACTCATCATATAAACTATGACTGTGCGAAGGCGCATCAAAATCCGTCCAATAGTTTCAGGGTGGTAAGTGTTTTTTTAAGTAACTTTCAATCTCTATCCTGCGGGAACCTTTTAATTTTTCAGGATGAAAAGTATCCTATGTCCTACCTCGTAGTATGAACTTATATATTACAAAGTTTCATTTAAATTAATTCAGTAGATTCGGCGTGATGCCTAGCCAAGATACAGACAGACAGACAGACTGACTGACAAAAATGGAAAAATTACAGGAATGTCTCCAAAAAAATTTACTAAATATCTTCAATGTACAGAATTGAACCTGTTACAGTTTTATTATTAAAGTATCGATAGGTATGGCGACAGAAAACGCTGATAATTGTTTGAGTTACATTCTTTAATAATGTACAAATTATATTATTATGAAAATAACATCAAAGCCTAATCCATGCACTAACAAACTCAAAAAATTACCGAATTTTATTGAATTGATCCATTTATTGACCGAGCGAGGGCGAAGCGCGAGCGAAGGCTCTCTGTTTCAGCTTCGTCAAAAAATCTTTCGTATGTCTGGATGTCTGTCCAGACGTCTGTCCGGCTGTTCTCCTCTACAGGTTGCATTTCTCAACAGATCTATACGAAACTTGGTAAACAGGTTGAGCGATTTTTTTGAATTGTTTAATCCTCGAGGTTTTTTTGATTGGAGTGGTACTTTCCCCGAAAAATATTAAAAAGGGGGCTACTGGAATATCTCCGCCTTATTAAATCCAATTTTGATGGTTCTGTTTTTATTTGATAGGTAGTAACGTTAAATTAGTCTCATAAAAAATTGGTGAAGATTTGATGAGGATTTTCGGCGTGATGAGCAGAATAGCTCGTCAAAATGCAGTAAATTTCTCACTTTTAGGTTTCTAGCATTTGAATCAGCCTTTCACCTACTAGTTCAGGATTGATGGAGCACCTTGGTTATTAAAGTTAGTTTTACAATAAGGGAACTAGATGGCACTGTTGTGCACCGCTAGATTGTTTGCAAAAAAGTTTGTACGCGCGAGGTCTACAGCTCACAGAGCTACTAGTAATAGTTTGTGTTTATCTCATTGTTCATGAAATGTAAGTTGCCTTTTTACAATAAATATTTTGAGTCTGACTTTGACAATAATATTTTTTTCTACATTCGTATCCGTAACAGACTCAACAACCCTGCCTGGTCGTGATGCAAATGTGCCATCGAAAGTGATTGGACCACGAGACTGATTCGAAGCTGAAAGGTTGAGACGAGACGGTTATTTTCTTATCTGAGTGTCTGAAAGGATTGCAAACAATTGAAATTACATTAGCTGTTTTTGAATCCCGACGTTGACGTTTTAAGTATTGGGTGTGTGTATGTCTGTCTGTGGAATCGCAGCTCCCAAACGAATGGATCGATTTTGATGCTGTTATTTATTTATTTGAAAACTTTATTAGTTGTTAAATATAATATATTCCCCCTATTTCCCCATTAACGGGGTGTTTGAAACTTTTGGTCTCATAATACTCGTTAGTGCTGCAAATTCATGCGGGGTTTTGACGCTATAAGCCTTGTCCCGGGTTAGTGTAAAAATCCATGTTAGATTTCCACACTAACGGGGATTCCCTATTAAGAAAATCATATAATTTAACATGATTTTCCCTTATCCTGGGAAATTCCATGCCCAGATGGAAATTTCTACTGCCTTATTTATATGTAATGGATAAAAACTTATAATAGTATCGTAGGTACCTACTACCAAAGTTACTATAGGCACTAGGATACTGCTAAGGTATAGGATACGCTTGTAGGTTACGTATATATAGATAATAAGTTGCAAATGAAATTGGCATCGAGCTAAAGACTTCAACAATAACAGAATTCTTCAGGGAGTTGACAGTTAAGCCTTTACTAATAAAATTAGATTGCCTAATACCTAAATATAACAATAATGAATCAAAAATTAAAAGAATGGTTCGATTTACTAGTGACGTGTTTTTAAATCAAAATCACACATATTATTTACAATAGTTTTACTGTTTAGGTACTGACTCGCCATCACAAAAATAGTGTTAATAGATCAATAAAACTGACTCACAACATAACTTGAAAAATCCATGCTTACTTTCTAAATCACAGTATATTTACAATAATTGACTACAAAGTTTAAGTAACACAAATACGATATTAAAAATCTTGACTGAATAAAATATCTATATAAACAAAAATCTACAACAAACAGTCACAAAACAAAAATCTGACGAACCATCTCAAAAATAGTGTAAAAGTAATTGAACCACAACTTAACTTGAAAAATTATTTGCTTAAATTGCTAATGCATGCTTATTTTCTAAATAACAGTATATTTACGATAATTGACTAGTATAAGTTACACAAACCACTATTAAAAATCTTGACTAGATAATATATTATTAGCAACCAGAAATGGGTTTACTAAAAAAATTTTAACTCAAACAAGACAAATATACTGATCACACTCATAAATGTATTATTAAGCTTCACAAAGTAAAGCACTAAAAAAGCAGGTAAAGCACTGTTACAGAATTAAATGGGGAGGAACTTAAGGAACTCAAGAGATATTCAGGAACGTCCGACTGCTTTGACTGCTGACGAAAAAGTGGTGCGCCGCTTTCGCTGCTTCGCCGATGAAAGATCTGCCCGGCCGAAACTTGTCTCGACAAGTTTTGCGTAAACAAGTCAGCACCAGCTGCTAGGCTCCGCCTTCTGGCGTGATTTTCCTTACAATATATAAACAAACAAAAATCAACAACAAACAGTTACAAAACAAAAATTGTTGTTTTATCCTTAACATAGACCGACAAATTGAGTAATGCAACGACTTTAATATTTAATAGATACATTTTATAGCTATCAAAGTATATACATAAATTTTACATTATGAATGAGTACTTTGCTTAATTGTTTCACATGATTTTGTTTTGACTCAAAGGATTTCGTCGACACTTTAATTTTCTCGATTAAGTTCGTGACTAACTGGACAGATTCGTTTATGCCATTATTCAAACGTAGAACATTTTTCCGCTAGTTTATATGTACGTAAAGGAATTGTCTCAATGTGCAACAACACCAAGAGTACCTTACTAAACATACAAATGTAGTTAAATGAAATGTTACCCATAGGGACAAATTTAAAGTTTATATACAGCAATGCAATCTAGTACTGTATACAAGATAGTTTTTTTCTAAATGCCATTATTGTAAACAATAAATTACTGACTATGACATTTCGAATGGAAACATTTTAATTATTTAATTTAGTAATTGTGAATTATTGTTAAAATTTTATTTTATTATTATTATACTTGAATTTTACTTTTTGACATTAATTAGTAGTTAAAGGTAAATATTTTTTATCATTTATTTGTAACCATACTATTTTATATTATCACATTTATAAATGCACACCATTTGTTATGATAGAATGTACCCGGTTCCTATTTATGTGAATTCTTCCCATCATACTTTGTACTACCTTCATACTAGTAATTTGAGTTTGTCTACTCAAGTGATTGTATGCCCCAAATGAACAAATCTGAGAGCCATATATCTGAGAGCAATACCATAACTATTATAGCAGCTTCAACAACATTAATTTATACGCACATTGCTGTATACGTAACAAATAATATTCTGACTCAGATACCAGGTAAGCTAAGCGCCAACATGATTTGCTCCAAGTATGTACGTACTTAACATCTCTAATCTGAAGACTAAAGTGCTTTTGTATTTACTGTAAAAAAACATAAGGCCTGGAAGCCTGGAACAAACCATAACCGAAGTAAGGTTTTTTAAATCCAATTCTATACTTAACCTAAAGTATAAATACTTTCCGAAATGGTAATAAAATAATATGGTAAAAGTGACATTAGCTTTAAAATAATAAGCGAGTAAAACCCTTTATTATTTTTTTAAAGGAGGCAAATTTTTTGAAGTTGTATCTGTGAATCATTAGAAATATTTTTATTAACCCACATATATTTTTGTTCACGAGTTATGTAATGTATCATAAATAACATTTATCAGTAATAAGTAAACTATTTTGGAAATTCAGTCTAGGTTATTATAAGCATAATTATTTGGGACTTCCCTATCACCGTGCTCAAAGTTTCATAATTTAGTTATCATATTTATTATACATGAGTCTGTCGATCTGGATGTACATAACAAAGCTTAGAATAAATATGTTTCAGCATAATCTAATACAGAAGTTCTCAAAATGTAGACCCATCTTGCCTATTAAGCGATTATAGTGTGAATAGAAATACACAGATTTTAACCTAGACCTTGAAGGGTCTGCATTGTGTTGTTTACTACATGTACATGTACCCACATACATGTCAGCATTTTTCACCCCGCTGCCGCCGTGAAGCTTCGTGAATCATCTCTAGAAGTCCCGGATGGCCAGTACATTGTTTCTGAAATTGATAACGATGTCGTATTAGAACTTATTTTACGTAAATTCGATCCCACTTCTGATGTGAGATTTATAAACATGTGTATAATAACTATACGTACTGTAAGATTATCAAAACCTAAGTTTTGTAATGTTAGCCTTCAGTTGGTTAGGTTTGTCGAGTAGGAGATAAAACTTATCTGCACCAACTATAGTACCTAGTAGCTACAGCTACAGAATAAATAACTTAAGGAGTATTTTAATGAAAACAAGGAAATGGGTTTGCAATTCTTTATATTGTTTACTTATTTGAACATCGGATTCAGAATACACCACTTTTCAAGAAAACCGGCAAGACACTACGTGATGAACACGTTTTGTAATTTTATTAAACCAATAACTATTTAGGTACATAGTTATTAATAATTTAACTGTGATAATTTGTCACATACAAACATTTATATTTGCCTTAGTTATATAGGCCTTACTAGGCATATTAACTTCTAAAACAGTATTTAAACACAATCAAATTGATGATAATCCCGTTAATTATAATTTTATAGATCACTTCATCACCCCACAATGAAGTGATACACATCAAATACACTGTATAATTAAATAGTTATAAACAAGCAGCATAACATAGTAAAAGAAAAGCACTTAACTTGCCAAGGTTCTCTCGGTGCGGCGGCCACAAGAACAATTAACATTGCCAATTAAACAGAGCCTTTATATAACATTTTCGAACATCCGACGCTGTCAGAAGTCATCTGAGACGAAGACTACCGACATCGTCCGAGCTATTTGAGTCGTTTGGTAACAGATCAACGAGTATCTACCATTTACTTTATTAATTACATTAGTCATGTCTGATAGTTGTATTGGAATACATTATAATAATTCTGGCATAATAATACAGATGTTTCATAGTGATGGACGACATACATCGTAAGTTTACACGTGGTACTTTACTTTTCTTTAAAGTAGTCAATACTTCGTTCTGAAAACTGAATACATAACATTTACATATACCAAGTATTATTTTTATACATTTATATATTTACAATAAGTAGTAATGTAACACACTCTCTTACCTATTACATAGAGTGCAATATAATGCAAAAGTAATTTACCACGGTGTCTATTTAGTCAAAATGTATCTAAAATTAAGGTAAAAATTAGCTTTACACGAATTTGACTCTTAATTATATTAATCACATTTAGTCAGAAACGGTATTTTCAGTTTTCATGTAGTGAACATACGTTGAAAAAACAAGGTACTTAGTTCATGTCAATAAGGTTGAAAATTTCTTGGTAGCTTCTAAATAGTTATGGAACTATGCACATTACAAAAATTATACGTGACATTAATCAGATTTAGTCTGATTCGGAATTCACTGTTTTCATTTAGTCAAAACTAGCGAACCGCCCCGGCTTAGCACAGGCATAATTAAAAAAAAAAGAGGTAAAAAATGTAGTTCTCGCACACTCGACCTTCGCTCCGCTTCGGGGAATAATAGTTTGACGACATTTTTTTGTGTTGTGTTGAAAATGCTAAAATACGGAATTGTAAATAACACCACATACCGTCTTTGGTTTTACATTCTTTTCAATCGCGCCCACAGACCGTAAGAGATACGGGGATATTGCGCCTTATTTGTTTTCTACCTATGGTGGCCAGTTATAACCGTAGATAGATGATATGCGAGTTAAACTACCTTGCTAGCGAGTGAAAAAGCTACCACGCGCATACTGCGCGTGCGCACGCATAGCAAGCGACTGGCTATGAAACTTTAACGTTCCAAATTCAAAAAGCTCTTAGTTGGCTTGATTTCTTCTGACATCTTGAACAATTATTTTGATAATATTTCAACAAATTAACATAAACAAATATCGAACTATACATATAAACCTTTCTCTTTCTCTGATCCTGAAGACGAACCGTCATGGTGGCCTTGCTGTACAAACACTTCAACACTTCGATGTACTGGTAATCAATCTGGCACCTCTGTAATGACTGTAGCACTGCCCAGGTCTCGCCTGAATCAAAGGCTTTCTCGTAGTCTACAAACGCTAGACATAGTGGCCGATTATACTCTTCGGTCTTCAGTATAATCTGCCGGAGTGTATGGATGTGGTTTACGGTGCTAAAGCCTTTCCGGAATCCAGCTTGTTCGGTAGGCTGAAAGTCGTCAAACCTACGAGCGAGACGGTTTGTAACAACTCTCGAAAACAGCTTATAGACGTGGCTCAGCAGCGAAATGGGCTTATAATTCTTCAAAAGGGTTTTATCACCTTTCTGAAAGAACAAAACCACTACGCTTCTATGCCACGCCTCTGGCGTAGTACCCTCGAGGATGACGGAGTTAAACAGCACTTGAAGGACTTTAAGTACCGGTGTTCTAACCGCTTTCAGTAGCTCTATCAATATTCCGTCCTCCCCTGGAGCCTTGTTGCTCTTAAGCTGTTTGAGAGCCATTTTGATCTCGTATTGGCTGACGTCCGTGATATCTTCGATATAATGTCGGGTCAAACGGGCTTTTGCATCGCTAGTCCTGCTATGAGGACTACGCGATGAGGTGTATAAATTGTTCATAGAACTTCTCGAGCTCACTCAAAATCTCTGGCTTCGACGAAACGATGCTGCCACTGTCGGTTTTCAGATTCGTCAACAGGCTTTGCCCAATAGACAGATTTCTTGCGAACACTTTGGAGCCCATGTTCCGCTCTATTGCGTTCTCAACGCAAATCGTGTCGCATTGACTTAGAGATCTGTTTATTAAGCAAGCTGTAACTCGACATATCCACTGAAGACTGCAGCTTCATCTCGCCTCGTTCTGCCATAAGTTTGAGTGTATGCTCAGAGAGTTTCTGTGTTATTTTTTTGCGGGGGGTCTTAAATAACTCCGACCCGACCGCGTGGACAATTTCCACCAGCCCGTTATTTAGTTCGTCCACTGTATCGCATTCGGTAAGGATTTGGAAGTGATTTTGGAGCTCCAACTGAAAGCTCTCGGGGTTTTGGATTTGGGCATGCGGTGATCACTGCTGGTTTTAACCCTGTTGATCACAGAGACATCATTGAATATATGCTTATATTTACCCGAGTACGGTCTGGTAATAAAAGCCTATTACACTTTTGCGATGATTGAAAACAACTTTGAGAAGGAGGCCAACAGAAGAATTCAGCTTGGTTGGGCAGCATTCGGCAAGCTTCGTCAAGTCTTCTCGTCGTCCATACCTCAGTGCCTGAAGACAAAAGTCTTCAATCAGTGCGTCCTACCAGTCATGACTTACGGAGCCAAAAAGTAGAAACCCACGGTCAAACTAGTCCACAAATTTAAGGTTGCTCAGCGAGCTATGGAGAGAGCTACGAGTATGCTTGGAGTTTCTCTGAAGGACAAGATTCGTAATGAAGATATCCAACCAAGTACCAAGGTAACCGACATAGCTCAAGGCATAAGAAAAAGTGACCTTATTCAAGGCGTATTGCCAGTCCTTTTACACGTGCAATCTTTGGGTCAAATATAAACAAAAAGCTTACAACGGCTTGTATCCAGTACAACAACGATTCCAGAATGCTGCTGGGGCTGCCACGTTATTATAGCGCTTCAGGGATGTTTACGGACGCGCGCACTGATGATATTTTCGCGATAGTGCGAAAAAGAACTGCATCCCTGAAAAGCCGCTTCCGTGGGAGCACCAACACTAGCTGAACTCATGCATCATGAGACTGGTTGACGCGGGTCAAGCCGTTGGTGCAATTAGTGTTTAAGTGATGCATGGGTTATAACTTTAGTGTTCTGCCCAATTTATATTTTTTTGCCTTAATTATAACATGTACCTACTAACATAGTATAATAAGTTTGTTACTAACACATTATGGATCTTTTTCTAAAATAAATGAATTTATTATTATTAAAAGAAAGCTTAAGTCACATTTCCCGAAGGATTCATAACCGTTGTGGTAGACGAGTTCTCGAGTGGAGACCACGTTTAGGCAATCGTAGTGTAGGACGCCCTGGGGCCTGCAAAAAGCGACTGGTAGAAACGGGATGCAGAGAGGTGAAGACCGAGCTAAGTGCCATGCGAGGGGTAAAAGTCCAGTAGTGGACAAGTATAGGCAGACGATGTTGATGATGATAATTATGATTGATGATAAATAAATAAGTCTAAGTGTTTACGGGAAGGGCCTTAGGCGACGGTGATACTTTTCACTATACATTTCGTCAAAAATGTATCTTTTGCGATTCGAACACAAAGTTAATTATTGTAACGGGAATGAATCGCGCTGAAAACGTTATTTTGTTTACCTCGACGTTTCGATCCGGTTGCAATTATCGTGGTCACGAGAATACTGAAGTAGTGGGTGTCAGCGTCGATAAGGGCGATAGTTGACTTCAACTACCCGCATTTGGTTTTATATAAATTCTGAATTGTCACGACACACAACACTAACTCTGCAGATTTCTTCTGACATAAACCGCAACTCGAACACTACGGGATATCACGACCGCGGCCAACTTAAAACTATCCTCTCGGTTGAAATTGAGATACTTTTTAATTTCAACCGCTTCACGTACAATCTTGGAGTAGTAGTGACTTTTCATAGAGATGATCTAAAAATGGCAAATAAAGTTACGTTCTCAGCGCGATTAAGTCCCTTTTAAATAAATATCTAGACTTTGTCAAGATTCAGTATTAGTGAACTCAGTTTCGTAGTGCATTATACGATTTTTTTACAGTCGTTTATTTACTTTGACGTATAAGTCTGACAGCAGTAAAGTTTATGCGGGAAAATTAAGGCCATAGCCACACAAAGTGCTTTTACAACGTCTGGTGGCTATCAAAACACCAAACTGTCCCGTCGCTAATTATTCAAGAGTATCTCAGCGAAAGTGGCGTCATAGAAAACCAGGAGCAGCGTGTAAGGTCGCCTCGATCATAAATTCCTCTTGGCTTAAGTCGGCAATCTTCTCTGAACTTGAATCCCACTGGCAGCTTAGCTTTACGGCATGTTGCGGAGACGACTCGTGCGGGTTTGTTGAGTTTGATACATGTTTGGGAATTAAGATATGTTTGTACCGCAGGAAGATTTGAATTGCATTTATATGTCTCCAATCTACAGTTTGGAGATATTAATTTAAATGAGGGCAGTTTTTGAGAAAAAATTAAGGTATCAGCAGAATGCTTATTTCTACTAATTCAGGGACCACACAATTTTTGTCTCCAATTGAAAATGCTACTGTTTTATGAGAAGCATTGGGAGCAACAAATGCGTTCGGCACCCAAAGTCCGTTTTGATGTTATTGCATCAAAACATGCAAAGCTCCATCTTGTTTCTTAGGACAAAATCTCATTTGGATCTATTGTATACAAATGACGTGATAGATATTATTGATATGGTTGCGCTACGCCTTTGTTGCATGGATTACGAATATACGTTTGAATTTAAGACACGCTACGACCTGCAACTTGCGGAATGTTTATTTAATGTACAAAAAGTGATTCACATAAGTATCTTAAGCTTTTATTTATTCCTTTAAAACCGTTCATAATATGAACGCCCAATAAATTTATCGGTTGGGTGCAACAAGGGCAGATAATATTATAAAAAAATATATGTTATTTAGAAGTTTTTAATTATCTTATAATAAGAATTATACTAGAATCTTGTAAGTGAATCATGGTACAATTACGTAATAAAGTGCTTGAAATTTACTTTCATAATATTAAGAATTAAAAAAAATATCAAAAACATCTTCAATGATCTCGAAATTCACTTTTTTGATCGCCCTTGTTACACCCAATGCTTCAATAATAGCAGTAACGACTGCTAAAATGAGAAGGAAAAGCCTGCTCCTAATAAAATATGAAAATGTTACTTTTATTAAAATATGTTAATTATCATGAAATGTAAATACATTAAAAAGAGGAATGAAACTGAAGCTGAAAAATAATTTCATTTTGCATTTAGATAATAGGTTCAATATTATTACATATTTTTGATACTTTTTATTACTATTAAAACAGGGATGAAGCGGTGGGTCCCAGCTATTGTGAAATACTAGCTTTCGTCTGTGACTTCGTCCGCGCGGACCACGGTTTATCGCGAAAATAATGCATCCTTTGTTCACCTAGGATATCAAAAACTAATGCAAAAGTATATCAATGTAAAAGTATACCAATGCTGATGATTATTTTTGACAGACTTGTTATTATTTCGTTTCCACGGCCACGCCTGTCATTCCGTACTTTACACCGAGTAATCGACATTTTCGATTTTTCCCGAAGCAACGTCCCATTTTCCGGGATAAAAAAAGATAAAAACTTTTTGACGCCTGAAGGAATTTTGATCTAATTGGTAACCTATCCGCCCAAGTGTGTTACTTCAGAATTTCAGAAGTGAGACTTGCGGAGCAGTCAAAATTTGCGCGGGAAGCCCATCTGCCGGCAAGATACCTTGCGTAAAAAACCCGTTTTAATGACCGCTTCATACGGCTGTTTATTAAAAAACTACAAAGGTGTAGCTAAAATAATATCTAATAGATTTGCAGTGTTATTTTAGTACATCCCTAATTAAAATATTTATAAAAACACGCTGACAGTTTTTTTTTTATTACGTACTAGGCAATCGTTTGACCACGATCTCACCTGATGGAAAGCGATGATGTGGTTGAAGGTGTAGCACGCTTGCCTAGTAGATACCTATTCACTCTTGACTTGAACACACTGGGGTTATAATTTACCGGAAACACTGACGAGGGCAGGGCATTCCACTCCTTTGTAGTTCTTATAATAAATGAAGAAGCAAAACGCTTCGTTCTTGTGCGACGTATTTCAACCATGAAGAAAAGTAAGTAGTTTCGTAGTTGAAGTAAAGTCAAAATCTATGGAGTTGATATTTTGAATATTTTTTTATTCGAGATCTTCAGCGACGACCTATGGTTTTTTATCTGTATTTAGTACCAATACTGATGTGCCTTTCTAACAGATATAAACTAAACTGTCATCGATTAGTTTTTTTAAATAATCGACTATAATCGAAAATAAAAATCAAGCGTGATCTTTAAAAAATATTACACTGTTTTTTTTTATTTTTGAATTTAATTGGATTGCTACAAACTAACCTAGTACCATACACCAAAAAAAGAGCCTTTACACCACCCAAACTTATATAACTCGAAAAGTTTGCAAATTTGGGCGGGTGGCTTCCACAGAAGCCAGTCGTATTCGAGTTTTTTTTATGGTTAACCAGGGAAGCCACTAACACTTTAGGGTTAGTGGCTTCCCTGGTTAGGTCTTGGAATAGTAACATAAAGTACTTGTAACCAAGAAAAATGACCACGAATGCGAAGCCAAGGGTACAGCTAGTTATAGTATAAAGGTACAAGTTGGTAGCGGACGACATGAAGCTACAGCAAACGACGTGTCGCAGTGACACTATTGGTTTCTACGTATTTCTTTGAAATTCTCTCCGTAGTTAGCGACATGAAGCTAGCGACGCGTCGTCGAGCGGCAGACGGCAGTGTCGTCCGACCGCAGATCAGTAGTGCCGCTGACGCCGGAGCAACGACACGTCGAGCGTGTTTCTTTTCAAAATGTTTTTTCCGATTCTGAAGAAGATAAACTCATAAACCAGGTTGCCCAACATCCTTTACTGTACGATGCATCTCACAAAAACTATCTAAACACGGTCATAAAAGATAATATTTGGAAAAATATTGGAAAGGTGTTAAATAAAAGTGGTAAGTAATTAATTGTTTCTATTTAGTAATTGTAATCATATTATAGTCAATATATCATTGAGATAAATTAATTCAGATAAATTCTTATATATTTTTAGTTACTTTCGGACATAGGTACTTCTGTTAACTACTATTTATCTGCCACAAGCTCACGGTGTGCGTGAGTTTATGCGAGTATGTAGGTATTGTAACGAGAGTGAGTGAGATAGGTAGATGTATTAAATTCAGTTAGTTAGATACAGACAAATTAAATTCAGTTAGTTAGATAAAGGTAACAAGTAATGAACAAGTGAGTTTTTATATATTTTTATTGCAATATTACATAATACTTGTGGCAATATTCTAATCACTATTTAAAACTTATTTAAAATAACTTTTTTGAGGCATAATGTCTGAAAGTAATGAAAAAGTTTTGACTCATTCTATTACATTCTATCTATAGCGGCCATGAAACTGCACCATTTCCGTTACAAAAGAAATCTTTAAGTTTGTCTCTAATTTCGAAACCGTCGCTACTAGCAAATCCACCAAAACGGGCAAAGTCTATCATGTTATCCTCAGGATTATCTGTATCATCGCGGCTATAGAATGGAACGCTGTTACGTTCAAGATAACCATCCCGAAGAAGATCATGTAAACAACAAGCTGTTAATATTGGGTCATCAACTACATCTGATGCTATAGCAATCGGAGTATAAAATACTCTGAATACTTGACTCAATAGCCCAAAAGCATTTTCTGTCACCCGGCGGCCTCGGCATAATCTGAAGTTATAAATTTCTTTATTTCTTTCAAACCTTGCCACTCTTATAAGATAGGGTTTCATCATGTATCTACTTAATGCAAAGGCTTCGTCTCCGACCAGAAATTGAGGGAGGATTACATTTGTTCTTGGTAAAACTTTTGGTGGCGGGATATTAAAATTATTGGTTTCTATTTGCCTCCCCATCAATGATTTTTTAAATATACCATTGTCAGATTCTTTTACGTAAGCACCAACATCAACTGCTACAAACTTATAATTAGCATCCACGATTGCTAATAGCACAATTGAAAAGTAAATTTGTAATTAAAAAACAATGATCCACTCTTTTTAGGTGCCCTGATTCGCACATGTTTCCCGTCGATTCCTCCTACGCAATTTGGTATATTCCATTTTTCCCAAAATTCACGTTCTATGCATTTAAAATCGTTTTGTGATGCAGGTTTTAAAATAGGCACTAATTTCTGTCTCATAACTTTAAGAACACCCTTCAAAATTTGGGATATGTAGCACTCTGATATGCGGTATGCAGTTGACAGACTACAATTATCATTTCTAGACAATGTTCCACACCACAGAGCCGGAGGTACCAATGTAACTTCGTCACAACAGGAACTTGATGTCAATAATGAAAATGTTAGTGTTGATGAACAGGAATAAGATTTGGACATGACTTTTTCTTTTTTATCCAGTAATAATTCAGAGCAAAGTAATACTGACCAAGAAGTTGAAAAAGTTGGCACCGAAGCAACTGAAGTGGCGCCTAATGTTGTAAAGGCAAAACACCCAAAAAAAAGAAGAAAGAAGACAAATTTTTGACATTATGGAAAAAAAGAGACGAACAGACGCAGACACCATATAAAAATATGGTCAGAAGGATGGATGATGATATTGATCTATTTTGTAGACATATTGGTGAAGTTTTACGTAATTTACCACCATATGAAAAATCAAAGGCAAAAAAACATTTGGTTGAAGTTGTTTCAGACTACGAGATTATGGCAGCGAGTCACTCATCTGGAAGAAACACAATTTCATCTCCCTCAAATTCAACGTCGAACGATCGTGCATCGACATCCTCAGAATTGTACACACCATCCCCACCACATAGTCAACATTTTATACGATCTTACTCTCCTCTTGGTACTGAGACAGTTTAGCCAGAACTCGCCGGACAAGGCAATGCACCGGGTGATTTCCACTTAGATGCATATTCTCCTATTAGTTGCGCGGCAGCGTCACCAGGACCCTCCGGAATAACTAGCGGTCTAGGCATCAGGCACCTATGCACCAGGGCCAGTACACACGTCATATGCCAATTCTACCATGAGTACTGAGGTAGGGTCACCAGAACCCACTGATCTATCCTTTCCGGTCAACCAAATCGACCGAGAGGAAGAACATAATTTTGTCTACTCAGTCCTAAATTTTAAGTATTAAACAAATAGACTCAAAATTTCGCTCAAAACGTGTCCGCGGTGCATCTTGATTATAGACGTAATGACGATTGAGTACAACTGACATTGCACCTTAAACTAATGGCACAACTACATCATTTGGTTAAATTATTTTTTATCATCTATATAAGATAATGTATTTGTATATGCATCGCCGTTCGGATGCATTTTAGTGAAATTTTCTTAGCGATTGTGAGTCTATTTGTTTATGAGAGGTCAATGATAATAATAAGTAAATTACTAACTTACCTCAATGTTAAAAATAATTTTTGCTCAGCATTTATGGCATTTATTTTCTTTGGCTCGATTTCTTCTCTGATTAAACTTAATATAAAATCGAACTGTTTTTTATTTAAACGACAACACTCTCTGAATTCTTTAATATCGCTTTTCAAATGGTTTTTGATCAGTAATGAATAAGTTCCCTCACTTACTCTGCATTTAAGCATAGGACGTGTGGCTTTTCGTCTTTTTCTGTATAATAAAAACAAGGCATCATCGTCTTCTTCCTCTTCTAATAAAAGATATAAAAAAATGCGATCACTATTCTCGAACACGTCAGACATCTTGTTTCACGGAGCACTCGGAACCAACTGGATGCCATCTGCTGTTGCCGTCTGCAGTCGGGTTCGAAATCATGACTGCAGCGACATGACACAACGACGTGTCGTGACGACATGAAGCGACGACATGTCGTCTGCTGCTGCTGCGTGCAGTCGGCTACCAACTTATACCTTTAGACATAACTTTGTGTTAATGATGTCCGCAGCACTGGCTTTATAAATATATTAGTTAAATGTGTATTACTGACATATCATTGATGACATCCTAACAACCGTGTCTACCGATTTTGAGAATCTACACATGTCATCCACCAGTATTTTGGTCCATAGAGCTGACATACTTTAATTATAAAGCTGAGTATTGCCCTCGTCACTAGAAGTGGATAATGGCGACTACAGAATGATTCAATTAAAGCAGAATTGCGAGCAATCACCGATTGCCTGTGCGTTAATTACAGAGGAGGTCTTCAAGGCTCGGCATTCTCTCCACTTTCTGTCAAAACTTCCGCTACAATAACGACGTTCAACCTAATAATTCTCAGCGTTCGATAAAGATACGATACTTCAATTACATCACCATGATTTGGAATGCTACAATGTTTCGTGAATTTACAGTAGTCGCAGAGGATGTATGTGTCTCGGAAGTGATCTGCTCGTCGTTGCGCATACTGCTATTTTTCAGGCGCAATCCCAATGTTGAAGGAGAAGACAGCATTGTATAACTGCCTCGCTCTCTTGTTTACGTTTTTCGTATATTCTATCTTACTCTTACTTTATGCTATTTTATCCCACAACAGTAACTGCGCAATCGTTCACAGAGCCTAACTTCTTAAAACATATAGATTGGCTGCTACTACCGTACTTTCGTTTCACCACTGATTTTATAAGTCACGTACTATTTATTAATATGATACCATAATCATTCTCATCAGCATATAAATATATATTGTATCTAAAGAATATAATTTCGCACAATTCCTGTTTCTCAATATATTTCTAGTATAAAAATAGAAATCTGAAAAATATATATATAATGTACCTATTAAATTTTGCTGACAATAAATTAGATTTACTTCCAGTCCAGCTGTTTCTCAATTTTCTATTTACATCAGTTTGATAAAATTCTGTTACAATTAATAATACTGGAAATATACAAGATTAAAAAAAAATGATGTCAAAATAAAATATATTTCAATGTGAAATATTAAATTGCACGCCGCAAGGCAGAGTATGGTCGAAACATTTTATACCCTAAGACCTACATATTTTCTTCTTTACCAACAACTCAACATGCTAAAGAAATATCTAAAAAATAAATAGTGGCCTAATTTAACTTAGAGTCTGGCGGAGGATGAATCTTCCATACAAGAGCAATGCCAAAATCATTTGTAATTTGAGCATATTTCCACAGTGTTATGATATTATTCGGATTCGGATACTGTTTATCTAGGTTCCTAATTGTATTTTGTTTTCAAAATACTTCCTGAACCGAAATGTAAGCATATATTATTGTATTTTCCTCATTTTAAGGAAAAACATACATTTCGCTTTAATTTCGTTTCAGGTATTTTGAAAACAAAATACAGTTGGGAACCTAGATAAACATTATCCGAATGCAAATAATATCATATTACTGTGGAAATATGCTTTAATTACAAATGATTGTGGTATAACGTTTGTACGGAAAAATCAACCACCGCCGACCCCTAAATTTAGTTTAATTGACATCAAAATAATTTACATTACACATGATACGAGTACAGTACAGTTTTGTGGGCACATTAAGTTATTGGTCCCAGCTGTTATTCATTTATAACAGTCATTAAGCCATGTCAGAGGCCCTCGGGCGGACTGACAAACTCTGACACCAGAGGCCAGCACTACGACAAGCAAGCAAATACAATTTTGAATACATAGGCTCCTGAACTAGCAAAAAAACTGTGTTTCTGCAGCTAGTGGTTTCTCTAAATAGATGAAGATAGATAGATAGATTTATCATCACCATCATCATCATCATCAGCCTATATCTGACCCCTGCTGGACGTAGGCCTTTCCTAATGCATGCCACTGAGCTTGGTCTTCAGCTCCCCTCATAAATTCAGTTCCAGACACTTTTCGCAGGTTGTCACTCCACCTGTCCACAGATTACACACATATTTCACAGATTTATCTTAACATGCTAGTGAATATAATGTAATGTATGTAGGTATATCAACTGCAAAGTCACGCCTTAATGTTGACATTAAATTATTTAACCATTAATAGAAATAAATTACCATGACCAATAGGTATTCCGAATAGTGAATTAAAATAAAATTCCCTTACTTCTCCAAACTAGAACTTGGCTTCTTTCCAAGGCAGGAAGCTTCGCAAGATGCCAATACAGTGCACTGTCCTATTATAATATAAGTACTGTATTTCTGCTGCTACTGCTTCAATCAAATATAAGGACGTACTCGTAGAAACCACTTGACCCGCCTCTAACTTTACATTTTATTTCAGTTATTATGAACTACTGGCTATTACTGTCTGTATCCACGGCTTCGCACCAGTGGTCATTTCTATAAGTAAAAAGTGCTCTATGTACTATTCCACGACCTAAATTACCAATTTGATCAAAATTACTTCAGCCGTCAAAAAGTTTTTATCGATTGCTCAGCTTTTTCTGATCGGATTTAGATACAAAGTTCACCAGTTTTTAAATCAAACCCTAAGCTATTAAACAGTGAAAACCGCATCGCAATCAGTCATGCGCAAACAAACATACAGAAAAACTAACAGACAAACAGAAAGACACGATTTAAAAAAATGATTATTCTTGTTCTGTAGCTTATTGTAGGTACCGCAGTTTTTTTTTAAATTATCTTCTTTGTAGAAACTTTTTCTTTCATATTCCTATAAGTATGTACAGAAGATGTAATTAATGAATGGAAGAGCTTTTTTCAAGAGTTTATATTCTTGGTTCTTATAGCATAAAAAATGGTGGTCCTTTTTACCTGATATTTAACGAAGAAATTGCGTGTAAGTTGCATAATCCAAAAGATTTTTGGTCATACTCGTAGATAAGCTCAGCTGGTTTGGATGGCCAACCAGAGTACGAAGTTTTTTTTAATTTAAATGGCTAAGTTTGATGAATGCAGTGTAACAATACTTTACTATTGACGTTTTTACCCGGCTGCTCAGTCCACCGCCACTCGAAACCATAATCCTCCTTGGATTATGTTTTCGTGTGGTGTAACTATGCACGTATGATGCTTGACAAAAAATAGTATTATTATTCGTAGTGCTGCCAGCATAAAATTACTGAGTTCCTATCATTGATTTATGTAATTTCGTCTGCTATTATTTGTGCATAGTTGAACAACTGTGTAGTGTATATCCGTGTGTGCCGTCACCTGCCGTTCCCAACGGAATACCAGCACTGGTTGTTTTGCAGTCAGCACTATGCTGAGTTGGGGCCGGCTTGTGACAAAAGAACGATAAGAATTTATTACCTACTAGCTGTACCCGCGGCTTCGCATGCGTGCTCTTTTCTTTACATTCAAAATACCATAATTTGCTATTCCAGGACCAATAACATTTCATCAAAATGTCTTCAGCCGTCAAAAATACTTTTATCAATTGCTCGGATTTTAACTCATCGGATTGAGATACCAATTACACCAATTTTTAAATCAAACCCTAAGCTATCAAACAATGAAAACCGCATTGCAATCGGTCCAGTAGTTTTTACGTGATGCGTGAACTAACAAACATACAGACAAACAGAGAGAAAGACACGATTAAAAAAAAAGTTATATTCATGTTCAATACCTTTTTTAAGCACCCACGACCAATTTTTTTCTTCGTCTTTGTACAGCCATTTTCGTAACTATTGCTTAATTATAAGTATAGATATGTGTCAATTTGCATTAAAAAAAACCGTCCAGTAGTTTCAGCGTGTTAAGTGTTTTTTTTTAATATTCTCTCTATTCGACCCATATCTTGCGGAAACCCTTTTTTCGGGATGAAAAGTATCCAATGTCCCTACCTCGTAGTATGAATTCAAATTATACCAAGTTTCATTTGAATTCATACAGTAGTTTCGCTACAATGCGTGCAAGGTACGCACAAACAGACAAAAATAAAAAGTAAAACAGTTTTGGCTCAGTATCAAATATAGAGAACCATCCAAAAATATTATTTATTATTTCAATATTAACATAACTTTGGACCCATATCCCGAACAAACCCTTTAGTTTTTTAGAATAAAACGTGTCCTCCATTTAACCCATAATATAACTTAAGACGGTGCCAAGTTGCATCAAACACCGTCCATTAGTTTCAGCGTGGTACGTGTTCTTTTAAAAAAGTTTCGACCCCTATCCTGTGAGAACCCATTATTTTTTTATGATATATAGTATCCTATGTCCTACCTCGTAGTATGAACTCAAATCATACCAAGTTTCATTTGAATTCATCCAGTAGTTCCGGCGGAATGATGCGCGGCCAAGATACAGACAGACAGACAGACATACAGACAAAAATGAAAAAAAACATGCAGTTTAGCAGCATGCAGGCTTCATTACCAAATATAGAAATACCTCCAAAAAAAAAATATCTTGAATGTATAGAATTTGAACCCATCTCCCGCAGGAACCCTTTATTTTTCGGGGCAAAAAGTATCCATAATTTTCACCCATCTTATATACTATTTCTGTGCCAAGTTGCATCAACATCCGTCCAATAGTTTAAGCGTGCTACGTGTTTTTTAAAATAAATTTCCACCCCTATCCTGCAGGAACCCTTTAATTTTTCGGGATGAAAAGTACCCAACGTCCTACCTCGAAGTATGAACTCAAATCATACCAAATTTCATTTGAATTCATTGAGTATTTTCGGCGTGATGCGCTGCCAAGGTACAGACAAACAGATGGACAGAAAGACAGACCAACAAAAAAAAAAAAATTGTCTTTAGTTTTGAATATAGAACGGCCTCCAGTAAAATTTACAAAATATCTTCAATGTACAGAATTGGACTCGTTACAGTTTTATTATAAGTAAGTATAGATTTTAGTCCTAATTTATTATTTGGTTAACCTGTTTTTTTGCTACATTTTCCATGTCTAAGTCTATCTTTTTACGCATTCTATAGCTTAGATGTCTAAATGGATATTGATAAATAAAGTGTAGTTATGCCCATGCCGGTTGATGTTGGGAACGATATCATCGAAGCTGTTGATCACTACGTCTACTTAGGTCAGACGATCCAACTGGGTAGATCCAACTTCGACAAAGAGGTCAACTGACGAATCCAACTCGGATGGGCAGCGTTCGGGAAATTACGCCATATCTTCTTGTCGCATATACCGCAGAGCCTCAAGATGAAAGTTTATAATCAGTGCGTGTTGCCAGTGATGACATACAGCACTGAGACATGGTCGCTAACTATAGGTCTCATACACAAGCTCAAAGTTGCGCAGCGTGCAATGGAGAGAGCTATGCTTGGTGTTTCACTACGTGATAGAATCCGAAATGAGGAAGTCCGTAGAAGAACGAAGGTTACCGACGGAGCTCTCAGAGTTTGCAAGTTGAAGTGGCAATAGGCAGGCCATATAGTTCGCACAACCGACAACTACTGGGGGATAAAGGTTCTCGAATGGCGACCACAAACAAGCAAACGAAGTGTGGGGAGACCCCCCACACAATAGACCGACGACATTGTAGCCATGCATCGCAGGAAGTCGGTGGATGGAAGTGGCACAAGATTGCTCGTCATGGCGCTCTTTGGGGGAGGCATATGTTCAGCAATGGACTTCTAAAAGCTGACATGATGATGAAGGTTGAATTTAGTAAGTTTGTAGCACAGACGTATTCGAAATATGACATAAGTCTTGATAAGTGTACAAAATAAGCGACTTAATGATCTACGCAATCCGGTACTTTTTCCTGTAATTGGCCTAATTTGAGTTAAATAAGAACGTCGTAACAATATTTTAATAACCGACTATAACAGATCCATTGCGTATGCTATAGAGTTCATTTTACACGTATCTACCGCACGTTTCTTCACCGCTATATGGGGAACCAATCACTTGCATTGTTTCAATGTGTCAAAATAATGACATAACTACGTTCGTGTGCAAATTTGTTACGATGGCACAAAACGCCTAATAAACCACCTGCACCTAATAAACGATGGTTTTCTTAATAAGTTTCAATTATACGCCTTCTGGTGACCTCATACGTACAACAACTAAATTTCATAATTAGGTTCAGTTTTTCTTGTATTTTGAGCATGTGTAGCGCTCACCATAAAGTGAACAAACTTTTTTGTAATTTTGAGAATCGTATTTAATTTTATCAACAACTCTTTTTTTTCCGACAGCAGGTGGTAAATAAAACATAAGGCACTGCGCTCGCAGAATGGAAACTTTTCATGAAACAGTGCTGAAACACTAATAAGAAATTATTGCAGGAAAGTCCTTTAGAGTTCTTAATGAAATTCAAGTTTTTTTGTGAAGATGGGGCCACTAAAGCTGCGATTACGCGATCTGCAGTAAATCAACTGCACTTGTTCATGGAATGACAATAATATCCCAAAAACTAAAAATTATGAGCTGTAGACCTCGCGAGTCTGTCTTTGCATAGCTTAAAACTAAATAAATGTTCAGCGCCCATATGAGTAAATGAATAGCCATATAAGTACGCCGCAGGTTTATTTCGATCAAGCATGTAAATGCGTTTACGTGTACAATGGTTGAATACATAGTAAGTTTTTAAAATTCCCATGCAAAAAAAATAAGTGACAGCCCAAAATGTTTCTTTACCATCTATCTGGTGACCTGTACTAAATAGTTTTTAAACCTATCTCAGGCACCAGCTCCTCACAACACTAGGTTTATTTTGTTACTCCTGTCTGATCGCAATTTATCTGTAAGTAATTAATCTTTTGTGAGGAAAACAAATAATTAATATTGTATTTGATTTATTACGTCGTACAAAACTGATGTACATAGGTACATACATCTGCGGGTTCAGGTTGCTAGGCCTCTCCTCGCTTATTATGTCTTGGTGGAAAGAACCCGTTGTGTGGAGACCTCAAAACTAATCACATATAACATTAAAATCATGTTTTACAAAATATTACTCCTAAATATTACAATTGTCTCTGACTTGCAAATGTTCACTTCTGACATTCAACTGACAACTTACTCCGCAGTAGACTCCCAATATGCGGCGAGCATTGTCAAACTTGACAAGACTCAAATTCAAGGTCAAGGTTCGGTGCCACTAACTTACCTGTTCAGTTGTCAAAAAAAGGAACCTCCACATACTTCACTGTCAGTATCTTGTCAATATCGTAAGGATAGTGGCGCCCCGCTCGACTGAACAGATAACTTGGTGGCTTTATTGTTTTTTTCCAGCTGACCTACTATGTGGTATTATTATTTATTATGTGCTGCTAGGTTTTGGAGAACACTGTACGTACAATGATCTTTAGAGTAAATTCATGAATGAAAACCTTCAAAAACTCCAAAGTCGCTGAACTAACTTTATTCGGCATTACGCGTGGAATACCCCACCCCGGTATTTAATAGGTTATTATGTTAAATTATGTATACTTAAAACGGGTCTTATGGTAAGTGACCTGTACTTTGAAGCCGATTGTAGTGGGTTCGAATCCCGCTGGGTATAATGTTTTGTTGGGCAGAAATTACTTTTTGCTGGGTTTTTTCTCGTAGTCATATTAGGAACAATTTTTAGTTCACGGTTTTTCGAGTCACGGGTGAAGTACAATACGCAATTTTGAAAACTGTTGAAAAACTGAAACTACTAAAAAAAAACATAAAATTTTCAAACCTGCTCACTACATTTCCCGAAAATTGAGAAATGCGACCTGTAGAGAAGAACAGCCGGACATACGAAAGTATTTTAGCCCAAGCTGAAACGGAGAAGATTCGCTCGCGCTGCACACTCGGTCGGTCAATAAAACAGTCATGCCTCTTTAAAATGTGATTGAAAGCAAAATGATAGATCAAAAGAAAGAATGATAAACAAAAGTTTATATAAGCCTACGGTTAAATCTAAGATTTATCAGTATGACTTAAGGTTTACCTACTCATAATGATAAAAGTCCGAAAAAAACTGTTATTATCGTTAATTTCAAACTTTTACCACCATTCATGTGGTAAATTGTATGAAAAAATATCTGGTTGAAAAAGACTAACCTAACCTTTATCATGTCATGTCAGCCTTTAGAAGTCCACTGCTGAACATAGGCCTCCCCCAAAGAGCACCATGATGAGCGATCTTGTGCCACCTCCATCCACCGACTTACTGCGATGGCTACAATGTCGTCGGTCTATTGTGTAGGGGGTCTCCTCACACTTTGCTTGCTTGTTCGTGGTCGCCACTCGAGAACCTATATTCCCCAGTGGTTGTCAGTTCTGCGAACTATATGGCCTGCCCGTTGCCACTTCAACTTGCAAACTCTGAGAGCTTCGTCGGTAACCTTGGTTCTTCTACTGATTTCCTCATTTTGGATTCTATCACGTAGTGAAACGTGGATTGTGTTGGATCGTCTAACCTAAGTAGAATAGTGATCAACAGCTTCGATAATATCGTTCCCAACATAAACCGGCATGGGTGCGACATGGGCATTTGACATAATTTCGTCTTACCAATGTTAATTTTAAGACCCACCTGCTGGGAAATAATATTGAGGTTAATGAGCATTGTGCTTAGGTCTTCCAGGGTTTCTGCCATGATGACTATATTATCAGCAAATCGAAGGTGAGTGATGCATTCGCCATTGATGTTAACACCATATCCGTTCCAGTTCAGAAGCTTGAATATATTTTACAGTGCAGAGGTGAACAGTTTCGGAGAAATAACGTCTCACCCCTTTTTGTAATTCGATAAAATTCGTGCTCCGATCTTGGAGACGGACGGTCATGGTTTCCTTGATTTTATATGAATTAAAATCTTTTTAAAGAACTACCTACCTATTTCACTGTAGTAGGTGGAGCAGTGGAGATCTGCGGCTAGCAGAAAGTTGATGAGGAGAGCTTGAGAAGAGAGATGAGAAGACCGAGGTCAGTGACAAGCATTAGAAGATGCCTTCGTCCAGCAGTGGACAAGTATAGGCTGATGATGAATGATCAGTGATTTATTCAGCAATCCTCGTTAGTTTCGCAGCCCAACTGTCAGTTGGCGGTAGAGGAAGTTTTTAATAGTGTTGTGTCAAGTCACCGTCTCAGTTAATTAGTCCTGACCACTGCCACCACGCGGATTTAGACCTTAAGGCTCAATCTAGCTCAAGCAGTTACTTAGAACGCATTAATGCTAATTTTGTTTGAAACTGTTGCGGGTTTAGGTGGCTGTGTTAAATTTTCCATTGAGTTTTGACTTACTTAATTTATTATGTATCAAAAATAATTGTGTATCATTTCAAATGAAATTTGTATGAAAGAATGGTTATTTTAATCTATAAAATCAATAAATAACGATATTGATATCGTGCAGTATTTCGCAGAAAAATTAAGTCAAATTCATATTATTAAAAGGACCGGATGTTATGTTACCTTGAATTTATTTTAAAAATAGCTTACTTGCGTGGATGACGAGGAGGATGGCCTATGTCATTCTCTGGTCCTTGAAGTATACTTATGCATAAAGTGACGTCTACTTGTTGCATTGATAGTGATAAATATATCAAACTAGTCACATTCAGAGAGGTATTAAGAGAAAAAAGACGACCGTGGAGTCCCTCCGCGCGGAAGAAGTGAAACTTCGTAATGTGGAAATGAAAATAGGAAGGCCTCCATGGTAGCGTTAAACGTTTAACGCAACCTTGTTGGAAGTCACATAAGAAGTTTCACATCAATAAAATAAATTATCAGTTAGAGGAAATGACTTGGGTATTATTTCATATCAGGGGAATTTCTTTATAACATTCTAAGAATGAATATTGAGAAATTATCAACACTTATTTTAATGCCGCACTAGGGTTGAAGCTTGTACCAGGCCTATGAAAGGTTGCAGAAGTAATTATGATAGCAAAGCCTGGGAAACCTTCCCATGAAACAACTTCATTCAGACCGATCTCCTTGCTACCCATCAGGTCAAAGCTTTATGAAAAGTTGTTGCCCAAAAGACTGAAACATATCATAGAAAGCAGAAACCTTATACCAGACTTTCAGTTTGTTTTTCGAGAAAAGCATTCTACCTTAGATCATGTGCACAGAATCACAAATAAATCATCTAAAAAGCTCTTGAAGATAAAAGAGACGAATCTATAATCTTATATTATAAATAGAGTATATAAAATAAGAGAAAAAGATGCCTTGTCAAAACTGTAGGAAATAAAAGCTGAAGTGTTTTAGGTCCGGTTCTGTATCTACTGTACACCTGTGATATTCCCGAATTAGAACACACCACTGGGACCTTTGCGAACGAAACAGGCATAAAGTCTATAAGAAAAACCCATGCAGAAGCTACAGAGAATGTTCAAATGGCTGTCAACCAAGTCCACAAATAGATAAAAAAACGGAAGATTAAACTATGTGAATACAAATCTATACTCGTTGAGTTTAGCAACAAACAACATCAGCATTATCCAATTTAGATCAATAATAAACAAATCCTGTAAAAAAAACTGCTGAGTGTCTCAGCATGACGCGTGATGCAAAAAATAAAAAAGCAGAACTAGAATTAAGATATACAAGAATGTATTGGCTGCTTGAAAGACATTCTAAGCTATCAATTCACTTTAAACTGTTATTATATAAGCAAGCTATAATGTCATATTGGATATGTTGTATGCAGCTGTGGAGCTGCACCGAACAGAACAATACATTAATTATACAACGAGGCCAGAATAAGATACTAAGCCGTAAATGCTCCTTGGTTCATAAGAAATGACGATCTCTATCGGGACCTCAAAGTAGAAGTTGTCAACAAAGTTATTAAAAAATATGCAGAAGCTCACGAACGTAAACATTATCATTATGAAAATTGCGAAGCGATTGAGCTCCTCGACTACACAGATATAGTGAAAAGACTCAAAAGAACATATTCATGTAATTTCATGTAAACCATACTTTCAGAACCTCAGACTTTTAACGCTCCCTTCGCTGTGTATTTACGAAGCTTCAATATAAATTAGGAAAAATCTAATTACCTACGACACTCTAAAAGTACAAGACTACACTAGGATTTGCAATGCGAAGTGCCTAACAACTATGTATAGCAATAGCGTATTTGCAATGGGAATACAAAATTATATCATGCTACCGAGGAGAATAAAAGATGTAGGATCATTAAACATATTTTAAAAGCAAGCCCAAAAATTTACTTTTAGGAATGGCTTACTATTATATGCATGAATATTTATGTGTCAAACTTTTATATAAGTAAAAATTAAATGTGTGTGTGTGTGTGTGTGTGTGTGTGTGTGTGTGTGTGTGTGTTTGACTTGTAATGTATCTATATAATGTAATTGATTCCAATATAGTAGTACTGTTAATTTAATGCATATTTGATTTTAATTTATAATTTATATAATTTTATCAATTTTTGCACACCTCGTCGGTGTAGAATGTAGCGAACTTTTAATATTTAAATTTTACATCACTTTATACCTACCTATGTTCACGCAAATACAATTAATTTGAATTTAAATATGAAGAAAACAGTACGATTTTGTGTAGGTAGTGTTTAGTGTCAGTGATTTTTGTGTAAGTGCTATTTAAGGTGCTACCGATAAAACACACGAATAAAGTGTCTATGACTTAAAAAAGACAATAACCAAAAACCATAACCTAATTCAAGGCTAGATTGTGACATCAATAGGGACCCTCATTATGATGTTTCCTAGGCAAAGGATAATATATAAAAAATAATTGTCTCATAAGTAGATGCGTGGAATAGGAACAAACATACTTTTGCATTTATAATATTAACTATTAACTTTGATTTTGCCCTTTAGCCTTTGCAAATCAATTTTGAATGTCTAGGTACTTTTCTGTACCGAATGTTTTCATCCAACTTCAGCAATCTCATTTCAAATTAGGACATTAATCCGAATACAAATAATTCACTTTTCAAAATAACAGCTTTATACCTCTCATTCGAAACATTACAAAAGGCCCTCCTGCTTGTCTTTCTTATTATTTAACAAAACCCACGTCGCACCTTTGTTACGCCAACAAAAGGATCCAGAACATCGAGAGTATTTCTTAAGAAAGTCGGTATTTCTTAACAAAGTCGCACTTCCAAATCAAATCTTTATTTCAGCTCGTTTAAAAAGGTCTCAAATCGAGTTGTCTCGGAGACTATCGAGCAACTTCATTACTATGATCGATATAAACTCTGCGACATTTTAGTGAATGCTTCAAATTCAATACAACATTTACTGCTGTTTTAGTTGGATTGTAGTTGTTGAAATAGCGAATAGATACTTTTTGAAACTCAATTGCCTCACAAATGCAATTTGGTGATGTTACTGTTTTCGAAACTGAATCGTATTATTTTTCAAATTGTTTGTGAGGCAAACTTTATAGTAGAGGGTTCAAATTACCCTGACATAAACTCCTTCACTAAAGAGAGCTCCAAAGTTTCAGCAATGAGAGTGTTAGCGAAATATTACTGTTTCAATCTTTATTAAGTAGGTATACCTTGAAGAAAAATCTATGTATTTTGAAAACTGTCATTTTCGTTGATCTGTCTGCAAATGGATGATAGCTGGAGTGATATTTTATTTTGTTCAAAATTTTCTAATGTATACGCTTTTTGGAACACAAGCTTTATTACTTAAGTTGTTGGTCTTCCTACGAATAAATAAATAAATAAACAAGACCATACAAATCTTCTTTCACCTAAAAGTATTCGCTTAATTGAGCATTTTGATCCCAAGTAAAGTACGTTAGGTATATCGTACCTTTTGTCTCTACTACGATAATGCGTCAGTCCTAGAAGTGTGATCATAATTGGCTTATGATGAGGTTACAATGATGATACCAGTATATCACCTTTGATATGTCGAATCACAACGTGAGTCACGAAAATAAAATAAATAATTCAGTCACAACATTGACTTTATCAAAATAGGCATAACATGAATTTCAATCAATGAGAGCGTGCAATGACGTATTGTATCGGTGTTCCATCTCACTGACCGTCCACCATCATCACAATAATAACACTTTACACTAATATTATATATTAGAGAAGTGTAGCCATTGTCGTAAACAGGCTAATCAAAGCTGAGAATTTAAAAATTAATACTTTGTTGTGAAGTGGAAAACTTCATATGTGCAATGCAGAACTCTGTACACTAGAACTGACAGTCCAACATAAAACGTCATAGAATGCATTAAACTGATTAGAGCCATCTATCTTTAGAAGTGTGTCTGTGTGTGTGTATGTTCCTTACTCCTTCACGCTCAAACAGCTGAACGGATAGGGTCAAATTTGGTACCGGGATAGCATATATCCTAGATTAACACATAGTTTCATCATTATCATTCGTCATCAAAATCCACGCGAGTGAAACCGCGGGGCACTGCCTTGTTATAGATAAAGTGGGGTCCGTCAGAAATCTGTTGTCGCTGTTGCTCTCAGCTCACACTTTCTAAACTTTCGCCACCTGAGGCAAAAGTTACAAGCTAGGACAAGGTTAACTATTTCCAATTACAGGGTTTTGTTACATAATAATAATTTGTGTCGGTGTTCCATCCTTTTTATTATTCCTTTGAGAGACGAGTTGAGAAGGTCATTCGCCTGATGGTAAGCGACCGTCCATCAATGTTAAAGCGGTTTCATAATATCTGCATCGATGATCCACTATCTCTGTTGATCTCCGCACTCGCACTTTGTCACCACTTCACAAGAGTGACAAGTAAGAAGTTCACGGTGGTTTCTCTTTGTTTGTATTGTACGCTTTGCCAGATATTTTTCCGTCAAGCAATAGTAGATTGTATTACTAAGGAGCGAAACAATATTTTGCCGACGAGGGCGCTATTTTGAACCCAGAGCGGAGTGAAGGATTCTAGAGTAGAATCCCAAGCGAAGCGAGGGAATCCTAAACGAAGCGAGGGATTCAATATACGTCGCCCGAGGGAAAATAATTTTGCGCCCGAGTGATACATTCTACTTTTCATCCCCCTCTATTAGAAAAAGAAATAAAAGGCGCTTGTAGATACACAGCTCATATATTTATTTACAAGCACAACTTAAAAATGTTGTTAATTGTTATTTAAATTAATCCTCCCCCCTCCCCCCCCACCCCCCCATTATAGCTAACAACCATCTCGTTTACTTCAGCTTTTAAACATAAAAAACCGCAGCTAAATCGGTCCATTTGTTTGGAAGCTACGATTCGCATTCCCCTTTTCTCAATTGCCCCCACCTTATATAGCTAATGCCGGGTGCACACCAAGAGAACGAGAGCCAGCGAAAGCAAACGCCGATTTGGGATTCGCCGATTAGTACCGCACGTTCGCTCGGTTTCGTCGTAGTGTCCGCACTACGCGAGTAAACCCGGCGACAATCGGCGAACCACGGCGAATCAGGGTGTCCAGATTGTAACGGCACGGTGAATCGGGGATTTTTTTCCCATTTTAGGGAAAAATTATATGTTTGGGTAATCTTTGGGGAAACATAAAGACAATATCACTATGACATAGATCTAGTTAAAGGGCTTACGGCACGTTTTAAAACCAAATAAACAAAAGCTGGACTAGATAGTACTACAGGCAAACACAGCTACATTGCCACTGTCGTGCTTCGTGTGCATCAGATATAGACACAAGCAGTCTGTAGCGTGAATAAGATAACAATACTTAACACTACTGACACGTTCTACACAAACGCCACTCCGATTGTGACTTTTTCGCATCGCACCTAATTTATTTGGTCCAAGTCCGAGGAACTGGTGAAAATGTTTAATCTGTCATAAATCATTTTAAAATGATGTAGTGTTGCGCGTTGTTGCTAGGGTGGTAATGGTGTTTTATTTCAATGTAAATGTTAATAAATAGATCGTTAAATGGGTAATTATCAAAAATTTATTTAGCAAATAAAAAAACATTTTTTTTTTGGTTTTATTTATGCACTGGAGATCCTTAAAAAGAGAAAACTAATTATTATATGTAATACTGATGTGACATTTCGACTACGGATCTGACCATTACTTACACAAACCAAAGCCAAAACAATTAAAAATGTCACAACCGTAGTCACAGTGAAATTACGGATGTGACAACTATAAAACGTGACATTTTGACGTTGTAACCGCCATTTTATAACTAAAAATAAACACCATGTGATTAATATAATTTAGGAAGAAACTGTACTACAATACGCAACTCATGTTATCAGGAATTTAAGTTAGAGGTTTACATACCCTAGCCAGATATTCACAGTTGTGACACGTTTTATGCTTGCCGATTTTTTTAACAAATTACTTTTAATAAATGTAGCTCCACAGACCTTGCATTAACGTATGAAAACTGGGCTGAGACAAGATGGCTACCTAAAACTATGTTTTTTTTTTTGTGAATTAAACAGCTAAAGGATCGTTTCTTTATTTAATTGTACTTTTTGTTAGAAAACGAACGAACGTCACATTACACGGACCGTGTCATTTAAAATATTAAAAAAAAACTGTTCAATTAACATTATATTTATGCCTAATACAATTAAGATATAAGCGGCACACCCAAAAAAAAACAAACATTTTTTTTTACTATTTTTTATTTATTTACAAATCACACTTTATTTACGTATATGATAATTACCCAAATAAGGAATATGTAGTTTCAAAATATTTGGGGAAAAATTGCTGAAATAGTATCTTTTTGGGGAGTTTTTTGCTCCGTATGGGGAAATTACAAAAACTTCGTGAAGCTGCTATAATAAAAATAATTATTGCTATAATATTAAAATATGCTTATAAAGCTCTATAAACCTCAGAAGATTTTCATTCGACCATTCCAGACTTACTTAACGACAAGAATGAACTTTCCTAAAAATATATGCGCAAGACGTCCGTTCCGTGCAACGGTCGCTGCAGAATGAGCATTCGCCCGTTCGTACACACCGCGTGCGCTCGCTCGCTATAATCCCTTTGATGTACCGACACGCGGCGGAGCACGGCCAAATGCGAACGAAGGCCTACGCTGGCTCTCGCTCGCTTTCGTTAAGTCGTCCACATTGATTTGTTCGCTTTCGCTCGGTAGCCTTCGCTCGCTGTCGTTCTCTTGGTTTGGACCCGGCATGAGAAGTATCTCATTTACATCAGCTTTAAAACATTAAAAACCGCTTCAAAATCGGTTCAGTCGTATAGGGTTTGGGAGCTACGATCCCCCCCCCCCCCCCCCCCTTCTCTCCGCCCTTCCCTCATTATAGCTAAGAATCATCTCGATTACCTCAGCTTTGAAACATAAAAAACCTCATCTAAATCGGTCTATTCGTTTGGAAGCTACGACTCGATTACCTCAGCTTTGAAACATAAAAAACCGCATCAAAATTTGTCCATTCGTTTGGAAGCTACGATTCACACCCCCACACCCCCTCCCCCCATTATAGCTTATAACAATCTCGTTTACACCAGCTTTCAAACATAAAAATCGCATCCAAATTGGTCCATTCGTTTGAAAGCTACTAAGATTCTCACCGCGCCCGCAGTACGTGACCCAATATGCACCGCGCGCTCTCATTGGTCTAGCCTTCATTTATTTCGTGATAGGTATATACTAACTTTTCAGCCTAATAATATGTCTGGATAGCGCTCACGGGACATACTTTGACTTCGGATCTTTTGTACCGGAGTTCAAATCCCAACTGGAGTGTTTATATTTTGCACATTAAAAATAAAATGTGATGGCTTATAACTTGAATATGGCCGAGCTAAGGCAGAAAGAGCCGACGAGCCACGGAAATTCATTACTGCCTTCTCTGAAAGACTTGAACAGAAAATACCTACTTTGCTCTCACTTTTCCAGAAGCCAATCTATGTTTTTCGAATAGATGGGATGAAAACTATATTTCGGTCTGAAACGATACCAGCGAAAATATTCAGCATTTTATAGCAGTTAAACCCTGCAATATATCAGGGTGACGACTGCACTACAATTATGCAAGTGTGGCACTTGCTTATGGTAAACAGCTTGTTGTTCCATCAGCATAGTTCATTCAAGTCCCTATCCATGTATAGGAAAACAGTAGGTTACAAAACTATACCTTGAAAATATTAAAAACATTGTCAAACAAGCCACTGAACAAGATATAGTAGTATTAGAAAAATTATGTGCTTGTTTATTTTTGCACATTACGTGAAAATACTGGATTGATAGAAATGCGGTATAAATTAACCATTGGCTAACTTTGGATTTTATGTGAATACCTACTATGCACCTCAATGCGACGAGTAATATACGTCACTACGTGAGTAATATCGTCGTATGTTTTGAAGACATATATAATATATACCTTATTTTTACGTCCTGATAAAGTTGCCTAATATAGTTTATTATTTCTTTAAAAATGGCTATACAAATACTCGTATAATGAAAGGGTAAAGACATGTGGCGCAGGTTGTGAAGTTTTATTTAAAACATTATCAAACGTTTGCGCAAATCAGTGCATTAGTAAGCATTATGCGTTAATAAAATAAAGTTCTACTGACTAGCGCCAATGTTCAAGACTTCGTGGTCTGATTACGTAAACATTCAGATTACAGTGATAGTGACACAGTTTTCCATTTGTTGTATCAGTTGCTAGTTACAACACCACCCGGCAAGTTCCGGGAAGTTTCTTGAACTGATGCGCATAATGGCACTAAGTGTAAACTGCTGCATTGGAACAAAATTACAAGTTCGGTTCGTGCTTCGAAGTGAACAACTGGAAGGTTTATGGTACAGGCTTGTGAGATGAAAAGTTTGCTCTTGATGTTTATTTATGTCGAAGTGTGCCTTAGAATATCTCGGTAGTTTTGTTAACAATTTTTTGGGACACATTTTTTTTTTTGAAATATGTATTCGCTTTTTAAAGTTTTAGAAAATGTTACAAGAACAAGATGAACAAGATGTGTTGTGTTCTGTGTTTGAGCCCAGTATTTAAGTAAACGAGTTACTTACACGTAGAGCCACGAGCGTGAGAAGCCGCTTCACCTGCGTATGTTGTTTGTTGGTGAGCACACAACGTAGACAATAAACTACTGTGACATCTACGAGTAAATTGCCGTTGGTCAGCAGGTACAACGAAAACAAAAAACTATTTTTAGTATCGATTTCGCATGTATGTATAGGTGATCGATGCCTTCTCTTGTATTCATATCAGAGGCTGCATTTATGAACTGTACGCTAGCGGATCCAGTTGTTATTATGTGTTTATGTAGTTCCTTGAATTAAATTTAAGCCATAGAATAACAATATAACTTGCTAAACAAAAAGATTAAGTGGACGGATACAGGCTGATGATGATGGTGGTCAAAAGGATAAAAATTCAGAACGTAAAAATTTCAAACTTTTGTCAAATACCTACGTTCTTACGAATCTATGGTAAAGAAACCCATTTTAAAGCATCTCAAGAAGTTTCTAAGTTTACTTTAACTATGAAACGTCAAGTTTAATGGTGATACGAGAACATCAAGCGAGTAAAGCGGAGCGCGCTCTTTAGAATTTTCTAATAAATTGAACCAGCAGAGTTTTATTTAATTCCGAAATCAGAAATAAAGAAACAATAAAAGTGAAACTAAGCCAAAAGTAACAGCTTCACTTTTAGTGGATACTAAGCTTTGTCTCATCGTGTCGGCTCTCGAAAATCTCGAAAACAGATACTGAGATGCGTATAATTAATTTCAAAGCTTTAGCAAAAACGGCCGTTTGGTTGTACAAATTATGTACATAAATTATACATAATCGCGGCGGCAGCTGGAGGGCTGTGACACCAGTTGTAATGTACAATTTAAAGAAGCCATTTCTTTTGTTTTTTGTGGGAGAATTAAGAAAGTAAGTTAAGATTTCGGCACAGCGGGTGCGCGTGATATGAGACTGTTTATGTAAGTTCAAGGTTGAGTAAGCTTTTCATTTTGGGTACCGGCAAGAATTTTTCCTTATTTTTTTAAACATTTGTCGAGAAGAAACTCCAGTGTTTTATGCAAAGGAGTGCTTAGGTATATTTCGTACGGAATTATTTTTTGTCCTAAGTATTCTTACTAAAATTACTCCTAATGATATTTTAGGATATAAAAATTTAAATATTCTACACCCCTTAAATAATGGTCTTATTACTCTTATGTCATTGGAAGGTGTCTATAGATGTGCTGTGACTACTTACGCGTTGTTGATGGTTGGCTGGTTTTTCGTTTCGTATCGTTTAAAATAAAACAAATTAGTTACCAGCAAGTGTGCTACAATATCCCAATATTTTCCGTGTTTGCTGAAGCCGTCGGTTCCGTCAGTTAAAATTTGCTTACGGGTCGAATATTGAAGCCTTCAGTTTAATAAAGCTTCGAATATCGAGCCGCAGCGCCCCGGAAATATTACAAATGGAAACACATCATCAATCATTGGTGATTGATTTCATTTTGATCAAGTTGCAACCCTATTGCAACTTGTTCCAAATATACTGTTTATTTAATTTTTGAAATTAAGACTAGACACTTAATTGTCATTTAGACTAGCTGTATAATGAACCAAAGGAGCATACATACAGCTAAAAGCATAACCCTCCTTCTGGGCAGTCGGTTATAAATAGGCATTATTCATAGATCTAGATAAAAGGGGGAAGATATGCAACACTTTTAAAATATGACCAAAACAGAAACTGAACTAGATAATACTACTACAGGCAAACACACCGACACTGCTACATTTCCATTTCGTGCTTCATGTGCATCATCCACAAAGACGCATAATGTAGATTGTAGCGCAAATGGAATAAGTAACAATAATTGACACTGCTAACATGTGCTACACAAACGCCACTCCGATTGTGAATAAGGCCAATTATGTGATTTGCACCAAATTTGTGCAATCCACGCCTTGCGGTCACGCTCATATTATAAGTATGTGATTTCCCTACTTTTAATGACATCTATTGATAAAAATACAAACATTTTCTTGATATCATAAACCTAAGAAATGGTGACATGACCGTTTATCCATCTTTGACTAAGCTCCATAATATAACTTCAACATCACCGGCCTATTTTCTTGCACGATAATTTCTAAAATACACATAATCTGCTTCTTTTTCATTTTTTTGTATCATCTTCACGTTCACTAAGAAAAAGCACAAATATCCATTAAAACCTGCACAGCATTCGCCATCTTTAACAATTCCGCTTTTAATTTAGTTATTAATGAAATTTACTACCGCCATTACCATTAATGCCCGCTGTTTGTTGCATGTACACTGTAAATTGGGGTTCCCTAGGATGAGGCATAATTTGAGTTACGGAACCTCACGTGCAAGGGAACGCTGTTTGTTTTAATTATAGAGTATAAATGTTCTTTTTACTTTTGTTCTATATACTTTATTGTTTAAAAGTTAGTAATTTTTTATGCTTATAAGGGATTAGTTTTCAATTCTACGCGAAAGCTAATTATTGTAATGTACTTTGAAACTGATTGCGTGATTTGTTTCTAACCGACTTCAATAAAAAGTAGCTTCGCAAGTTAATGTGTATGTATGCTCTAAGGTTAAAAATGCGTAGTATTCATATATGTCTATGTGTGTATCAAAACATATGTACCAAAGTGTATATGTATGAGAATGTTTGTAAACGTATTTCTCGGAAACTACAATTTCGATTGCAATAATTATTTTTGTAATAGTTTGGTTTCTTTTTCAAGAAATAATTAAAGATTTATCAAAATCGGTTCGGGTCGAGATATAAACTGTTAACTGTTTCCAGCATAGTTTTTTTTATCTTAGCGAACGGAAAAATACTTCATTTTCTTATGCATATCTTAACGAAACTAATGAGTAAAATTAATAATTATTATTATTCAACCTGGTTTGTCCTACTGCAAGGCAAAGCCCTCCCTACCCTCCTTCCATGAATCACGATCTAGGGCTTTGTCTTGCCAGTCCTTCCAATAGGAGTCCAGTTCATCCCGCCATCTTCTTCTGGGCCTGCCACGACGTCATTTAACGTTGCATGGGGCTCAATGGTGAGTTAAGCCCACTGCTCGTCTGACATGTGGCAGATGTGGCTGGAGTTCCACTTCAAACTGGTAGCTTTTTGACCAACGTCAGCGATTTGGGTCTTAGAGCGCAGCATGCTGTTTCTGATGATAGTTTGACTCTTAGAATACTGCGCTCCATTGCTCGATGGCAAACCCCTAGAGTGTGCTTTTGATGTTCTGTCAAAGACCATCTAAAAAAAATAACAAATTAAAAAAAAGAACGACATAAAATCATATAAAATTTATAAGAAAGATATAATAAAAAAAATTGAGGACTGTGCCGTGCCCACTTTTTACTTTAGTTGGTTTGGGCGTAGCACAGACCTCAATTTTTTGTAATTATTTCTTTCTTTTAAATGTATACCATTTCAATACTTTTTTTAACGAATGAAGACAATAGTAGACGTTAAAATTGGTTTAGTAGTTGCTTAAACATAATTAAAAAAATATTATTTAAATAGACTTACCATTTAAATAATGTTTTTTAGTTTGAAGAATAAACAGAAACGGTTCGAAACAATAAGAAATCAAACTGTAAACCCCTAATAACCCCGCTTGATCTGTCAATAAACCTGAAAGATGTCACGATTGCTTCCGTTTTGGCAAAATTATGACTGCCTAACGTTTTATAGTGGGCGGTTCTCGAAATAGAGCTGTCAGATTTGCCTGTCTCTGTCGAGATAATGAAGATGAATCAGGTTTAGCTCCCAGGCTATTTATAATGTTCGTGGAAGGACGCATCTGCAAAATCCATCTGGGTGTGTGTAACCGCGTTTCCTGATATTCAACGACCAATCAGTAATATGCAATACTAGTGTTTTTTTATTTTAAAGAACAATTCACTGCAGCTGCATAATGCAGTCACTGAGTTTACCAGCAGCAGGAACCTTTTAAACCAACTTTTTAAGAGGAATTGATGGGCGAATTGGATGATTCTTTTTTTATTTGTAAGGGTAGGCTTTTGTAGCGGTCCTATATAAATTTCATGAAAATTAGTGATAGTTTTTGAGTGAATCTATTTGAAGTCACCTGCCCATCATCTATATATATATATATATATATAAAATAAAGTCGGTTTTGGTGTTTGTTCGAACATTTATAACTTGAGAACCGCTGGACGGATTTAAATGAAATTTGGTACCAGGATAGCTTATATCCTGGATTAAAAAATAGGCAACTATTGATCCCGAATTGAAAAAAAATTTTTAGATGGTATGTACCAGGAGAGCAGAAACACTTAAGAAGTTGAAGATATGACATTGAAAAGAGTGTGATTATATTGAAAAACTGTATTAAGAAGTTAGAGATATGACATTGACATATAAAGTTATTCTATGTGAGTTTACCTTCCCATGAACATTAAACGTGTGAATATATTAAAAAAGTATTTTAAAGTACCAGGAGAGCAGAAACACTTACGGAATTGGAGATATGACATCGAAAAATAAAGTGTATTAACAGTGAGTATACCTACTCGAGTGTATCCGAAGATCGGGCTCAGTGGCGTGCTTTGGGACAGGCCTATGGACCATCAGTGGACTGACTCGGGCCGATGATGATGATGATAATGATACCTTCCCGTGAACATTAAATAGAGAAATTATATAAAAAAGAAAGTATTTCAAAGTACCAGGGGAGCAGAAAAACTTAAGAAGTTTTATCATCATATATTTTTTGCAAATTATTTGTCATAGTGAGATGGCGGGGAGGGGGTTGAGGGTTGTTGTTAGGAGTTTTAAAGAGGACGAGGCCAGGGGGAGGAGGATGGGATCAAAATAAGGAAGAAAATGGAAGTTTTGAAGTAATTTTCAAAATGATAAGTATCAAAGTGACAGGTGTCAAAGTGACAGGTGTCAAAGTGAAACCCTAAAGATGCAACAATGAAAGATTTTTTTAAATTTCTTTTCTAAAATGGTAGGAGTGGCAAAGTTTGACCGCGGGCGAAGCTGCGGGGCACAGCTTGTATAGTAATAATTGTTTACAATATAAAACACGTAACTTTTTAAATCCCAATCCTAAATACTTAATACAATCCTAAAATAGCTATGCATTTACTAATCCCGCGATAGAAGCGCGACCACGATGCGACCGCAGCGTAATCGCAGCTAATTAACGACCGAGATGCAACCGCTGTGTACCCATTTATTTCATGGTTATGTAATTAGTAGAATATGAAAATACGTGTGCAAATTTCAGTTTTAAAGCAGCAGTGAGTGGAGTCATATTACTGACTGTATTGCCTTTAAACCAAAATAAAGTACTTAGTGTTTGCGCATTACAGATTGGTGATCAATAACTGGCAAAATGGCAGTTCCCCAGACGGACACAGAATTTTTCTCCTAAAATAGTTGTATTAAATGCATTACAATATAATGACATGTTTTATAGCAATAAAATAAATGGGTTTTTTTGATAGCATGTTCTATAGTAGTGATAGTCATTTCCTCGACGTCTGCAGCGCTCATACGTCCATTATTCCGCAACACTTGCGGCGCTCGCGAGTGCTGAATAACGCCGTAATTGCGCCGCGTCTCACGTGAATTGTTTAGAAGTGAACCACTCGACTAGTGCCGCCATCGGGACTAAAAGAAAATAAGGAATCTTTTCCAAGAGTAGTCTAGCTGAGTGTAGTTAAAATACATACAGAATTGTTATCAACTTGTAAAATTACTCGCTAAAATGGTTAATGTTATAATTTTTAGGGAAAAAATATTATAATCTATACATATAATAAAGCAATACGAACGAAAAAGTCTGTACAATGAAGATAATTTTTAAAAAAGGTCTAGTTTACTTGAAATAAGTTACTGAACATGAATAGATCATTTTTTTTAAATCGAGCCTGTCTCTCTGTTTGTTTGTTAGTTTTTGTATGTTTGTTCGCGCATCACGTAAAAACTACTATACTTATTCCGATCCGTTTTCACTGTTAGATAGCTTAGGGTTTGACTTAAATTCTGAGGTACTTCGTATTTTAATCCAATGATTAGATACTGAGCAAACGATAAAAATAATTTTCGGCTAAACGAATTTTGAAGAAATGTAGTATATTGTACATTAGGGAATTATAGCGAGCGAGCGCACGCGGTGTGTACGAGCGGGCGAATGCTCATTCTGCAGCGACCGTAGCACGGAACGGACGTCTCGCGCTTACATTTTTAGGAAGGTTAATTCTTGTCGCTTAGTAAGTATGGAATAAAAATCTTCTAAGGCTTATAGAGCTTTATAGGCAAAAACCTCGGCTGTGGGATCCGAAAGATAATAGCAACTGCAAATTACTCTGAACTCTAGACAGGCTATTGACGAACGTCGTAATGAGCGCATTTGATTATCGTCATTTTGGAGCTGATAGCAATTGTTTGGCAGTAGTGAGCGTCCACGGAACTAACGTATTTGTACATTACATTTTTTTAACAAGGACGCTCAGTTACATTTTATTACCAAGGCGCTTTGAATCGCCACAAACGAAAGTACAGCAGACCAAACCCTATCCATAGAGATCAGTGGGACAAATATATAATTATTATTATGCGCAGAGTAATTCAATATCAACCGGAAAATAGGCAATTTAATTCAACAGACAACTCCCAGTCGGTCGCAAAGGCTTGAGAGCTGGACTGGAAGTCGCCCTGAGGCAAAACGGTAAAGCTAATGTGAGCCAAATAGACTTAAAAAAGTATGCTTCATAACCATCACACCAGTGGGTATGATAGCGGATACGCAAGTGAGTCGTAGAAATTAGCACGTCCCTAGGTTGCAGCGAATGAAATGCTTGCGTGTTTTAAAGTCAAGCAACGCGATCTAGTTTAATCCGAGAGAGAATCTTGATGCGTTTGGTTTATGCGCTTGAGTTGTTAATGCTGGTAAATCATGTTGTGTTACTCATTTAAAGTCGTGGATGAATAGGGATGTGTCATTTTATTAGATAGATAGATTAACTTTTTATTGAACACCACAAGTACGAGAAATTTATTCTAAAAATACGGTTTAACAATGAGTGTCACAAGGGGCGGTCTTATTGCTCAGAGCGAACAAGAACAAGATCATACGATGTAACTACCAACTTAGTGAAAATGAGTAGTAGCAAAATCCTAAAAAAAAACAGGGCACCTGGCAACCCTACTACCCATACCAGCAGTACTCGGCATACCACGATTTGCATTCTTTGAACTACATCTAAGTAGAATAATACGCGTTCTGAGGTTACGCGAACAAACGCTTATTTCCGTTATATTCACGATTTAAACGTACGTAGTCGTATTTGCTACGCCTGGCTGCCATGTTATGCTTGCTACGGATTGCTACGATTCTCGTTATTCCTACACGCGTTGCGAGACTACGCAAAGCTACCGTTTGCATACCATCGTAGCATGTCATTATGCAGTAGACGGAACATGTATCTCCAATATTGAGCATCTGTGCTTGCAGTAAGTAATTGCTACGCTGCTGACGGCTTTGAATACTAATCGGTCGTCATTATTTTGATGTGCGTTCTACGCGGCTAAGACAGTTGGCATTGCAACCTTTGTATAAATTATTATTGAACCTACATATAATACTTGTATATGTGTTCGCCTAAATACACAAGCCATGGATGTACAATATGTACCTAATTATATATGCACTATTTACTATCAGCATCTTTTTTCCGTAATCCGGTTGACCGGACAACTGAACCGTACGTATACGGGCAAAACGAGCGAGGTGGGGAAAAATCAAATACAAATAGAAGGCATTCAAAAAAAAAGTTTGCCTTGAAATGTATGTTTGTATTACTTATTAAATACATTACCAGATGAATATCCAAGTGTTTAGAGATATTGTATTTGCATAATTCAACATCACGTTCAAAATCCTCTGGGTGCTGCGTACGACCAACATTTTGGGGAAGAAATTATTTACTTTACTCATTCGTTTTCTGTAAAAATAGCCCAACAACGTATTGTGTAAAAAAAAACGAAATGATATTTACATACTAATGCGCTGCTGTTGTTTATTCTATTTAAATGCTGGTATGCGAGCGCAGCGCGATTTGAATTTACTAAATGTGCTTCTGCGTAATTGTAGCAGGGGTTTAGTAACGGAATCTGTATTTCAGTACCTAGCTCTACGTAAAACCTACGACGAAAAGCTAGAAAAAACTTGTTAATAGTCAAATATTTTGTGCAGATATATCTTAAAATTATTTACCCAACACACTGCCTCTCCTAATGCACGCCACTGAGCACGATCTTCAGCTCTCCGTATCCAATTTCTGACAGGCGCTTTCCGAAGGTTGTCTCTCCACCTGGCCACAGGATGTCCTACACTATTGCCTAAACGTGGTCTCCACTCGAAAATCCGTCTACCCCAACGGTTATCGGTTCTTCGGGAAAAGTGACCAGCTCACTGTCACTTCAGCTTGCTTATGTGTTTCCACGTTTTGGATCGGTAGATAATGCCTGCTAGGAGCACCAATTGAATAATTTTGTCTTAAGGCACTGTTTGACGACCGGTTGGCCAAAAGGTTAGTTACTCTTACTGCGAAGTCAACCAACGGTCGCGAGTTAAAATTCTGCTAGGTGCAATCATTTGTGTGATGAGCAGAAATGTTTGTTTCAGAGTCATTGATTTATATTCGGATCTATTTATGTTTATCCGTAGTTTAGTACCCATAGTATAGAGTATCCTACTTTGGGGTGTGAATTGTCCTGAATGTATTTATTTACTATTTGTATGTACTTTTACTGTGGTACACCAGGTGTAAATAATTAATGTTCTTAATTCTAGCCTTTATCCAACCAAATAATTATGTTTATTCTATTCGCTGAAGTTCTTCTTATTCGGCTCCGATGGACCACGATATAGACGATGGATCGCAAGGTCTACACGCTAAGTACTGTAGAGTTCGGGTTCCTGGCTTCGATGTGGACTGTAGTTCAATAAAACACGATGTTGTTTGTTCAAGCTCCAAATGTAGACTGATCGATTTCCAATATTTATTTCTCATTTTTTTTAAATTTTTTTTTAGGAATGACTAATGCTGTTGGCCTTATCGGCCTCTACAGCTTGAGCCGGACTTGGGGGCGGGCCCTTACAAGCACTCCGCCGCAATGCGTGACGCAGAAGGCGCACCAAAAATTTAGACGACCCGCACGAGGGTACGGCCCTCGGCTTGGACGGCCGTCTGATTACGGGGGTAACGAACTAAACACCCCTGGATCGCTACCGTTAAGTAGTGATCGAGGGGGCCCTGAACAATGGCTAGGTGCCCTTTGGTTGACTTTTATAACTGACCGCCGATTCGTAATACACCTTCGAGAAGAATCGGCAAGAAACTCAAAGGCGAATAATATCTGACTATGTGTTATGGGACCGTCGACCTCGCCGGCGAGGTCGGTGTCTGTGTCTAAGTGTGTTGATACCCCCTGGTGGGTTGCCAGAGGTGGTCGAATTGGGCGAGGCCATCGCTGCCAGTACTTTGACTGCGATGGCGTCGTCCGGATCGTCCAGGACATCGCGGGGACGTCTACGGAGGGCAATACTGTCTGTTGTATAGTCGGAGGCTTTTACTACGAGCGGGTTGGGGTGATGTGGCGCCGCATCAAAGTAGCGGCGAGAGGCATCTTTCATGAATTGACTGATTGAGGGAAGCTCGACATCGCGGTGCAGGTCGGCGTTCCTCTGATACCAGGGAGCGCCGACTGCATTTCGAAGGAATTTATTTTGGACTATCTGGAGCGGTTCCAGGATTGACGGATTGGCGTGTGCGAATGCTATGGACGCGTAAGTCATGACGGGGCGGATGCAGGCTTTGTAAAGCGTCACCTTATTCCTATGGGACATTTTACTCCGCTTGCCTAATAGATGGTAAAGGCGGCCTTGGAAGAAGGACGCCCTGTCGCGGACTACTTTAACGTGTTTGTCGAATCTCAGTCGATAATCAAGGGTAACTCCTAGGTATTTGGTTTGTTTCGCCCACGGGATGGGTTGATCGAACATCGTTAGATGACCGGATGGAAGATACCGCCTGGTGTCCTCAGTAAAGAGCATTGCTGCGCTTTTCTCAGGGTTCACCAAGATGCGCCATCTTCGGAAACACTCTCCGAGGGCAACGAGCGCCCGTTGGATGCGTTTCCGAAGATGGATTGGCTTCCATCCGGTCGCGTAGATTGCGGTATCGTCGGCGAAGAGGGAGAGCTCTACGTTTGGGGGGCGCGGAAAATTGCTAGTGAACAGTGAGAACAGAAGCGGGGAGAGCGCGGAACCCTAAGGGACTTCGGCTCTGATGGGGTGAGGATTGGATTTGACTCCCTCGACACGATAACGAAAGCTGCGGCCTTTGAGGTAGTCTTGTACTATGAGCACAAGACGGTCTGGCAACCCGAGCTGGTACAACTTGTATATCAGCCCGGCGTGCCAGACTTTGTCAAAGGCCTTAGCCACGTCTAGGAAGACGGCTATCGTGGTTTGGGGTTTCGGATATCTGTTGAAGCTAGCGAGAATGTGCTCCGTGATACGGTACACCTGTTGGGGGCAAGAGTATTTGGCTCTAAAGTCAACTGTTCGTCGGGAAGGAGATTCTTTGAGTTTACAATGAACCGGAGTCAACTCAGAATGAGTCGCTCGTAGATCTTCCCCAGAGAGCTGAGGAGAGCTGATTGGACGGTAGCTAGTGGGCACGGTAGATTTCTTGCCTGGTTTTTGAATGCCGATGACGTCGGCACTCTTGCAGGCGTCGGGGAACGAGTGATTGCTCATAGCGGCATTGAAGATGCTGACTAAGAGGTAAACTAATGGGACAGAGAGGTGCTTGAGCACCCTGTTGCTGATACCGTCAGCACCAGGGGCCTTCCGCATCTTGAGACCTTTGATTATCGACTCGACCTCGGCCGCTTTCACGGGCTCGAGGGGTGGATCAGTCGGAGGTTGGGCGTTTCTACGTTCGATTTCGCGGTCCACCGCGGCGATGTGGACATGATCGACGTGATCGTCGGTGGGGGTGCATTGGGCCAAGCACTCGGCCTTTTTGTCGTCTTCGAACGCCGGAGGGAGGTCGACCCTTTTGAGGGGGGGATAGCTGATTGGGTGTCAGACTTGAACTTTTTCACCAGCTTCCAATACGCTACGTGAGATGGCGAAATGTCAGTCATCTGGTCGTCCCATTGATTATTACGCAAATCCTTTATGAGTTTCTTTACCGCGCGATGAAAGCCTTGCATAATGGATTTGGTTGTCGGGGTGGGTTCCGCGTCGTGGTGTCTGATGGCTGCGTTCCTTGCCGTTATCAGCCGCCTTATGCTCGCAGGCAGGTTCCAGAGGAGGTGATCCACCGCTGGGACCTGCCTGGAGCACTCACCGCCGACGGTGGTGAGGTGGCTGGTGAGGGCATCGATCGAGCGTGTTACGTCGTCGGTCGTGACAATGTCGTCGGGGATGAGGTCGAGGTCGGGTGAACTGATAGGTTTGAGGTCTTCCCCCAAACGCTTCCAGTCCACTATCGTCTTGGTAGGGGAGAGTCGGTTGACTGGATCTGGGCCGAGGCGCATGATTACGGGACGGTGGTCCGAGTCTAAATCCTGATACACTTGAATCGAGCGGAACTTAAGGGAAACGTTCTTTAGTAGTGGTATGTCCAGTATGTCGGGTCTGCAGTTGACATTATATGGATAATGAGTCGGTTCCAGCGGTGGGATGACGTCGATTCCAAGCGGGCCGACAAGGTCGTAAAGTGCCGTACCGTTAGGGTTGGTGGCTACGCACCCCATTTATTTCTCAACTTATTCTATATATATATATATATATATATATACACAAACTTAAGCTATGACAATAAGTACGCTACGTATCCCGCGCATCAAAGTGGGCGGGGCTTCGTGTTCGCGCCTGCGCAGGTAGGCTCGGCGTCCGTAACACTTATTTACTACGAGACGACGGACGCATGAAGTCAGAGCCACAGAACAGACACCAATTCATAAAGAGGACGCATACAAAGCACTTTCAAACTTCCGACGTAAACAAATTGGAATTTAAACGCACACAGCTACAACCTGCAAAGGATAGTGGGTATTTTCCAGTGATATAGTTGATTGTAAACTACAGAGCGGGGCCTGGTGAAGGTTTCTCTCGTGTTTTGGTTCAAACGCATTTTTAACAAGTTGAAAGCTGGAAATTGAGCACTTTCAAAGAACACAGGCTTTTGTAAAGCGTGATGTCACAGTAAAGAAATAAATATCTAAAACCGAGCGTGGTAAAAATGATCTATACTAACTTACTAGTAAACAAGCTTTCCACGGTTTATTGCAGAATACAAAAAAAGGCAATGTTCCAGATGTTTAAAAACGTTTTATGGCTATACTCTTTCCTAACAATGCTAGTGGGTAGTTCAATTAGATTTGACAATATGGCGCTTGTTTCATTAATCGATTTAGTTTATTCTACAAAGACATACAGTTCGGTGCAACAAAAGAAAAAAAAAAGTTCAAAATTGGGACCTATTTTAACGTTAGCTGGTGACATACTCGTATAAGTAGTCCTTCACAAACCATGTGTATTGAGAGAAATATCAGTTTGTAGGTAAGATTTCTCAACGTTACCGACCATGTTTAAAAAAAAGTAATTTTTGTTTCTCTTGCTGAAATGATTCGGTATAAATTTTAGTCACTCTTGAATCTCAATCCCACTGGCACACCACGCTGTGGTTCCACACTATATGCCTGCCCCGCCGCTCCACCGCACTGACCGCAAGTGAATTCAATTAAATGCTCGCGGCGCGGCGGGTCTTTGATAGTTAGATTTAGTATTTTGCTTGTTGACGCACGGTGCACTTTTAGGTTGAGAGCAACTGGTGCTCTATCTGCAAATGGTCAAACTTACAGATGTTTTTATAAAACAAATTACTTTAATTCCCGTAGTAAAGCAGATGAACGTAACAACCTATAAGCTGCATCAAAAGAAAACCAGTAAACAATCTAGCAGTGCACAGTAGCGAAGGGCTGATTCCACTGGTAGAAACCTAAAAGTGAGAAATTTACCGCATTTTGAGGAGCTATTCTGCTCATCATGCCGAATGTCCTCATCAGATTTTCACCAATTTTTATGAGACTTATCTTAAGTTACTACCTAAAAAATAAAAAATAACCATCAAAATCGGATCTAATTAGGCGGAGATATTCAGTAGCCTCCTTTTTGCCCCTTTTTGGGGGAAGTACCCCCAAATAGGGGCAAAAATCCCCGACGACTAAAAAAATTGTAAAAATTCGTTTAAATTGTACATTAAGTTTCGTCTAGATTGGTTGAGAAATGCGACCTGTGAAGGAGAACAGACATCCAGACGGATAGACATCCGGACATACGAATGCATTTTTGCCCAAGCTAAAACGAAGATGCTTCGCCCGCGCTGCGCACACGCTCGGTCAAAAAACATCATTACGAGTATGTTTGTTATTATTCAACTGACTTCAATTCTGGTTCAATGACAACCGGTTGGTCTAGTGGCTAGAGACCCTACTACGAAATCAAACGGTCGTGGTTTCGAATCCCGCAAGGTGCAATCATTTGTGTGAGGAGCAGAAATGATTATTTCCGAGTCACGGATGTAATATTCGTATCTATGTATCTTTATCCGTTATCTAGTACCCATAATACAGGGTATCCTAGTTTGGGGCTAGGTAATTAGTGTAAATTGTCCCGGATATATTATTATATATATTATATTATTATTATAACTCCAAAAAAAGGCTCTCGCTAGGCGGTTGCATTAAGGGTCATATAGATGGAAAGCAGCACTCCTCGACACGGCATTTTCAGGTTTCTCATTCTGCAGCCTTAAACACCAATTTGGGCCCTGCCTTGTTGCCGGTGACACCCTATTTAGAACTTTTTTTGATATTATTTTTATTGGTTATTTATGTAGAAATATTAATAATATAATTGATTTTGTTTAAAAAATGTAATGCATCAAAATAATTTATAAACTCTATGGTCAATAAGGTTGGAAACCACTTAAAAAAGATTACAATGGGTGGTCTTATTGCTAGAAGCTATCACTTCCGGACAAGCAATGGATGGATTGAAATAAAGATAATAAACAATAAAGGTTATCAAAAATAACCAACCAAATGGTTATTTTTGAGATTAATGGCAGCAGCTATTAAAGGATACCTGATATACCTTTTATTAATACACGAGTATGGCGAAGTAAGGGAAGGCTATAAGGGATAATATGTATTATATGTACGAGTTTGTGGATGTTCCACCATAGCGTTGCCCTTATTGGTCGATTTTGACAAGCGAGGTATGAATCATTTTTTGTTCATCGCAAGTGTCATAGGCATTTTTTTTTACCCAACTGTATGGATATTTAGTTTATGAATTTATCTTGTTATACAAGTAGTACAGCACTCCCTGTCTATTATATGGACATACGGACCTAAAAATAAGAACAGAATATTTATGGAGTTTGTTATTTTCATAGTTCGTCCAACGAAACTAACAAAGTATTCCCTACATTTTTATAGAAGTTTTTAAAGTAACTGCTTTATTGTGTTTTATTTTTTCAGAGACTTTTTTTGACTGAATACCTTGCCTCGTATTAAAATTTTTGCGTGATGGGAATTGAAAGAATCATCATCAGCCTATATCTGTCCACTGCTGGACGTAGGTTTCTCCTAATGCACAGCACTGAGCTCGGTCTTCAGCTCTCCTTAACCATTTCCTTCCAGCCGCTTTTCGCAGGTCATCACTCCACCTGGACCCAGGGCGTCCTACACTATGTTTGCCTAAACTTGATCTCCACTCAAGAACTCGTGTACCCCAACGGTTATCGGTTCTTCGGGAAATGTGACCAGCCCACTGACACTTCAGCTTGCTTATCCTTAGAGCTATGTCGGTTACCTTGGTTCTCTGTCGGATTTCTTCATTACGAATCCTGTCCTTCAGAGAAACACCAAGCATAGCTCTCTCCATCGCTCGCTGAGCGACCTTAAATTTGTGGTTTAAGGTCACTGACGAACTGATTGAAAACTTTTGTCTTCAAAAGTTCGAAGCTTACCGAATGCTGCCAAACCCAGCTAAATTCTTCTGTTGGCTTACTTCTCAAATTTGATGATTTTGATTTGATGCGCTTTTAATTTGCTCCGTTAGCCGATTTTAAACCGTCAGCCCTAGCACGTGTCAGAGCTTGTTTCACCGCGCGTGCCACAGCCGTAAGCTAATGTGCACCGTAGGTGTTATACGAGTGTCTGTCTCCTCGCTTTTCAAACATGTCGAATCTACATAGACGTTTTTAGCTACGCTACAGACAACAATACAAAAAAGGCACCATTATGTACTAAGTAATAACAATCAACAATTAATAAGGCTTAATTTCTTGTCCCGCAGCGAAATGCCGTTAATTTACTAAATTGATATAGGTAGTTATCTCGAGGGCGGATTGGACTCGGGCGTGGTAACATTCCGTTCACGCGAACATTGCAACGCAACGTGTGGAGCGGAGTTTATGTGGCACACGTCCCGACTGTAAGCGAAGAGTATTGCGATTTGTGAACATTTTATCAATATTGAAGTAGGTAAATATCTCGAGGATGATTTACGGGCGCAGTTACATTCGATTACACGAACATTGCAACGTGTGGAGCGAAATTTTTGGGGTGCGTGTCCCAACTGTAAGCGAAGAGAGATTTATGAACATTTTATATTATTTTGATATGTTTGTGTAAGTATCAACATCTAATGCGATCACTAAGACGCATGCCAAGCTTGGTGATTATGCCAAAAAAACTCCTGCTGCTGCGGGAAATATGGGGCCCTGTGTAATAACACCACAGAATATATACACTAAATAACACCATTCAAATTCGCTTCAAATGGAAATATATTCACAAACTCCACATCGACTATTAAAACCGCTTCGCCTGTAACTTGGTCACAGCGTTAATCAGAAGCTTGCCGCAGCTCCCCTGATTAATATCAGTCGTCGGGCGAGTGGCGGCGGTCTGTTTGGGGATTGCAATTGGTTAATGCCACGCCAATTGCGTTAAGCGATGCCCTTTCGTATACGAGTGCGGGTGGAGCAATTTAAGCGAAGCATTATTAGGCAGTATAGGATATGTTATTTTTGGTTGTAACTTTTCTTGTTTGCTTATGAAGGAATGTAAAAAATCAATGAATTATATTAGGTACAGTTAGGATAATGGCTGATGATGAACTGAGCGTGTTTTTTTTTCTAATAATCTAACTACTATAATCGGCAGCACTGTAACTCCTGCGTCCAAAGTTATTAAAAGTATAAAAATAATGTTGGAATTTATTAATCTTCTAAACTTAAGGAAATGACCCATTTTAAAGTAAGCATAAAGAAAAGAGCACTTCTACTACCAGCAGGTCCAGCACGCGGGGTGCACATATTTTCCCCGGGGAAAGGATAAAAGTCGCTGGATATACAGCGGAAGTAGCGTTCTCTATGGTCATAAACTAAGAAGGAGATACGGGTATGGTTCAGTACCATTGAATTTTATATAATAGTCTTCAATATTTTGACAAATCCAACATACTTTCAAAAATCATTCTTTCTTTTGATGTTAATTTCTGTGTTTATAGATTATATTTCTAAAAATGTTTGTGCGTAGAATGAACACACCCCGGACACTTTCCTAGATCTCTATACAAAAGCTGCGTGCTAACTACCAAATAGACAGAGTAGACAGTCATTTTGTATACCTAAGTTTTTTGTGTCCAAAATTCAACGAGTCACGGGCATCTCGGATATACTGCCCACGCCGGAGAAATTTTCTTCCATTGTTTGCGTTTCTCACATCAAAATATAATTATAATATGTCCGCGACATTGTGGTTGTATGAAGATAAACTTTTATACCCACCTTCAAGAAGAGACGGTGATATATATGCCCGTCTTATGTCAAACGTAGAGTATTTTAATTTATGTTTTTCGACTCTATGCTTCTAAGCGGGAGTAGCATGCGAGTAGCGGCACATAATGCCTATGACAAACGTAGATAGATTTCCTCCTATGATTTTATCCCTTTCCTCGATAACCGTGCTATGTAAGGTAGAGAAGAGACATATTTCCACTGAAAAGTGGATAAAAACGGGGGAAAGATAATTTGTCCACCCTCTGTGCTAGGCCTGCTGAAATATAAACACATAGTTCTTGGCTGCTCTTTCCACCAAGTCGACACTTACCACGGAATAAATGATAAGATAGACGGACTAACTGTATCAACAAGCACGGTCAAGCAACTTTACAAAAAACCTGACTGCGAACTAAATTAAAAAGAGGCAAAAATTTATGTCAGAATGGTTGCTCACCAACTTTAAAATGTTAAAGATCCTAAACGGCCATTCGAAATGAAAAATGATAAGAGAAACCTAAAGATGAATTTCAAAAACTTCTTCTAAGATATCCCACTTATATGGCGCACAATATGGCGTCTAGTTGTCGCCATATTGAATTTTGATTACTATCATGTCTTTAGTAGCACTAACAAGAGGACAAATCGATTGACGTAAGAATCATAAAAATTTAACCACGCGTTTGGTCTATACATAGAGTGCCACAAAAGAACAGACATACATACATACATACATACATGCATACATACATACATACATACATACATACATACATACATACATACATACATACATACATACATACATACATACATACATACATACATACATACATACATACATACATACATACATACATACATACATACATACATACATACATACATACATACATACATAAATAGGCTGATAAACACATTAGCCGGCTTTTGCGTTGCGCAGTATGTTAAAAATACGTGAAGCACGCACTTATCCAACCTTCCACGTTATGCATTGTCGCGTTAACTTTGTGAAAGGAAATTGAAATAAAAAAATAGCATTTCATTTACAACAAAAAAAATGAAAATGTTCATGAATTGTTAACAGGGTGCTCATTACTGACATTAAAAATTGATAGCTTGATATAATGGTAATAATCCAAATACTACCTAAGTATTTAAATTAAACCAGCCAAGTGTGTGTCAGATACGCATAGACTTAAGGTTCCGTACCAGGACCCTAAGCTACCCAACTGTGAAAACCGCATAGCAATTGGTCCAGTTTTCTTTACGGGATACGCAAACAAAGTTGTTTTAACGGTTGAATTAGGTATCTCTCTGCGAAATTTGTTTAGAGTTGACGTTGGCATAAAGTAATTATCTTGATAGGTAGATAGATAGTTAGATAACTCTTTATTGTACAAGAAATGAACTGATGATACAATAATCAAGTTTTAACATAGAACAATCGGCGGCCTTATCACTAAGGAGCAATCTTTTCCAGGCAACCGTAAACTAGTAAACCCTAGCACATAATAAATAATAGTACCCTAGATAGCTGCGGCGCCAGCCCTACTCTGTGTCCCAGAAATATTACGATGCCAGTGTGTCGACGCAGGTAGTGTTCCACACTAGAGGCCACTATATCTTCCAAGAGATAAGGCTCCAATCCTATCAGGACTTTTACCATCGTCACGCATCAGACCATAATCAAAGCCATGCTACACATACACAGGCGTGTGTCAAGCTAGGGCCCTTATAGTTTTTGTTGATGATAAATGATTTGCCAAAAATCGTCAGCACTGCTCGTGCTTGTTGTTTCAAGTCATCCGACTTAAAACTTTTTTGAGAATTTGTGACATCAGTGACATCAATAACTTTCAACAAGACATGATGATAGTGTATTACGATGAAATGAACGTATGAACTCTTTTATAAACAAAAAATGCTCTATTGTTACGTTCACTCGTTGAAAAGTGTGGTGGTGGACTATCCTATTTGTGACGTTATAATCCCGGGAGGCAAGGCTATACGGGATGTGGGAGTTATTCTTAGCGACGATCTATCCTTTCAGATGCACATTAACAAGATCTGTGTCTGAGTGTTCAGAAGCTATGTTTTTTTTGTGTCAGGTCCGTCATTTGGATAGTATTGCTGCTATCAAATGAATTTACAACGCATTTGTCTGGAGTAAGCTGGAGAACAGTGGCATTATATTATAATGGAATCCCCATGAAGCCAAATACTTTCAAATGGTACAAACTATCAGATATAATACGTTTATTACGTTGGGTATCAATATGTGCATACCAGTGAGATTCTCCTCGGTATGGTCGCGTACAATAGTTTGGAAGTAAGAAGAGCCGTCTCACTTATGGAATATGTTTGGCGTATTATTGTAGGCAGTAGGAGCATTCCATTTCGTTCTGGAGCGTATAACAGATAGCTGTTTCTGTTAACTACATTAGGGCTCGTCGGCACAAGTTTTTTGGGCATCTGAGCTGCAGGAGCGTGCAAGACAGGCAGGCGCCTACACCGCGGGCACTGCGCATGCTTAATGCTGTGTGCTGGCTCAAGGCCCGGGCCACGATCTGGATATTTATTTTAATGTACATATGACGAGTTTAACGGAGCGGCAATAATGAAAAGCCCAAAGTTGGCAAGTGCCTATTTTTTGTCAGAGTTTATGTATTAATTTGTTTGTGTATTATTTGTTTGTTTAAAATGTATAATTTGGTATACCTACTCTTGATGCTTGGGTGGGTGAATTGGGAGACTGTAATGCGCACCTTTTTTTTGCGAGATGCGTCAGAGAGCAACTTTTTTTTTTTAAGCTAAATATTATAATAATTTAAAAAATAACAATACTGGTTTTCCCGCCCGACACTTCGTCCGCGCGGACACGAAAAAAACCATTCTATGTTATTCTAGGATACTAGAAACCAATGCAAAAGTTAGTATAGCACCACCCTTGATGTTTTGTGACATACTTGTTATTTCGTTTCCATGGCAACCATTTCTTACAGCGAGTAATAAAAAAATACAGTTTTCCAGTGTAAACTTACCTTTTTCCGGGATTTAAAGTATTATATGTTTTATTCCAGGGTATAAGCTATCTCCATTCCAAGTTTCATCAAAATCCGTCCAGCCGTTATCGCGTGAAAGCTCCCCAAACAAACAAACAAACAAACAAATAGACAACGTTTAACTTTTATATATTGGTATGTATAATTATAGTAACCAACAAAAGAGTAGGTAGTAAAAAAAAACAGCGTATCTCGTTGTTAGTCTCTATGTTTCTATATTTTAGGTTATGATAAGTGCAATGTACTATTTTCTCTTACGTGGTATGCAATAAAGGGTTATCTATCAATCAATCTATGGCATCAGCTTTTCTGTTAGATGTGTATAATAAGGTACTGCATAGGTAAAATAAAATATAATTTCACACACATAACTTCAAAGCTAACAAATTTAGAGGCAAATATACAATTAATATACAAATATCATGAAACGTTATTGCAACGTGAATCACAGTAGATAGTGGCAGACACTGCCGCTCTCCCAGTGGTATCCTGTCTCTACGATGCCGTGTTTAGTCTATGATCTCTGAATACGTAGAGAAGCTATTATACTAAAAAGCTTAACAACCATTTTTATTATTTTAAGCTTTTTGGGTGTCCAAAGTCCAACAAAGATCCTTTTAGTTAGTCTATTATGTTTGTTGACCCATCCGTCTCTGACAGCATCATAATTTCAGTGTACGAAACTGCTTGAAATTTGATACAAGGATAGTTTAGATGTAAATCTTACGAGTAATACGTAAGCTGGGAATGGCCATGCGCTGGTCGTACATGTACCACATTATTATGACTTATCAGAATACCTAATACGAGTTTTAGAGTCTAGATTTATAAGAAAAGTAATTAATGAAGGTGATGCTGCGTCCAAGCAGAGAACGGATACAGACTATTAGAACGATCTGAAACCTTGTCCTTATAATTATATGATAACAATCATATCCACCGCCTCCGATTTCCAGGTCGTACATCCAACATCTAATCCACTGGGAATCGAACCAGCGACTACTAAATTAAATAACTCAAAATATCTCTTCGCTGCAAGCACTTAAATAATTCACTTTGTGGCTCTCGGAGTTTAACTCGTTTGCGGGATTTCGGACTGCTACCGTACCGTGGTGGATAATGGATGCCAGACGGTGGACTAGAGCGTTCGTTTTGTGTGGATTTGGTTTTATTTGAATTTCTAAAGAGATAGTAGTCTGAAATTGAGTTTAAATGAGTGGAAAATATCAATTTGAACTCAATTTTAATCTTGAAGGGCAGTTAGTTTTTAAAAATAGATGTTTCATTTTTTAACATGTAGAAAGGAAATAAAGGTGGTGATAGCGATAGTGGTGGCAATAGAGATTGTAATCCAGCAAAAGGGGATCCCGCAATCCCACGGGATCTTGCATCGTCGGAAGACCTGCAGGGTCCCGCACCAGCTTGCATCGCACGTGAATCCGCAAAGTCAAAGGAATATTGACAGTGCAATAACCAAATAATATCCCGAAAATACAACTGTAGCAAAAGTATTGTACTACCTACTTACATCTGAAAATACTACGCAATAAAGGTGTAATCTCGGGAAAAGTGTATAATAATTTTATCGAGTGGGAAAATGCAAAAGATGCGAAGTCTTTTTCGGAAACCCGTATCTTTTTTCAAGAATTTCCCAAATAAGCAATCTTCACATGTTGGCGGCCAGTACCAATAATAACATTCAAATCGAGATCTACACAAAATTTAAAAAACAAATTCTGAAGACTTGTCTGAAGATGGCCTGAAGGACGTAAATCAAAGAAGTACAAAGTGAAAATTAATTTTTAATTTAAGTGTAAGCAATAACTTACCTACGTAGTTTATATTAAGTTGTTTAGTTTTAGTCTAAATGAATATCCTTTTATATAAATAACATGAGTTGTAAGGTATCTAAAAGCGCCTTTTATTTATTTTTATGGAAGCGGATGAAAAGTAGAGTGTATTACTCGGACGCAAAACTATTTTCCCTCGGGCGACGTATATTGAACTCTACTCTAGAATCCTTCACAGACTGAATTCAAAATAGCCCCTCGCCGTCAAAATTTTATTTTGCTCCCTCGTCATACAATCTGCTATTATCGTTTAGTAATCATAACATCTCAAAAATATACCAACACTTAGTTTTCATCTAGAAATCGAGTATCTGATCTAAACCTTACCCTATTAAAGAAATGCCTAACGCGTCCCGAATTCGACTCAACTTCGAAGTTGTACTCCCAAGATTCCCCAAGGCAAACCGCATTTCTAATATGCGAATTCGATACAAGCCTTACTGGATTAATCTCGCAACTGACTCGATCGATACTAGCACAGGGTAGGTACTATTGACTTCGATCTAGTTAAGAGAAAAATAGTAATGCTGTTTAGGCAATATTGTGTTAAAATCATTCAATTATCGGCATCAGTCTGAATCTGTTCACTGACGGATATAGGCCTTTCCTGAATGATATTGGATTCTTCTCATCTAGTTTCTACAGGCTGCCTTTCTCAGACCGCAGTCGTCGGTTTACATTGGTTTTCATATCATTCAATTTTAGTGCAGGTTTAATAAAAAATGGTTTAGATAACCAAATACTTTTTTTTTCTTATATCACTTAAAATGTATAAGAATACTTACTTCAAAGAGACATCTCTCTAAAGCTCAAAATAGGTAAGATGATGAGTATGTCTCAACATCATAATCCACGCGGGTTAAACTGCTGGAGGCTGCTAGGGTTTTCATCAGGTTCAGTGGCAACCATGCAGTAATTCTTTAAAAATCAATTTAGGTAAATATAGTTAAATATTTAATCGGGACTTAATCGCGCTGAAAACTTAATATTTATTTACCTCGACGTTTCGATCAAGTTGCATTGATCGTGGCCATAAGAAAACTGAAGTAGCGGGTGTCAGCGTCGAGAAGAGCGAGCGTTGTCTCCAACTATCCGCTTGTCCACATTTGGTTTTGTAAAAATTCACAATTGTCACGACACACGACACTAACAACATCTGCAGATATCTTCTGACATAAACCGCGACGCGAACACTTGCTTATCACGGGATTCCAGGACGCAGCCAACTTGAAACCATCCTCTCGGTTGAAATTGGGATACTTTTTAATTTCAACCGCTTCACGTACAATCCTGGAGTAGTAGTGACGTTCCGTGGAGAGGATCTTCGGGTCATGGAGTTCTATCCAGTCATTAGGGCCTGAATCGAGCAAATGCTCAGCGATTGCAGATTTATTTATGTAGCGGTTAAATATAACATACTGCCCTACTTTATAATTTCTCCTGATCAATATGTAAGAGAAGGTCTAACCACTTTATCAATATCGGCAAATTCCAGCTCTTCAGACCCATAGTAGCATTCCAGTTCCACTACATTTGATAGACCGGTTTGATTTAAAAAAAAACGTGCGGATTTGACTTAAAAGGCCGGAAACGCATTGCGAGGATCAAATTGGGCGCGCGGTTTGCTCGCCACGTCATTAATTCTCTGTATACGCACATACGGTGCATCCTGTTGTTCGATACGTTTCGTGTTAGGATTTTTTATTCGGGGTTTCACTAAAGCTTTGTACAGGCGGTGGAATACGAATTTTTGAAGTCCACACGAGGTTGGCTTGATGAATTTCCCAGTATATATATTTTTAACCCCCTGGCGAAAGAGAGGGGTTTAGGTGTTCCAAGTTTAGGGTGTTTATTTGTCTGTGTGTCTGTTTGTGGCATTGTAGCTCCCCATCGAATGGACCGATTTTGATTTGTTGAAAGCTGTTTGATCCGGATGGTTCTCACCATAATGGGGGGGATCGTAGCTTCCACAGGAATGGACCAATTTTGATGTGTTTTTTTTTCTTTGAAAGCTTATGTGATTGAGATGGTTCTTAGCAAACATGTCGGAGATTATACTATTAACAAATATATAATTTGTGCTTGTTTTGTAATTAGGTACCTAAATAATTTTAAAAACTTTCTAAGAATACCGGAAAGTGTCCAAAAATTGTTAATAAAAATGTTCAGAAATTAAATTGCATATTAATTTACTAGCTGTGCCTGAGGCTTTGCCCGCGTAGTTATTTTATTTAAAGTAGTAGTATTTCATTTAAAGTTTTTTTGTAAATATTTTTTATGAATAAATAACTATTGACTTTTGACTATTGTAGCCCATATTAGTGTTATTCCAGGACAAAAAGTATCTATAAACTACAATATACTACATTTCTTCAAAATTCGTTCAGGTGTGTAATAGTTTTTATCGATTGCTCGGCTTCTACTGATCTGATTGAGATTTATTTTATTTTATTTTATTTTATTTTATTTTATTTTATTTTATTTTATTTTATTTTATTTTATTTTATTTTATTTTATTTTATTTTATTTTATTTTATTTTATTTTATTTTATTTTATTTTATTTTATTTTATTTTATTTTATTTTATTTTATTTTATTTTATTTTATTTTATTTTATTTTATTTTATTTTATTTTATTTTATTTTATTTTTATTTTATTTTATTTTATTTTATTTTATTTTATTTTATTTTATTTTATTTTATTTTATTTTATTTTATTTTATTTTATTTTATTTTATTTTATTATATTTGGGGGGCTTACAGCTTTCGTTACAAAACAGTCTAAGATCAAAATGAGTTAGCAAAAGCAATTAACAAGCCTCCACAGGTGGTAAAAAAGTACATTCGATGAAGTAAACAATGATGAACAAACATGACTAGTCATGACCTTCAAAATCAATAGAATAACCCAAAATCGCTGGTTTCAGGTAGCGCGGTTTAAATGACTATTAGCAGGTATAAAAGGTTAGGGAATGATTGAAATGACATCATTTGCATACCAACTCGTAGTCAGAAAGATTATCGAATAATTCAGAACAAGAAAATGGATACCACACCGGAAGCAGCGTCTCAAGTGGTTGCACTAATTGAAGCTGGGCAGAACCAAAGTCAACTGGCACGACAGTTAAATTTAAGCCGACATGCTGTTCGTCGTGTCATCATTTTCATATTTTTTTTTCGTTTTTTCATTTTCTTTTTTATTTTTCTATGCTCTCGAGTGTAGATAGGCAATTAATAAACGTACAGCCGCGCGTTAAAAAGCTACATGAAAAACATAAGTTTCTTAATTTACTCTCATTTTATTCTTCTTTTTTTATTTATTTTTGTTATAAAATTTTATTGATAAAGGCATGGTCAATAGAAGACAGCTTGTACAGTATAGAGATCAATAGAGGAATGACTGATTTAACAAATTTATTAAAAGCTAAAGACGATCGTAAATAATTTTTATGATATTTAGTGCGAATGAATGGAGTGTGGAGTTTCTGGGTCTAGCGTGAGCTGGAGGAACATATAAACTTAATTTACTAACTAAATCGGGACAATCGATCTTGGATTGTGCTATCTTCATTAGCAACCTCAAGTCGGATTTAATACGACGAGTAGCAAGTGGTAGAAGATGGAAACGGGCACATCGGTTCACGTAATCAGAGCGCGGAGTGGATACCAAGTACACTAGTTTTTAAGTCAAACCCTTAGCTATCCATCAGTTAAAATCGAATTGCAATCAGTCCAATAGTTTTAACGTGATGCAAGAACAAACATACAGACGAACTAACAAACAAACAGACAGACACGATTTAATAAAATTCTTGTTCAGTAGACCATATTTTTAAATGATTTTCTTTGTAGAGACTTTGTCGTTCCTATTGCTTTATTATAAGTATAAGTACTAGCTGTGCCCGCGGCTTTGCCCGCGTGGTAATTTCATTTAAAAGTTCATTTCTTTAAAATTCATTCAGCCGTCAAATAGTTTTTTATCGATTGCTCGGCATCTGATCATTAGATTAAAATACTAAGTACCCCAGTACCAAGTTTTTAAGTCTAACCCTAAGCTATCCACCGATAACAACCGGATCACAATCGGTCCAGTGGTCTTTACGTTATGCGCAAACAAACATACATGCAACCAAACAGACAGACACGATTTTTATTTCAAGTACCCTAGACCATTTTTTTTTAATTACCTCTCTTCTTTGTACATACTTTTTCGTGCATATTACTTTATCATGGGAATAGATTATAGATAAATATTTATTAACGTGCTTCCCATTTGTCCATTCATAAAAATATTATTAATGAAATATGAGAGTAAATTACTCCTCTTTAACTGCGTCTGACCTACAAAACGAATGTAGCAAAAATCCTATTCGTATATTTTGGCAATACGTCGCGTTTCATAGGCGACAAATCGTCGCTTATTGCTGTGTCGCGTCGCCTCGTGCCGCATTTTTCAAAGCCTCTCCGTATTACGTAGGTGATGTAAGTTGCTTTTTGAAAAGATAATAATAATAACGTTGGGAGCAGTTGGCAGGCGGCCGGCGACAGTAAGCTACGGGCGTCATTTTTTTTTTTGAACGATTCAAGTTACTAAGTTGGGGCGATTATTGGGATACTTCTTTTCTCGTAATGCTGATCGGATTTTGTCATAAGTAATTTGAAATTTATGTTTGAGGATAGACAAGTCTTGTAATCTGAAGTACCTATCAAGAAACAGGCTAGAAGGCTGCAATCTAACAATACCTTTTCCTTTCGTAAGAACAAGAGCTAAGAGTCATCAGATAGTCAATTAAGTACCTACATTAGGCATAAGCAATATTTTTGGGGTAGAAGTACCTAACATACCAACTGAATAGGCAGGTTCCAAGAAAGAAAAGAGGTTAAGAAACCTGATTGAAATAGGTTTATCAATGACTAGTAACAGCAATTTTAACGCAAAGATGACGGAATTTGTAAGCTACGTTTCCCTTTTAATTTGCACCACTCCCGAGGCAACCGCCAGAACAAGCGAGTACTTCATAAAATATTATTACATTCAAAAACCCGCCACAAACACACACTGCGAGATAATTGTTATGGGATATATGAAAAGTTTGCTCTGGTTTTTTTTGCTGGAACCCAAAGGGGTCAAATTGAACAATATTCGGGCGCAATTGGAGCAGGCCGGAATTATTATGTGGACGATTATGCAGCTCTGAATGATGATTGGGTGTCATTGGCTTCGTTAGCCTTTTTCACAGTTGATTGCGTTATAAGCTTCAGGTACTATTAGTTATGTGTGTCAGGCTAACTTTGTAGTTGGATGCCATACGCTCATCGCATTTTTTTCGAATTTTCTATTGCTAGAAACAGCGGAGAGGCGGGGTGAAGTGCAATTGTGAAAACTGATTCTTTTCTATTGTAAAATAGACCGGTGGTTACTGTTACAATATCCCTTTATTTGGAATAGTGTAACGGTAACCAGAGCTACTATTCGTATTTAGCCTTATTATTATATATGTAAACAGCCATGAGAAAAATAAACTACAAGGAAAAATGTATCTCGAATGACGTTAGTGCCGACTGGTGTCAGAGTTTCACAGCACACCTAAGGGCTTCTGACGTGGCTTTACAACTGTTAGCAATTAATAGCACCCAAGGCAGACGGCTCACTGTGCCCTCCGATGAACGGAGCGATGGCAAATCCACACATAACAGTAATTATTAACCACCGTCCCTTACATTGTTATTCCTCTCCATGCATGGTTGTCTGGAAGAGATCGCTCCGAGCGATAAGACCGCCCCTTGTGACACTCATTGTTATGCTGTATTTTTAGATATGATTTCTCGTTGTACTTGTGGTGTTCATTAAATATTGAATCTAACTATCTATTATTATTAAAGTAATTGTCCCAAGGATCGAACCTGATGTTCTTAGATTGCAAATAGCTCACATATACAATGTATCTGAACATAAAACTCGGAGAATATAACAGGATGAATTTTGTGTTAAACGTTAAACCCACCCCCTATTAATGATATTTTACTTTTGTGACGTATAAAAAATATTAGGTTGTCGTAAATAGTTAACAAGCCGCATATGTAGAGTATTTAACTAATCTAAAGTTAAGTTTTCATATATTATTTAGAATTCCTTGTCATTTATTTGTGAGCTATCCTGAAAGTTTCAGCCGGATAGCTAATCGGGAAGTGTTCGAAATTTGAGTTGCAAGATTCCACCCGGAACAACAGACACACAAACAAGAAAGTGATTTAATAAAAATGTGGCAATATCTAAGAAAGTACAGGACTAAAAGACAAAAAATAACTCTATTATGAGTAAAAATTATACTGTTTGAGATAACAATAACTTTCTATTAAAAATATTTACACTTCATTGCATCAAAATGTTCATGTGAAAATTTGTGTCAAAAATAAGGTACCTTTTCAGATTGTTTTTTTTTAACTTTTATGAGTTTTGCAATCAATTTGGCACACATATGTTTGGTTCTCGTAACATGACATGGCTACTGCATAAAAGTTTATGTTTTAAATTAACTTATTTTGCTTTAATTATGGACTATGATCAGTTCTACTTAACCCAAGTGGGTAAATAATGTTTACTCATCCGTACTAACAAAACCTAACAAGCAAAACGTGGTTCATAAATTCCCCATTTTCCCATTCGCTCAACGTTCGTCCCATCATCGCATTCCAATCTTTCCATAAATCAATTTAAAGCGCCGAAGCTCTGAATAATCCTGAAGGTGGCGCCACCTCCGCAGAGCACACGCCACGTAACTTATGTAGCATGATTCATTGCCAGGCTATTTATTAGGAGCCCTGAATATATGACCTGTCATTTAGCTCCAAGATTGTATGTACCTACCTACTTACGGGAAAATTTTACGGATTTCACTTGACTGAAGAGATGATTGTTTTAGATTCTTTCAAGGACCAGATTCCATTTCCTGTAATGAAATATTATAAGAAGTTATCAGTTCTTGTTTTTATCAGATTTATATTCGTAGCGCAGCAAAATATAAAATGCTTTCACTCAGGTGAGTCATGTCCATTATTGAATTTGATAATAATACAATAGTACACTTATTTAAATATTTCCTCTACTACTTGTTAATTTTTATTTCCACCTGCAATAATATCAAAATAAGGAAATAAAACTATTTTGAGCCTTCAACGGGAACACTTCAAAATGGAGTACGTAGTAGTTTTGTCAGGAAAATTGGCTGGATGCTAGGAAGGTGCTTCAAATTTTTTTTACAATTTGTATTTCGTTAAAAAATATAGGTCAATGGTTAATCAGGGCACTTTGGTTTTTATTAGGTATTTCTCGAAGAAAAAAATGTTTTAAATTAAAAATTGGTTCAATATTTGAGGTATGTTCTATCTATATCGATAAATTATTTCATATAGATGGATGGAACAACAGACGTATCTGTCATAAATACAACTAACTCTGGATCTTTCAGCGAATGTAACCTTTGTGTTGGAACACTCATAGTCGCGTCGTACTCTATGGCATTGGGTACTTATGTCACAGAATAAATATTAGTTAGCTATTTGGGAGTCACCCGCTCAGTGGCCTCCAACCTCCCCTTGTAGCCATCCCAAGCCTCGCAACACCTGGTCTGCACCAGAAAATGTATCTGTCCCTGTCAAATAATATTACTGCTATAATCCCAATACATACTGTTTGACCAGCAATTGATCAGCTGACGAATCAGCATCTGCTTTTAGCAGGCCGTGAGTCACCGTGCTCGTTGGATACTTAGTTCTATAGATTACCATATAAGCTTTCACGAGGGCAATTGTGAGAAATAGTGAGTTGTCTGTCTTATCATTCTCATAATCTACTATGCCACTTTTACCGGTTTTCATTACTTTACTTATAACATTCCATGTCCGAACGCCTGCCTGGTATGAGGCCGCAGAGCGCCCGAACTCTAGCTTCCGACTAAATGCCTCAATTTCATCATGTCACCCCGTCATTGACTAATATGCCTAATAGTGATCACTACTGTCTCTTTGGCATATGATAGATCTCACTCGATTTCTTGTAACGATCTTTCATTTTCCTCGATCTCTACCTGTATCTCGTTGCAATCTTTCCGCACCAATGCATGTAGCACGAAAACTCGAAGCCACACCGAAGTGTGGCTCCTTAGAGTTCCTGGAGGCTGCATCCCCCTCTCCATCAGGTCAAGGGTCTCGTTCGCGACATCCGAGGTTGCTCGGCTTCTAACTCGCCGGATTGAGATACTAATTACACCAGATTAAATAAAACCCTAAGCTATCTAACAATGAAAACCGCATTGCAATCGGTCGCGTAGTTTTTACGTGATGCGTGAACAAACAAACATACAGACAAATAGAAAGAAAGACACGATTAACAAAAAATAATTGTTCAATACCTTTTTTAAGCACCCAAGAGCATTTTTCTCATTTGAATTAATTTAGTAGTTTGGGTGCGATGCGCGGTCAAGATACGGACAAACAGACCGACACAATTAAAAAGTAAAACAGTTTGGCTTCACTATCGAATATAGAGAACCATCCAAAAAATATTTTTTATTACTTAAATATTTACCTAACTTTGGAACCATATCCCGCAGAAACCCTTTACTTTTTCGGGATTAAACGTGTCCTCAATTTTAATCCATCATATAACTTAAGACAGTGCCAAGTTGCATCAAAATCCATCCGTTACTTTCAGCGTGGTACGTGTTCTTTTAAATAAGTTTCAACTCCTAAATAATAACCCATATTTTTTTCAATATGTAAAGTATCCTATGTCCTACCTCGTAGTACGAACTCAAATCATACCAAGTTTCTTTTGAATTCATCCAGTAGTTCTGGCGGCGTGATGCGCGGCTAAGATACAGACTGACAGACATACAGACAAAAATGAAAAAAGATACAGTTTAGGCTTCATAATCGAATAAAGAATATCTTCCAAAAAAAACACTATATCTTTAATGTACAGAATTTGGACCCATATCCCACAGGAACCCTTTATTTTTTCGGGACAAAATATATCCATAATTTTCACCTATCTGATAAACTATGTCTGTGCCAAGTTGCACCAACATCCGTCCAACAGTTTCAGCGTGCTAAGTGTTCTTTTAAATAAGTTTCAGCCCTTATGCTTCGAGAACCCATTATTTTTTTCGGGATGAAAAGTATCAAATGTCTTACCTCGAAGTGTGAACTCAAATCATACCAAATTTCATTTTAATTCATTAAGTATTTTAGGGGTGGTGCGCTGCCAAGGTACAGACAGACAGATGGACAGACAGAAACACAGACAAAAAAAAATACAGTGTTGGGTTTAGTATTGAATATAGAACAGTATCCATTAAAATACATAATATCTTCAATTTACAGAATTTTGGACATTATCCCGAAGGAACACTTTATTTTTCAGGATAAAAAGTATCCTCAATTTTGACCCATTATATAAACTATGACTGTGCCAAGTTTCAACAAAATCCGTCAAGTAGTTTCAGGGTGATACGTGTTCTTTTAAATAACTTTCAACGCCTATCCTGCAGGAACCCATTAATTTTTTGGGATGAAAAGTATCCTATGTCCTACTTCGAGGTATGGACTCAAATCATACCAAATTTCATTTGAATTCATTTAGTATTTTCGGCGTAATGCACTTCCAAGGTACAGACAGACAGACGGACAGACAGACAGACGGACAGACAGATAGAAAGACAAAAATTAAAAAAATACAGTTTCGGTTTTAGTATTGAATATAGAAAGGCCCCCAAAAAAAGTTACAAAATATCTTTAATTTACAGAATTTTGGACATTATTCCGCAGGAACTCTATTTTTTGGGGATAAAAATATCCTAAATTTTAACCCATCATATAAACTATGACTGTGCTAAGTTGCATCAAAATTTGTCCAGTAGTTTCAGAGTGGTAAGTGTTTTTTGAAATAACTTTCAACCCCAATCCTGCGGGAACCCTTTCATTTTTCGGGATGAAAAGTAGCCTATGTCTGACCTCGTAGTATGAACTGAAATCATACCATGTTTCATTTAAATTCATTCAGTAGTTTCGGTGTGATGCCTAGCCAAGATACAGACAGACAGACAGACAGACAGACAAAAAATAAAAAAAATATAGTTGTGGCTTCAGTATCGAATGTAGAGTAAGGTCCAAAATTTTTTTTTCTAAATATCTTCAATGTACAGAATTGGACCCGTTACAGTTTTATTATAAGTACAGATTACCTTTAAAGTTCGACGCACCTATTACTAATTCAACAGATGCAAACGTAATCCATTTTCAATCACCATCAACAAATATCGTTAATGCCCTTTGAATAATGTACGCCTGTGTGTCAGTGTGGCATGGCCGTGGCAAAACTCATTAAATATTAGTCTATTTTGAATGGTGTATGATTTGTACGAGATTATTCTGGCTGTTGTGTTATATATTTTAATAGTTTTGAGAACAATACAATTATTATTTTGTATTTAGAAGTATCTAAAGATAATAACCGTATTACTACAGTAATAGTAAGAATTATTTGGCAATTCATACTGTGTCAGCAGTTTTTATCTGTTTGCCCACATGATTGCGTTTTTTTTTTAATTACCTATATCATTACCTTCCTGTCAAAATGATTAAAATCTAATCGTAACCAAACAAAAACTGACGAAATAAGTTATTGTAGAAGGAAAAATATATATACTCGTAATCGCACTTGGTGTTGAAATAATTAAAATTTAATTAATATTGACGTTGTCAAATAATGAAATCAGCAGTCAAATCAAACTCGAGTGATGAATTTCGCGAACAATTGAATTGTATAGGTAAATAGTGAGTGAGACAAAAGGCGCTGTCTGAGCTATAATTAAGTATTCCATTGCTTGATCAACGGACGGTAATTCATTAAGAGGCGAGTTTTACTTTGGTGATAACCACAGATAAGTAAATATTATTAAACTGCGACACAACCATGTTTTTAATTCCTCTTCATTTTGTAGTCCATAAACAAACTTCGCGTGTTAATCATCTAATTGATATAATTGAAAAGTGGAAAAATACTTTAAAAGAATTTTAAAAGAAATGATTGTTTATTGGCGAGTTATGCATAAAAGTTGAAGATATTAAATTATTCATTAAACAGTAATTAATATTATGAAATTTAGGTAATATAAGAATAAAATAAATATTATATGTAACTCACATTTCCCCATAAAACAAAAATATCACTCGCAATCTGTTAACCTTCGATCGACGGTTAAACTTATCGAGCTCGCCCCACGTCTTGATCTGAATAATTAATATGAAGAAATTGCGAGGTGAGGCACCACCGTCGTGTTTTATTGGGAGCCAGACGATTTAGAAAACAAATAGCTTTCTGTGGCCCATTTAAGGTGGGAATTAAGGAATTATTTAAATGCTGGCTCACAAATCAAAAGTCAACGGTTTTGTTTGTTTTGAACATAAGCAAATAAAATAAATTCTTCAATGAGTTGTGAGTAACTCACGTGAGCGATTTGTGAGTTTGTATGTACCACATAAACAAGCATCAGCCTATGCTTGTTCACTGACGTATGCCTCGTCTAATGAACGCCACTGAACTCGGTCTTCAGCTGTCTGCATCCAGTTTTTGCATCCACTAAACCAGTGACAATTTCAAGCATTGGAAATGGGGGACACTAGTAAATATTCACAATAATATTTTTTTATTTCCTCGCAATCGAAGTGAAGAGCGGACAATAACTCGTTTTTAATACAAGTGTTAGTGTTAGCTATTAAAAATGTATTTTCACCTCACAAGCTTGGAAAAATTCTGTTTGTCATTCGAAATCTGAGTGCAAACGTGCATTTAACCTGCTAGCGTGGAAACACGTTTTAAAATACAAACCTTTCTATTCAATAATGTTCTATACCGCCAGTCCACTGAAAATGCATGTTATGAATACCTATATATATATATATAATATTATTATTCGATTCGATTGCACTCTACTCGACTCTATTTGACTTTACTTGACTCTATTTGACCATATTTGACTCTATTCGTCTCTACTTGTCTCTATTTGACTCTATTCGATATTACTCGACTCTATTCGACTCTTCTCGACTCTAATCTAACACTATTCGACTCTATTCGACTACATTTGACACAACTTGACTCTATTTGTCTCTATTTGACTCAATTTGGCTCTATTCGAATCTATTCGGTTCTATTCGACTCTATTTGACTCTATTCATCTCTAATCGACACTACTCGACTCTAATCGTCTCTATTTGACTCTATTCGACTCTACTTGTCTCTACTTGACTCTACTCTAGCACTATTTGACTCCACTCGATTCTACTCGGCTCAACTCTACTCGACGCTATACATTTCTATTCGACTCTACTGGACTCTATTCGACTCTATTCATCTCTATTCAATTCTATACTATTCTATTCTATTATATGTTTACACATCTGCCAGTCGTCCCGCAACGGCTCATTGTTTATTATTATTATTAACACTAATTTCATATATTATTTAAGCTGCTATTCTTGCTCCTAGCATTTTCCTTGCTGTAGTGAAGTGAAAAGTTGTGTGTTACGCACGGCAGCAAAGTTATTCTGCGTCTCGTACCTTTAAAACCCTCGCTACGCTCAGGATACTACGCTTGAACCACGAGCGAAGCTTGCTCAGGTTTCAATACAAGTACTCGCACCAAAAAATTACTTTGTAGCCTTGCATAACAAATAACTATTGTATTCGTATCTTCTTTAATTAGCATTATTTAAATTATTTTTAAATAATGACAGCAAGACTTAAAGTTAGCAATTATTTGAGAACTAGCTGTACCCATGACTTTGAATGCGTGGTCATTTATTTAAGTTAAAAGTACTCTATTTCATATGTAGTATGTATAAAATACCAATATATCAACATTTGATCAAAATTCATTCAAAAAGTCAAAAAGTTTACATCGATTGCTCGGCTACTACTAACTGGATTGAGACCAAGTACACCAGTTTTTATGTCAAACCCTAAGCTATCCAACAGTGACATCGCAATTGGCTAAGTAGTTTTTAAGTGATGCGCGAACAAACATACAAACTAACAAACTACGACAGACACGATTATTAAAAATGTTATATTCTTGTTCAGTAGCTTATTTTAAGTACCCTAGACGATATTTTTTTAAATTATCTTCTTTGTACAGACTTTTTCGTTCATATTGCTTTATTATTAGTATAGATAGATAGATTTAAAGATCATTGCTGGCATGACCGAGTATTTCAACATGGCGGACTTCGCCTTCGCGCGCGCTGTTTTCTGACACTGCTTAACGTTAATTTATACTCGTATATTAAATAAATAATTTTTGAGCATCTTTTGGAGTTTATTACACAATGCTATTATATTTGACTTCAATATCTGCCCGAGCTTTCGGTTCCGGCGGTCAAAGGTCTCGCATAAAATGGCTTGTTTCACAATCAGCATAAGTATCGTAGAGGCAATGAAAACAAGTCATCTTTCAGTTCGTCGAGAGCAAGTAGATTAATCTAAAATATATACTATATATACTAAATTGGACCATAATTGGATAAACTTAATTGGACCATTCACATAACTTCGCTTGTTTCGAGGATAAGGAAACTAATGTATGCATTTAAAACCCTTAGAACAGTGGCAGATCTTAAATTAGTCATACAAACTTACAAGGCATTATGTGAGTGTATTATTAGGTACTGTATATGCGCATGGGGTAGTGCAGCTAAAACTCACCTCATCACTGCGGAGCGTGCACAGCGCGCCATACTAAAAGTACTGCAATATCTGCCTTACAGACATACCACTACCGCTGTTTACGAGAAAGCAAGTGTTCTCACTATAAGAAAATTATTTATATTTGAAATTATCCGAAGGTATCATAGGAAAACGGTGCCTACCTTACCTGAACTAACCAAGAGAGTCTACGATGTCCTATATATCCCAAGTAAATCGAATACCAACTTTGTTACTCGTTTCTAGCAAACGATAATATTTCTTAACGTCTATTATTTCCAATCTCTCGTTTATTGTAAAAAAACATTAATATAAGTGGCCTTTTTAGCAACAAAGGCGCATTCAGGGCCAGTTATTGATTATGCGTGAGTTGAACAAATGGGTGACTCGCTAAGGGTGCTTAAGTAGGTACCCTAAGTAAAAAGCTTTCTGTGTTCTGGATAATATTTTTGTAAGCTCGGTAATGTGTGTTTCGTATGTAGTATACTTTAAGGGTTTAGTATAGTACTAGCTGTACCCGCGGCTTTGCCCGCGTGGTCATTTCATTTAAAAGTAGCCTACTCGTGTTATTCCAGGACCAAAAGTACCTATAGAGTATAAAATATATAATACACTAGTTTTCCGCCCGCGACTTCGTACGCGCGCACTACTGTTTATCGCGAAAAATAGCATCTAATTTTCTTGTAGGTTATTAAAAACCAATGCAAAAGTAGGAATAGCACCTGCTGTTGTGTTGTGTGTTTTGACAGACTTGTTATTTCGTTTCCATGCCAACCACATACCATTCTGTGATGGCAACCGTTCCTTACAGTGAGTAATCAAAATTTTCCATTTTTCCCGCAGAAATTTCAATTTTCAAAGTATCCTATGTTTTATTCCAGGGTATAAGCTATATACCATTCCAAATTTCATCAAAATCCGTCTAGCCGTTATTGCGTGAAAGCTCCCCCAAACAAACAAACAAACAGACAACATTTCACTTTTATATATTGGTATGGATGTTGAAAATTATTGTACGCTTGTGCTATTTTTGTTAAAATTTACCGAGACAGAAACACCATGTGTTAGTTACCAAAAATAAAACAGGGAAATATATGGTGTTCTAGTTAGGTAGAATCGTTTTAGAGTCGGTTACGGTACGGTCGGTTTTAACTGTTAGCCATCATTTTGGTTTCAAATAATGTAGCTATCATTAGTTCTATGATTTTGCGATTTATAACTATTGTTACAAATCTTGTCTGCTTTCATCATCATGACTCAACTGACGGAAGATGTTCTACTACTGAAATTAGGCTTCCTAGAACTGTACCTGGCCATGCCAATCTACTGCTCATTGTTTGCATCCAGCTGCATACCAGGACTCTCCAGGTCGCCGGTCCACCTCATGGGGGCCTTCCTGAGCTCCATCTTCCAGGTTGTGATCAGTCTCCAGCAGGTCCGTCAGACAGTCTTCCACTACCCTATAACCTTTCTTCCCCATTGACCCACTATGTTAAATGCCAAATCAATACAAATTCGGATCTCACTGTTCCCTAAAAATACTTTTTCATTAATTATACCACCAGCTCTGCAATTGCAAACAACCGACACAATAGAGCGGTGCCATACTCATCAAAAGTTATTTCAGAAATAAAACACGGACGCAAAGTAATTTCCCATTTTCATTTCGGTTTAAAAACGAAATGAAAGGCATACTGTCCCGAACAAATTACTTCATTTGGCGTCGATTCGAATGTTCAAATTATGACAATACTTTAGAACCTTATTATAGTCATCGTTCTAACGATTTATTATTTATAAAAGTCATAGCTGTTTTTCTGTTGTAAGGTCTCTGCAAAATTGTTACCATTTCGATGGTCAATTTTTAAATTTTTTTCGTAGTTTACTTACATTTTTTGATAAAAATTGCAAAATGTTATTAACAACAAAAAATAATCGATATTAAAAATGAAAGCAGATTTTTAGACATCATTTGCAACACAACTGTGGTTATGGTATGTTTTGATTAAAAAAAACATTTGAATGGACAAAAATGGAAATCTTGTGGAGGAGGATAAAAGTTGAATAAGGCACTTAACTAAGTGATTGCAGTCCATACCAATATATAAAAGTGTAACGTTGCCTGTTTGTTTGTTTGTTTGGAGAGCTTTCACGCGATAACGGCTGGATGGATTATGACGAAATTTGAAACGGAGATAGCTTTATACCCTGAAATAGAACAAAGGATACTATTTATCCCGAAAAATTGTAAGTTCCACGGGAAAACTGGGAAAACTGGAAAAACTGCAAATATGTTGATTACTCGCTGTAAGAAACGGTTGCCATGGAAACGAAATAACAAGTATGTCAAAAAAACATCAAGAGCATTGGTGCTATACCAAAGTCAAAGTCAAAATCATAGTATTTTATTGTAAATAGGCAAAATAATAGCACTTTTACAAGTCAAAATTAACATCTCATGAACAAGGAGAAATACATAAATTATTATGAAAAGATCAAATCAATAAAAATTAAGGTAAACTAAGTATTCTTTGAGTTTGAGAAGGAAAATTCCCTTTTCTGTGCCAACAGAGTTAATTATATCATATTTGTAAATTCTTTATATTTTTTCCTAATGTCACATTTTATAACAAAACTTACGTAAACTACATATATAAAAGTGACAATGATATCCCACAATCATCTAACAATCAAACTGGGAAAAATAAAGCAATAATTCCAAATGGATATAACGTGTAAAACAACATATCGATTTAGCACCCTTACATTATGTCATGCATGATGTCACGTTCTCATGGTATGCTGTGAGACATCTCACAAAGTACTTTGAACATTTTAGTCACTTAACGTCACTTACCTACTTTTGCATTGGTTTTTAATATCCCAAAAGAACAAATAATGCTTTTTACGCGATAAACAGTAGTCCGCGCTGACGAAGTCGTGGGCGGGGAAGCTAGTACGAAATATTGTGATTTGTGTTAATTTTATTGATTTAGTCATATTAAATAATATCAAGATTAATATTTTGCATGAAACGAAGATATAATAGACGTGAAAATTAACGTTAAATTAATCAACACTGCCTATTACAGGTTCAGTACTACCCAAAATTAAATTTCAAGTGTATTTAATTCAGTGCCTGCATTAGACTGTAGTCATTACCCTGAGCATGGTTAAAATTTAATTTAAAAATAACTATCAATAAAAAAGGAATACAGCCCATATCGGACTTCTCTACATCTCGATTAATTTCCCGTCTCGCAAAAATGTCCGCCAATTTTTCTCTATTTATGAAGGGCTCTCAGGGTTGAAGTTGCGTTAAGTCGCCACAACTCGAGGTAATCCCACACAATAGGATTGGACCAACCCTTGGATACCTTCGTTAGGGGGTGCAATTGAAGGGAAGTTGACCTTTGAGAATAGTTGTTAGTTGTGAAGATATTTTTAGGATTATTTTTCCCAATAATAGATATGAAGACAAAATACAAAAATATAAACATAAAGACAACTTAAAAAATATATAAACTGATCAGTAAGACCGTACGCTATCGATTGAGCTAATATGAATATTTTTCATGATGATAAACTGTAACCCACGCGAATGAAATCGCGGACATAAATTACAAAATTAATGAGCCTTTAATGTTGTTTGATATTTTACAATGAATATATCGCAAGCAGATAACTTAATCTAAGGCGGTTAGTGGCATAACGAGCACACTGAACCATAGTGTTTTTTTTTTTTTAAATCTCACCTCTGATTTCATGTCCACCTTATTGTTCGTTTTTGTGACATACTAGTACTACTATGACGACGCGATAACCCCAAAGTAGGTCTTGGCCTCCGACAACAAAAGACGCCCTCGCTCTCTGTTTTGCGTTGAATATTGCCAATCAGGTAGCTGGAGATCCACCTCAACTGACCAGCGGTACCTGGGATATCCAACCGGGCAACGTCCTGTCAGTCGCCCCAGGTACGCTCGCTTCACCGCACGATCGTCTCCCATCCGCGCGATGTGTCTGTGCCATCAAAACCTATGTGCCTTCGTTTCGCCGATGATGTTTGGCTCGGCGAACTGCTTCTCCACTTCCCTATTCTTCCGTACTCTCAAACTGCCAACATATCTGCGTATTGGTCCCAGTAATTTCCGGAATAACTAACTCTCTGTAACAAGGAGTTTACTCTCTTCTTTCTGAGTGAGAGTCTATGTTTCACATCCGTACATTAGGATACATTTCCTAACAACGGCCTTATAAATTGTGATCTTTGTACGTCTGCTTAGCAATTTGGATGTCAGGATACTATGAAAGGCCGCACTGCACGGAGGGTATTTTGAGGGTTTTTTGGTCATATCTAATTCCCATATTATTTGGATAAGCTCGTACATTTGGTTTGTATCCCGCACCACCACATTTCCAGAATTCCTATGGTAACTTATCAATGCCGGGTGCCTTATTGTTTTTAAGTCTAATTATGGCGTACTGAATGCCCTGAAAATTTGGTGATTCAACTTCATCCTCTTGAATTTCAGGCAATGTGTCTACTCTCTCCTCGGGCAACGGGCAATTAAGTAGGATTTCAAAATATTGTCTCCAGATTGCTTGACCCTGTTAGTTATCCGACACTAGATTGCCATTTTCATCTTCCAATATCTATGCTGCTGGTAAGTATCCTTTCTTAACTGACCTTTCTTCTTGATAGAATTTTTGAGACTCCTTCATTCCGATCAAATTTTCCATGTTCAAGATAATATTTTCTCTATGTTTTCTTTTTGATCGTCTTCTAACTTTTCTTGTTACCTCACAAATTTTCTCATACTTTTCTCTTCATTCTAGGTCCTTCTCTGCCGGTATTTTAAGCTTTCGTTTTTTCTCAACCATTTTTTTGCACTCGAACACGTTATACGGAAAGTCAACACTAAACGGCGGAGTGCAAATAAATGGACCGCATTAGGTGATAGGTTATGCTGATGATCGCGCTCTGTTACGAGTAGGAGAACGAACCTACCTTAAACCTTGGTATACCTTTTAGTTACCTCCAGGTAGAGGTAACCAAAATTGGTCCTAGTATAAACCACGGAAAAACGGAGTATCTTTACATGCGTCGTTATAAAAACAGAAGACAAAAACAAGTAGATCTGGCTGTGGAGAATACTACCTACAAAGGCGTTAATAAATTCCGGTTCGTTGGCTGTACTGTAACAGACACTAACTTAATCTGCCGTTATATTAAAAACGGCACCGTTCAATTATCTGCCTGAAAGATATTCAGCCGTAGCGTATCATACAACATTTAATGAACTGGCTGGCTGATTGTTTAGGCCATCCATACCTATTATATGAATGACCTTGTGACGAGGTCAAAACCTCTGTCATAATAATACTCATTTGATCTCTTAATTCTTTCATAATCCATTTCATTCCATTTGAGAGTTTGTAATTTTTAATTCAAAATTTAATTAACCTGTCATTCTTAAATTGTCATTGATTCGCTCAAGTCTGTGTATTTTGACCTAACTTTAAAAAAAACAGAATACACACGTTATATATACTAAACTAAATATATTTCATTTCAAAACCTAAGTTTGCTGAATATAGCTGAAGGAAACGTGTACGTATGAAGACTAGCAGCTACGAAGCCTCCGCTGCCCGTTGAAAAATGAAGGCTCGCACTACTAAGTACAATTAAATTATTGTGAGCAAGGAGTCCCTTTGAGCTGGTAGACACCCTCGGGGAGGCTCCGGCCACAATTGGCGCCCTCAACGTCGCCTTACCCTGCCCAGCTCTACCTACCTTCGAGTTCCAGTTTTTTTTTTGTGTGTGAAATTAATTTCTTTACCTGTGTGCAATTTTTTTAAGCAGTGATTCCCACAAAATTCTAAAAGGCACTAGGCCATTTTGATTTAAATTTGGATTGGATTATTTGGCAAACCCAGAACAGTTTTTATACTTAAGTGTATTTTATATTTGCATCCCACTCATTCATGTAAGTAAGACATTTTCATTAATACGTACTTTGTTCCGAATTCCACTATCGGCCTACCTAGTTCCGAATTACTCTAAACTTTGACGCGTTATTATGCGTGACGCGTTAACGCGTAGTTACATTAACGCTATTTTTTTATTTTTTTTAATGCGTTACTATCGCACTTAACGTAACGTTACCTACAAAGTAAACACTTAGTTTTATTTGCTGGCCTCATATTAAATAAAAATGGACCCTGCGCATCTAAATAAACCAGAATTGATCTATGAATTAAAATGTAGAAATGCTGAAGTTCATACAACAGATACTGCAGAAAATTTACGTTCAAGGTTATCGACCTTACTTGACAGCCCGAATACACAAGATTTTCAGAGTCCGTATACATTTGAACAGGATATAGCCGAAATTCAAAAATGTCTAACCATTATTTCTGCACGTTTAATAGCTTACCCGGTACGAAAGGATAAGAATGCGTCCTATATTCTGCACGTTAAAAATAGATTAAATAACATGGATATTACCACCAAACTTACGACAGTACAACTAGAAACATTTAAAAATGTTTCAGAAAGTTTCTTCGATTTACAAAAACGTTTCGAAACATTACAAAATCCTAGCTGCTCTTCTACAGAAAATTCTTCTACACACGATCATTTTCCAGAACAACAAACTCAATTACCATATTTTGACCTACTGACACAAAAGCTACAAAATATTTCGATCAACAGATCAAGTCACGAAATTAAACGGTTCATTTACAAGGGAGATAGTTGCCCAAAAGATTTTATTGAAAAAGTAGAGGAATTCGCAGTTGCTCGAAATATTTCTTATACTGAACTATACAACCACATATACGACATTCTTAAAGGAACTCCTTTGGATTGGTTTCGAGCTCACAAACAAACAATCCCGAATTGGGAATCTTTCAAAATTACATTACAAAAAGAATTTGAAATTACAGACTACGACTATAAACTGCGTAAAATCATAGATGCTCGTAAACAAAAAACAAATGAGCGTGTGATTTATTATTTTACCGAATTAGAATCTTTATTTGCAAAATTACGTCAGCCTATTTCAGAAAAAGCCAAGATTGATATTCTTAGGCGTAACTTGCGACCCGAATTAGGTCAAAGGTTCTCGACTCGTTCACAACATTATTGAAATCGTGCAAATGGTACGAAAGTTGCATTGAAATGTCCAACTCTGATACTCCTTCTACATTACAAGACTAAGCGAAGCCTTCGACTTATAATACCCAACACAAAGTCACTGCTACACCTAACATACCACATTATCCGTCACATTATTCAATTGCTGCAGATTCTAAGAAACCTGCACTACCTATATTTTGCCCTCGCTGTCGAAACGACAGTCATGCTATATGTCAATGTCCCTACAGACATAAAGTTTGTTTTCGTTGCGGTAAAAAAGACGTAATTTTTACCAATTGCCCTGTATGTACAAAAAAAAACAAAAAACTAGAGGAACTAGAAACACAAAATTGTAATACTAACAATAACTTTGATCAAAATGATTGGAACAATTGGCTTAAAACTATTTCAATATTTTTCAAAACATACAACGTTTCTACGCTCCTCTTTGATAATACATCGGACACTGAACGTCCATACCTTAGAGTAAATGTTGGAGATTTAACCCTTAACGGTTTACTGGATAGTGGCAGCGCTATTACAATTTTAGGTAATAACTCACATAAATTATTACTTGAACATGGTTTAAAACTACAACGTGACCAAATTATCAAAGGTTCTGTTGCTAATGGTCAAACAATCAATTCAATTGGTACTATTAAGCTTCCAACTTTATTTAAAAATAAGTTTGCTATAATTACTGCCCATGTAATACCCGCCTTTACTCAACCTTTCATATTAGGTATCGACTTCTGGAAAACTTTTAAGCTGGCTCCAGACATACTTAATACGGTCAGTATGCTCAAGAGTTCAGATACTCCCATGTTTATCATCAATAATAATGATACTTACTTACAGTCTTATGACAGACTTACAGATACACAATTGATTCTTGCTAATGCAGTCGTAGAACAATTTCGTAATATTTCTACCGACGTACTTCCTTTAGGAACAACAAACCTTATTGAACACTGTATTGATACAGGTGACCACCCACCTATTCGTCAACGTTGCTATTGATTATCCCCTGAAAAACAGAAAGCTCTTCGAGCAGAAGTTCATAAAATGCTAGAACTTGATGTTATAGAGCCTTGTGAAAGCCCATGGCTAAATCCTGTAATTATTACCCCTAAGAAAGATGGTACTTGGAGATTTTGCGTCGACAGTCGTAAGCTTTACGTCATAACTAGAAAATATGCTTATAAATTACCATTCATATCAGACATTATAGATAACCTTAAAGATTCTAAATATCTGAGTTCAATTGACATTGCTAAAGCTTTTTGGAAAGTGCCTTTACGTTTAGAAGACACACCTAAGACTGCTTTTCACGTTCCAGGTCGTGGATCTTTTCAATTTAAGGTTATGCCTTTTGGTTTTACTAACGCACCAGCTACGCAACAAAGATTCATTGATAATCTTCTTTCTGATGAGTCTAATAACGACTCTCTTTTTTATTATTTGGATAATATAATAATAGCCACAAAAACGTACGAGTAACACGTACGTTTACTTAACAAATTACACGCAAAACTTTCAAAAGCAGGTATAACAGTAAATTTTCCAAAATGTGCATTTTTCCGAAATGAACTTAAATACGTAATTGATGATCAAGGTCTCCACACAGACCCTGATAAAGTCAAAGCAATCTTAGAAATACCAGCACCCAGGTCTGCTTGTGAAGTGAAAAAGTTTCTCGGTACAGCTAGTTGGTATAGACGCTTTGTACCCAATCTTAGCACATTAGCTGCTCACTAAACTTACGTCTACCACTAAGAAAGCTTCCGCTTTCAAGTGGACTTCTGAAGCTGATAAAGCTTTTAATAAAATCAAACAAGCTTTAATATCAACACCTATTCTAACTTGCCCTGACTTTTCTAAACCCTTTGCTGTTCATTGCGACGCATCCGCTTTTGGACTTGGAGCAATGCTTACCCAAGAAATCGATGGAGTTGAAAAACCCATACCTTAAATGAGCAAATTACTTACAGGTCCCCAAAGAAACTATTCTATCACTGAACGTGAACTTTTAAGCGTTATAATAGCATTAGAGTATTGGCGTTGCTATCTAGACATTGGTCAAAAGTTTACTATCTATACCGATCATTCTGCACTTCAATGGTTCTTACACTTAGATAATTCTACAGGTAGACTTGCCCGTTGGAGCATACGCTTATCAATGTTTAATTTTGACATTAAATATAAACGTGGCAAGGATCATTTGGTCCCAGATACATTATCTCGTATTAAACCAATTAATGTGATTAATTATGATCCAATACATACTTTAGATTTGTGGTACACTTCTGTATACTCCAAGTGTAGCACAAATCCCACATCAACTCCTGATTATATGATACGACACAATAAACTCTACAGGTACACCCGTTCTAATACCCTCATAAAGTCAGAATTAAGTTGGAAAGAAGCAATCCCATCTGAATTTCGTACAGCTATTATCGATGAAAACCATTCGTTACAAACAGCAGCTCATTTTTGCACTTTTAAAACATACTATCGTATTAAAGAAAAATATTTCTGGCCAGGAATGTACAAAGACATTGCCAGCCATATTTCCAAATGTGAAACATGCCTCGCTTACAAGCATCAGAATCAAAATACCATTGGTCTGATGGTTAAACCTAAGAACTGTTCTCGTCCTTTCCAATGCATATCTATTGATATTGTGGGTCCACTTCCAATGACACGTAAACTTAATAGATTTATTTTTGTAGTCACATGTTGTTTTTCCAAATATTGTCTTATATTCCCCATGAAGCGAGCAACCTCTTCTGTAATCAAACATATACATGAGAACTTAGTTTTTATGGTTTATGGTATTCCAGAGACCATAATCCTAGATAATGGCCCTCAACTAATTAGTCATGAACTCCAGGATTTATTTCAATTTTACAACATACCAAAAATTCATTACACCCCCTGTTACTGTCCGCAAGTCAATACTGTTGAACGTTACAACAAAACAATTATAACAGCAGTTGCTTCTTTTGTTGATAATGACCATCGTACTTGGGATTTATATTTAAATTAAATCCAATTTGCCATAAATTCAGCTGTTAATGAAACTACTAAATTCACACCAGCTTTCTTAGTATTTGGTCGCGAACTTGTAACGTGTGGTTCTGTATATAATGCTTCGGATCTAACTGAAGAATTGATTTTTGCTCCACGCGATGAGTACGCTGACAACATAGGTCAGTTAAGCCCTTTATTTGCTGAAGTTCAAGCACGTTTATTCCGCGCTCATGAAACTAACGCAAAATATTATAATAAACTTAATCAACACCTTGAATTTAACCAAGGTGACATTATATGGAAACGTAATTATCCCATAAGTTCAGCAGGCAAGTATTTTTCAGCTAAATTAGCTCCGAAATTTGTAAAATGCATCAAAGCAGCTAAAATTTCACCACTAATTTACGACCTTAGTGATTTATCTGGTAATCCCTTAGGCCGCTGGCATGTCAAAGACATTAAACCTATACCACGTACGTCTTAACCTTAACCATCACTTGTCTACTTACATACTTTATTATAATTATGTACTATGAAAGTTACATTGCTTTCATATTCCTGTACCTTACCATATATTTAAATACCTACTTATGACCATTGTAGGTTCCCTACTTACAAATAACCTTGTATTTAAGTTGTAAATAATGTAATTTTAATATAATTTCCCTTTACGGAGTAATGTCCACATTTTTTGCCAATTTTTTTTTATTCACTTCATTAACTTTTCGGATTCATTATGAATATTGACTGCAAGTCCCTACGTATTGCTTTTCAGAGCTATTTTACTTACTACATACTTTAATTATTTGGTACTAATAGTAACTACTAGTACCAAATAATTAAAGTACCTAACCTACCTAACTAACCCTATTTGTTAGCTATGTATTTTTTTATATATTAAAAACATAATGTTCAGTTTAAAGCGAAAACAAGTTCTATATATTATTATTTACTACACCTACACACAAAACTTCCAACACTGAAAAGAGCGGCAAATGTGATTACTCTATAAACCAAGCCTAGGTCACAAAACCAGTATTATTTTATAGTTAATACGCTATTACCTACCAACCTAACTCATATTATTTTAACGTTCTAACACAACGTTTATTATGTACATACACGTGCTACAGGCACGTCGTACCCTAAGGTACGTTTAGCCATTTTGGCAAACTAATTGTATATAAATATACACATACATACATTTACACATCACACACCACACATTCACCACATATACACATAAACACATACACTCACATAATCACCCTGATCAGCGGATAGTGACTGTATAAATAGGCCTACACTACACTGAATTGGTTCCACGAGTGACCTTATTAATATTTAAGAATCCTCTTTCTTATGAGTTTTATTTCCAAGGAATGGGAATAAGACTATGGATGATGATGAATGAATGTGTGATTTATGAATTTGAATGCATCTAGGAATCCAATCAATTGTATATTGACATTGTTATTAAACATGTTCACCTAAAAATTAAAAAGACTTCTCAGCATTTCCATTATTTTAATTAATTATTTTACTATTTTAACTTTATTACCCTTATTATATATATTTCTATTTATTATATATACTGCTACTATTATTTTTTTCTCTTGTCCTTAGCATATTTTTTTTTCTCTTTTTTTTTTTAAATAAACCTTATGTTTTGGGATACCAATAACAACAAAATGTTTACATACCTTAAAACAAAAAAAATAATTTTTGTTTACTATCAAAAAAAAAAATTTTTTCTCCGGGGAGGCGGGGTATTGTGACGAGGTCAAAACCTCTTTCATAATAATACTCATTTGATCTCTTAATTCTTTCGTAATCCATTTCATTCCAATTGATAGTTTGTCATTTTTAATTCAAAATTAAAATAACCTGTCATTCTTAAATTGTCATTGATTCGCTCAAGTCTGTGTTTTTTGACCTAACTTTAAAAAAAACATAATACACACGTTATATATACTAAACTAAATATATTTCATTTCAAAACCTAAGTTTGCTGAATGTAGCTGAAGGAAACGTGTACGTATGAAGACTAGCAGCTACGAAGCCTCCGCTGCCCGTTGAAAAATGAAGGCTCGCACTACTAAGTACAATTAAATTATTGTGAGCAAGGAGTCCCTTTGAGCTGGTAGACACCCTCGGGGGGGCTCCGGCCACAACCTAAGCAATCATAGTGACATAAAAGACGCAATTCGATCAAACATACTCGAAGTAGTGTGCAAACACAAAAATGTTTATATACAGTTTTTGTGTTCAACTTTACTAGCCTACGTAGTTTTTAAGACGCAATTCTATCATATACAGTAGTTTGCAAGCAGAATAATATATTTTTTTTCAATTTCAACCTAGCAAACCTACCTTGATGCTGTTCGTCATATCCAACAAGTTTTAGATCGGAATTTTCTTTCAAATTTCAAGTGCTCGAGTCAGTCACAGCTAAATTCACAAAAAAATTACAGAACATTCTTCCATTCCTTCATTTTAGAGTCTTCCATTGTTCTATTTTTTTTTACGTAAACGCGATCAAACCATGAGAAACACCAACAATATTGTTGCTTGCTGACGCCATATTGACAGTGTGTTGGCTTCAGTGCCGGGAGGCAGAAAGTGGAAGTAAATTTAAATTTTGAAACTTTATTTAAATTACTATGGCTAGGCAAGTAGTTAAACGTTATTGATCCAAGTCATTTGCCTAGCTGTTTGATTGAATTGCTGAATATCATTCAGGCAGTGAATTGAACGGCACCGTTTAGTAAACCAGCTAGGCATTTAATTGAATGGCAGATTAAGCTATCTACCTGCGAAAGATATACAAACCACAAAGGTATATTTATCCTTAGAGTAGGCCTTTATGAAAAGACTGGTTACTTAGGTGTCTGTTAATAATGTTTTTATCTCTTGTAACATATAACTTGAGACAGCGTTGGCGTCACTTAACCCATAACTATTGGATGTGAGGTATTTAAGGGATTATCAGTCTCTCCGAACAACCCTCAAAGTGTAAGCGCTATCTTCTACCACGTTACTTGATTGATAAGACGGGGTGTTACCAACTTTGTGTAAATCACTTTCAGTACGTGGATACTTATATCTGCGGCTTTTAGGATGGTTATGGAAAGATAATCTTAGAATCGTTTTGTTTAATCAACTTCAAAAAAAAAAGGTTCTCAAGTTGATGTGTATGTTATTAATGTTATATATGGGTTACTAAGCATATGTACCAAATTTCATGTATGTATTATATTTACATGAATATGGTATATATGGTTGTATGTATGTATGTAATTTGTCAAAAATGCTTAATTTATACTTTTAATAAAGCAATAGGAACGAAAAACTCTGTACAAAGAAGATAATAAAAAAATGGTGTAGGGTAGGGTACTTACAACTATGGTAGGGTCTAGGGTAAGCTACTGAATAAGAATATAACATTTTTAAAATTCATGTTTGTCTGTGTTTGTCTGTAAGTCTGTTTGTCTGTATGTTTGTTCGCGCATCACGTTAATACTACTGGACCGATTGTGATGTTGTTTTTATTGTTGGATAGCTTGGGGTTTGACTTAAAACTGGTGTACTTGGTATCTCAATCTAATGAATAGAAGTCGAGCAATCGATAAAAAAAATTAAGATTGATGAAGGATTTTTTATCAAATGTTGGTACGAGTATATTGATATTTTAGGTCTTGGAATAGTACTTAGAGTAATTTTAACCTAGAGAAATGACCACGCGGGCAAAGCTGCGGGTACAGCTAATATTTATATATGTTTGTCTTAATGAAATTTCGCGAATGTATGTATGTTTGTCAGCGTATTTCTTAGAAACTACAAGTCTGATTGCAATAATTATTTTTGTAATAGTTTCAGTATCTTACAACTTAGGGAATAATAAAAGTGATATTAAAATCGAATATGTTGTTTAAAAGATATAGACTGTTAACTATTTCCAGATTTTTCTATTTCATGGTTTCCAGTATTGTTTACTTTTTTCATAGCAATCGGAATAAGAACTTCAATTTAGGCCTACTTTAACGAAACTAAAAAATAAGAAGTAACAACTTATTTAAGAAATTTAAACCTACTTGAAAATAAAACTTATAAAAAGTAAATAATTCAATGTGTTTGAAGTCTGTGCTAGGTTCCTGCGTACTTATTACAGAAAGATATAATTAAAAAAAATATGAATTATTTCTTTCTTTTAAGTTTTATACGATATAAAGACGGTTTTTTTTAAATTAGTTTTCTTTGTTTTGTGATAGTAGGATAACTTTAAAATATTTATTCTTGGACATTTTGAAAATGATGATTGAGGATAATATACATGGTCATATTTTTTTTCATGCAAAACGGCGAAAAGGCGCCGATATGTATGTCAAGGTAATTCGAGTCCAGATAAGCCAATGATAATTATTTAATGTAAAGTTATTTAATGTAAAGTCTAGCGGTTTACAAGTGCGACTTGGAATCTAGCGATACCGGGTTTGGTTCTATTAAACCAATGACTATATATGCGGTTATCCATCGCTCCATGCTTCGGAAGGCACGTTAAGCTGTCGCTGGTATTGATTAATAGCAGCCATTAAGCCATGTCAGATGCCTTCGGGCGGCCTGACACACTCTGACACCAGAGGCCAGCACTACCTCATACGACAAACAAGCAAGCAGTAACATTATTATTACTAGATAGATGTTATGCATAAAACTTGGTACTAATATTGTTATAAAAAACTGTTACAATATTCAAAATAATTATATCTTATAATCTACGACGATGTCACGTCTATTCTACCGATCAAAATCCTATAACTGAAACAACGAGAAGGTACAGTAAGAGTAGGAACATATTTTTTTCAAATTGTTTAATCTTTACGAACTAACCAGGCTTGAAACTGTGCGATGTAAGTTTACAATTGACTAACCACCACCTGCGACCACCGTGCACGATTACTTCGGAGTATGCTTGGGAGAATGCCAAGTGGAATGTTGATCTGTTTGGATACTAAATTAATTAGATGACCTTGGATAGTCGTGCTAATTTTCTTTGAGATTTCGTTATAGTTTATTAACCCTGGAACTCGAAAAGAGTAGGCTATAATTTAACTGTGTGTCGTATCACTGTATGTGTCAGTCTGTGGCATCGTAGCTAGCAATAGAAAGGACCGATTTTGATGTAGTTTTTTATGATTAAAATCTGATGTGATTGAAATGCTTCTTAGCTATAGTGGAGGGGGTAATATTTTTTTTAATTAGTGCTTGTTTGTAGAAAAGTTGTTCGTTATTTAAAAAAAAAAAAAATTGAAAATAAAAGAATATAATTGACTAATTTGAGCCAAATATTTTGTTAATGGGACCTTATTTCGTTGAAGAAATACCAGGAGTTACGTTTTTTTTAGTCTTCGTTTTCATATACCCACTTTTTTGATCATTATTTTCTTATTTCTAAGCGATTTCACAAAAGGAGACGGTCATATGTTCAATTGTATGTATGTTAATTTTTGTCTTTTTTTAAATTTATTTCATACGATTTCTTCCTTAATTGCGTGCCGACTTTGAAAATTCTTTTTTTTTTTGAAAGGGTTATATTCTCCAAGTGGTCCCATTAATTGTGTCAAAATTGCATTTTTTCGAGAATTAATAGTTTTTTTGAGTAAATCCATTCGATTTTGTGTTTATATTGCCTTGATTTTGTGTTTATCTCTCAAAATTTCTAGACCGATTTAGATGGTTGTTTTTTACTTATTAGGGTAAACTTTTTGTGTAGTCCCATATACAATTTATCAAAATTGGTTCAGTAGTTTTATTTAAAAAACTATTTGTTTTATAGTTTATGTTCTCTAATATCTTGGGATTTCTGAACCAAATTAGATGATTGTTTTACTTGAGTAAAAAGACCTCTAGTGTGGGTACTGTATAAATTTCATCAAAATTGGTTTAGTAGCTTCAAACAAGCTTTAATTTAATTCACTGTGATGTAATGTCTGGGACTGGATTGCAAATCAATTTTGATCAATATAAGCACGTCCAAAGATGCTAAAGTTTTGCACATGGGTGTAGTTCTGATGAAAATTAAAAAACTACAGTAGTGGTAGTAGTAGTAGTAGTAATCTCTTCCAAACAACTTTTGGATGGACAGAAATTACGAATTAAAAAAAAGGACGGTGGTGCAAAACAATACAATAAATCATGCAAAAATGACTGTACCTACATATTTAATAAACTACTGTAACGATTTTTACTGGGTTTTCGTCGTATTGTGTAACGATATATGCGGTTTTATCGTAAATTTCTCTGAGCTGACAGATTCCGATGAAAGATGTGATGAATTGGTTTTTAGGCCAAACTCGCCAACCACCGAGATAGTTGGTCCCGTGTCAAACGCCGTTAGGGTATTCGCTTAAATCAATGAAAAGTAATTTTGAGAATAAAGGGAATAAAAAATAAAACGGGGTGAGTCACACCAAGAGTGGTGTGAGTCGGGATTCTTACCCCATCCGGTCGCTTTAAACGCGAGGACGCTATATCTTTCTTCGGAATCACTCAAAACTTAAAATACTCGTGACTACTTTGAAATTAATAAAATTACCTGGATAAACTTAGACCGGAACGAGCTTCAAGAACTATTGGATTAAGACCGTTCGGTAATGTACTAGCTAGTGCGTACAATAGTGGAAGATAAAACATACAACTCAAATTCACCAATACAATCTTTATTATCCTTTGTTTTAACCTTGCCTACTTACTTAAAATCTAAAGAACCGTGCCGTAGGTACGTTGGACGGCCATTCAAGCTAGCATGTAATAGTGGAAGACAAAACGTGCAATTTAAATTCACCAATACAATATTTACTATTTTTTATTTAACTTTGCCTGTTTACTTAAAATCTAAAGAACCTTTCTGTAGGTACGTTGGACAGCCATTCAAGCTAGCATGTAATAGTGGAAGACAAAACATGCAATTTAAATTCACCAATACAATATTTACTATTTTTGGTTTAACTTTGCCTGTTTACTTAAAGTCTAAAGAAACCTTGCCTGCAGATCCAACTGAGCAGATAAGAAGTACGAAGATCTAAGATTACCCTGTTATAACTAGGGTCGATATAGAACTGACAAAATTAAGTATTTACCCTAAAAAAACAAGTGATGAGTTGCCGTTATGTTAGTGAAGGTAATTCTCCATCCGATGTTTCAGCAATGTCCGATTCGCGTGAGAGGTAGCCAGGCTAGACCCCTCAGGCGTTGCAGGTGTCCAGCAGGTCGGTGGGGAACCAAAGTTCAACACTCCGGTTAATGAAATATATGCATAAACATGCCAATACGATACCGCATTCCAAGAACGTGGCAGGAATCGTTGGATATAATGTCGTCGTGGCGTATCGCGACACGGCGCCTTTCTAGTTAAATCCGGGGGAAGAAGCCTCCGTTGTGTGGTGTCTCAATCCGGGGGGGAAATCTCCGTCGTGGGGTATCTCCGTCCGGGGGAAAACCCGCTGTGGATGAATAAACACAACGTTTCTTTAGAATTCGAGACTTTGAAAACGCCACCGCTCTCAGTTCGCTAAAATGGCGTCTCGAAAAATGGATAAAAGTGATTTCACAATCGCAATCATTACTGCCGACAATGCAAAATACCGAAAAATGCTCTCACCTTTTTTTACGGGTTTTATAATATGCAGGGAAAAAACTTGTCAGTCCTGCTACCGAGCTCCGCAGCACGAAAAAAAAAACCACGCCACTCGTCTCCATTGCCTGTTTCTTTCTGTAGCCGGATCTAAGTTTGCTCACAGGTTAGCAAAATCTATCCGAATAACATTTCGTTTCACCAGGAAACCGATCAGCGCTTACACATGGGCTTTGGAAATGATTATATGGTTTTATTTTTATTATTTAAGATTTCTCACCATCGAAATCGAATTTGTTTATTTACTGTTTCTTTAACTATTTTTGACAGCTAAACAACTGTCAAGAGACGTCTAAGAATTGTTATAAACTATAGTCCGTAAAACGTTCCGTACTAGAAACGATCCGTTCACTTCCAGACGAAAGGTACGGAACGCGGTCTCCTTGCTTTGGTACTGTTATACTATCATAAAACTATATACTGTCACTATTAAATTATGATATTGTATGGGTATGCTTTGGAAAAAATCTACGTTCCTAAATTTGACATTCGTTGCATTTAATTGGTTTGTTTAATTTTATTTTCTATTTGCTGACATTGCCGAACGGAACGCGCCCTTTTGCTTTGACAGCCAATCGATGCAAAGATAAGTAGAACCTACGGTCTACCGGTGGTGACCTCTAGGTCACCACCCATCTCCGTGTCTATCAATTGTACTTTATTAATTATTTATTTATTAGCTGATTCCCAGTTATTCCTTGTTCCTTTTATATTTATTTCAATCAATTGACCTAATGAGTGCTCTTCGATGTATTCCGTAACGCGTGGACGTGTTATATTTATTGAAGTGTTTATAATCTCTGAACATTACTACTGTTTTTTGGAACTCTGATTTACAGGATTATATCATGTAAGTAAACAACGTACGATAATCTATTCTATGTACCCGATCGTCTGCTTTCGTTGGTATTTACCAAATACGAACGATAGTACTGTTTCAATCAACTATGTGCGACGAACAAAATAACCGGCGATTGTTTTCGTGTTGTGTTGTGGCTATATCTCTGTTGTTTATTTACTCCAAAAACGAAGATACATTCTAATATGTGAGTATATTGAATAATATGCAATTATAATTCTAGTTTTACTATTATAAAGATGCGTTTCTATTAGTTGTTTATGTGCTGTCTTGTTTATTCCTACTTTTACTTGTCGAATTGTTGTTTTGTATTGCTAGTTATAGGTTTATTGTTTTTTTATCTAAGTAGCGTTTTGTCAACGCTACACTACATAAACCATACTTACTTACATAAGGTAAATAAAACTGCAATACATATTTTATAGAACTATACATACATATACTTAAATATAATAATTAATGCGTAGCATAATTATATCAGTTTAACTATGTAGTTTTTTTTTGTTTTTGAATCAATGAGCTTCAGTGGAAAGCTTTTTGACTAGAGCCATAAAGCAATTCAGCGATTGAGCGCATCTAATAGTGACTGGAAGGGCATTCCAGAGACGCACAGCCTGGACAGTAAAAGATGAGCTGTAGAAAGTGGTACTGTGCACCGGAGTATGCAGGCGGAGGTTTTCTGATGACCTAAGAGATAAAGGATGGCAATAACTTAGAAATAGAAAACGTGCTTTTAAGTAGTTAGGAGTGGAAGGATTAAACAATATGTTGTAAAGAAGAGAAAGGATATGAGTATTCCGCCGTATTTGGGTAATTAGCGTGATATTTCATTTTCGTTAGTCGACTTTATACCAATTCGCATGACACGTTCAACGATCATATGAGTTATCCATTTCTTATTTCTTACATATATCTGACATGGTAGAAAGAGCTCGAAGTTATCCACAAATTCACTTACAAATGTCTACCCAATGTCTTTAGGACATTTCGTCCCTTTTATTACATTTCTTGCCCTTAATCACGTCTTTTACGCCACTTTTCCTCAGCAAATAGGTTTTTTTTGCGGTAACAAGCCTCGATAGCTCACATTCCAGTGATTGTTGGCAATTATGGGCAATGGCCCACAATGGCAGGCCAATAAAAATATCTTTTGGAGGTGGTTTACATACATTTGAAACAGAGAACTTTGTACATCTATTTGAGAGATCTATTTACTACATTGTTTGAGATAGCAGGCGTTGTAGTGGAGACAATACTTTGTTGGGAACTATTATTTTCCACTAAAGTAAACCTTTGGTGGAAAAGTAGTACAAAATGTAGAGCTCTTCTTAATCAGCCCATAGATAGCTTTCTTATCCAACTACGGCGAAGCAAGGCATGAGTAATGAGTTTAACAGTCTACGTACGTATGCATGTATGTATGTATGTATGTATGTATGTATGTATGTATGTATGTATGTATGTATGTATGTATGTATGTATGTATGTATGTATGTATGTATGTATGTATGTATGTATGTATGTATGTATGTATGTATGTGGATATTCCACCATAGCGTCCCCCCCCCCCCATATTGGTCAGATTTTGATAAGCGAGGTATTATTAATCGAGGTATTAATCAATCAATTCGTGTTTGTGTGATAAGCTTATTTTAACCCGTCTATGGCGAAGCAAAGGAAGGGTTATGTTCAAAAATGAAAACTGTTTCACCATCGGTTCATTAGTTTTTACGTGATACGTAAACAAACAAACATGCAGACAGACAGACCTGCTCCCTTACGAACACCATTCCGATTCAATCACGATCCCATCAGTACGATTCAGCTAGAAAACCTAACCTGCACTGCAACGTTATCGTAACCTTTCAGTTTGGAAACATGTAAAAAATAATTACGTCCTTTCCCCAGTTCCCAACCTTTCTCCCACTTCCCCCAAATTTCCCCCTTTCTTCCTACCCTTACCTTATTTCTTTTCTACCTTCTTCCATATCCCCTCAATCTTTCCCCACTTCTCCAACCCCTTTTTAATTTCACCCCTTTCTTACACTCTGCCCACACCCTTCCCTTCAGTCTTCTCCCACTTCGCGCCACCTGCCCCACTTCTCACACCTTTCCCCAACATCCCCCACAATTATTCCACTTCCCCCTAGCTTCACCTCACTTTCCCCCACCTTCCCTCACTTCCCAAAACCTTTCCCCACTTCCCCCTACGTTGCAGTGCAGTTAGGTGCAGTTAGGTTTTCTAGTTGAATCGCACTGTTGGGATCGTTATTGAATCGGACTGGTGTTCGAGGGTATGCAAAAGATTTAAAAATATATAAAAAACTGGATAGTAGCTTATCTTAAGTACCATAGAGCATTTTTTTTTAACCTTCTTTGAACAGACTTTTTGGTACATATTGCTTTATTATAAGTATAGATATTTATTAATTCAAAATTAATATAAATTTGGTTCTCGCAGGAACCTTTAATTTTTTAATTCTCAATGATAACCCATCATACAAACTTTAACTATGTCAAGTTGCATCAAAATTCATCCTGTTCTTTTAAATAATTTTCATCCAATTTCCTGCGGGAACCCTTTAATTTTTCGGGATGAAAAGTATCCAATGTCCTATTTCGTAGTATAAACTCAAATCGTAGCAAGTTTCAATTGAATTCAAAGTAGTTTCGGCGTGATGCGTGGTCAAGATACAGACAGAAATAAAGACAATAATTAAAAAAAAATACATTTTGGCTTCAGTGTAGAACATACTCGTAGAGTACCCACCAAAAAATATTTTTTATAACTTCAAAATTAACATGACTTTTGACTCTATATCGCAATAATCCTTAATTTTTTCGGGATAAAGAATATACCCCCCTTACTCATAACAAGTTATGCAATGATTAAGCAATGATTATAAATTCCGCGCAGTACAAAATTGTACTGCGCAGAATTATTTATCATTGCATAACCATTGCATAACTTTTTATAAGTAAGGGGGTAAATGTTTACCTATCGTATAAATTATGGCTATTAAAAAATAAAAGTTTTGGCCTCAGAGTTTGAGAGTTTTTGAAGAGTTTTGGTTTTGCTTTGAAAGAACACTCCAAAAAAAAAATCAAAATATCTTCAATGTACAGAATTGGACCTGTTACAGTTTTAATATGTATAATTATAGATTTATCTTTTTACCAAAACTCACCCAGTTTTTTTATGAAACGGCATAAAGAGTAAAGTTTACGAACTTAATATAGCAACCTCTTTGTCATAAAGAAATTTATAAGAAAAATGAAGTTAAAATGTGTATTTCAATTTATAATAGAATTCTCAATGATTTTAAAATATTATAAAGCTACAAATTTAAGAAACTGGCTCCTAAGAAACTGTTTTTATAGCATTTGTAGAATATAGTGACTAAAATATTTATTAATATTTGCACGTCTGCATGCAGGCTGAATGCACTTTACCTACTATTTAATATTAAGATCTTAATGTCGTGTATTATTGCAAATGAATTATTCGGTTAGTTTTGTTGGCCTGAATTAGTAACCACGTCGAGGTTGTATAGCAAAGTCATAAGAGAAACAGATTTGCTTAAAAGCATTCATTCCCATAAAATTTAATCTTTCTCTCTAATCCCAATATTCAAATTGAGCTCCAATTCGAATGAAAGGAATAAAGAAATAATAATACAAAAAGGATCAGGTACATAGGTTTCCGCTTATATTGCCTACTTTATACTTACTTATCAAACTCTTGTGATGTTTTATTCACAAATATATTATTTTCTAGCTGCGCCCCGCGGTTTTGCCCGCTTGTACAATTTTCCGGAATAAAAAATATCCAATGTTGATATCTATGGTATACAGCATCTACGTATGGTATACAGCATATTACAAGCTGCGCCCCGCGGTTTCACCAACGTGAGGGATGATGATGATAATGATGATGATGATGATGATGAAAAGTATCCCGTGTTATTTCAGGGTATAAGCGATCTCCATTCCAAATTTAGTCAAAATCCGTTCAGCAATTTTAGAGTGAAATATGATGATGTTTATAATCATGATGATAAAAAGTATCATTTGTGTTAGTACAGGGTTTAAGCTGTCTCCATTGTAAATTTCAGTAAAATCTGTTCAGTCGATTGAGAGTGAAGTATGATGACGAATATGCCATTAAAAACATTTAAAAGGGTATCAAATAGAAAAAAATATTCGTTTTTTTTTTAGGTTTATTAATTGATAATAGACTAAATTGGAATTTTGCAATACCCTCAGTAAATTTGCATACATACTGTACAAGCTGAGGATAGTGTATATAAAAACTGACAAAGCTGCTTCATGGATATGTCTCATCTAGACTCCGTTACGATATATTTTTTTGGGGGAACGCTGCCGAGAGAGAAACTGTTTTCAAGTGCTAAAAGAGATGCTTAGGATAAATGTGTGGATTGAAAATCACTGATAGTTGTAAGCCTCACTTACGATCAGGTTTTTTTCAATTAGGCATACCGCAACCCTAGACACTCTAAAAATTGCCTATTATTCACTTTGTGAATCAATACTTAATTATTAAAAATTTGGCGTGGGGCACATAAGACGAATTTTCTCCAACTTAAAGAGCTCAGCGAGCAGTACTCAAAGTCATTCTTTGGAAACCATATAGATGTCCTACGAGTGAAATTAATAAAACTATGAAAGTTCTGACTGTTCGACAACTGTACAAACTTCGTTCAGTTTTACGGAAACACAGCTATGTAACAAATGACACCGTTACACACAAAAAACCCCGCTGGAAGGATAGTATTTGTCTGATTGAACTCCATAGCACTGCTTTGGGGAGAGAGTATAAAGCTATCGTTTATATAATAAAATCAATGGATCGGAAAATATATTTAAATTAAACAATTATCAATGTAAAACTAAAAAAACATGCTTTTAAATTTTTAATTACTTATAATTACAAAATGAGCAGACGCACACCCTAATAAACACTAACACATAATATACCTACTCGTGGAACTATAACTTTCCTTATCAGTTATACCTACCCATATGTAACATAATTATGTACAAGCACACACACACATCCGTTTGCAAATTTTATATTCTTCGTAAGCTTTTAAAAACTTGATATGTCAAATTTCTTTGCCACATATCTAAGTTGCTGTTACTATTATATCAGCTCTAGAGAACTAATGAATCTGAATTTTCCCCTAGTTTCGGATTCAGTGGTCTCTTATCTTCACGCATTGTTACAGCCTCATTTAGTTTGACTACAATTTACGTTTGTTTTTAATCTATATTTTATGATACAGCAATACGAATGAAAAAGTCTGTACAAAGAAGAAAATTTAAAAAAAAAGTGTAGTGTACATAAAATTAACTATTGAAAAAGAAAATAACATTTTTAAAATTCGTGTCTGTCTGTTTGTTTGTCTGTATGTTTTTTCGCGCATCATTTAAAAACTACTGGACCGATTGCAAATTTTGATCAAATGTTGGTATATACCAATATGGAATGTTAGGTCCTGGAACGTCACATACAGTACTTATAAACCAGAGAAATGACCACGCGTGTGAAGCCGCGGGTACAGATAGTGTTTAAAATATATTTTAGGCTTCGAGCTTACTAAGGAAGGAAACTCCACTACTTTATAGATATGAATCTAGAGGTACACAGCAGCGCGATGCGGGCAGCATAACCCGCTGACACAATTGAGTGTCGATACGTGTAGATGAAACCATAGAATAAATGCCAGAGTAACAGAAGTTTCAGATTTTAGCTACGCAGAGTTCAATCTGTCAATGTTTGACTGCTCAAGGTCGTTCATATCTGGATGGAAGATACCTGCATAATCAAATGACCTCAAGCGGCTTTTTAACAAATCACATTTTTCCAACTAATTTTAATATCCATTTGCTTTCTGCGTCTTCTTCTCTTCGATGTGCGTAGATCCTTATTTTTTATTTTCTTCGGATATTTCTTGGACGTAAAAAGAATGTAAAAACGCGAAGGTGTAGGAAGTATTTGTTTATACCGTATTGGAGGTATAAATGTTTTATTCGTGTCAATAAACTATAAATATTTTATGTCCAAAGAGACGTGATCGCTCAAAAACGTTGGTAATAAACTGGAACGCAAATCTTATCCAATTTTATGAAAAGGTTTTTGATATTTAATTTCATATTTTGGTAAAATTACAGTAATTTTACCAAAAATTTTACATAACTTACGTGTATGTCGTAAATCCAAATTTCGACCTGAAAACTTCGACTGAGCCCCACAGGGTACGGCTAACAAATTAATTATTTAATAAAGTAGTCCTACTAATATCCAAAATCGTTACACTAATAATGATGAATTTGTTTTGTTATTTTTGTAACATATACAGCTGAATCATAATTCTACTAATTAACCTGAGGATAAACATTAAATTAAGTATCTAATAAAATAAAAAAATTGAAACGTCTTTACAAAGTTATAGCGTTCAACGCTCATGATGTTCATACACAGGTAAGCGATTTAATTAATTAAATTCATAATGTTTGCTTCCCGATATAAGAAATGCCATCATTTTTTTTATTTCATGTTATGAAGATTTTGGTGCACCCTTTCACCACACAATTTGGCATTTTGTCACAATAGCAACTGCGGCCGCCCTCCGTCATAGTCGTAGACTGACTAGCTCATGTTGGCGTCACGGCAGTAAATTTGACACCGACGAATTGGCGACCATGTAAATCGTCTTCCGCCCTGTCTTTACGAAGAAAATATATATGTCTATGGGAAGTTACGTAGAAACCCTTTAGTCAATACTAAATGTATTAACAGCTGAACAAAGTTTGGTATATTGATACTTTTGGTACTGAAATAACTCATAGGGTAAGGACCCTATGTATCCCAGAAAAAAACACCAAGCGAGCAACGCCACGGAAACGGCTTGTATATTATAAAAGAGATGTTTTGGCATATAGAACTAAACGTAAAATGTTTCTTCATCATCCATCAAATAGTTTTTAATATTTTTAAATTCTACTTCAGTCCTCATTTCTCTGTTCATATTGTGTACCCAATATCTTCTTTTCCCCCGGGTAGTTTTATTTTCTGCTTCCTCTTCATCAAGAGCTATGGCTATGATAGCCATGTCACGTAAAGCACAATAAAATCAGTGCGTTTCGTTTCACGTTCAATTTCAAACTATCGGTATACATTTTAAAAGGCAAAGACGGTTCTGTTTCACAATAAGAGAAAGAGCACTGAATGTGCTTGAAAGTATAATAGTAACATTCAAATAATATACGGGAGTAACTCTCGTTCTTGCATTTTAAAATGTATAAATACCACGTTTGTTTTCATAAGAATATGGGTAAACTCGTCAAAAAGTCGTCCCCCAGGTGAAGTATAGTCGTCACCTCGCCGCTGCTTAGCCGTAAGTGTGGCGTCGTCCCACCGTAGGCCCACCGTACGGTGGGACGACGCCTAGACATAAGCGTAGTGTTGTCTCGCTCTGCAGTAGCCGTGTGGATGCCAAGCCGTCAACCAGCTGGCACTCAGCCGTAAGCAAGGTATCACCCTGGCATAGCCAGGTTGACAACTCGGTGATCCGGTGCTAAACCGTTTCCAAGGCATTAAGTGTGCGGTGACCTTTACTTTCTAAAAATATTTTAGTACCGGTAACTATACAGTTGACTTTTAAGTTTTTACTGTATTTTTGAACTATTCAGTCTTGAGATTTAAGACGAGTAACTTTTACTTTTAAGATTACGCATATAATCATTGTTTTTTTTTTAATAATTATAGTGGATTTGTTATACAGGTATTAGGTTAGTGATTTACTGTTATGTGGCTGTAAAAGAGTAATCTGGAAAAAAGTGTAAAAAAGTGTGTTATGTGAACAGAGTTACCGAATTGCATTTTACTAGCATTCGAATGAAAACCATATTAACACTTTATTCCCATGTCACAACTCACAATTTGTACGTTATTTAAAAACCTAACACAACCTGAATTTTATCATTCCGACGAGGAACTAGTTTTCCCTCATTTTGTTTTCAACTGAACAAATTAAGTTATATGTCAAATACAACAGTTTATTTTTTCTTTCCGAAGTTAACCTTGCGTGAACTTTTCATGCAGCGACGAGAGACTAAATGTGTATTTTTGCTTTGAACAGAGCACAATGCTGGTGGGCGGCATGTTGTACTAAATCCTACCCTTCCTTTTTATATTATAATGGAACTTGAGCTCACGGGCTTTTGTCTCGCGAGTTTATAATGAGTACTCGGAGAGGAAGTGCGTAATGTGCATGAGATATAGCGTTTGAATAAAATTATTACTATATGTCAAGTGAGGCAGTCAAATGCTTTGGTTAAATGTTGTCAAGTCACAGACAAAGATAAAAGCATCAAAACAATGTTTTAATCCATAATATGGATCCCACATGCAGTGCGAAATAACTCAACCACTGAATTCGTCGGTGGCCGGCGCATCGGTGTCGCCCTTATTCTAGATCCATCATGCGTCTTGTTTAAAACTAAATTATTGGTTCATTCATAAAGTGATCGCTTGACGCGAGACGGTTTTTACAAAATAATGTTGAATATTCAAGTCACTGTTTTCATAAGATCTGTACTTGGCTGTTATATCACCTGTAATAAACGATTATATTTAAAAACGAATGTTCAGCATGAATATCTAGAAGACAACTATTTATTCTTAATTTGATGATATCCAGGTTTTAGTGTTCGAGAAACAAGGAAGATGCCAGAAAATTCTCTACTTTATTTGTACGCAATATAAAAGCGGAATCTAAGCGCTCCTTACGGATTGGCGAATGCAACTTTTTCTTTTAAGGAAGGAGAAGCAGGAATTAGATGAAATTCTAAAGATTGCACTATGTAGAGTGTGCACAAGAACTGCACAATCTGATTCGCCCATCACCTTTCCAACACCGTATGCTAGACGATTGGCAAAGCACCACCCTTTTATGGTTGAAATATCTCGCACAAGAACGAATCGTTATGCTTCTTCATCCACAAAAGTGAAACGTTGTCTGTTTGTTTGTTTGTTTGTTTGTTTGGGGAGCTTTCACGTGATAACGGATGGACAGATTTTGAAATTTGGAATTGAGATAGCTTATACCCTAGAATAAAACATATGATGCTTTTAATCCCGGAAAATTGTAAGTTTCTACGGGAAAACTGAAAAATGTTGATTACTCGCTGTAAAGAACAGTTGCCATGGAAACGAAATATCAAGTCTTTAAAAAAATTCAAGAGTATTGGTGCTATACCTACTTATGCATTGGTTTTTAATACCCTAGAAGAACATACGATGCTTTTTTTTAACATAATTGTCCACGCGGACCAAATCTAGTTTATTATAAGAACTGCAAAAGAGTGGAATGCCCTGCCCTCGTCAGTATTTCCGGTAAATTATAACACAGATATGTTCAAGTCAAGAGTGAATAGGTATCTAATAAGCAAGCGAGCTACACATTCAACCACATCATCGCTTTCCATCAGGTGAGATCGTGGTCAAACGATTCTCTAGTCCGTGATAATAAACAAAAAACATCAAAAATTTCGACTACCTCTTTTTACTTTTGTACCAAAATTTAATTACAAGTTAAACTCCTATCTCATCCCTGCCACTCTCTACTACACTACTGCCCTAAAGGTTTATTGAGAGTACATAGTGTAAGCGTATGAAGAGTTTTGTTTCTTGTTAGCAAAACGGTTCGCGGTACTTACATTGGTTTAAATTTTCCAACATTTTCCACTTTATTTCGAACGACGCTTTTATACGAAGTTTAGGATTTCAAAGCCTGTTTTCAAAGGTAAGTGATTAACGTGTGGCGTCATTTTTAGTATTAATGGGTTCATAATAAACTAAAATTAAATACTACAAGTAGCGTGATAAGGTAACGTGTTTGGTTGGGGTTTACAAGTAAAGTTGGGTTTCGATGAGACATTGGAAGATTTCGATTTTTTGAGTTGTAAGCTGGAAATAGTCGATTTGACGTCAGGCAATGATAGTACAGGTATATGCTATGCTAGAACAAACTTTGAGATCAAATGATATGTAGTCGGTGCTGTCCGAAAGCCAAATTCACGCAATTATTTAAATTTAATAAAATTTACCTAGATAACTTGGTCGCAACGAGACCATAAACTTTTGGAGTCAAGGACCGAACGATATGTAGCTAGTAGGACTGATTGTGGACACTCTTTGCCCGTAGTATGGTTCAATTGTCCGGTCAACCAGACTATGGGAAAAATATTTTTCCATGGTTATACAACCAAAAAGTTATAGATCAGTGTTACTGTTTGATAAATAAATATTTTAGATAGTCCGGTTGACTCAAATTAGAGTGTTGGGTATTTTTTCTAATGAATAATTGTTAAGCCGAGATACTTCATATTTTTTTTTTAATTTTAGCCATAAAAATAAAATGCAAAAACTAAAAAAAGCTTACAAAAACAAACAAATGCGGGAAAAACTAATGTGTAACGAAAAATCAAACTTATAAGTAATACTAATTACTAATATTTTCTGGATGAAACATAGATAGATAACTCTTTATTGTGCACCAAAAAATTACACAAGCTAATGAACTAAATCTCAAACTCAGTGATGATAGTTACCTGACAATAGGTTGAACAAAAAAGTCAAACCTACAAAAAGTTTAAACTAGATCTTCCGTGGTCCGGTCAACCGGACTATAGAAGAAAAGAAAACTTCCGTAATCCGGTCAACTGTACTATGGAAAATCCTTTTTTCCTTAATACAGTTGTCAGGACAACTAAACCGTACTACAGGCAAAGAGTGGATTGTGAAATATAAAGCAAACAAATTCAGTTCATCAATACAAGTATTTATTGACCGAGCGAGCGCAAAGCACGAGCGAAGCGTCTCTGTGTCAGTTTGGGCAAAAATTCGTATGTCCGGATGTCTCCTCTACAGGTCGCATTTCTCAACTGATCTAGACGAAATTTTGTATACAGGTTAAGCAATTTTTTGGATTTATTGAGTCGTCAGGAATTTATTTTTTTGTACTTCCCCCAAAATAGTGTTAAAAGGTGGCTACTGAATATCTCCGCCTTATTAAATCCAATTTCGATGGGTTTTTTAATGGGTTGTAACTTTAAGTTACTCTCATAAAAAATTTGGTGAACATCTAAAGAGGATCTTCGGCGTGATGAGTAGAATAGCTCCTCAAAATGCATTAAATTTCTTACTTTTAGGTTTCTACCAGTGGAATCAGCCCTTTACAATACAATACAATACAACAACACTTTATTGCACACCAAGAAAAAGGTAATATATAGGATAAACTCGTGAAATAAAAGGTACAATAGGCGGCCTTATTGCTATATATCAATCTCTTCCAGGTAACCTTTGGATGGAAAGGATTACTTAGATATTCTTTACCTACTAGGTAGGGATTGATAGAGCACCTTGGTTATTAATGTTAGTTGTACAATAAGGTAACTAGATGGCGCTACTGTGCATCGCTAGATTGTTTGCAAAAAAGTTTGTACGCGCGAGGTCTGCAGCTCACAAAGCCAAATAGTTGTATTGTTTCTTATTACACTGTGCTGTAGGCACTATACACACTAGTAAGGTTTTTATAAGCTAGTTATTATCATATCGTGCTGCAATCTAGGAGCACTTTATAGAATATAAATTGATTAGTCTACCCAGTAACCATATTATCATGGAGGTTACCAATATGCCACGGTGCTCTAGGCACTATAAGAAAAAGTATGGTTTATCCACGTTTGTACCATCAACCAAACAGCCAATTTCACCACTACCGGGGTGTAGCCTTCCCCTCCTCCAACCCCCTACCCCACCCCAAAGCCTGCCCCTCGATTCTATCTCCTTCATCTTGTCTAGTTTTTCGGTGCAGATTTATATCATGTAAGTAAGCAATGCTACAATATTCTATACTTGGATTGCTCTAATTATTATCTCAAAATAGTGTAGCAACGCTACAATAAGTAAAAGCTGAAGTAAAATACGTTTACTTGTGATTGAAAAATACTGCACATACGAGCATTAATTCAACAGGAGCTGATGGTTATTATTAGAACTTCTGTGAGTGATGTAGTTTCACGAGTCTGTGAAGTTCAGTCCTACTTTCCTAAGATATTTCATAAAAACTAGTATCAATTATAATTTTTGATATTGACATTCATGATTATCCTTACAAGGTTCTTCTTACGCATGCAGTCGTAAATGAAAAGGAAACATAGTGTGTATCATATGCACGCATATGCATAATGTTATCTTTCTATGTTTATCTTGTATCCATTTTTCTAAATCGCTTTTTGTGCAGACGGGATTTAATTATTTTTATAGACTTAATTTAACACATTTCCATAATTAGACCCTAAAAACTTGGATGTAATGTAGATTGAAGACCGAAAAAAGTAAAGTCGAATCGATCAGTCCCAATCTCACAGGTAGGTAATTTATCACGCTCTGATTCGATTTGTTCTACGTTTGGACAGAGCTAGCCATGCCTTAGAACTTGATATATGCACTGGATTGAATGTTTTATTACTTTATAGAAGACAAAAAAATCCTCAACTAGGCAAAAACGTAACGGTTATATTTTCGTCATCTTCGTGTAGGTTTTAGGTATCCATTAGTCTCTCTGTTCATATGGTCCCACTACTAGGATACAAGTCTCGCCTCTGGGAGAAAGATAGAGTTTGGGCCGTACACCACCATACGAGCACACAGCACCATACGAGTATGTCGAATGAGGAAGAGGTGACCTCTGGTGTCAGTGTTGTTCGCCCACGCAAGGGCTTCTGACTTGACAACGACTGCCATCATCTGTTAGCATTGATGCCAGTCAGTTGCACGGAGTGGTGGAATATCCACACATAACTTTTCAAATCCAGTACCTTCGGATTGCAAAACGCACACAAAGTAGGGGTTTATGGACATGCTCATTAATTTTGATATCCATCTACTTTTCATACCTACTGCCTCATTTTTAAGCTTAATTTTAATCCAAATCCCATCTCAAGAGCCTTTAGATATTCAGCAATTAAAATATTTGTATTTATATTAATAACTGTGCCCACCCCTGTGTCTTACACCTCAATTTCAATTCAATTTCAATTTATTTATTGCAAAAACATATGTACTTAAATAAAAAAACACAGGCATTAAGGTGTAAGACACATTTCCATTTTCTAGAATTCCACCGGTAGAGAGGAACCGATCAGTCACAGGTGCGCCATTCATCACTTTACCGATGCGATTTGTTCCTCGATTGTACTGTACTGAGTTGGTACTGGCTATGGCAGGATTAGAATTTGAAACAGGCAGTTAGTTTATTGATAGGTATTGGACTGGCGGTAAATATGCGGATTTATTTCAGTTACTTTAAAGCATATAGCAAGTATTTTTTTTATTTTTTGTCTGTCTGTCTGTCTGTCTGTATCTTGGCTAGGCATCACGCCGAAACTAATGAAAGAATTTAAATGAAACTTGGTATGATATGAGTTCATACTACGAGGCCTACCTACTAGGCCTACTTGGCACAGTCATAGTTTATATGATGACTTAAAATTGAGGATACTTTTTATCTTGAAAAAATAAAGAGTTCCTGCAGGATAATGTCCCAAATTCTGTATATTAAAGATATTTTGTATATTTTTTTGGGGGCCATTCTATATTCAATACTAAAGCACAAAACTGTATTTTTTTAATTTTTGTATTTCTATCTGTCTGTCCGTCTGGCTGTCTGCACCTTGGAAGTGCATCACGCCGAAAATACTCAACAAGTTCAAATGAAATTTGGTATGATTTGAATTTATACTACGAGGTAGGACATAGGATACTTTCATCCCGGAAAATTAAAGGGTTCCTGCAGGATAGGCGTTGAAAGTTATTTAAAAGGACACGTATCACGCTGAAACTTCCTGACAGATTTTGTTGAAACTTAGCGCAGTCATAGTTTATATAATGGGTAAAAATGGAGGATACTTTTTATCCCGAAAAATAAAGTGTAAATTCGGGATAATGTCCAAAATTCTGTAAATTGAAGATATTATGTAATATTTTTTGGAGGACGTTCTATGTTCAATACTAAAGCCAACACTGTATTTTTTTATTATTGTATGTGTGTCTGTCTGTCCGTATGTCTGTCTGTCTGTACCTTGGCAGCGCACCACACCGAAAATACGTAATGAATTCAAATGAAATTTGGTATGATTTGAGTTCATACTTCGAGATAGGACATTGGATACTTTTCAACCCGAAAAAATTAAGTGTTCCTGCAGGATAGGGGTGAAAAATTATTTAAAAGAACACTTAGCACGCTGAAACTATTGGACGGATGTTGATGCAACTTGGCACAGACATAGTTTATAAGACAGGTGAAAATTGTGGATACATTTTGTCCCGCAAAATAAAAAGGTTTAAAAAAAAAAAAAAAAACACTAAAATGTACAGAATTTGGACCCATATCCTGTGGGATATGCGTCCAAATTCTGTACATTTTAGTGTTTTTTTTTTTTTGGATGTTACACTATATTCTATTATGTTTTATTTTTCATTTTTGTCTGTATGTCTGTCCGTCTGTATCTTAGCCGCGCATCACGCCGCCGGAACTACTGGATGAATTCAAAAGATACTTGGTATGATTTGAATTCGTACTACGAGGGGACATAGGATACTTTACATATCGAAAAAATTATTGGTTATTATTTAGGGGTTGAAACTTATTTAAAAGAACACGTACCAAGCTGAAAGTAATGGACGGGTTTTGATCCAACTTGGCACAGTCTTAAGTTATATGATGGGTTAAAATTTAGGACACGTTTTATCCCGAATAACTAAAGGGTTTATGCGGGATATGGGTCCAAAGTTATGTTAATATTTAAGTAATAAAAAATATTTTTTGGGTGGTTCTCTATATTCGATACTGAAGCCAAACTGTTTTACTTTTTAATTTTGTCTGTCTGTTTGTCCGTATTTTGACCACGCATCGCACCCAAGCTACTAAATGAATTCAAATGAAAAAAATGCTCTTGGGTGCTTAAAAAAGGTATTGATTAATATTTTTTTTGTTAATCGTGTCCTTCTTTCTGTTTGTCTGTATGTTTGTTTGTTCACACATCACGTAAAAATTACGCGATTGTTAGATAGCTTAGGGTTTGATTTAAATCTGGTGTAATTGGTATCTCAATCCGGTGAGTTAGAAGCCGAGCAAGTGATAAATTTTTTTTGACGGCTGTAGAAATTTTGTTCAAATGTTGGTCCTGGAATTATGGTTATTATGGTACTTTGAACCTAAAGAAAAGAACACGCGTGCGAAGCCGCGGGTACAGCTAGTATAGAATAGAATGATACATGTAAGCTTATAGTTTGCCATAGTAGGTGGGGCGGGCGTGACAAAGTACAATATACTAAATTTTTGTTCAAAATTTGTTCAGCCGCTAAATAGTTTTTATTGATTGCTCGGATTAATATGCCAAGTATCCCAATTTTTCATTACGACCCTAAGCTATCCAATAGTGAAAATTGCATCGCAAATGATCTAGTAGTTTTTACTTGATGCGTGAATAAACTACATACAGACCTTCAGTAGCGACCCGACATGGCCGTGATAGGTTAGAAAACGAAGGCAGGAGCTCACCACGCTTCGCTACGCTTCGCTTTCGTCTTCTAACCAATCACGGTCATGTCAGGTCGCCACTGAAGGTTGTTGACAGAAATCTATCTGTGTTGCAATATCGTTATGTGGAGGTATATTTTCAAAATACGCCGCGCAAAATCTTAAATTCGAAAGTACCTATACCCGATCTCAGCTCGGCCAGTGACGTCATAAGTGTTAGAATGTATAACTTTTCGGTATACTTTCGAAGAATACATTTTTACCTTCTGGATTTTAAAGCATACCCGATGCCAACACGGTCTTTGACTTCAAGAGCGTTGTGTAGGTAAAGTATATTTTCGAAATACGCAACGATGTCTGCCCTCACTTTAGTTAGTGCATCACGGAAGAACCCGTGGTTGCGCGGACGACCGCACAGCTGTGACAGTTCTGCTAATACAACATGTTATAATACAACAGTAAGCAGTTTGGTTACCAATACAAACAGCTGCAAGAGGGCGCTTTTTATGAGGGATTGTAAATAAAACATGCACTTTAAGTAAAACTAACAAATTTACAAAGTCAATAAATATTACAACGTAAATTGACAGAATTGTTTTCTGTTTTGAGTTTTTTTTCTAAATAATATGTAGTGGATTTATTGTGCATGTGATGATTTAAAACATTGACATCGTTGAGCATTGGTATTTCGCGATTTTCGCGCATAATGGCATAATGAGAGTTTGGTATTAATCGTACCATTCTACGTCTTTGGGATTTTACGTTTTTTGTATATTGCGTCGAAAGGGTTATAAATTATCAATATCCCATGACATGACAAACGCGCAATCGTCTGTATATTATTATGTTTATCTCTTTGTTTTAAAACGAAACTGACGGTTTATTTCAAGAAATTACAGAAGCCTTAAAAATATCAAAGAAAATGTAAAAATAACGCATAAAATATGTAAATGCTTATAAATATTGAGGCAAAACATTTATAGGCGCGAGGATTCAATCCATAAGCCTCTGGGTTACAGAGCCGACACGCTTCCGCTGCGCCACACTGCCTCGTGATAGGAACGCCGAATTTACAGTGCCATTTTATAAACGAATGTACTATTTTTATTACTTTCATATAAACATAACTTAAAGACTCCTATCCCGTAGGAACTATTTATTTTTTCGTAACAAAAAGTATTCTTGATTTTAACACATAACATAAACTTTCACTGTGCCAAGTAACATCAATGTCCGTCTAGAAGTTTCAGCATGATATGTGTTCTTTTAAATAACTTTCAACCCCTATCCTTCGGGAACCCTAGTTTTTTTCGGGATAAAAAGTATTCTAAATGTTAATCCATAACATAAGCTATGATTGTGCCAAGTCGCATCAGAATCCGTGGGGTAGTTTCAGCGTGATGCGTGTTCAAAGAGACAGCCAGACAAAGAGAAAGACCAAAAAAAACACTTATTGCACTCCAATTAAAATTTTCAAAAAATATTTAATGTACAGATTTAGCTTACAGTTACAGTTTTATTATAGTATAGCCTAGTTACAGTTTTATTATGATAATATAGATAGAAGGTAGATGGATATGGATAATACGAGCATACGAGACCTGCACGTAGCGAGGGGAGAGGCGGCGAGCGAAATGAGCTTGCGCCACCCCCCGAAGCGGAGTGAATGTCGAGTGTGCGAGAACTAAATTTTTCACCTCATATTTTTTCTTAATTTCACGCGTGCGAAGCCGGGGCAGGTCGCTAATTCTTCATATAACCGAACTCATTTAGTTTCTTATATAAAACCAAAATATGTCGTAAAAATATAAAGAAAAGAAGTTAAACGATGATTATCTATGATTAACATTTGCCTTAGAAATAAACACTTTTTTATCTCAAAAGCAAACCACCAAAACCAAGTAAAACGCAGCAAAACACAGCACCCTCCACAGCAAATCGGACGTGTTTAGCAACAAATGAAGTAGATCAATAGTCATTTATTCCATTCTTCACCATTGCCTTTGTCTCTTTCGCACACAATACATTCCGCACACCTCATTTATCGGTGTAATCGTCGAGAAAGCACGATATGAAACGATTATGTACTCTTACAGACAATTTTCTTTTGAGACACATCATACAGAAACCACATACACAAAAAACTATAAACAACCAGAATGCAAAACTCTTTAATGAAGTTCTCTACTCTGTGGCACAATGTGGCTTGATGTGAACGGGCTTGATTGAACATGAAGGTTCATTAAGCTGCAGAAATTCAGAACTTCGACAGAATTGTGCATTAAATTTAAGTTCCATATGTCGTGGCCTTAACTCACGCTTTAGGAATAGCTTCTTTTGAAAGAGCAGTTTTAAAATATTTTAGCGCAGAATAAAAAAGAAGGTGCTTGCGGGGGTTGCTTTATAACACGAAAAACTTTGAATATTTAATCTTATAATAGATTTTAGATTGCTTATCGTACACATTTTTATTACTTTGTTAACCATTATAAGTATGGTTTAGGTCACTGAACGTTGTGCTTTTAGAATGAGACTTGATATGAGCTTGGTTCACTAGTGAACCAAGCTCATATCGACACCTATATAAACGTGCAAAAAAATCCTCCATGCCCATTATTTAACCAAACGCTAACATTCACTAACAGCGAACAATTCAGAAACTTTTTACAACCGCCATAAAACGGTATGGCATAACGATTTGACCCATTTAATCCATATCCCATAAGTTGGCACGCTCGCGGCAAGCGCATAAACACCAATGGGTATAATAAATAGATTGTATTTACATTCAACGCTGTCTTACGATGCAATGCCAAGAAGGGCAACTTACATTTATTGTGGTAGGTGCACTCTATGGGAAAGGATACAGCGGGAGTATTAATTGTATGTATGCACCAACTTTAAACCATATTTGTTCATTCTTTCGTGTCGATATTGCAAATGGCAACCATTGAATGTTATTTTATGAAATAAATATAGATCTGCATTGTGGGCCTGAAATGAGCCGTTGGTTGAAACATCGTGGTTACGGATTAGCTGTACTAAGATGACACAGTCTAGCTGCTTAGTTTGAGATAGACGGATCGAGTTACAAAACACCACTCGTGAAGGCTTCTTTATTTGTTATACTTACTATAGTAATTCTTCTGTAATTTAGATAAGGCGAGGATATCAGAAAAACTCTTAATAATATTTTCATTATCAACTTTCATATCACATTATTTTTAATAGCTCGATTAAAGAAATGAAGAAGAAGAAGAAACAATATTAAAACAGAGGTATCACAAATGCCCAGTGCATTACACTAGACGCTGGTCTTCTGATAAGCCCCTCGGGTAATGAAAGTTGTTATTGAAACCAGTTTTTCAGATTAAAACAATGTTGCGTAGTTGTTGTTATAATATATTTTCTGATATACGTTAATTACTCCAAAATAAAAAGACACCATTATCCCAGTCATGTTTCTGTGATTAGACCAAAAGTAGTAGTAACTCACTTGATTCTTATCCATACCAATATATAAAAGTGAAACGTTGTCTGTTTGTTTGGGGAGCTTTCACGCGATAACCGGATTTTGATGAAATTTGGAATGGAGATAGGTTATACCCTAGAATAAAACATAGGATACTTTTTTCCCGGAAAATTCCACGAATTCCGTGGAAGTTTCCACGGGAAAACTAAAACATTTTGAATACTCGCTGTAAGGAACGGTTGCCATGGAAACGAAATAACAAGTCTGTCAAAAATCATCAAGAGCGTTGGTGCCACAGATTAAATAGTTGATGCTATACCAACAACAAGCCACAAAGGCCATAACCAAGAAGTCTAAGTCTACTTTTGCATTGGTTTTTAATATCCTAGAATAAAGTAGGATGCTTCTTTCGCGATAACTGTAGTCCGCGTGGACGAAGTCACGGGCGGGTAAGCTAGTTCCATATAAAGATCATGTTTAGAGATATGTACATATTATTAAACACTTGACCTTTATTTGAAGCTTACTTATATGAAATTAGCGTTCCTGCAGTTTTCCGTATTATATTCCTCTCATTTACTCATAGCTTCGTTTCTCTCTCACACATCCGATCACCCACCAGACTTCCCCAACCTATCTATTCCGAGGTATGCTCGGCATTGCTTGGGGTTTCTCGTTCACTGGCGTCAAGTTTTCCGTTAAGTGCAGTCTTCGTCAAAGACAGTGATACAATCTATAATTATAAATTTAAAAAATACTTTTCGTTTATAACCTTTCTTTAAATCTAAATTCTAAATTTGAAGAATGTTAATGATAATTGGAAGATCAGATGACTTTTTCTGGAAAGATTTTATCACTCACTTTTCTTAGGGTGGATGCCCGGATACAGCGGAGCCGTTTCCGGGGCCTTCGGGTCTGCAAGCCAAGCACCCTGCACCGCGTCGTGAGCAGCGGTCAAGGACTAGCTCATCTTCTTCTAATGAAGGTAGAAGCTCAAAATATTCTTCAACTTCGTCATCTGATGGGTCGGCTCGGAAAAAAAAACGGCGTCGCAACATGCGCGTCGCATAAATCCCGACGGCGAACAAAACTAAAAAGAGGCAAAAAAGTATAGTAAGAATGGTTGCTAACTAACTATAAGTCGTTAAAGATTCTAAATGGTCATTCGAAATGTAAATTAATAATAGAAACATAAAGATGATCTTTAACGACCTACATACCTGTTCAACCTATACACCTGTTCAATTATATCCAGCTTAACATAGTACGTCGTTGTTTTTTCTTCACATTACGGTGTCTGGTTGTTCAATATGGCGATATTGAATTTTTATTACTGTCATGTCATAAGTAGTACTTGAAAAATTAAGACAAATTGATTGACTTAAGAATCATCAAAATCAGTTCATGCTTTTTGGTCTGTACTTATAGTGGCACAAAGGGACATAAGATAGTTAGCGTTTGGGTTCAATACTGTAAGCTTTTTATTTTCAACTTGATGAATAAATAAATAAATCCATACCAATATATAAAAGTGAAACGTTGTCTGTTTGTTTGTTTGGGGAGCTTTCACGCAATAACGGCTGGACGGATTTTTATAAAAAAAATAATGGAGTTAGCTTATACCCTGGGATAAAACATAGGAAACTTTTTATCCCGGAAAATTTAAAGTTTCGACGTGAAAACTGGAAAATGTTGATTACTCGCTGTAAGGTATTGCTGCCATGGAAACGAAATAACAAGTCTGTCAAAAAACATCAAGAGCATTGATCATAGAATTACATTAGTATATATGTCTATGGCATTGGTGCTGTACCTACTTTTGCATTGGTTTTTAATCTCCTAGAAGAACATAGGATGCTTTTTTTCGCGATAAACAGTAGTCCGCGCGGACGAAATCGCGGGCGGGAAAGCTAGTAAAAAATAATACATTCTTAAGCTGATAAGTACATTACCGACCGGGTAATGTATTTATCAGCTTAAGAATTGCGTTGCACAAATTGGTAAAAATACTTGGTGAATATCCTGTTTCTAATGATACTACTAACGCTTTATTCTTATCTCTTGGGTTTCATTCAGCCCCTATGCCCGCATACTTCAATCTAGTATTTTTCTTATACGGCAACTCTGACAAACGTACTGCAATGGCATTCAGTCGGTGTTGCCAGCATCCAACTCCGGAATATGTTCGAGGGCGCGGCGATCCAACAACGCTCGCAGAAACTTCGAGAGTTGTTTTAAATTTTTCGGAATAATTTATTGTTGTGAAAATTGTTTTCGTGGAAACTGGGGCTAGGTAATTGGCGAACGAGTTTGAAATCCATGGCGTTGGAAAATAATAAAAAAGTAATATTTTTTTCGTAATTTACGTTTTTTTGTGATATCGAGTAATTGGAGAATCATTTTAGAAGCACAATCATGTGGGAGTGTTTTAATAGCTTATTGTGTTTAAGTATTTCAGGTGATTTGTTTCATACATTTTTAGATGAAAATTATTCAATAAGTATTAAAACCTGTTTGGACCTGAGTAGTAAAAAAATGCATAATTAAGCAAAAAAGTTCATAGCAGTCACTACGTCACTGCTCTACAAATCGCAACTCTAGTTTCACACAAACACAATTTCCAACCAGTCAACAATTCGAATTAATGATAATAATTGTTAAAATTTTCATAATTATTTTATATTTTAAGCTACAAGTTGTCCCTTAAGCAAGATTACCAGAGCCCTGGTTAATTAAACATTCTGAAACCCTCCCAGGGATTTTACAAATTTTGAAGGTCACTCTACTTAGCACTTTCATCTTATTAAAACTGCTCTAAACTTTGGGACCATTCATAAATCAAAAGCAGAAGATACGTGTATTTTACCTTAAGTCAAACCCGATGGCGCGAATGACAGCTGTGTGACTGTTTTGCAAAGAGGTTTTATGACCAGACTCTGCCTTTTAAGGGTTTTTTCCATAAATATGCTGGGTTAACCACAAACCTGATATATGTGAAACTTAACATAGATGTTTTTGAGATATTTATCTCTATGACTTAGACAAAAACATGATTAACAGAATTTCATTCGATATATTTTCTTATCAAAAATTACGTTATTTTCAGTAATATTTACATATTTTTACTCAATGGCTTTAGTTTTATCTCTTAAATAAATCTCACAGCAAGAAAATACAGTTTATTATATATTTATTTATTTAGACACATTACAACACCATTACAGCATACGCACCAATGCGATGTTATAACTAAAAAAAAAAAAAAACTTTACGTACATTCTAAATGTTTCTGTGCAATTTCCGTGAATTTCATCAGGCTGCAGTGAAAGATATCAATATCCTTCGAAATTATATTAATCAGACGTATAGCGCGTGACATAGGGGAAAATTTCAACAGATTAGTACGCGACGAAGGTACGCTGAGCGTAGCAGGGCGACGGCGCGCGCCCACGCACCCGTCCGGCGCGCGCAGCCGCAGCTCTGCCAGCATCTCCGGATGGTGCACTTCCCCACGAAGTACCCTAAACGTGTATTTGACGAGCGCGAGGTCCCTCCTCACCTCCAGCCTGTTGTACCCGACCATGCCTATAACGAACAGACTCGGGTACATCAGGGGATAGTAAGGATAGACGCCGTACTCCTTCAAATATAAAAATCGAGTAAACTTATTTTGATTTTTTTCCACCATGAGACTATATTTAGCCTCATGGGGATTCCAAATAATAGCGCTTGTTTCCAAACGACTCCGGACAAGTGCATTATATAGAATTTTGATGACATCTGTACTGTGAAAATCCTTACACTGTCTCGTAATAAAACCTAAATTCCTGAAAGATTTACCACAGATGTCAATAATATGCCTACGAAACGTAAGCTCCGGCACCATCTCGACGCCAAGATCCCGCACGTGCGACACTCGCGGCAACACCGCGCCATCCACCTTGTACTGATAAGGCAGCGGGACTCGCGTGCGGCTGTAGGTCATCATACCGCACTTAGTAACATTGAAGTAAAGCTTATTGGTGTTACTCCACTGCACTACCTTAGTGATATCCCGCTGGAGTTTTTTACTGTCTGAAGTGTCCGCTACCGACAAAAACACCTTGAGGTCGTCAGCAAAAAGTAGACACTTCGCCTCCGCTACGACCATCGGAAGATGGATAATCATAAGAATGAACTCCAACGGACCTAGGTTACTCCCTTGACTCACACCCGAAAACGTGTAGTAAGGGAAGGATTCGTAACCCGCGTACTCAACGTACTGTCTGCGCTCCCCCAGGTAGCTCGCGAAGAACTTCAATAGGTGCGGGGTGAAGCCGACAGCCGCAAACTTAGTCAACAGTAAGTCGTTATCGACGGTGTCAAATGCTTTCCGGAAGTCGAAGTACGCGGCGTCTACCTGCCCCCCAGCATCAATGACCGGCGCCAGGTACGTCATAAATGACAACAGGTTACTCCCCGTACTACGACCCGGCCGAAAGCCGTGTTGAGCGTCGTTCAACTGTGACCTCACCTGCGTGTAAATACATTTATGCAACACGGACTCATACACCTTAGCAAACGCAGACAGTACCGCCACCGGCCGGTATCCACTTACATCCGAACTTGATCCACCCTTCGGTACCGGGTTCACTCGTGTGGTTTTCCAATTGTCCGGATAATGACCCTCCTGCAGACATAAATAAAAAATATACAGTAGGGGTCGTTCAAAAACTGAGCGACAGTCTTTGACTATGTATCGCGGTATACCGTCAGGGCCCGCCGAGTGCTTAGGCTTAAGGTGCAGCAGTGCGGCGCGCAGGTCGCGCAAGCTCAGCTGCCCGACGTGCACGCGCGCCGCGCCTGCTTGCGCGCCCGCACTACGCTCCGCCTCCACTGGATCCAGCACCGGCCGCACTTCGCTTTACACCGAGTGAAAATACGAAGCAAAACATTCCGCACACTGTTCATCACTCAACTCTTGTCCGTTATTTGTGATTTTAGTTCGATTGCGTTTGGATTGTTTGCTTCTGATGAAATTCCAAAAAGACTTGGGATCATTTTTAATATTTAGCTGTAATCTATGTTGGTAAGCTTCATAAGTAGACGCGAGTTTAATTTTAATTTGAGATCGACAACGTGATCACATCGCGTAGTCACTATGTCACTCTGTTATTTTATATAATTTATGATACCTCCACTTCCGCTCGATATCCCGTATCAAATCGAACGTGTACCAGTCTGGATAGTTATACCTAGACTTATCCGTACCTTTTAGACGCCTCTTTCTTGGAGTATAATCATCAATGGCCTGGTTAACTACCTTATAATAATATGTCAAAGCCTCCTCTGGGTCCTCTATTTCATATAACAAATCCCAATCAATTAATTCAAAATTATAATACAACATTGAAAAATTTCCTTTAGTGAAATTCCAGCTCGGTTTGTCATTAATTATAATATCTCCGGCCTGGTTGAAGACTGGCATAGCCGCCTGCTCCTGGCCCCTATACAGCGTGACGCTGGCTACCAGCGGGGGATGCTGCAAGTCTACGTCGACTAACGGCTCATCAGACACTGACACATCCACGTCACACGCTAAATACGTTGTCAGCACTAAATCTAAAGTACTATTGTTAATATTGCACACTGTATTTACCTGACGAAATCCACAGAAAGCATTAACATATTCCAAATAGCTCTGAATTTCTACAGATGTAGAAGGCATATTGAAATCTCCAATCACTAACACATTATTATACTCGTACTTTACACATACATTTTCCAAAATATGAAATAAATGCATATATTCATTAGCATCACACTTAGGTGGGATATAAACTACACAACATAAAAATAAACAATTATTTCCGAGATGTACGGTCGCACAAACTAACTCGAATAAGGCCTTGTCCACATCAACGACGGCAACGCGATTTAGAGCAAGACGTAAAGTTGCAGCTAAAAATACTCCTCCTTGCTTTCGCCCATCTGCTCGATCACATCGTAAAATTTTGAACCCACGTGGAATGCATTCGCCATCATGTATCGAATCACTGAGACCCGACTCAGTGATTGCAAAGAGGTCACACGTCGAATTCAGTAAATTAGTACAGAATGTCTTTGTTTTCGTTCGTAATCCCCGAACATTCTGGTAATACACTTGAATGGATTTAATAGTGGCCTTTGTTGCCCTTTGCTGATTTTTGGAAGTTCCGAAACCACACCTATTCATTAAATTGTGTGTTTAATGGCCAACTATCCACACTGTTCACCTTATCGAATTGCGATTCTGGGACTCCAACCATAAATGACGAATAGTCTCTTAGGGTTTTAGGCATAATTTTTTCTATCTTGACATCCTGTGACCCACAGATCTTCGCAACATGGTCCTTAATTGAAACATCCGTAGTGTCCGGATGCAGAGACCATACATGCAAAAACTTCTTCTTTTGGATCGCTTGAAATGTAGAAATCTGCGCGTTTCCACCTATTTGAACAGTTTTATGCAAAAGTTTCTTAGTTCCCTTCTGGTTATTTACAACCTTCCATTCTTGAGACTTATCTTCCCTGGATTATCTAATGTTTAGACAAATTTTACCATACTAAATTATTAGCCTGCCATTATTATAAATAACTTTTGAGATATACGTCATTTAGTTCCGAGCTAAATTGTGTGTTGAAACCGCGCTCGCGATATTCAATCTTGTTACGCAGGCACTTTAGTGCTTATTGCGGGTAGCGGGTGGCAGAGTGCAGGGGAAATAGCAGGGGAGTGGGGAGTGGGAAAAGTAACCTTGGAGCCTGGCCATAATATGCTTACTGCCGTTGTTATAACAACGTACTACGTTAAACGTACGTTAACATGTTACTGTAATAGCATTTATTTTTGGATTTGTGACAGTTGTTATTCAGTAATTTTTATCTTCGATGCTAAGACACTTCAAGTAAACAGCCAACTCATTATTGCTTGAACTTAAGGTATATTTTAAATTATGCATTCTATAATGTTATTTATATATATATAGTCACGACGACAAGTACAGGTACGGAATGCATTGATATAGTGTTACTTATCTTGTTTTTGATCTATCAAAGGGTATTTTAACATTTTGTTTCTAACAAAGAAACAAAAGTTCAAAGGTAGTCTGATTATGGAAATCTTATTAGTGCCTTCGAGGGAGGAATTTATTTACATGAGAACAAACAAGAAGCTTTCAGTGATATTATTTTCTTTGAAGGAATATAAATGTGGTTAAAAAACGGGTGGTTACTTTTATTTAGTGGATCTTTTTCTGTTCTGTTCTTTTAAAACAGTATTGTGGTGTTTGCTAGTCAGTTTTTATAAGCTTGTTTGGTATACAAAGATTTCAGTCAACAAATGTCATGCTTAATAAACCGGTCATGTGTGAGTCGGACTCGCGCACCCAGAGTTCCGTACTAACGTAACTTAATGGTTGGAAAACTGTTGTCCACATACATCGACATAGATCACTGTCAGTTTACCAACTGCATATTAAAAATATATCATTTTTGTGATATTACTACATATTTACGGTTTTCGGATGTTTCACATATATTATATAAGTGTTGATTCCCTAGCGACTGTCAAAATATACGGCATAAACGGATGAATCTTTTCATTGCGTTGACAAAGTTTGTTTTTTTCACAGCTCCAAGGGGTTACAAACCTGAGTATATGATGATAATTTCAAGTGGATACCTCTTTGCTTGAGAAAAAGAGTCTTGACAGACAGACAGACGTACGAACAATGAAGTCATCCTATAAGGGTTCCTTTTTTTCCCTTTTTTTGCACGGAACCCTAAAATTAAGTATAAAGCGCTAAGTATTGGTTTAAAAAAACAATACTCACAGTATTGAGAGATTTACCATGGTATTTAAAGACCATAGATTTCTTATAGGGTTTTCTGTATTCTATAGATAAGCCTTGAGCATCAATCCAGCTTTGTTTGAACAAGATTGAGGGACGAGAGGAGCAGTTCGCTCGCCTGATGGTGAGTGTCAAGCCTGTCAATAACAATGCCAGGGCGACCCACAACTTTGGTTGTAAACTATTGCGCGTCACTGCACTGCGCTCGTCACCCTGAGACATATGTTTAATAACGTAAATCTCATTGCCCAGTTTTTTCTGTGGAAACGTCCAACCGGAACGCAGGAATATTTACACACTACCACAGAATAAATAATAGTACAAGTACAGAAGGCTAACTGAGTTAAGTCATTTAAATAAATAGCGACTCTCGCTACAACGCTATAAAGTGCAATTTAACTCGCACGGCGCTGCGAGCTTTCAATTATATTTACCTAGAAGGCGCTCGCCCACCGCGTGCAGGCTAGAATGCATCGTATCACAACGCGCGAGAACTTCCATTGCTCTAACCGTTTCAGAATAGCTCTGTCCCTTTTTCGCTTGGTAGGGTTGTATTAAGATATGACTAGGAACTTGTACTACTAATTATTCTGTGATATGTTATGACTTAGATATTGTAACAGAGTAAATAAGTAATAATGTATTTTGTTATTACTTATTATTATAAATTAAAATAGTTCTATTACATACAATGACATTCTTACCAGAATAGACCGACTACCTCATTTTTACTACCTACCTATCCCGTTTTCAGAACGCCGATAAGTTTAGTGAGATACCTACCTACGTGTCGTTGGTTGATTATGATTATATCTTATAGGTATTGCTCTTTGATAAATAAAGGTGCCTGTCTAAATTCCATGCTTTTAATGAGTGAAAAATAAATTGCAACGTAAAAAATACCTACGTAATAAAAGGTATTAAAAGTAGGTAGGTATTATACGAGACCTGTCATCCATCACTGGTGGTTCTGCGCGGAAAAACCTTAAATATGGAATATAATCCATCCATATATGAAATATGGATGGCTTCGGTATGGAACACAAATGAAATAACATAAAACTATAGCAACTTACGTAATAAAAAAATATCAATATCTAACTACATAACTAGGACCTATTATAGGTATTACAATTTATTACCTTTCAATATCCTTTGGAAGCGTAAAGAATGACAATTCGTCATTTCTATCACTATTCAAACAGCCGAATGCTATGCAGTGCTTTCTAGCTTTCTTCTTGGTACTCATAATTAAAACACGAATAAAGTTTGTTAATAACTTTACGTGAGTAGGTGCTCTATCGCTAAGTACAAGGCGCGCGACTCATCGAGCGCACGCTTGACACTCGACTGAACGGACCCGAATATTGGGTCCTTGAATTTATTTGTACTTGTTGCGGAGTGCGACCGCCCTGACACTACTGCTTGGCGGTTGAGTATCTGACACAGGTACTTCCTCAGGCGGACTCTTGCTTATGACGTCTACGAGGTAAGATTCGCGAGAATATATGTGTTTTATTAGTTGCATATAGGCAAGTGTGCCTTGGAATGGAATTACTCAATTCCCCCCAAGCCCATTCCATCATCGATAATATTTTAAATGTTCAAGAAAAACCCTCCTTATTTTTACCCGTTAACTAAAAATACCGTTTTCAAACAGCAGAGTTATTACAATAGAAGTAATGAGCTTAGTGATGCCACCAAGGCTTCCGCGTGTTAATGATGTTTTCTTTGTTTCTGTTTCGTTTGTGAGGTTACGGTCATTGTTAAGAGCACGAAGCTGTTGGTAACGAAAATATGAGTTTCTTGAGTTTCTTGAATTTAACAGCAAATAAAATTCTGTTTTTCTTATTTTTACATGACTGCACGGAGGGTTATGTGTTTGGGTTGTATGTTTGTTCGTTTGTTTGTTTGTGTGTTTTAGGCGCGTTTTACAGCCTAAACGGCTTGACGTATTTTGATAAATGAGTTATCATTCCATTTGTCTTGATCACGAGAGTGCTATCAATACCAATATAATTATAACAGTGAAATATTGTCTGTTTGTTTGTTTATGTGGGAGCTTTCACGCGATTACCCCTAGACGGATTTTGATAAAATTTGGAATCGAGATAGTTTTTACCCTGGAATAAAACCATATCATACTTTTTGTCCCATAAATGGTAAATTTCCTCGGGAAATCTGGAAAATGTTGATTACTCGCTGTAAGGAATGGTTGCCATGGAAATAAAATAATAACAAGTCTGTCAAAAAGCGTCAAGAGCGTTGGTGCTATACTTTTGCATTGGTATTTACTATCGCATAAAAACATAAAATGCTTTTTTTGCAATAAACTGTAGGGCGAAAGCTTCAGCAACATAGCATTCGAAACAAAATTACTCAAAGATGTACGATATATTTATTTGCTGCTACTTAGATCTCGATATACGCGGCAATATTATAATTGCACGCGTGCTACGCAACGTTGCAATTTAGTACTTATAATAAAGCAGTTAAAAGAACAAGCAAAGAAAATAATTTAAAAAAATGGTCCTTGGACTTATAGATAGCTACTGAACAATAATTGTTGGTCGTTTGACGTGCGCCTCTGCGTTACGTATTGTGGCAGAGCGCTATTGTCCTTAAAAATGACCACGTGAGCAGTGCCGCGAGCACAAATTCTTCAATATTTTGTGAATATTATATACATAGAGAAAACCCGACTACGGCCTATGACACTGTATACATGAAGACGAATCGATAAATACCTCGCTTATCAAAGTCGGACTAATAGGGGTGACGCTATGGTGGAACATCCCCACATATACATACATAACTGTTAAGTTCATTACCCTTCCCTTGTTTCGCCGTAGTCAGACAGAGTTCGGAAGCAAAAAAATAATTTCGTTTAATATAATTCTTTGTTTTGCTGTAGTAAAATATTTTCAAATCCAACATAACAAAGTTTCCAGAACTAATACAACAGATTGCTCAAAACCAACAAACATTGAGAAAGAAATAAAACATAAAGTCCAATCTTCCTTTCAGCGAGAGAAAACGACTAAGATGTTTTAAAGCGAAGTTATTACTTATTTACTCGAAGTAAATAACGCCTTCAGGCGGGCTTTGTGCAAAGTAATTTTTAAAGTGAAATAAAAGCGAACGTGTTTTACATTGATTTGAAAGAAATTCTTGTAATGCAGCGTTTCAAATGTCTTGGCGTTAAATGGCTTACAAATAAACCAAGCTATCTTCCGTTATTTTTAGATTACTACTAGCTGCGCTCGGCGGTTTCACCCACGTGAACAATGATGAAAATTGATGATGATGATGATGATGATGATGATAATGAAAAGTAGCCTTTGTGTTAATCAAGGGTATAAAGTATCTCCTTTTCAAATTTCACTTAAATCCGTTCAGCCGTTTGAGCGTGAAGGAGTAACAAAAAAAAAACGCCTACATAATGTTAAAAAGAAAAAGGTATTGTGTAAAAATAACTTGAGATCTACCATTTACCATGATTAAATGTGAGGTATCATAAAAATGACGTCAAAGGTATGCTAAAATAGAAGATAGGAACAAAAACTCAGGTGTGCTCAAGTTAAGTCATTAGGTGGGAATCTGCTAGGCCAGTGTGCTACAAACGGAGCCACATATTCTCATAATGATATTTTAGTCAAATGACTAAACTATTAAAAATAAATAAAACAAGTGAAGCATCCATCCATAAAAAAGCAGCTAACCACCTACCTACCAAAAAAAATACTCAAGATGAAAGCAATTAGCAGTTCTCATGTCAACCGAATCTCAGTAGATTCACATCAAACAAATATTTGCTCACTAAAACACCACGTGACAAAATAAATCTCATATATACTTACATGCATATTTCACGTAATACGTCATGATTACGCCTCGCCAGCTTCCTCAGTAATCTCTCATTTGGCGCTACCAACTCGCGCTAATGGCTGATTTGCATTCGTCTCATCTTGTCGACGTTTAATTGAGCCAAGTCATTTTAGTAATGGAGAAATCAAATCCTTGTGATGTAATTATTGAATAAGTGATGCTAATGGATGCAAAGACCTCTATCTTTAATGGTAAACAGAACTTGTAATAATTTCAGTGCGTGCTGTACTATTTTGAACAAGCAACACATATTATTTCCATTACCTTCCAAACAGCAGCTTTAAACATTATATCTGTCACATTGTATCACCACCAATCGTTATATTGCGTTATTTCTCTCCATTCCAGTTATTTGAAATGTAGGTATAGCTTTAAGTCCATTTTTACACTTATTTGTAAACTGTACTATTGTTAATTTGTAGTATGGTGATCTGTAAAGAGTTTATCTATTTATCTAAAGTACTCCCTCACACAGCAAGCAATCTTTAAAATACCTATTTATGAAGTGAAAGTTGTAAGTTTCTTTTGAATTCATTCTGTAGTTCCGGCGGCGTGATGCGCGGCTAAGATACAGACTGACAGACATACAGACAAAAATGAAAAAAAAAACATACAGTTTAGGCATCATTATAGAACAAAGTGTAACTTCCAAAAAAAAACACTATATCTTTAATATACAGAATTTGGACCCATATTCCACCGGAACCCTTTATTTTTTCGGGACAAAATGTATCCATAATTTTCACCTGTCTTATAAACTATGTCTTTTCCAAGTTGAATCAACATCTGTCCAATAGTTTCAGCGTGCTAAGTGTTCTTTTAAATAATTTTCCACTTCTATCCTGCAGGAACACTTAATTTGTTCCGGATGAAAAGTATCCAATGTCCTACTTCGAAGTGTGAACTGAAATCATACCAAATTTCATTCGAATTCATTAAGTATTTTCGGCATGGTGACAGACAGACAGAAAGATTTAAAAAAAAAACAGTATTGGCTTTAGTATTGAATATAGAACGGTCTCCAAAAAAATTACATATTAATATTTTAAATTTACAGAATTTTGGACATTATCCCAAAGGAACACTTTATTTTTCGGGATAAAAAGTATCCTCAATTTTAACCCATCATATAAACTATGACTGTTGCATCAAAATCCATCCGGTAGTTTTTTGAGATGACTTTTAACCCCAATCCTGCGGGAACCCTTTCATTTTTCGGGATGAAAAGTAGGCTGTGTCCTACCTTGTAGTATGAACTCAAATCATACCAAGTTTCATTTAAATTCATCCAGTAGTTTCGGCGTGATGCCTAGCCAAGATACTAAAAAATACAGTTTTGGTTTCAGTATCGAATCTAGAGTAAAGTCCAAAAAAAATAATGTAAATATCTTCAATGTACAGAATTGGACCCCTTACAGTTTTATTATAAGTATAGATTAATTTTGCGGATCGCCTGCAAAAGTAATAGTAAATACATTTAATGTTTTCTATTTACATACATAAATTCCTTTACTTTAATAGTTGCAATTGCAATATTGGACTATAGTACTAAATACATAACTTGAATAATCTAAAATTAAAAGAAGCAATTGCTACTGTTTAGGTTGAAGAGTGATATAAGTTTAGAATGGTCTTTTAAAGCCTTTCATTTTGATACCTCACTCAATATGTTTTAGTAATTTTTGTTTCGTGGTTAATACAATATTTCAACTGTAAGTCGCCGTATTTGTTTTCTTGACACTTCATATTAAATTCTATAGCACTCTCGTGATCAAGACGAATCCGTTGATACCTCATTTATCAAAATGCATCAAGCCGTTTAGGCTGTAGGACACGCCTAAGAAACGTACAAATAAACAAACAGACATATATACAACCCAAACGCATAGTCCTCTGCAATGTGTACCTACAAGAAACTCAATCAAAGACATTATTTGGCTTCCACCGACCATCATAGAGTCAGCATAGTGGCTTGGACCCTCTCTTTGAGTGAGGGTCTTTATCCTAGCAGTGGAAAAATAAATAAGCTGATGAAAATAATTATGATCATCATCGAGTCCATAAACTAGATTCTTAAGTAATATTTTTTTCAATGATTCTTGTGTAATTTGCCCTTTCGTCTGTTTATAAACTAAACATTTTTTATATTGTTGGCTACGACTTAAACTTAAATGAAAAGCCCTTAAAAATGCAATCCATCAAAATAGAGATCTCATTCCTCTCTACTACAAGACTTTCGCATATATCCATACAATTCACTCTAGACTATAACGCAGTGCACATGACGTGTGACGTCACAGTTATTACGTCATAAGTCACCGCGCCCATTTTAATTTGCTCATAAAGTGGCCATGCGTCATGTGACTCACTATGCAACGTTCCACAATCGAATTCTTGGCTGCTTTGCTTGTCACAGCATAGAAAGTTTTCAGTTCGATTACTGACAACAACGTAGAGGATGTAATCATACAGTACACATAATTAATGTGTACTGTAGTAAAAGTGTTATGATTGCCACATTATTGAACTCTAAGTCATTGTCACTTGACAATCTAAACATGTTTGCTTCATGCTTGAATCCCAATAATACAAAATAATACCAAAAAAATATGAAATATAATATATCGCTCATTTGCGCCAATGTAGTCATAACTCAAAAAAAGATGATTTAACAGTAGAGCAATTTCAAAGTTTAAGAGTAAATAACTTTTCAACCATTGCCTTTTAAAGAATATCATTTAAGTCATAAATGTTTATTGATGTTTATATAAACACAATACCAAGATAAATTGTATTTATACTGCTTTTAAAATAAGCAGTGAATTATTCTGTGAAAGGGGATCACTTATGACATTATTCCTGATAAATGCGTGGTAGTGTATTGTAATATTTTCACTTGTGTCATTAAAAGAAACATTTTATTTTTAATTTGGTATAGTGTTTGGTAATTAAAACAACTTAAGTCAAAATTGAAAAAATACTTTTATTAAAATTTGAAAGAAACGTAATGGAACATAGCACATTTTTTAATTACTTTATCATAAAAAGACAGTAATTACAGTTAGCAAAATCAATGTTATTAAACGAAAAACTTGTATACTTCGCAATATGCGCACAATGAAGCATGTTGGCGATATATCGCCACCCGATCACCGACTAATTTATAGTTCTCTTTTCAAAGGATGTTAAGATTTATGAAAATTGGATCATTAACCAGTGTGTTTTAAATAAAACTTTGCACAGTCTTACTGTTTTTTTAGGCAATTTGAGATAAAATGCATTGTACTTCTGACTACTTTTGGCGTTATGGTCCCCTATATGGCACTGATGCCCTAATTAATCACTAATTGTTCTGAAATAATTACTTCTTTTCAGTGAAATAAGATCGCATTTCAATCGACATTTGTTTCCACAAGGTTCTCCTATTTTCCTCTCCTCTTTAATTTTGTTACTGGTAGTTCGATAAGTTTGACTAGTATTTTTTTATATTTTAGGAATGATTTTGTTGTATTTTTCTTTATTAAACTTGCGTTTCTTTCCTTTGTTTGCAATGGGAATTGAAGTAAAATTTGTTTTTATTTCCTCACTCGAAGTTGATTGCATCAGAGAAAAACTGCCCGCATTTTCAGCCACTTGGAGGCAAATTAAGAGTCTTGCTCTTATTGCTAATGAATAACGACAAACCGTTACCCTCATTTGCAGACAACTCATCAAGGTACTGTAGAGGAGGTGGTTCAGGTAGTTTATACAGCGGATTCTTTACAGAATCGTCGATATCTGATAAAAAGTAAGTACTATTTAGCTCTAACCACAACTTGCAGCTACACGGTCAAACGCATATAAATAATTTACCTTGAGATAATAAGATAATAATTTATCTACACATAATGTATTCGAAGAGTCAGAAGAATCAAATGACAAGTTGGAAGAACAATATTGGTCACGTGGCGTCTGGTAAGGACAATAAAATTTAAATTTTTAGTTATTAAATACAGTTAGTAAAATATTTTTAAAAGTTATTATAAGTTATATATAATGTTTTTATTCTATGTAGACTCTTCGTCGGGTTTCAAGTTTATGTCTTTGTTTGTTGACGTGTGGTTATGACACATGTTATATAATTGCCTGCAACAAATAAATTAAAAGATGTTAACGTTAAGTATTTGCCACGGTAAACAATACTTATTCAACAAATACACTAATATACGTATTTTACTTTAGTTCAACAATATTTATTTATTATTTATTTCATACTTTATGCACAAAAACAGTGTAAAGAGGAGGACTTAATACTAAGACAGCATTAAGTCCTCCTACTTAAAGTCATTACTTTTTTTTCAATACCTAATTGAAAATAAATTAGAGTCTAATTAAGTTAAATAATACGTTTTTTCAACGTTAAGTCTTCGACTGGTGTCATTTTTAACATTTTTAATAATTAAAGCTAATATTTTTCTGCCTCTTGACCCTCCTGGAAAAGCCATTTTCATTTCTAACTTAAAAAAATATGTAATAAAAACTCAGCATTTTTTTTACAAAAACGTGTTAACCAAAATTATTGTTGGATATATCACATATAATATATTTATTATTTATTTATTCAATTGAAACGGTAACTCCTATTATATCAATTAATCACATTAAACTCCTGTATACATTAAATTCAGTCCTATTCTAAACACAGAAATTTGAATTATAAGTAGAATGTCACAAAATAATAATTAATGTCAAATAAAATATTTAAAATATTTCCAATACATACATAGTCAATAGAAATATCGAGAGCATTATGGTCAAAAATGCAATCTGCCAAAATTACAATAATAATTATACCCACTACAAAAATCCAAATTTACAAGTAAAATATAAATAATTAACAAAAATCCAGATGTCATAATCATGCAAGCATCTCACAGTACTCCAAACATCCCGATAAGAGCACCTTCCATTCATCTGCGAACACATCACAATTCGGACTAGCTACCAGGAGGGCATTGAGCTCAGTGAGAGTCCGTGGTATAGGTGATCTAGAACGGGCTTTGGTACGACACACCGGGACCGCAAACAATCTATGTTTTCTGCTCCGATGGTAATTATTGGGAATAAATAATTTACACAGCTTACTATTTAGATCAGGGGCGTCAACCTTTCCTCGAAGAATCTTGCACATCATCGCAAATTGGTCACGAGATCTTCTGCCCTCCAAAGAGTTATACCCTAAGCAACCTAGAAAAAATTTCGTTGGGTACATTTAAGGGTAATAGCCATATATGCGCTTGTATAAGTACCTTAGAAAAGCCTTCTGTACTTTTTCTAATAAAAGCGCATATTTACTCTCAGTAAGCTAGAAGCCAGTGCATATGTGTGGCACCCACATATGCACTGGCTTCTAGCTTACTGCGAACCAAGGCGCTGAAGATAAGCTTGATGACCCCTATGTTCTGAAAATCTTTGGAGTTCCGAAGAACAAAACCTAGTCGCTGAAAAGATTCCTTAGCCACTGTCGTTATATGGTCATGAAAAGTGAGTTTTTGGTCAAACGTGACACCCAGATCTCTAACAGATCATAATATTATACATGAGTTCAGCTTATAGATAAATTCTACAGGATGTCGTTTTCTGCAAAAAGTCATCTCGAAGCACTTCAAAGGATTGAATTCCATTTTATTATCCACACTCCACTTATAGATCGAGTCGATGTCACGTTGAAGCATTAAATAGTCTTCCTCTGTTCTTATTTCCAAAAATAGCTTTAAGTCATCGGCATAGAGAAGACATTGCGCGTGTTTGACGACTGCGGGAAGATCATTGATCATAAGCATGAACAACAGAGGGCCAAGTATCGATCCTTGACTCACCCCGGGACGCATGTGATAGGGTCGGGACTCATAGAGACCAAGCCGAACAAACTGCTGGCGATCGCGAAGGTAATCGGCGATAAAACGGAGGAAGCCAGGGGCCAAGCCCAGCACGTTAAGCTTCTCCAGCAGTATGTCATTATTGACCCTATCAAACGCCTTCCGGAAATCAAAGTAAAGCACGTCAACCTGCCCTCCATGATCAAGTCGGGTAGAAATAAAGTCAACAATGCTTAGTAGATTCGTATTCACTGATCTCTTCCTTCTAAAGCCATGTTGCTCATTACAGATGAGTGGCTCGACCTGCCTATATATTTTTGTATGGAGGACACGCTCAAAAATGTTTGCTAGTGTGGGAAGAATAGCAATCGGACGATATTCCTCAACAGATGCTTTATTAGAGCCTTTAATAATGGGAGTGACGCGAGATAACTTCCACTGGGAAGGGTAGTTACCAGATTTTATGGACTTATTGAAGAGATAACAAAGTGGGTTCACCAGAAATGACATTCCTTGCTTGAGAAACCAAGGAGGAATACCATCCGGTCCCACAGAACTACCAGATTTAAGGTCCTGAATCCCAGCAACCACGTCACTCGAAGTGATCTCACGTATATTAACGTAGTTACTGGACGGAAGCAGGTTCCGATTATCAATATTTCCCGCATCCAATTTTGGCAATTCGGACAGGAACACACTAGAGAAGAATTCATTTTCAATTATTTTTTATTTCAACAACAATGCCATAAGTAGACATAGATTTTATTATAAATCAATGTTAAGTATTTTGTATACTATCAATATCGTCATAATCCGTAATATAACTGTAACGGGAATTACTTTTTTCAGCAATAATGACATATATCAAAATGGATACACAATGAAACATATAATTTTTCTCCGTGACAACGACACATTTTACAATCGTACATTATTCATGAAATTATGAAAAGAAAATAAAGACTTACCTTAACAGCTAGGGCTTTATAATTAGAAATGTGTCGACCTCGAGGAGAACACCAACGACGAATCACTTATAATGCAACGGCAAAACTGACAAGTGACGTTGTCGTTGTAAGCCATCAACACGAAAGAAAAAGTGATAAAACGTCATAACTCTGTCTTGCTCTAGCCTTAACACTTAGAAATGTACCGTTTTTAGAGAAATAAATATGATGGTTGCCAATCATTATTGTATCATTAACTCAAAAATGAAAAATTTTGAGTTATGATTACCTTGTCGCAAATGAGCGATATATATATATATATATATAAATATATATAATTATAGACCAAGCTCAGTGGCGTGCATTAAAAGAGGCCTACGTACAGCAGTGGACAGATATAGGCTGATGATGATGATGATCATCATGTACAATAACTAAGATACCTAATTATACTGACAACGACGAAAAACTCACTGAAAAATATATATACTTAATTAATTAAATTATTCAAAATTATACAACCATTGTAAAACAAGTAATACAATTTAGAAAGTGAAATGAAAAGGTTCAATCGTTTTCGTACACGAGACCAGAGAAAGGCCAGTGACTGAACTACTGAACTGCTTGCGAACTAGCCTCGTGTCCGGAGCGCATTACCTCGTGCTTAGTATGACCCTAATAATTGACTTCATAACTATTTTAGTGGGCATATTTTAGGGGGTCTATAATATGGATTAAAGTAAATTTTTGGTCGTTCCTCACTAACCTCGAGAACTTGATTATCATGAACTGATAATATTTAATCTAACCTACTGTTTCGTCTCTACTACTATGTAATTACTACGAGCTCTGGAAGAAACTTTTCTTGAATATTTTAATATGAGTGTAAAATGGCGCCATAAATTAAAACATAGCGTTTCACGCCATCCGCGTACAAATAGTCATTTGTAAGTTTTTTGAAATTGCTTGAAGACTTGCTTACTTCTATGCAGAGTACATTCAAACAGTACTTTAGTGTTCCTGTAAAAGAAATGTTATTAATCTTTAAAATTAAAATTGGTTTCAGGTTGAGCCCAGTGCACTGACGCGAAAGATTTCATAACGAAAGTTCTGGGTATCACTGCAACTGTTTTGGGCAGGCCTAACGCTCCACTAGGCGAGCTACATCTTGTCACATATTTTTTTAACTTATTTTTATCTCTAATATTTAAAAAGCTGCTCAAGTAGTCACTCATTTGGATTTTAAAAGATTTTAAACAAGGTATACTAGCAGTATATTAGATGAGTTTGCCACGTTTAGGCAAACGTAGTGTAGAACGCCCTGCGACCTGCGAAAAGCTGCTGAAAGAGAATGGATGAATGGAGCTGAAGACCAAGCTCAGTGGCGTGCATTAGGAGAAGCCTCCGTCCAGCAGAGGACAAATATAGGCTGATGATGATGATGATTATGACTAGCAAAGTGAGGAGTTCCCCATTGTTCTGTATCCTGACTGCATCATCAAGTCATTATTATTATTATTATTATTATCAGCCCATATCGTCCCACGGCTGGGTAAAGGCTTATCTTCCATCCTTTCAATTTTTCCGGTATATTGCATTAGTTCGCCATTCTTTCTCGTACACGTCAAATTTGTCTCGCCACCGTCGTCTAGGCCGGCCACGCTGTCACTTGACGCCTTGCGGGATCCATTCCGTGATGGATTTAGCCCAAAGCTTGTCTGACATACGAAAAACGTGTCCAGCCTAGTCGCATTTTTTTTTTTTTTGGGTTACATCGGTGACCTGGGTCTTGGAGCGCAGTATTGTATTTCTGATACAATCTGTCAGTTTTACTCCCAAGATACTGCGCTCCATCGCTCGCTGGCAAAACTCGAGCGCGGCCTTTGTTGAACTGTCAAAGACCAATTCTGAGCGCCGTATGTGAGGATGGGGAGAATGCACATGTCCATGAGTTTACGTTTTAGGCACATGGGTAAGTTACCCTTCATTAAGTCCTTTATGGCCCAATAGCTCCTCCAGGCGTTTTCAGTGCGTCTAGCAACTTCTTTGTCTTGTCTTGCCTGGAAGGAAACTATTTGGCCAAGATATACGTACTCCTGGACATATTCAATCTCCACATTCTCTGTGGATACCTTGCGCTTGGTACTGTTTGTCATGAGCTTGGTCTTTGACATGTTCATACTGAGTCCGACCTCGAGGCTTGCTTTGCTTAGGTCTTCAAGCATTTCTTGTAACTCTGTGGCTGTGGAAGAAAACAGGACAATGTCGTCAGCAAATTGGAGGTTGGTTAACCTCTTATTGCCAACAACAACGCCCTTTTCTCCCAGCCAGTAGCTAGCTTTTTGAAAAGTTCTTCGAGGGTGGCAGTGAAGAGTTTTGGGAAGAGTGGATCGCCTTGCTTGACTCCTTGTGAACTGTTTTTTTCTAGAGCTGCTTGAACTTGTCGACTGTTATATTGTCTGATATCCTTTCTGATACTTCTTTTAACTCTTCTGTCAAGTATTGTGTACTTTCTTGTGTAATATGTGAGTTTTTGTCTGTCTTCTATCAACTTTTTAGATTCTTATCTCAGATTTCTAATTTTTGTTTGGGAGGTTTTATTTTCAAGCTAGGATTTTTAATTGTGTTCCGTATGTTATTAAACTGTACATCTACGTTTTCCGAATCTTTTGTATCGAGTATACTAAAACTGTTTTTCAATTCCAGGTTAAACTGTTCTTTGCATGTGAGTAAGGCGCTTGTATTGATCAGTTTCAGTGTATTTTTGATCATTTTAAGTCTGAGAATTTTAGTTTTGAATGTGGCTGTAATTCGTAAAGGTCTGTGGTCCCATTTTTGGTTGCAAGACCATTTTTGGTTGCAAGACCATTTTTGGTTGCAAGACTTTGCTTTGCACACGTCTGCATCGAACACATCGATGGACAATTTGTCGAGCGAGACGACGCCCGTTGATAGGCCAGACAGACTGACGAATAGATGCTAAGAGCAGTTGAGATCCAGCATGAATAGTACGTAGGTGTTCCCGCTCAAAGAGAAGTTTTGTTAATGGATGGGACGAGTCGAGCACAATAGGGTGCTTGCTTTCAAAAGCATAGTTTGAAGAATCGATGCGACCACCAACTCTGATCAAACCATGCCCATCCAAAAATAGAGACATAGACAACAATTTAAATTTGTGGTTTAAGGAACTACCCTTTGATAATAATTTGTAATAATCTGGGAATGATTCCTTTTGCGCAACGGAACACAAATAATGAAACGTTTCATTCAGCTCGTTTACAGTTATATTACCGAATAATTTACTTTTAGGATTTTTTTGTTTGGATTCAAACCTTTTTACGTACGCGAATACTCTTTGGATTTTGTTGAGTTTAGAATAGTTACTAAATTTTACTATGGTTTCTGGCATAGATAGAGGAACCGCTTTGATTTCAGGTAAATCCTGACTATTAAGCTGATTTTGAGTTGGCCATTTGGATTCGTCGTAATTTAAGAAACTAGGACCCGACCACCACATCTCCAAATCGCGAAGTTGGCTGGCAGTTACTCCTCTGGAAACTATGTCTGCAGGATTTTGATCAGTTGGTACATATCGCTACGAGGATTGAGCTGAAATTTCGATAATCTCGCCAACTCTATTGGCTACAAAGGTCTTTAGCTTACTATTGTCACTGGTGATCCATGATAATACAACTCTAGAATCACACCAGTGCACTATACGAGACGGTTTAAGTCTTATAGGGTCAACAACGCTCTTGGATAGCCTGGCTGCAAGCAACGCGGCGCAATGCTCCAGGCGAGGAATTGTTGTAGGTTTAAGTGGACTTACTTTGGATTTAGCTTATAGCAGATTCACCAAGACGTCATCTTTTGCATCAACAGTTCGCATAAACACACACGCACCGTACGCACATTGTGATACGTCACTGAAAATGTGCATTTCTATACTTTTTGGTTATTTGCAAAGAACTCTCCTAGGAACCTGTAATGTTGAAAGAGCAGGCAAATTACTGGCAAATTCAACTCATGTTTCTTTTATTTGTGGCGGAACTGGCTCATCCCAGTCGATTTTCAGTTGCCATAGCCTTTGAAGCATTATTTTAGGCAGTATTATGCAAGGGCTCAATAATCCCAGAGGGTCAAATATTTTGAAAGAGTTCGACAATATGAAGCGCTTGGTTATAATTTCATTACCTTGAGAAGGCATTTTGAACGGGAAATGTAATGAATCACTAGCTGGATTCCAACCAAGACCAAGAGTGCTGGTGGATTCACTGAGCAATAGTTATTCATCGTTCCCTGACAATATATCGTTTAGGAGCTGAGGAGCGTTTGGTTTGAACTTTCTTAATTTAAAACAAGCTGATTTTAGAGTTTTGATTTCTAAATTTAGAATGAATTGTAATTGTTTTTCGTCATCACAACCAGTGATCAGATCATCGACATAAAAGTCATGCTTTGTTATACTTTTAGTCAACTGATCATCGCATTCTTCCCCCACCTGCCAGAGGCATCTCGCGCTCAAATAGCTCGCACTTGTGGTACCATAAGTGAGAGTATTCAGCTGCAGAGTTTGAAGTGGTAATGACTCTTCTTCTCTCCATAGAATGAGCTGCAGATTTCGATCTTGATTCGTTGCAATATAAACTTGGCGATAAAATTTATCGATATCCCCAGTAAGTAAAAATTGATACTGACGTGCTCGAATCAAAATAGAGAAAAAAGAATCTTGTACATGAGGCCCTTTTAGTAAAATGTCATTAACAGAGTATCCGGACGACGTGGGTTCTGCACCACTAAAAACTACACGAAGGCGTGTCGACTCACTAGATCCTTTTATAATGGCGTGATGGCACAAAAAATGCGATGGATCTGGCTTACCAACAGGTGATTCAGAAAGATGTCCCAACGCGGCATATTTGCGGATAAAATCTACATACTTCGATTTTAGTAAGGGATTTTTTCTAAATCGTATTTCTAATTGTAAAAATCGTTTTTTAGCCAAGCTGAACGAGTCGCCTAGACAGTCCGGAGAGTCCTTTAGAGGCAACTCTACGCAGAATCTGCCTGACTCCAACCGAGATGAGGTAGACATAAAATTCTCTTCGCACTTCTTGTTTTCTGGACTCAAAAAGGACTTTGGAGGTAGCTCTTCGAGTGACCAAAATTTGGTTAACATTTCATCAAAATCATCATTTGTATGACGATCTGAAACAACTGTACAACTGATTACAGCTTATATTTTTAGGACCAGGCTGATCGAAATTAGGGTCTGCTAATCTTATTGTTTGTGATATCTTTAAACTCTTGATGTCTATTGGAGACTTTGGTATATCTCCTGTCAATTCATCAAGCACAAAACATGACAAAGTTACGCTATACTGTGTGGTCATTGAGTTTAGTTGAGCAACACAGCTTTCGGTCACTTGGTTATTTGAATTATTTCCAATTCCGATAACATTAACGGTATTAATAGGATTTGTCTTTAGGACCAATCTTTCCTGTAGCGATTTGATCACAAATGACAACTGGCTGCCGCAATCTAACAGTGCGCGCACCCTTTCGCTCTGATTTGTGAGTGGATTATTGATTTCGATTATGGCCGTTGATAAAATTACTTGGCTATTACCTATATTGGTACTGCATTCTTTCGTAAAATTTGTAACTGTTTGCTGTACCTGAACTGGATTGTGCAGTAGCGAGTTGTGTTTTTCCTTGCAACCCCGCTCTCGACAAGACCCCATACGACATTCGCTCGCTGGATGACCCTGTCTAAGACAGGTTAATACATGATTTATATTTAGTCACGTCAGCCATCCAATCTTGAATGTTTTTGGATTTAAATATTTGGCACTCGTAAATTTTGTGATTAGCGCTACAAATGATGCATAAGTACACGTTTAAATTTTGAGTAGCGGTTGTGAACGTTTTTGTTTGATAGTTTTTGTCAGTGTTTGGACGTTATTGTTGATTATTATAATTGTTGTTGCGAAATTGTTGATTATTGTTGGAGCGATTTGATTGATTGTTGTTGTATGATGATCCTTGATTTAATTAATCTTGTTTGTTATTACTATTATTGTATAATTTTGTGGTATTATTATCGGTTTTGGTACGGTTCAAAGCTTCAATTACGTCTGCTCGATCGGTTAAAAATTCATTGAATTTTTCCAATGTAGGAATATCGGAAAGACTATTGCGCATCTCTTCCCACTTTTCAAGAGAACGACTGTCCAGTTTTGAAGACAACATGTGAATAAACCTCGAATTTCCCAAGTTTAAGAGTCAGTTCTGCGTACTCTAAAGGCTCTAAATCATCTCTTTTGTCCAATAATTCATCTAAGTACTTCTTAAACTTGGTTATTTGTCCCTTTATTGAGCTTCGTCTAACCATGAATATTTTTAAACTGTCTGCCTTTTGTGCCATTTGTTATTGATTTACTTCAGAAAAATAAAACCAATTATTATTTTTAGAATAACAACTAGTTACCCAGATAATACTAGTTCAAAAATGAAACAAACTATGAAACAAAGCTCACAAGATAGGTGCCAATGAGATGAAGAAATAATAATAAAAGTTACAATCACCAGTCATTCGCCGACGTATTTTCCAGAATTCCGTTTTTATAGTAGTCTAGATCCAGGTATTCCTATATAGACTTTGATGATTTCAGTGGAAATTTCCTTCAATTCCTTCGCCAGGAGACTTGACACGTATTCATGTTCCGGATGATGTCGCAAGTTTCTTGATTGCAGATTTTATTACTCACGGTCGCCAATGTTGATTCTTTAGCTAAATTTGTGAATTTAGTTAAATTTGTAAATAAATAGTTTTTCGTCCAGTTCTAAAGTTTTAATGTCGTTTCTTTAACATGAATCACAATTTGTGAACAAGATAGTTGTTGCTTCAAAACAAAGGGTAGAAAAAGGTGCAGTAGGAAATGAAAATAATATGTTGTCACTACAGAACGTTTCTCATTGCTATATGTAAAATAGTAGGCGCGTCAACAGTTGATACACTAGGTACTCTTCCGCCGCCGCCCTAAACTGAAATCCTGGGCTTATGCCACTTGTTCTACTTTGACCTCGTTTGGACACTTGCATTCATGAGCCCAAATCAGCTTGTTACTGTGTGGTCGGGGACTACCGAAGCAGCTAGCAGCAATATCTTACTGCCTGTCTATTATCCGCCACCTATGGACCCCGATAGTAGCCTACAGCGAGCCTGACCAAGTCATTAGTATCAAAATATTGCATTCTAATCAAGTCTCTCTATTTGATATGTACAAAACTTTTACTTTATAGTTCAAGAGAAATAAGTCTACTACTAGCTTGGACTACTAGCTTGCATTATTCGAATAACATCCTCATTAGATACTAAGATGGTGACTCAAATTAAATCACAGCAAGTAATTTAAAAAGCGTAGAGACAAACGGATATCAAGATTCGTCATACGGGGGCGTAGGATTTCTGATCAATAAAAGGCTATCTTCTATTGTTCAACAGGTAAAAAGTATATCCACTAGGGTCTGCTATGCCATCTTGACACTTAATAAAATATATTCCATGAAATTAATTCAGGTATACGCCCCAACTTCTGACCATCCCTACGACTAAGTTGAAGCTTTCTATGAGGCAATAGAAACAGCGTACTCTGAAAAATCCCTGCTATTAGCTATACTTCTCTAATAGGTGATTTTATCGCAAAGATTGGACCCCCATTAGCAAATGAAAAATCTGTTGGAAAGTATGGAATAGGAAGTCGAAATCCACGAGGACAAACCCCGTGTCGATTTCCTCGAAAAACACAAATTTTATGTCATAAACACCTTTTTTCAAAAAAGTACTTCTAGGAAATGGACATGGGCCAGCCCAGGTCGGCCCAAGTCCATTTCCACAAAACGTAATTGACTTCATTCTTACTCCACAGAAAAACAATATTACCAATGTGACTGTTCTAGCAAACTTCAAGACTAGTAGCGACCACCGCTTAGTAAGAGCTACGTTCAGATGTAACCTAGTGAAAGAGAGGCACAACCTGGTAAAGTCGCAGCACCAGAGATGTGAAAGAGAAGATTGTTTCTTGCTGTAATGACTTTCATCTTGAAGTTACAAATCAGTTTGAACTACTTTAAGAGGAAGATCTGGATGTAGACTCGCACAGTGACACAGTCACCAATATTGTTTTAGGAACAACTAAAAACATTTAGGTGGGAAAAGGCCAAAAGAAAGAAAGCTGACATCACATACTCTGTCTCTATTGGATCAAAGAAGGGAGATGAAAAACAGTAATAAAGAAGAACAGAGAGAGCTGGAAAAGATTAATAAAACTATTAGAATTAACATTAAATCAGATCTAAGAAAATATAACACATAAAATATAACTAAAACTATTAAAAAAAAATAAGAAAAAAGGTTTTTAAAGAAAAACCAAATTTTTTGAAGAAAATTATACACACACAAACCGGAAATTAATAAACTTGTTAATAACTTAGGTGTAATAGTGACGGATAGAGACCGGATAATGAGCACTGTTGAAGAGTTTTACTCGGATTAATATGAGTCAAAAAATGGAATCAAAGCACCAGATGCTGCGGATCTGAGTGCGAACCCAGTTGAGCGTCTGGAGGATGAGACCCTGCCACTACTTACAGAAGACGAGATTGGGTTTGCTCTGAGCTGCAAGAAATGCGGAAAAGCATCTTGTGGGAGTTTATGGATCCTTTGACTACTACTACTACTGTTTTTTTTTTTGTTGTTATTTTTTTTTTTTTTTTTTTTGCAGTTTCCATTTGCAAAACTTCTTCGTCCTTAAATTGTTCAAAATTGACTTGCAATCCAGTCCTAAACATTACAACACAGTGAATTAAATTAAAGCTTGTTTAAAGCTACCAAACCAATTTTGATGAAATTTATACAGTACCACACTAGAGGTCTTCTTACTCAAGCAAAAACAATAATCTAATTCGGTTAAAAAATCCCAAGATATTAGAGAACATAAACTATAAAACAAATAGATTTTCTAATAAAACTACTGAACCACTTTTGATGAAGTTTATAAGCGACTACAAAGAAAGTTTTAAATAAAAGGACAACCATCGAAATCGGTTTAGAAATCTTACAGATAACACACAAAATCGAATGGATTTACTCAAAAAATTATTTATTCTCGAGAAACTGCTGAACCAATTTTGATAATATATATATATGGAACCACCTGGAGAGCATATCCTTTCAACACACAAAAATGAATTTTCAAAATCCATCCGCAATTGACGGAGATATCCACCGACATACATAAAAATAATACAAAATAAAAGAAAAAGACATACATACAGTCGAACGTATAACCGTCTCCTTTTTTGATGTCGCTTTATTAAGAGTGGCCTAGCGAGCTATGGAGCGCACCATGCTAGGCATCCACTTGTTAGATCGCATATCAAACGTCGAAATTCGACGTCGAACTAAAGTTGAAGATGTAGGTATGCGAATTGCCAGGCTAAAAACATTTGGCAAGAAGGGATGAAAATAGGTGGTCACCGAATGGTATCCAAGAGAAGGGCTAAGACCTCGAGGCAGACCACCCACCCGATGGTCAGGTGACATTGTGAGGTACGCTAGGGTTCAATGATTTAGATTAGCACAGGACCGGAAAGACTCAGCAGTGGGTGGATACGGGCTGATTAGATAGATGAATAGATAGAGACAAACAGAACAAAATAAACAAATCTTGTAAATTTGAAACAGAAGAAATATACAAAGATAATTGAAAGCAAAATATTTGAAACCAAAATATACAATATCAAAGCACACAGACCTTAAAAATGTATCTCTCAAACTTTAAAGTATTATTATCTTCATAGTGCAATCAGCCAGACTATTAAATCAATCATTCTGCATTAACATAACATGAAGCCTAAAAGAATAATAGAGATCCAAAGTTCTAAATGAATCCATTAGTTTCCAAAACAAACTATCTCTCGAATGAAATAAACAATAAATCTTATTAAAATCACTTTATTCAGCAAAGTCCGAACTGACTTTGAATGAAGCAATTTTAATCGATACAATTCCAGCAACTGTGTACTCGGTTTAAACAAATATTCGTTATTCGATGCCAGACTATATTGGTTTCGCAGATTGTTTTAGTTTATTAGTTTATTGGGACAAACGCCTGTGTATAACTTGTTGTTTTTAATCGACTTCACAAAACGAGACGGTCATAATGTTCGACTGTATGTATGTATTTTTTTATGTGCGTACACTGATTTCTCCGCTAATAATGGCCTGATATTGAAAATTATTTTTTGATTAAAATTATTTTTTTGTTTAGTTATACTCCCAGGTGATCCCATATAAATTGTTTCAAAATTAGTTAATTAGTTCTTCGAGAATACACAGTTTTTTTAGGAAATCCATTTGATTCTGTGTTTATATTGCCTCAAATCTCTAAGATTTCAAAACCGATTTGGACGGTTATTGGTTGTTCAGTAGTTTTTTTAGGTATCATTTGAAGTAAACTTTTAGTACCATGGTATTTTATGTTGCACCAGCTTTCGCCCGGGACTTTGTTCGCGCCGCGGAGTACAGTTTATCGCGAAACAAGAAAGTGTTTTAATATGTTAGTTCAAAAACTCGAACCCGACTACCGTTGGGTATGAAATGGCCTATGACACGCAATACCTGAAGACGAATTGATTGACACCTCGCTTGTCAAAATCTAACCAATAGGAGTGACGCTATGGTGGAACATCCACATAACCACATACATAGACATACATACATAAAATGTTAAACTCATTACTCTTCCTTTGCTTTGCTGTATTCAGGTAAAAAGCATCCTATGTTCTTCTAGGATATTAAAAACCAATGCAAAAGCATAGCACCTACGCTCTTGATGGTTTTTGACAGACTTGTTATTATTTAGTTTACATGGCAACCGTTCCTTGCTACGAGTAGTCAACATTTTTCCAGTTTGCCATTTTCCAGCATAAAAGTATCAAATGTTTTTATCTCCAGCTTGTTGTTCTATCTCCATTCCAAATTTCATCAAAATCCGTCCAGCCGTTAACCATCCTATTTAACTAAATAGTAACCGTAATTCGACCTCCTTGCGTTAAACAGAATAATACTATAGACGAAATGGTACGTGAGTATAAAACCTATAAACATAAACATTTTGTGTAAGAAATTGTTGTTGTTCTATTTATCTAAATAAAGTACCTACTAATTTTATCTTTCTATATTTCTACCCATGCGAAGCCGGGGCGGGTCGCTAGTTATAAGTATAGATATGGATAGACAAACAGTTTTGAGGATAGGAGCTCAAGAAATTACACAACTTTTTCTGTTGAACTCATTTTTTGACATAATGTGATACTGCTAAAATATATATTTTAAATTTAGAAATTACAGTACTTTTTCATTCTAATGGCCAGTGTCACCAACAGATAGATTAGCATAAAAACCAAAGAATATATAAATACTACGTAAAAACGAAGAACAATTAGCATAGATCGACACTGATACCCCGTGCACGCTCCTGTCTTATTGTACTATAGTTTTAAATTCCGAGGGCCAGCCGGCTAAAAGGGCCAGGAGGGCCTTTTTTTTGGTTCCGACAATCAACATTTAGCATGAATGACTGCTTGGCGGGCTTGTACTTTATCATTGAGAATCATCTAGGGCATTATACAGAAATTGTGAAATGGCAACGTTACCTAGTCCATTACATACTATCCCCTGAGATGGTAAGTCTCTAACTTTGTCGTAGTTTGCATCGATAATGGCTTTTCCATAACAACGTCCTAGTAATTATTACTCAAGTTCAGTGTTCAAACGTGATCTATATATATCTATCTTCTATCTACACTTATAAAAAAGCAATAAGAACGAAAAAGTTTGCACAATAAAGATAATTAAACATAAATAATATTTTTAAAAAACACGTTTTATATAGAAAACCAAACTAAAATATAGAATTTTTTTAAAACGAAAACACGTTTTTTTTTATATAAATTTTTTTTTTCTTATTTACACTATTCAAATTTATTTTCAATTTTTTAGTTTGGTTTTCTATATAGAGCGTGTTTTTTAGTTGTTTTAAACTATTATTTATTTTCTACTTTTTAGTTCTTTTTTTTTTTATTGAATTATTGCATTGTCATCGGTCTTTGACAGGTGTGCAAAATTTGAATGAAATCTGACCGTTTAAAGTGGGTCAAAATAGCGTCCAAAGGAGTCGGTTACAAACATACAAACATACAAGTGAAGCTAATATAAAGCGTATAAAAATGGTCAGGGATATATAAATAATTTACTGAAAAACCTGTCTGTCCGTTTGTCTGTTTGTTTGTCTGTATGTTTGTTCGCGCATCACGTAAACACTACTGGACCGATTGCGATGTGGTTTTCACTGTTGGATAGCTTAGCTTAAAAACTGAGGTACTTGGTATATTAATCCTATGATTAGATGCCGATCAATCGATAAAAACTAACTGACGACAAAACGAATTTTAAAGAAATATAGTTTTTGGTCCTGGAATAACACGTATGGGCTACTTTTAAAGGAAATAACCACGCGGGCAAAGCCACGGGCACAGCTAGTTTTGAATAAAACAATAGTCCGCTAGTTAGCGGACTATTGTTTTATAGGCCGCATCTGAGTCTGAAGCGCGTTTTCAAGCAACATATATGAATTGATTTAATTAAATACCTACTAGTTAGTAGGTATTTAACTTTTAAATCAATTCATAAGGGGAAATGGGGTCAAACAAGTCAAAGGCGCAATGCCATTGTGACAAAATTGCAGAAGTCTGTCACATTTGCTCAAATGTTGTTCTTGTCCCGTGAAAAAAACTTTGTGAGTTAATAAATAAATATGTTGCTACTCAGCTCAGTATCATCTGAACGGATTTTGTTGAATTGGTTTGTAGTACTTTAGTAATATTTGGTCTGAGGTATGTAGGTTATTTAGTTCCTGGAATAACATTTATGATACTTTTTATCAATGTCCACGCGGGCAAAGACGTGGGGCATAGCTGTAAAATATAAAGCAATATCATATAAAACATAAAACTGAGAGTCAATAAGCTAAGCATCTTTCACATTCAAATAGGTCAGTTTTCCGATCTTTATCATGCTACGGTATCAATTGAATTACTTTTTAATTATCGGTATCAGACCTTATATGATTTCGAATTGCCCACAATGCACATGGCAATAAGTGCATCCGCTTTTATCACGTTTAATTAACACACTATATAGGCTACTAAAGTAAGATGGTTGTTGAAATTTAATTGCTTTATTGAGGTTGGCCCTAAAAAGCATTTATAAAAGTTAACAGACCAAACGGAATTGGAACACAACCGAGAAGAATTGTCCAGAAACTTGGCGTTTAGCGATCACTGCGGAGCACATATTAACCCTGCTTGAACAAATAGTGTTTGTTTCAACCGTTGACCACTGAGTTGTGTAGGTTGTGCTGTGTTTGTTCAAACATCGTGGTAATTGTAATTAGCCACCTAGATTGTGATGATGTGCCGGACGTGTTTAGAATCATAGATGACGATATAAAAATACATGATCTTTCTTATCCTGAAACCTTAGCTTACATATTACCATAGCTAATACCCCAACATATAAATGTTTTTAACTCTGTGCTATACTATAATACTTTTAACTGAGTGCCTCTCTATTAATCTATACTTATAATAAAACGATAGGAACGAAAAAGTCTGTACAAAGAAGATATTTAAAAAATAAATGGTCTAGGGTACATAAAATAAGCTACTGAACATAATATAACATTTAAAAAAATCGTGTCTGTCTGTTTGTCTGTCTGTCTGTATGTTTGTTCACGCATCACGTCAAACTACTGGACCGATTGTGATGCAGTTTTCACTGTTGCATAGCCTATCTTTTGACTTAAAAACTGGGGTACTTTATATTTCAATCCAGTGAGTAGAAGCCGAGCAATCGATAAAAATATTTTTGACGGTTGAACGAATTTTGATCAAATGTTGGTACATTGGTATTGTAGGTCCTGGAATAGCACAAAGAGTATTTTTAATCTATAGTAATGACAACTCGTGTGAATCCGTGGGCATCAGCTAGTGAATAATAAACCTATACGCGGTTTGATACTTGAGTTTAACCTTCCTACAACCGCGCGTAGGTCTGTCAGACCGACGGATTACTTATTCCTTATTTTGTCTAAATCTGACTATTTGCGCCCAGTAATTTTACTAGTTATTAAATGATTCATCAAAAACTGTAATTTTTGAGAGCTTTCGTAAGGTAAACGCATGTATCACAACACTATTCGGTCCGTGAGACCGGCGCGGGTATACGTGTTACAGGTTTAAACAAGTAATTCTCTTTCTCGTTAAGTGACTCTTATGGCATCGCATATAAGTTCATAATACAGTTTATTACACACTTTTGTTTCTTACTTTACATTTTTATTCAATCTTTGCAAAAAGAATCGTTGAGAAGTGTGATGTTATATTTGAATTTAAATACATTAACATTAATTCTATTGACATTTAAACTGCTTAAGATTAAAAATACAGGGGATCTCTGGGGAATATGTAACAAAATTTAACTTAAATTAAATTATTGGTAAAATTGCTCCATATTTAGTAATTATTTTTAATAATTGTGTTGATGAAGGAGTTTTGTCCGACATAATAAAAAATAGTAAACTTATTCCCTTACTCAAATCTGGCAGTAACAATGATCCGACTAACTACAGACCCATTTCCAAACTTCCCGCTCTAAGTAGATTTTTTGAGAAAGTAATACTAAATCAGTTATCTCGTAATATTGGCACACTTTAATCTCAACGGTCTGTTTCAAAATAAACAATATGGCTTCATCAAAGGGCGTTCAACTACAAACGCAGGCACAAGGCTCTAATAGCATATATTAAATGCTTGGGAAAAGTCACAGGACACAATTTGAGTCTACTGTGATTTATCCAAAGCTTTTGACTGCGTTTGTCACGGAGTCCTTAATTTTTAAATTGAAGCATTACGGAATTCATGGGAAAGCTCTCGATCTTTTATCCTCGTATTTTAGCAATAGAATTCTAAATGTGAATGTAAATGGTGTGAGGTCATCTGGAACTCTCATTACAATGGGAGTCCCATCCCAAAGAGTTCAATATTGGGGCATTCTTGTTCTTGGTTTACATTAACGATCTTCACTTTTTCATTGCGAACTTATATGATATTGTTTTGTTTGCAGATGATAATTATCTAATTTTTAAGATTGACAGAACCTTGAACAATTTTGTTGAACCTTGAATGTTAATAAGACAATCACGCTAACTATTAATTGGTTTACAACTAATAATTTAATGTTTCATCCTAAAAAAAAAACAAAATGTATTAAATTCTCACTACCCAATGTAAGAGGGGTTTCTACGAATTCAAGTATTTTAATAAATAGTGAGCTTATAGACCTTGCGCAGTCAACCACATTTTTGGGTATTACTGTAGATTCAAAATTACAGTAGGGACCTCAAATATCGTTGATAGCTGGTAGATTGAGCTCTGCAGGAACAAAGGGGACGTATGCAGCCTATGCAGTACGTAAAATTAAAGAGTTTACTGATATAGCCACTGCAAGATTAGTATATCTTAGTTACTTTCACAGTATTATGTCATATGGAAATTTGTTGAAATTCAATCAATGTTTGTTCTGCAGAAAAGAACAATTCGTTTTGTATACAATATGAAATCGCGCGATTCTCTGAAGGAACGTTTTAAAGATATCAATACTCTTACAGTGGCTTGTCAATATTTATGTATTAAAATATAATGTACTAGTATTCCTGCCCGTGACTTCGTACGCGTGGACTACTGTTTAACGCGAAAAAAAACTATTTTCTTCTAGGATATTAAAATGCTAATGCTACTTAGCATTAAGTTCTCCTTGTACATTGTATTTGTGTGCTAAAAAATAAATAAATAAATAAATCAAAACCAATGCAAAAGTAGGTACCTACCTATAGCACCAATACTCTTGGTGCTTTTTGACAGACTTGTTATTTCGTTTCCGTGGCAACCGTTTTTTACAGTGAGTAATCAACATTTTCCAAATTACCCGTGGAATCTTACAACTTTCCGGGATAATAAGTATCCTATGTTTATTCCAGGGTATAAGCTATCTCCATTCAAAATTTCATCAAAATCCGTCCAGCCGTTATCGCGTGAAAGCTCCCCCAAACAAACAAACAAACAGACAACGTTTCACTTTTATATATTTGTATGGATATTCCGAAGAATATCCATACAAATATATACCTTTGTTAAAAAAGAGATGTTCATTATTTTACTACTAGAAATAAAATTAAACTGAAAGTGTTTGGATTCGGTTAAAGAAAGTTTGTGGTTCGTATATGGGGAACTGTCTACGCTCTTTCAATAAGTTACCTCACGGCATTGATTTTATTATGAATGCATAGGTTAAAAGTTTTGTTAAAGGAAATCTCATAAAGCAAGCATATTACAATGTAAATGATTATATTACTGATAGAAATGAAAGAAAGAAAATACATATATTTATAACAGCGCACGACATTATACATGGCATTATGCATGGCCTGATGTCTCCGAGCTCCATGATAATAATAAATTATCACTTCGATGTTTACGTTAAGTGAATAAAATGTTCAAAGTACTTTGTGAGATGTCTCATGAATACAACATGCCATGAGATCACGACAAAAGGTCGTTAATACAACATACTTAAATATAATGCATGTGTGTATGTATGTATGAATGTATGTACGTATGTATGTATGTATGTGGATATGTAGATGTTCGCCCCTGTTGGACCGTTTTTTTTTGAGGTTTCAATCGATTCGTCTTTAGGTATTAAGTGACTATACATATATTTTTTACCCAATTACTGCGATGAAAAGGAAGGCTTATGTGTTTAAACTAAAAGTTTGGTTTGATTTGGACAAGCAAGGTTTCAATCGATTCGTCTTCATTTATAGTGTCATAGACAATTTATTTACCCGACTATGGCGTAGTAAAGGAAGAGTTAGGCGTTCAAACTAAAAACTAGGTCTGATTTTGACAAACGAGGTTTTAAACGATTTGTCATTATCGCAAGATTCACTGTTGTTTACCCAACTGTAGTAGGGTTTTAGTTTTTGAGATAATGTATTTTTCTTAAAATATACTTCTTTATTTTTTACAACTGTTTTTATTATTATTATAAATCATCATCATCATCATTATCATCAGTCTATATCTGTCCACTGCTGGACGTATTGTCACCTAGCAGTTTAGGTAGTAAAAGAGAAATAGAAATAAGAAGCCTACCTACCAAGCAGTGGCGGTAGGTATAAGAAAAAGAAAGAATAAAATGGTAAACTACCAGTGTAATCAGAGAAAGTATAGGTACAGATAGAGTCTCAGAGAGTGTGTACGAAGAGGTGGCGATGTTTGTGCTATTGTCTCTTTCAGCTTGAGACTTAGCTCGGAAGGCGCGCGCGATGGCGTTCCGCAGTGTGGAGGGTGCAGCAAAAAAGTAGTGTAGCAGTGCGCAGAGCAGCTCCCGAGGGACAGGTGTCCACAAACCCGTGGCAGCGTGCTGGTATACGTTTGTACACCTAGAGTATCGCAGAAAACAAAACCCTGGAACGGTCGAAATCGTCGGCTTAGTCCAGGTTCAGAAGGTCTGGCTACCGTACATCACCAGGGCTTCATTCCTTAGGGGTCCACCATGCCAGACGAGGCTTCTTCCATTAAGCCCCAAGGAAGTAGATGTGGCAGCCAGTATGGTACAAAAGATTGACATTAAAGTAAAAAGATAAAAGAAAAGTACAAGTGTGAAAGACCAGAAGGATCGGACATAAGTTTACAAATATAAAAATACAGCACGTAAAAAGCATGGTTTTAAAGGTTTTTCACCAGTTGGATGTAAATTATCACGAAATGAAGGGAATACAAAAGCGGTATAAAACAGGTAAATACTAAAAAGTCAAGTCATTGCGAAAGTGTTTGCTGGTATGACTAAATACAAACAACATAGTTATATAAGCATAGTTAACATAGGTAAGCAACATAGCATAGTTTGACCTTATTAACCTTTGCAATGACTTGCAATATAAATTAACTAAAAGAAAAGTAAAAAAAATGAACAAAATCAGCATTTTTTTATTTTCGGCTTTTCATCCCAAAAAATTAAACGGTACCCGCAGGATAGGGGTTGAAAGTTATTTAAAAAACTACTTACCACTCTGAAACAACCGGACGGATTTTGATGCACCTTGGCACAGTCATAGTATATATTATATGTAAAAAATAGAAAAACCTTTTATCCCGAAAAAATAAAGGGTTCCTGCGGGATAGGGGTCCAAATTCTGTACATTGAAGATATTATGTAATTTTTTATGGTGGCTGTTCTATATTCGCACTGAAGCCAAAACGGGTTTTTCTTTCGTTTTTTCTGTTGTCTGTCTGTCTGTATCTTGGACGCGCATCACGCCGAAACTACTGAAAAATATAAAATGAAACTTGGTATGATTTGAGTTCATACTACGGAGGTAGGACATAAGATACTTTTCATCCCTAAAAATTAACGGGTAACCGCGGCGGGCGTCTGTCAGCCATTCAGTCAGTAGATAAGTCATAGTATTGGTTTATAGGCCTGATTAAAATAATGTAATAAAACACATATTTTTACCTACAATAAATCAGAAGGTACCAAAAAATCTGAAAAAGAAAGAAATGAAAAAAAAACTTCTCATTCTGTTTGTCTGTTAGTCTGTTCACGCATCACGTAAAAACTACTGGATCGATTGCGATGCGGTTTTCACTGGTGTATACTTATTACCTTATTGTTGAATAGAAGCCGAGGAATGAATAAAAACTTTTTGACGGCTGAAGGAATTTTGTTTAAATGTTGGTATATTGTTATGGGTCTTAGAATAGTTAGAGAGTTCTTTTAACCTACAGAAATGGTCACGTGTGCAAAGCCGCGGGTACAGCTAGTATGTATATAAATATATAAGGGGTTTTTTTCTGGCCTCCAGGGCATAACTTTCATTTCATTTTGTTTTTACATTTGTTAAATTTGGGTAGGGTTTGTTTAGCGTGAGGTTTTACTTTTGTTATATTTTAATTTTACCATTTATCATTTGTCTGACTTACAGTTTTGGCGGAAGTAAGCTACATATGTATATTTTGTTAATTTTATATGATTTCCGCAAACTAACGCCTTAATCTATCATGTATAACAAATGACTTACTAAGTATTCCAGTAAATAAAAAAAAGCACACTTAACCGGATATAACTGAGGGTGCAGTTAGAAAGAAAATGTTGTGTTTGTATTGTACAACTTTGGAATCCTCAAACTTCTATAATGATACATTTTTTAGAAAAAGTTTATTATTTTATTATGCCCTAAGTTAACTTAGGAATTTTAAAGTATTATCTTTTTTATATGGGTAAATATACTTTTACTCAAGTTTTTGTAGCGAGTAGGAAAAGTTTATTTTTTTATCAGTGGCGGTCATAATAAATATATGTCACGAACTAAAGCAAATATGTCCCATAACTTTTTATTTCATGTCAAAAAAGTAAAAAACATGCTCCAGAATTTCGGTCCCAGAGACCGTGCGCCCATGTATACCCATGTTATTCTGTTTGGCGCGGGTTTGGGAAGGTTAAGTAAATATGACTATTCCTGTAGAATGAAGGTATGGATAATCGAAGTAAAGTTGGATGGTTATGCATAAAATGAGATAACGCTGTAAACGAGATAAAACTGTTAACTTAAATTAACAGTGAACTTGAAGTATATATATAATAACTCTAGTTTTTGCCCGCCACTTCATCTATCGTCCAAAAAAACTGGTGTTTGGACGCTGGATATAATAGTTCGACACAATTTATGAATATGTTAGTAAAAATTATATTATGTTAACATGGCCGCTCTTTCCATTTTAAAACAAAAGCGCCGACTTCATTCATATCTATCCTGTGCCTTGATTTTGTAAAAAGCTCACGTATTTTTCATAACGTTGTCCCTCCATTTCATCAGGAGTCCGTCCCATCCTGTCAAGCCATGATCCAATGCCTTCACAAAGGAACGTCCCAGTTTCAATCAGCCGTCTACATCAGGTACTTTCCCGGAGCTTTTCAGCAATAACGCCATTTATGCATGCTCCGGACATTGTGTTGTGATATGTGGCGTGGAAGAACGTCGTTTTGTTTAGGGGGCTTATAGTTCTGTACATATTAATCATTACAAAAGATTACCGCTTCTCGTTTTGAAAGTATAATAAACTACGCAACTTTTATCGCAAAAGCAGTTTTACAATGTAAATTTATTACGTTTGTCTTGTCACACGGTTATTCTATGGTCCTTGAGATAATTACCAACTTCTTGAGCTTATTATGTGCCAATTTAGCCACGTCTTGTTTTTTCGTTTTTCACTCATTCATCGTCGTGCTATCAATGCACATCCATAGCAACATGATTTTGTCATGCCAAGTTTGTATTAACTACCTAGTGGCACATGCATATAACAAAATAAAATATTTTGAAAAACATTCCTGTATTCGTTCGAATATTTCCATGAACATCTAATTTTATGTTTTCAAAACAATTCCTGTTGAAATTATGTCTTTAACGTGTAACTTAAAATATTGACTTAAGATTTACCGGCTGTCTCTTGGTTCTAAAATCCAGTTACTTCACTGAGTGGCATCGCTTTAATGCAGCTCGGATAAAGCTTTATTGATCACTACTATCTAATTAATTATTGCCTACTGTTTCGTTCAGTCTCTAGCTATACCCTCAGACATAGTGGTAGGACTCTTACACAATGGTCTGCCTGGGAATGTACTACACCTTTGTCTGATATTCAACCGCCAAGCAGTAGTGTGTAAACATTTATGTGTTTCGGTTTGAAGGCAATGTTTTCAGCGAAATTATATATAGGATTACGGGAGGATTATAAGATTGCTGGTTACCGTTAACCCTATGGTTTGGATGTCCTAACGGATGTCGAAATCAAATAAGGTAGTCATTTAACACAATTTATTGCGTTGGACACTAGTACATCCAAACGAAATACGAAGTAAGATTATTCTACAACTATCACTTATACCATTGCAAATGTTTGGCTGCTGGATTTAGTACTCACCCCAGACAAATTGGTGGACCTTCAGATAGTATGATGTAACGTCTTGAAGGTCGCCAAAAAGAGGACAATGACCTAGCGTAATTCCTTTATATATCAATCTCCCGGTACTGAATTGCGTCTCCCAATGGCTCAAGCGTGAAGTTATGATCTAATGAGCGGTTTTTCAAGTGTCATTTTAGCATTATTTATCTCTCGCTAGATGGCGTTCGCGACAGTTTTGGTAACAGTACTGTAGTTTGGTATGACCAAGGAAGTTATTTATGTACATTGAACTTCCTTGGGTATGACCAAAGATTTTGAATTACACTTACTGGCGGGTATGACATTCTGCGTTCCTTTGTTTATGGCAATTTGTGCGTCAGTTTTGTAACAAATTCATTACTTATAGTATTTATTGGTAGTATTTTCTATCTTCTTGATATTCTATATTATAAACTAGTTTTCCCGCCCGAGACTTCGTACGGGCAGACTACTGTTTATCGCGAAAAAAAGCATTATATTTTCTTCTTGAATATTAAAAACTAATGCAAAAGTAGGTATAGCACCATTACGTAGTATTATAAGGTATTCTGTGGCAACACTCTTGTTGTTTTTTGACATACTTGTTATTTCTATTCCATGGCAACAGTTTATTACAGTTAGTTATCAAAATTTGTCCAGATTTTCCTGTTTTCCCGTGGAAACTTACAATTTTCCAGGATAAAAAGTATCCTATGTTTTATTCCAGTGTATAAGCTATCTTCATTCCAAGTTTCATCATAATCGGCCCAGACGATAATAAAAATAAACAAATAACAAATTTCACTACACAAACAACTTGTCGTTCGTTTGATTCGCTCGTGGTTTGCGTAATTTTATGGTAAAATGCTGTTTTTACCTGCTTTCGATTACTACGTTCAGTAGAGTAATTACCAAAAGTTACCTGAGCGCCATTTCTTGACGATGTAAGAACTAAACTGACAATGCATAATGGAAAACTGCTCATTGAGTTGTCACTGTCTTGTCAGATAGATAGCGACATTGACATTTTGCACACTTGATGTATGGTGCGTTCGAGTTGAAATAACACCCATACGCCACGCGGGGCAATGAGACTTAATAACCAATGTCTCTGGATGGCAAGCACAGTTCCGGCCGCGCGAGATTTTGCAACCAACGTTCTGGGTGGAATTCACCTGTTATGGGCAGGCGTGACGCTTACCATCAGGCGAGCGTCCTGCTGGACTTGTCAATCAACGGACTAAAAAATGAGATTAGACTTGCGAGGCTTGAGGTCACTTTATAAAATAAATATTGCCACATAATAGCAACGTAGTCATTTCTTTTCGGGACTTCCGATTCATTCGTACCTGTTATCGTAGAAGGATTATCCTAGGTTTATACGCTCAAAATAAACAAACTAGCTGTTTTTAAATTTATCAGTCATTTCTCTGAAGTTCTCGTTGTTCCAGGTTCTCTTACAGCGCAGCCGTTAGTTAGCATGCAGATAGGGTAAACAAGTACAGGCGATCGGTTTTGGTTATTAGCAATTATAATATAATGGAAATAGGTTTCCAGAACAGTTATAATTAGATAATGGTAATAATATTAATACTACTTTTGAGCTGAAGAATATTCGATTGTGGGTTATTTGAATAAGTTTTGATGATAATTTAATAGTTGAGTATCGGACTTAATTCTAGCAAAATTACCACAACTGGCTCACATTAAATCAACAAGTAGTAGTCCGTTAACTTTACTTGTTTCCCCTCTAAAAGGCACTAATCTAGGAGAAGTGATGGCAGGTTTACAAATTGCGGACTAGTGTGCGAAGTGGAAAGGTCTGCTACTTTATTACAGCTACTGTTCTATAGTGCAATTTAGAATTCAACGATACCGAGTTCAAAACCTAGGCCCCGCACCAATGACTTTTCTGAGTTATGTGCGGTTTTTAATCGCTCCGTACTTCGGAGGGCACGTTAAGCTGTCGGTCCCGGCTGTTATTGATAAATAGCAATCGTTAAGCCATGTCAGAGGCCCTCGGGCGGCTTGATAAACTCTGACACCAGAGGCCAGCACTACCTCATACGACAAACAAACAAAACAAACAGCTACTTTTAGGTACTACTATGCTGTGTGAACTCATCAAACGAGTTACTGTGATATGCGAGTCGGTCACGAATGGCTGACTCGTGACACGTGACCGACTCGCATCCGAGCTTCAACTATTTTGGATGCAAATTAAAAACCAATGCAAAAGTAGGTATAGCACCAATGCTCTTGAAGTTTTTTGACAGACTTGTTATTTAGTTTCCATGGCAACCGTTCCTTACAGCGACTGATTAACATTTTTCAGTTAAAAAGTATCCTATGTTTTATTCTAGAATACAGGCTATATCTATTCCAAATTTCATTAATACGACCAGCCGTTATCGCGTGAAAGTTCTCCAAACAAACAAACAAACAGACAACGTCTCACTTTTATATATTTTTATGGATTATTCTATTACTACGATATACGGTCTTACAAAATAATTAAATACCCTCATCTATTATTTGATGTTGACAAAGCTTTAAGTTGTATTGTTCTGTTGATTAAAAAATAAGTGAATGATAAATATATTATATAATTGATAATGATATCAATGTTAATCTGTCCTAATTGTGGAGAGAGTATCAAGTCTTAATTCTAATATTTCATCAATGGAGCGCACTTCCACGGTCGGTAAAATCTTGTTTTAATACTCTCGGCATCCTTACCTGTCTAATGCGCGCAACGCTTCTTTGTCAATTTCCCTGCTTGCGCTTATGTTGGATACGGAATGAAATTCTAGCTAGCTACTTCATAGTTAGGCTATAGGGAATGTAGGCAACCTGTATTTTTCCGATTCTTTGTGTAATATTCTCTCGACTATTGCTCGATTTTCATAATTTACAAATCAGGGAAGTTGATCAAAAATAGTAAGTTAATTATATAGTTAGTATATTAACTATATAAAGTTATTTTTATATGTATAAATAGAGATATATATATTTTTATTGCCCTTAGACGATAATTGAATAAATTCTACCAACATAACCTTAAAAATCTACACAAGTAACACAGAGTCTACGCTTAACCATTCAGCACTACGTCTCGAGGAAAAGTAAAGTTTCTCCGCCAGCTGCCTGGCGGCGCTAGTGGTGCTCTCCACCATTGCAGTGCCCTCTATGGCCATGTTCAGAAACAATACCTGCTCTGATTGGCTGACTGGAATATCACGTGATCGAACGACTGGTCTCCTGATTTCTTCTACTCCAATAATATATATACATATACAATATATGTCGGAGACGGTCATTGGTATGGTAGCAAAACGAAGCGAAGCACGATTCTCGAGAGGTGCCAGCACCATCGCGATGACGTCGGATGTCTGCTTACTTCGTGCTACAACGGAGCCTAGCTGATGGAGGCGCACGCAGATGACATTCACTTACCAACCGGCCTTCTTGGAGATCAGTACCTCCATCATAGGAACTGTCATTCGTTTCGTTTGCTGTGTAATAAGTGCTGAGTAATTGTTAAAAGACAATAAACGTGTTTTGTGTACTCGCTGTTTCTCATATGCTCGATCACCCTAGCTATACGCCCGTGTGATGTCTGACGATGGTAGCAACAATAGCGTCGCTCCGATATCAGAAGTGAAGGATAATGTTTCAAAGGGAAGGATACTAAGAAACACACACTGCCAATGACTCCACATGCTCGTGCAATGCAGCAGCCGACACCGAAAGGAGCCCTTGTCTGCTTCAAGTGCGGACAGCTGGGCCACATCGCTTCGCGCTGCGGGAGCGCCGCCCTTGCCGCCACCTCCGCCACCTCCGCCACGTCGAGCGCCGTGCCCCGAGCTGAACGCCGAGTCGACCTGTGCATGGTCGAGCCTCCCTCAGGATCACTAACGCATAACGGTCAGTCGATAATATTTCACTTTGATTCGGGAGCCGAGTGCTCATTAGTTAGAGAAAGTTTTGCTAAGAATTTGTGTGATAAACGTTTTAACAATGTTGTGACGCTGTTAGGTATAGGCAATAAAAATGACAATAGCACTGACCAAACTTTGTGTAGTGTTGAAATTAACGAGTACATCACAGAGATCTTAGTTCATGTCGTGCAAATGGTCAAGTCGAGCGCACAAAGAACACTTTGAAATCGATGCTTACCGCGGCTTACAAACTTACATGTATGCGCACAATAGATTAAGACGGATGCCCGAGGGCCAAGTACCACTAGAAGATATTGAATAAAATGATGATGGTAATGATGGTGGTGAATCTTAGTTCGGCTGGTCGGACCGTACCAGTAGCCATTTCGTAGCCGTAGTCCGTTAGAAGTCGGCATCTGCTTTAAGTAGTCCGTGGATACGCGGTGCGCCGGTGGCTCTGGCGGAGGTCGGGTCTTGTAGAGACCATAGATCCCAGGGGAATCGGCATTCGTGGAATGCAAGGCAACGAACACGAGGTTTGTTGGAGGGGCTTACAGAAAAGCCACAGGCCACGAATAAGATTCCTGCTTTGTGATTTCAGAACAATTTGTAGTGTTTTCTGATGCTCTAATGATTTTAAATAGTGGAAGAAAGTGGTACTTAGCTGCTCTAGCATTTTGGTTGTTCTAATTGTAATTTAATGTTGTTTTTTGTAAGTGCATTGTTTATTTTCTTTTTCTTTTGAAACTTATGTCAAAACAAAACAAAATGGTCATGCCAGGAAGTTTATTTTAGTTTTCTTCTCAATGTCAAGTTAGTAGTAAAGTTTGGTGTCAGGAGTGACCGAACGGTATGTACTGTGCTATGTTTCCATTGTTACAGAATAACACACGCGGACGTGTGTAGCGCAGGATGGCCGTGTTGGAGACGGTCATTGGTATGGTAGCAAAACGAAGCGCGGCACGATTCCCGAGAGGTGGCAGCACCATCGCGATGACGTCGGAACTCGGCTTACTTCGTGCTACGACGGAGCCTAGCTGATGGAGGCGCACGCAGACGAAATTCACTTACCAACCGGCCTTCTTGGAGATCAGTACCTCCATCCTAGGAACTGTCATTCGTTTCGTTTGCTGTGTAATAAGTGCTGAGTAATTTATAAAAGACAATAAACTTGTTTTGTGTACTCGCTGTTTCTCATATGCTCGATCACCCTAGCTATACGCCCGTATGATGTCTGACGATGGTAGCAACAATAGCGTCGCTCCGATATATATATAAAACATATAATAAAATATATGTTATATACATATAATGAAACTATAAACAAAGTGAAATCTGTAAATAGAAAAATAAATAGAAAAAAATATGTTATTTAATTAGATGAAAGTAGGAGAATCCAAAAATATCTTTAAGAATTTTTGTCTGTCTGTGATTTTCATAATATTTGCTGAACTGTATTTCTTGGAGTCCTGCGGAGGTTTTATCCTTGTTTTATCAAAATCGGTTCATCTAATAAGGAGTTACAGATTTTATTATAGATACTTGCGCCATAGAATAAAGAATATGGAGGTACGTCTTGAGGTTGTTCGATTTAAAGATCTCTTAATTCCTCTTGTAAGTCTGTTTCATAATGCCGTAAAATATATTCGCTTGATGAAATGTCCTTGACATCAGACTCGGTAAAATCTCTTGATTAGCTGTAGACCTCGTGAGCACAAACTTTATTGCAAACAATCTAGCAGTGCACAGAAGCGCCATCTAGTTACCTTTTTGTAAACCTAACATTAATAACCCAGGTGCTCAATCCATACATAATAGGTAAAGGGCTGATTCCACTGGTAGAAACCTAAAAGTGAGCAATTTACTGCATTTTGAGGAGCTATTCTGATCATCACGCTGAAGATCTTAATCAAATGTTCACCAATTTTTTGTGAGATCAACTTAAAGTTTTTGCCTCTCTTTGGAGAAACTTAGTACTTGGTATATATTTTTTCCTTTTGATAGTATTTTTTTTTACTTGGGTGCTATTAACCATCTCGACCAAATAAAACGTGACATTTTGCTAGAACAAAATTAGATTAGAGCAGAATCTATTTTAAGCCAGTAAGCGTAATTCAAAATCTAGCTCTAGCTTGTGTTTTTTAATAAATTTATTACGAATATGCAAATAAAGTTAATTTGATTTTCCTAATCGATTATTATTGTTTAATAGTCTGTGATTAAGATGTCACAATGCAAATTGAACATCCTTTTCCGTCACACCAATAAAGTACAACATTGTTTTGGGAAATTGTGTTTGGAGGGTGTGTGTGTGTGTGTGTGTGTGTGTGTGTGTGTGTGTGTGTGTGTGTGTGTGTGTGTGTGTGTGTGTGTGTGTGTGTCTGTGGCATCGTAACTCCTAAACGAATGGACCAATTTAACTGCGTTTTTTTATGTTTCAAAGCTGAGGTAAACAAGATAGTTCTTAGCTATAATGGGGGGAGGGGGAGTGAGGATCGGACCGATTTTGATGCGGTTTTTTTATGTTTGAAAACTGATGAGATCGAGATAGTTCTTAGCTATGTAGGGGGACGGGCGGTTGAGAAACTAGGGGTAATAATCGTATTTTCTATATCTACTTAGCTGTGGTTTTTTAAGTTTCAAAGCTGAGGTAAACCAGATGGTTCTTAGCTATAATAGGGGGGGGGGGGAGGATTGGGGGTGAGGATCAAAGATCCTAAATGGATGGACCAATTTTGATGCGGTATTTATGTTTGAAAAATGTTGTGATCCAAATGCTTCTTAGCTATAATGGGGGTGGGGCGTCGGGGGTTATATACATTTTTTAATTTGTGCTTGTTTACTTTATCTTATACCATATTGTTTGTGTTATTGCATCATCTTACTCGGAATAAGATCGTGCTATCGCGTCTAACAAAACTTTACACCTTAATAACATGGGAACATCCGAAAAACTAGCTAAGTTGTTTCTATTACTTTAGGAAAATATTCTTTGGTACTTTCTATCATTATACTATATGCCGCCTCCATCGTCGCATTTAAAAAATTGCATCTAATCACCCCATAGAAAACCGATTATAAAACGTCAACGACGTAACAAATTCCCAGAGAATTTTCATTTTACATTTATTCATTCCCATTCCGTACTTAGTAGGCCGTTAGCAAGCTTTTGATTAAACTCACTTACAAATTGTAAAGCCATTACACGGAGCCGGCGCGAATTAAATTACGTTTGTTTATTCTAATGGTAGGGGAGCGATGATAAATTCAACTGGAACATTGCGGCGATTCTGTTGTCTTAGAAAATTGACGTGTAAAAATCGCTGTTGGTGACCCGAAATCGGAAATAATCGTTTATGATAAGAGTTATTTAAATACATTAAGTTTGTGACTTGCCTGCGGTGTGCATGGTTCGTCTCAACGCATTGGTCTCCGGATGAACTTGGACAAAACCAAGGCTATGTTCATCGAACATGTTATTCCGGCACCAATTGCTGTTAACGGAACTGCTCTCGAAATTGTTCAGGAGTAGATTTATCTCGGGAAAACTTTACAACTAGGTAAAAACCACTTTGAAGGAGAGACCCGCAGAAGAATACAGCTGACATACAAAAGTCTTCAACCAATGTATTTTATACCTGTTATGACATTCGGAGCCGAGTCGCGGACACTCACGGTACGACTAGCCCACTAATTTAAGATCGCTCAGCGGGCTATGGAAAGGGATATGCTTGAAGTTTTTCTGCAATATCGTATCCGGAATGCGGTGATCCGGCAGAGAACCAAAGCTGTCGACGTATCCCTTAGGATTAGTAAGCTGAAGTGGAAGTGGGCTGGTCATATCTGTTGAAGGACTGATAACCGTTGGGGTAGACGTGTTCTTGAGTGGAGACCGTGGCTCGGAAAACGTAGTGTAGGGCGCCTTCCAGCTAGGTAGGACGACGATATATGAAATTGGCTGGCAGCAGTTGGAAGAGAAGAGCAGAAGATCGGGCTCAGTGGCGTGTTTTGAGTGATGCCTATGTCCAGCAGTGGACTGATACGGGCTGATAATTATGATGATTTTGCTTAGCAGGTGTGAAGTTGGTACAAGACAATCTTGCCGGGAGCTTCCTGCCTGCCATGTTCGTCCTACTCGTCCTTAAAAAACTCCCTTCTATTGTCAATCGTAAATACTCGTATACCGCAGGTGTATCGCAAACAGCAATGATGGACAATGTCTGGTTAGGTCGTACTTATAGCCCGTTCAAAAGCTCTTAGCTCTTATTAATTTATGGCAAGGCGTAAATTTACACGTGAAAGTCATGGTGCATGTCAAGGTGGCCCTAAATAGGAATATTTTCTTAAATCTTATTAAGCATTTGCAGATATTTAAATATACATACATTGTCCTCTGAATGCTTGGTCTATCTTTAAGGACTACAACTGAAATAAATAAAGTGTGTTCTTCGCAAGTTTATTCTCGGGCTGTCAAGATTTGTCCATCTTAATCTTGTACGTATATCTGTTAAACGCAATTTATTAGTTAGATAGGCCACGTTATTTACAACAACGTCTATTTGTTCTTCTCTGGTAATGTCCATCCAGAGGTTTCCTGGAATTGTTCGATTTAAGCGACAAGACTGTCCATTGTAACCTTAGACTTTTTTATATTTGATTTACTGGTGTGCTTTGTATCATAAAAAATATTATATTAGTACTCTAAAAATTTTCAGTATACATTTGAAAAGTAGATTTTCATGAAGTTGTAGCAACTTTAGAAAAAAAAAACACACACCCCACTTTTATTCGCTATAAGCAGCAGAATACAGCGTTTTGATTTTAAATTTGAGTATGTTTGAAAATATATATATAAAAAGAAAGTTACTTACCTTCCTAGATTTTCTTCAAATTTGCGCACATGGCTCTTTTCAGCATTTGTCCTATATGTGCTATAGATTAGGTATTACTCGCTAGAAAAATAAAACTTAACCTGTATAGGTAATTATCTAATCTATACTTCCCACATGTTCTCAATACTACATTATCTCGCGCAGACACGTATCGGAGACGGCGTAAAGATGTAACATGTAGACACCTCACTCCAGCTCCGCTGATCGCAGTTAGCACATACAAATTGTATTTGCGAGTTTGTGCACCCATTTCACGCTTCTGCTGGTGGGAGTAACTCCCGTTAATGGAGTTTGATTGAACGCGCAGTTCAATTCAGCAGCAGATGTTTTATGTAATAAAATTGTAATTTTAACTAATTATGAGTCATCAATCACAATCAAGTAACAACTTATTTTTATGTAGTGTTTGTTCTAAGTTATGTCGCTAGGATAAGTAAAAATCATCTTGAACATGTACCTAGCCTAAAAAAAAATGTTTATAAGATCTATAACAAAAGGTAAGTATGTATGTCTGTTCCTTTGTGGCACTATATAGACCAAACGCGTGGTCCGATATTGATGAATCATACGTCAATCAATTTGTCTTAATCTTGCGAGTGCTACTTAATAAAGACATGACAGTAATCAAAATTCAATATGGCGAAAACTAGACGCAATATAGTGAAAAAGAAAAAAATAAAGTCGACTTACTACGTCGAATTTGATATAATTGAATAGGTATTTGAAAAATATTATTATGTTTTTATAGTCATTTTCCATTTTGAATGACCTTTGATTAAAAGGTAAGTATGTATGTCTGTTGCATTGTGGCAGTCTACATAAACCAAACGCGTGGTCTGATTTTGATGTTTGTTACGACAATCGACCAGTCTTAATTTTGCAAGTACTACTAAAGACAAGACAGTAATCAAAATTCAATATGGCGACTACTAGACGCCATATTGTGAAAGAGAAAAAAATGAAAGTCGATGATTTATGTCAAGTGGGGTATTATTAAATAGGTATTTGAAAATCATCTCTAGGTTTTTCTAATTATTTTTAAGTTTTAATGACCATTTAGGATCTATGACGATTTAAAGTTGGTTAGCAACCATTCTCACTAAGATTGCTGACTTGCTTTTTAGTACTAAAGCTACAATTGCGGACAATAAGAGGCAAACAAGCTTTAGATATTGAAAAATACGAGTAAGATGCAGTCGGAGGAATGAAGAGTTAGCTGGCCAGGTTCTGTTCCCGTCAAAGGAGAAATGAAATGCATGATGTGTCCGTCTGCATCTTACATTTCAAAATCAAAAATCTAAAGCTTATTTGCCTATATTTAATTTTGTTCGCAGTCGTGTTTTATGCTATTTATAATAATTTATTATAAAAATTGCACCATAGATTAACCCATTTTATTTTTATAATTTTTTTGCGCGCTTTATTGCGCTTTGGCGATATATTGCCACCCGATGATCGACTGGATTCTAATCGATGATTGGGTGGCGAGATGTCTTCAACAAGCCTCTTTGCGCGTATACTGTTCGAATGAAAAATAATAATTATAAATGAAAAATGATAATAGAAACTTAAAGTTCATTTTCAAATACTTATTCAATGATACCCCACATGACAGTTCGTTGACTTTAATTTTTGTCTTTTTTAAAAAAGATGTGTCATGTTTTCGCCATATTGAATTTTGATTAATGTCATAACGTTAGTAGCACTTGCAAGGTTATGACAAAACGATAGACGTATGAATTATCAAAATTGGTCCACGCGTTTGGTCTATATAGTGCCACAAAGGAACAGGAATACATACATACATAGGCTGATAAACACATTAGCGGGCCTTTGCGTTGCGCAGTCTGGTCAAAAGCGTTACACATCAGTCACTCCTCTGCAAAAAGATTTTTTATCCATGAAAAAAATAAGGTGGGAGAATTCCAGACCAAAGCATAAGCTTCAAGCTAAGAGTGAATAGGTATCTACTAAGCATGCGTGCTACACCTTCGACCGCATCATAGCTTTCCATCAGGTAAGATTATTATCAAACGATTGCCTAGCCAGTAATAAAGTACTTTATTACTGGAAAAATAGAGTTCTGAAATTTACAAAAATCCGTGGGATTTTTTTTAGATGTTAATTTCACGGTTTATTACTTTAAAAATATATAAGAATATATCCCGATTTATTTTGTTTTCTTTTATTTGGTTGCCATAAATTGCCAAAAGGACTTGTACAAACATTTAGGTAAGCGCCACCGCAATAGTGTCTAACGCTCCCACCATACTCAACTCACCAACCTGGCATATTAGGCCTGCTCCTCACGTGCGACGATGTCTCGTCTCAACTCTGGAACTACCCTGAACTTTACTATCCACCCGGGTAATGCTCACAACTCATACGTGACGAATATTGTTAAATGCGTCGCGTCGCGTGTGTCACTGGCTTTATTTATTTATGGGGTTGTATTGTACATTATTTTTCGCGCCTCTTTTTGTGACGATCAACTGTATATAAATTAAAAACAATAATCGACGCGCAAAAAATTACAAGAACTACTTCATTCGTTTACATTAGTGAAGGCGGTGGTAGCTGAGCGTAGCTAAACCCTTAATAATCCAATGGTGACCAGCCACCATTGTGCCATTGTGGAGTGGTGGTGGTCTCGGTCAGCCTTGCACAATTTGTGCGAATTTTGATGCCATCACTCCAAAGCGATGAAAACATCGTGAAGAAGAAACTCAAAATTCAAACGTAATTATGATAAATATGACGATGAAAGCAGTATTATAAATACCCAAACTTTTTTACCCGACTACGGCGAATCAAGGGAAGTGTTATGTGTTTAAAAGTCTATATGTGACGTGTATGATTGTATAGATGTTCGCCAATAGCGTCGCTCCTATTGGTTCGATTTTTAAAAGCTTTTATTTAACTTGCAATGTTTGTAGGTATGTACACGTATGTCTGTATTTTTGTCAGTGTGTTCATGTTTATTATGGCCGTGGCGGTCCTGCCCAAATCCAAAACCCCGAGAGTTTTCAGTTGGAGCTCCAAAACTGCTTTTAAATACTTACTGAATGCGATACAGTGGACAAACTAAACAACGGGCTGGTAGAAATTGTTCACGCGGTCGGGTCGGAGTTCTTTAAGACCCCCCGCAGAAATAGAACACAGAAACTCTCTGAGCATACACTCAAACTTATGGCAGAACGAGGCGAGATGAGGCTGCAGTCTTCAGTGGATATGTTGAGTAACAGCTTGCTTAATAAACGGATAAGTCAATGCTACAAGATTTGCGTTTCTATAATACTACTTATATTAAGAACGCAATAGAAAGGAAGAAGGGCTCCAAAGTGTTCGCAAGAGATCTGTCTATTGGGCAAAGCTTGTTGACGAAGCTTAAAACCGACAGTGGAAGCATTGTTTCGCTGAAGCTAGTGATTTTCAGTGAGCTCGAAAAGTTCTATGGACAATTATACACCTCATCGCGTAGTCCTCCTAGCACGACTAGCGATGCAAGAACCAGTTTGACGCGACATTATACCGTAGATATCCCGGATGTCAGCCTATACGAGATCAGAATGGCTCTCAAACAGCTTAAGAGCACAAGGCACCAGAGGAAGACGGAATAATAACAGAGCTTAAAGTCCTTCAGAAGCTGTTTCGGAAAGGCTTTAGCACCGTAGACCACATTCATACGCTCCGGTAGATTATACAGAAGACCGTAGTATAATCGGTCACTATGTCTAGTGTTTGTGGATTACGAGAAAGCCTTTGATTCAATCGAGACCTAGGCAGTGCTACAGTCATAACAGCGGTGCCAGATTGACTACCGGTACATCGAAGACTTGAAGTGTATGTACAGCAAAAATGGTGGCTTTCATCCATCATCAGGACCAGAGCAAGAATTATATACAGTTGCAAAAAGGGTTGACGTTAAGACGTTATTTCTCCGAAACTGTTCACCTCTGCACTGAAAGATATATTCAAGCTTCTAAACTGGAACGGATATGGTGTTACCAACAATGGCGAATCGAAAGTGAGTGACCTACGATTTGCTGATGATATAGTCATCATGGCAGAAACCCTGGAAGATCTAAGCACAATACTCAGTGACCTAAGTATTGTTTCCTAACAGGTGGGTCTTAAAATGAACATGGGCAAGATGAACAGCATGTCAAATGCCCATGTCGATCCCATGCCGGTTTATGTTGGGAGCAATATTTTGGAATCTGTTGATCACTATGTCTACTTAGGTCAGACGATCCAACTGGGTAGATTCAACTTCGACAAAGAGGTCAACCGACGAATCTAACTCGGATGGGCAGCGTTCGGGAAATTACGCCATATCTTCTAGTCGCAGATACCACAGAGCCTCAAGACGAAAGTTTATAATCATTGCGTGTTGCCATACGGCACTGAGACGTGGTTACTAACTATTGGTCTCATACACAGCTCAGAGTTGCGCAGCTTGCAATGGAGAGAGCTATGCTCGGTGTTTTACTACGTGATAGAATCCGAAATGAGGAAATCCGTACAAGAACGAAGGTTACCGACATAGCTCTCACAGTTTTCAAGTGGAAGTGGCAGTGGGTAGGCTATATAGTTCGCAAAACCGACAAACGCTGGGGAATAAAGGTTCTCGAATGGCGACCACGAACAGGCAAGCGAAGTGTGGGGAGACCCCCCACTCAATAGACCGACGACATTGTAGCCATTGCAGGAATTCGGTGGTTGTATGTGGCACAATATCGCTCGTCATGGAGCTCTTTGGGGGAGGTCTAAGTTCAGAAATAGACTTCTAAATGGTGACATTACATGATGAAGGTTAGTTTATTTTAGTCAAATCTAGCAAGCTGAATCAGAAACACTTTCTTTTATCCCACGGATTTCAATTTTTGCGTGTTGGTTTAATTCTGATGACAATGCATATTCATGATAAGCATGACCTGAATTGACATCCAGGAACAGCTTCAGATAAAGGAACTGTATTACGGTTAACAGAACAGACACGAAATTTTATGTACGCATTCTATTATAATAGCCAGTTTGAAGTTTCACCATAACATGACTGCTGCACTCCGGGTTGGCTCCTGAGCAGGGAACTCCTCAACGGTTAACAGAATAGACAAGAAATTTTGTGCACGAATTCTATTATTATAGCCCGTTTTGAAGTTTCACCATGATATGGTTGCTACACTCCGGGTTGGCTCCTGACTAGGGATCTCCTCAATGGTAAACAGCACAGGCACGAAATTTTGTGTACGCATTCTATTATTATAACGTGTTTAAAGTTTTACTATGACATGGCTGCTGCACTCCGGGTTGGCTCCTGACTAGGGAACTCCTCAACGATTAACAGAATAAATACGAAATTTTGTGTATGCATTTTATTATGATAGCCAGTTTGAAGTTTCACCATGATATGGCTGCTGCACTCCGGGTTGGCTCCTAACTAGGGAACCCCTCAACAGTTAACAGAACAGACACAAATTTATTGTACGCATTATATTGTGCTAGCTAGTTTGAAGTTTTACAATGACATGGTTGCTTGCTGCACTCCGGGTTGGCTCCTGATTGGGTACTCCTCAACGGTTAAAGGCATAGGCACGATATGTTGTATATGCATTTAATTGAGATAGCCCATTGTAAGTTTCATCATGATATGGCTACTGCATAAAATCTTCTTTTTAAATGTTTTTTTAATTCACTTATTACAATGGATTAGTTTTTATCGCAAGAATGTCATAGGCCATTTTTACCCGACTACAGCGAAGCAAAGGAAGGGAAATGTGTTCAAACTAACATTACTAAATTTAATATAAGTACAAAACCTAAAACCCCACAACGGTCTTAGTGGACTAAAAAATCACAAACGAGAATTCGTTTTTTAACTTATATTTTATTATACAATCTGATATTCAATATAACTAGCCAGGTTCATAGAGATTGTTACTTTGAATACATAGTTATAGTAACAAGACATAAGTTAAACAAATAAAACTGACTACGGTTGGGTAGTTGCCTAAGACGCTCTTGCGATGATAGATGCTTGTCAAAATCGGACCAAGTTTTTAGTTTCAACACATAACCCTTCCTTTGCATTGCTATAAAGGGTAAAAAAATAGCACAGGAAGACGAATCGATTGACACCTCGCTTGTAAAAATTGGACCAAGTTTTTAGTTTGTATGCATAACCCTTACTTTGCCTTGCCGCATCTGGGTAAAACAAAATAGCATGTGACACTATACCAGAAGACGAATCGATTGACACTTCGCTTGTCAAAATCGAACCAATCGGGACAACGCTGTGGTGGAACACAGCCATATACATAGATACAAACATACATACAAACATAGATTGTTAAACTCATTACACTTCCTTTGTTTTCCTGTAGTCAGGAAAAAATATAAATGTTGAATCGTATTTCCGTGCAAAATATATACACACTAGACACATACGTTAACCCAACGTAAGCTGCTTTAACTTCCGTGCATCGTTACCCCCTTGCAAGGGTCGTGACACCTCCCCATTAGCGTGATCTATGATGACGGCGCGGCAAGCCAAGATAACCTACCCATAAACCTACCCCATAAATGACGTCATATGAAGTGCAAAAGGAGATAAGCCGTAAGGTTTTCTTATATTTTGGCTGATGACAATAATTTCAGTACCCCAGAACACTATTCGAACCATTTAAGTTTCATAGATGGATCAGAAAATTATGTTCATACTCCTTCTTTAGTCTATTCCCCCATGCTACGCGTCGTGATCACATCATGGTGTAATATTATATTTGACTAGTTGTGCCTGCGGCTTTACCCACGTGGTAATTTTTCTGGGATGTAAGTATGTATGTGTTATATTAGAAACAAAAGTAATAAAATCATCAAACTTCGTTTGGACGTCAAATGGAGTTTAATACTCATCGGACAGATATAACAAGAACACGAGTTTTAAGTCATATCTTAAAATAACTGTAGACAATGCGCCGCCTCCTTGAACAGTCTTGTCATATTTTGAAAAGAGAGTGAGAACTTGTTTATAAGAGCCAGTTATCAAAATAGAAAAAATGACGAAAGCTCATTTGGTATTTAATTGATTTAATTTTCAAAGGATAATTTTGCGCTCGTACAAACCTTTTGTACTTCCTTCGCTCATACTAACCCTAATCTATTTAATTTTGATAGAATTTACGTTCCGGAACAAACCTCTTTCCATCCCTTAAATCGTAGCAAAATATTTTGTTATCGGTGTCAATCGCTTGAAAAGAATGTATTATTTTAGGCTTATACGTTATAATATATTCAAAAAAGTTTTTGGATTCTGGAAAATAAGTCAATAATTTCAGCGCAAAAATATGGCTGATTCAGATTCTTGTAACTTTAAAGTGATCTAAAAAACTGGAATAAATAAGACGCATAAGCCTAGTAAATAATGTATGAAAAAAACCCACTGAAATGGGACAATACGAAGTAGATAAGAGGTTTTCCTTTTTATATGGACAAGGACGCGGTACATAATTCTCTTAAGTCAAACCCTAAGCTATACTCAAGTAAACTCCTCATTGCAATCGGTCCAGTAGCTTTTAAGTGATGCGCGAACAAACAAACAGACAGACATGGCTTTTTTATATTCTTGTTCAGTAGCTTCTTTTAAGTCCACTGGAACTTTTTTTTAAATTAAGTATCTTCTTATATAGACTTTTTGGTACTTACTTTGCTTTTGCTTTATTAGAAGTATAAATGTTTTACTTTGACTTTCCGCGAATGTATTGCTTCAGAAAACTAGCGTTGAGTGTGGTGCGGATAATTTAAATAAAATTGGAAGCTTTAAGCAGTTACAATGAGATAGTTATGGTTTGCAAATTGCAATTCATTTATTACAAACATATTCACGAACTACGACTACTTAAAGTTCAGCAACACATTTGTAACCAAACTCGAGGTGTTTCGCTAAATACCGTATGTCCTAACAACCTATTAGCCACAAGTATGCAACATTAATGCGCCAACAAACGGCGCAAGTTGGTGGAACAGCGCAAGTTGGACTGGAACACCGCGCGTCGTATGCAATGTAACTGTAAGTCAGTGATTTATCTTCAAGTTTCTTCAGGGTTAAGCAAAAAACGGGCAAGTGCGAGTCAGCCTCGCGCATCGAGGGTTCCTTACAAACTTAACTTTGCCGTTGGATAACTGTTGTGCCATACATAGACATAAGTCGCTGTCAACTGCAAATAAGTTTATAACCGATTGTATTTTTTTTGTTATCTTACTAAAAATGTATGGTTTTCGAATTTTTCCCTTCCCTTGTGCTATAATACATTGCTTCTTGGCAAATTTCATGATTTTTGCTCAACAACAAGTACCCTATACGTTTTTTATTCCCTTGCTATTGTGTGAGTTCCCTAGTCAGGACCCAACTTGCTCCGGGTTGGTTTAGGTCCCCTAACAAAACTAAAACTTTTACTACCAATAGGGTTGCCGCCATAGCTGAGCTCACTGATATCAAAGCTTGGCGTGTCGTGCTTGGTTCTCTGCAAAGAACTTCGCTAGAGACTTTACATTCACTCACAATTGCAAATATCCCATTAACAAACAAACAGGCACTCTACGAGATAATGAACTCACAAGAGTTCTAAAAGCTCTCACTAAAATAGCTCAAAAAGAACCTTTTCGGAAGGAGATACAAACATTACATAAAGACAAAACTCTCAAGCCCAAAGATCCTCTTTGCACCCTGAACCCATTCCTTGATGAGAAATGACTATTTCGCGTCGGAGGACGCCTCAATAAATCGGCTTACCCCTATGACAAAAAGCATCCAATTGTTTTGAAGTCTAATCATCATCTAACAAAATTAATTTATGAAAATGAGCAAACCCTACTCTTACAATCAGGACTTCAGCATCTACTTGCTTCCATCAGGGATCGCTACTGGCCTACCGGTGGTCAAAAGTTAGCTCGAGATAGCCCTCGCAGTTGTTTCACTTGTCGGCGATTTAAAGACGAAACTTTTTAGAATATAATGGGTGACTTACCTATGATCGCATTGAGCCTGACTTCCCATTTAGAACTGTAGGTACTACTCAGTGACACTGAATTACAGGAACTATTGGAAGCACAGGAACAGGAGGAGATGATCAAACTTTTGTACTTTGACGTTGCGGATTAAAATAACCTCTTATGTAGGTATTATCGTTTATATATTTACAAGTGCAATTCAAATGGTTATAAACTTATTTATGTATTGTATATCATATTTCCCTTTTGCTCCAAAAATCAATGTAAAAAATGACAGGATATTTGTATTTAGAATGAATAATGGCCAACTATCAAAATGAAAAGAAATAGATTATGAAAGAATTAAGAGATCAAAAGAGTATTATTATGAAAGAGGTTTTGACCTCGTCACAGGTCGGGGATGCAAAATAACTAAATGTTACCTTTGCATCTTCGTATGTTTTAGATACAAGTGTCTACATCTAGAGGTTGTAAGTACACTAACCAAAGATGCATTTTAACTAGCATTAAAGAGATTTATATCTCGTAGAAGATTACCGGGGATAACTTTCTTTGACAATGGTGGGAACTAAAAATTGGTAATTTTCTACAGTTAAATAGAGACTCTATTTCTGATTTTGCTTCTCGCCGAGGTATTGAATTTTGCTTCTCCCCTGCATACGCTTCTCATTTCAACGGCCTTGCGGAGGCAGGCGTCAAGTCAGCGAAATTCCTCCTAAATAGAATTATATGTCAATCTCAACTAACATTTGAAGAATTGACCTCTGTATTCACACAAATTAAAGCTATCCATAATAGCCGCCCCATATCCACTCCCCAATCAGTGACTTCCCCTCGATTTCAAACCCCTCACTCCCTCTCACTTTCTCATTGGTAGACCTATGACGTCACTTCCTTCTACGAGCTACGTGGACTCCAACACTCAGCGCCTCGACAAATTTCAGTGGATAGAACAAGTCAAACAATACTTCTGGAAGCGATGGGCATCGGAGTACATTGCCGAGCTTCAACAAAGGACCAAGTGGCGTGTCAAATGTAAGGAGCTGAAGCTCCATGACCTTGTATTAATCAAGGATGACAATACACCTCCTCTACGTTGGCGGTTAGGACGAGTCAGCCGTTTGTTCCCTGGATCCCCAGATGGGATTCCCCGAGTAGCCGATGTCGTCACAGCCAATGGAGCTATCAGACGATGTCGTCACAGCCAATGGAGCTAGCAACATCTCTCAACGCCCTGGAGGATGTCTACGCTGTTGCCCCTCCAAGCTTTGGGCGGCCATTCCGTGCAAAACACACTAGCGTAAGGACGTCCACACTATCACTGTATTTTGACTAAATTAAAACAATTCATATCTACAAACCAAAACTTTCAATAGTTCCCCTAATTCGGAACAAATAACATAAAAGACCAGAACTCATCAAGACAAACCACTTGAACCCAAACTCGAAGGGGTTCCATCATCTGATTGTTGAGTTCCTTTGACTACCTTCCGACTCCATCATCAAGTCAGCTCTATAGTACCTACCATAGCTGTCATAAGAACTACAACCATGTGCAAAACTGAGCATCTTTGGACGTCGTTAAATGGTTCAATATTGTCTTACAAACTAAAAAAAGAAAGAAAGAAAGAAAGAAAGAAAAATACATTTATTCAACACACACAAAAATAAAAGATACAAATAATTAGAAAAATTAAGTAGGAACAATAGAAAAGGAAAACAAAGAAAAGGTAAAAGTAGATAATTAAATTGGTGATTAATGGGCCTTAACTCAGCATTAGGCTGTTTGCCGAAGACATGCAGCGCTGGTTTTCAGCTAAAGCCCAGAGGGAGCGGAAAAAATAAACATAAGAGTATAAAAACTGAAATAAAATATGAATACATTTATAAATATATATATATATAATAATTACATATAAGTAATTTAAATAAACATAGATAAATAAATAAAAAAGTATATATAAAATATAGCAACGACAAAGGAATAAAATAATGTAGTCTCTGAATGGTGTCAAATAACAGACGAAGAAAGTGTCGTCAAAATTACGTTAGAGTAACCGCTGACTATTAAGAATACCATGCACGTGGGTAGCAGCGAAATAACCTCTACTATTACGTGCAACTAATAAGTGAGAAGAAATGAATTTCAAGGAAAAATAATAATAATAATAATAATAATAAGTATATATATCACAAAAACGATATGTCTATATTAATATTGCCATGCTGCCTCTGCTCATCAATTAAATATTGCCTGAGTTTACGCCTAAAAGAGTATACATTTCTTAGCCCCCGGATTGGTGGCGGCGGATTATTCCACCACTTTGTCGCAGCATAGCGGAAGCAACCTTTGAAAGACGTAGTACGGTGCCGCGGTATTGACAACTGTTGAGAGCCATGCCTACTAGAATATTTCTTGCTATCAGATAACCACTTTATCTTGTCGTACAAATATGAGGGATCCTGGTAACTTACGACACCAAAAAGCAAGCATGCCAGGTGAAACTTTCGACGAGACTTCATTTTCAAAATGTAATGCCGATTTAAAAAAGGAGTAACGTGACTTCGCGGTGGTATTGAAAAACAAAATCTCGCACAGGCGTTCTGTACACACTGAATTAAACTAGTCCCAAGCATAATAGTGAATTAAATAAAAGCTTTTTAAATCTACTAAACTAATTTTGATGGAATGTTTACAGTATTTACCGCACTGGAGGTCTTCTTTCTCAAGTAAAAACAATCACCGAATTCGTTTCAGAAATCCCAAGATTCTGAAACGAATTCGGTGAAAAAACTTATAACAATTAACTATAAAACAAATAGTTTTTTTAATAAAAACTACTGAACCAATTTTGATTAAGTTTATATCGGACTACACTGAAAGTCTACCCTTCAGAACAAAATAAATCGGTTTAGAAATTTTTGAGATTTGAGGCAATATAAACACAAAAACGAATGGATTTACTAAATAGCTATTAATTTTCGAATAACTACGGAACCAATTTCTATACAATTTATATGGGACCACCTCGAAAGTATACCCATCCAAATAAAAAAAAAATTTTCAAAATCGGTCTTCAATTGACGGACAAATCTGTATCGATAATACATACATTAAAAAATATACATACGTACATACATTCGAACATGTAACTGCCTCCTTTTGTGAAGTCGATAAAAAAAACTGCTCCATGTACCTAACTTATATAACTAGCAATAATAATTTAAATGAAATTACTCTAAAATTAGTTAGCGACCGATAATTCTTCATACGGAGACTAAATAAATAGCGCTCATCACGCATTAAACTATTTCAACACAAACAAATTTCTAAATCTAGGTACTTAAAGATAAGTAATCCGTTATCTAGTGCCCATAGTACAGGGTAACCTAGTTTGGGGCTAGGTAATTTGTGTGGAATTGTTCCGAATATATTATATTATTATAATAGTGTTCTAAATCAATGAAATTTGATAATTAAGTGATTAAAGATCATTAACTTATGTGCAGGAATTGATAAATTGAGTGCCGTCATACACACGACATTATGTACTGCACAAGCGACATGTCTGCGCTGGAAGGGATGCAGAGATGCATTTGTGGTGGAATTAATCCTTGTTACGCGAGTTGCAACGCTCGTTGTTCTGCGAGCTTTATCCAGTGGTACGGTGACCAACATTATTTAGTTTTATAAATTTTAATGTGACAATCCTGCCATTAATATTTATATAGACATTTTATTGAGAAGCATTGTTTTTTTTTAATTGAAATTTTATGAATAAGCAACCAAAATATATTTTAGGGCAAAGAACCTAAAATGTGTTATTTACGTCTCCTGTTACATATTAAACAATTCAAAAGTAGCAGGAATAGTAAATAATTTAAACAAAGGGAGCAACAATTGTAGCATTTCATAAGGCTGGATATAAAAAAAACTGAGTCGGGGGACTTCTTAGAGTAAAAGTGTTCCACAGAACGGTCCCCTGAAAGTAATGTCAATTTTATTTATCTCATTTTTTGACTTCTTAGTTCGTTTTGGCAGGGCAGTCGTTTTTTTTGAAATGGGAGACATCCAGAGTGGTCCTATATTCATTGTGACAAAATTGGATTAGTTTTTTTTTTAGTTAATGTTAATACATTTGAAGTCGATTTTATTCACCATGGTATTTTGTGCAGCACTTGTAATTTGAATCAACGAAATTTGAATCAATAAAAGCTTTGGGAACTGTCACATTTTTCAATTATTCTGACCTAAAAAGCCAAATTGGGGATTATTGATATAGGAATTTATAATTATGTATTTTATTTGGAAAACAGCGATCATGTTACCTCACATGGACCGTTGGAGGGCACTTATGAATGTTAAATTAGAACTAGCTGATTCAGAACACAACTATTCGCAAAGGACCGGCATGAAACTACTCGTAGATGGTGAATTATTTTTTTCCCAACAAAATTCTTAGTTTCTTATAGGCTACCTACATTTCGTTCTAGTTTTTATATTACAAGGTGGCCCAAAATGACGTTAACAAAAAGAAAGCTTTATTTTTTATAAAATTGAACACGTGATGTTTTTAATTGCTTAGTTTTATTTTCTGATGTTTTGGTGCTAACGTTGTATTATTGATTTGATGATAAATTTATAGAATAGACATAGTAAATCCACCGTGGTGCTCGTACATTAGAAGTAAAGACCTCCATCGGAACGTGGATCTCGTTACTAAGTTTTTTTTTGCCAAATCTCACGAATGAAGGCTTCTTCATCATGTGAACGTCAAGGCTATCCAGATACTCGACAATACGGACAAACCCTTTGAGTTAGTTTAGTGATGTGATAGTGATAATGTAATATTAATGAGTGCATTTTACACGACTGCCCAAAAAAAGAAGTGTAATGTTTTTAGGATTCATGTATCTTTGTATTTATGTATGCACATACATACATACATACATACATACGAATACTTATATGAGTTTCTTTATTCCACCATAACTTTTGAATGTCTGAACAGATTTAGACATTATCATTTGCGAAAAAAAAATTTGTTCTTCGTTCTTTACAATGTGGTTATCAAAATGAAGGCACAAAAAGCACAAGCACAATAAGCACAAGCAAGCATAGTGGCTTGATAAGCACATTCCAACAATGTATAACTTATTGGCATAAGTTTTTTTGGCAGGGCAGGCGTGTTTTTTTAGTTTTTAAGTTAGTGTAAATTTGAACAAGCTCATAATCACCAACATGATAGAAGTTATTCCTCCAGCCATCCTGAGGCTGCTGCAGCTGTCCCTCACCGCCAAAATCCGGAATCAATTATAATTTGGAGCGGTATTTGCTCTACGGGCAAAACCTCCTTAGTTTCCGTAGAAAAAGGGATTAAAAGGAACCAAGAAATTTAACGTCGAGATATTCTAGAGAGTATAGTTCTTCTTAGGAGTCAGCAGCACTTTGGTAACCAACCATGGAAATTTCAACAGGACTTTGGTTTATCTCGCAGAGCTTTAAGTGTTCAACAGTGGTGTAAGGATCAGTTTCCTGGCTTCATAAGTTTTAAGGAATGGCCACCGTACTCGCTGGACCTGATCCCTTTGGATCACATGTAATAGTTTGGTCCATATTAGACGCAAGGTCATTTGCGACACATGAGAGTAGATGCGCTGAAGGAAACACTTACTCGGATGTGGGAAAAAATATCCGTCGAAGAAGAGACGTATTTACATTTAAATTAAATTGGTCGATTAAGCCTATGTATCTGCACTAAAGGAGCTTATTTTGAAAATATTTACATATTTGAGCTATAAAATGACTTATTTATATTATTTAAAACTCTTCATTCTGTATGTCCCTGACAGATAGCTTAATCTGCCGTTCAATTTAATGCCTATCTTGTTTACTAAACGGTGCCGATCAACTAACGGCCTGAATGATATTTAGCCATTCAATCAAACAGCTAGGCAAATGACTTGGGTTGAAGTACTTGCATAGACTTAGGCTCCGTTCAGTTAGCGGCCTTAATGATATTCAGCCATTCAATAAAATTAATAATTATTCGATTGTTTGCAAACTAATAGGTTAGTTAGTTTGAACTTGAAAACTGTTTATAAACATGTGTCTGTATACAAACTACTATGTTTGATAGAATTGCATATTTTTTGTCACATCGTCAGCGTATTGTAGGAATGGCCTAAGCAATCAGCTAGCCAATTTATAAAATGTTTTTCGGCTCAATATCATTCAGGCCGTTAGTTGAACGGCACTGTTCTTCAATGCTAGATTAAGCTGCGACATATACATGTAAAATAAAATTACTTATAAAATAAGATGGTTTGTCAATAGATTATGTATTCAAAATGGCCCAAAAAGTGGCAAGTGCCTTATAAATTAGTTATTATTGCTTATTAGTTTAAATATAAAAATATTTAAAATTTACTAAATAATAGTGGCCGACTATACTCTTCGGTCTTCTGTATAATCTGCCGGAGAGTATGGATGTGCTCTACGGTGCTAAATCCATTCCGGCATCCAGCTTGTTTGGGAGGCTGAAAGTCGTCATATCTACGAGCGAGACGGTTTTCTCAAAGAACAACACCACTACGCTCCTGTGCCACGCCTCTGGCGTAGTACCCTCGAGGACGACGGAGTTAAACAGCCTCCAAAGGACTTTAAGTACCGGTGTTCCACCCACTTTCAGTAGCTCTGTCGTGATTCCGTCCTCTCCTGGTGCCTTGTTGCTCTTAAGCTGTTTGAGAGCCAGTCTGACCTCGTATAGGCTGACGTCCGGGATATCTTCGGTATAAAGTCGGGTCAAACGGGCTCTTGCATCACTAGTCATGCTAGAATAACTACGTGATGAGGTGTATAATTGCCCATAGAACTTCTCGAGCTCACTCAAAATCTCTGGCCTTGACGAAACAATGCTGCCACTGTCGGTTTTCAGCTTCATTAACAGGCTTTGCCCGATAGACAGATCTCTTGTAAACACTTTGAAGCTCTTGTTCCGCTTTATAGCGTTCTTAATACAATCAGTATTACAGGAACGCAAATCGTGTCGCATTGACTTGGAGATCTGTTTATTAAGCAAGCTGTAACTCGACATATCCACTGAAGACTGCAGCCTCATCTCGCCTCGTTCTGTCATAACTTTGAGTGTATGTTCAGAGAGTTTCTGTGTTCTATTTTTGCCATGGGTCTTAAAGAACTTCGACCCGACCACGTGAACAATTTCCGCCAGCCTGTTGTTAACGAACTACGTCCATTGTATCGCATTCTGTAAGGATTTGGAAGCGATTTTGGAGCTCCAACTGAAAGCTCTCGGGGTTTTGGATTTGGGCAGGACTTGGGCGAAGAGTAGATCTCATCAAACGAGACCTCTCCAGCTTTACGTTGATATTCAATGAGCCTCTTACGGTGATCACTGCCGGTCTTAACCCTGTTAACAGAGACATCATTGAATATATGCCGATTGGTCGTCATATTATATTGATTGCTTCAAAATTAACAGAAAGTTGGACACTTATCCCGCAGGAACCCTTTATTTTTTCAGAATTAAAAGTATTCTCAATAAATTATAACACATCATAATATATACTATGACTGTGCCAAGTTGCATCAAAATCCGTCCAGAAGATTCAGCGTGATACGTGTTCTTTTAAATAACTGTCAACTCCTATCCCGCGGGAAAATTTTAGTTTTTCGGGATGGAAATCTTCCAATGTCCTACCTAGTAGTATGAACTCAAATCATGCCAATTGCCATATCAATTAATTCAGTAGTTTCGGCGTGATACGCGGCCAAAATACATACAGATAGACAGACAGACAAAAAAAACTGTTTTGGCTTCAGTAAAGAATATAGAGCAGCGACCATTTTTTTTTCACTAAATATTTTTAACTAGCTTTCCCGCCCGCGACTTCATCCGCGCGGACTACGTTTTATCGCGATAAAAAGCATCCTATGTTCTTAATATCCTAATGATATTTAAAACCAATACAAAAGTAGATATACCACCAATGCTCTTGATGTTTTTTGACATACTTGTTATTTCGTTTCCATGGCAACCGTTCTTTAGAGCGAGTAATCAACATTTTCCGATTTTCCCGTGAAAACTTGTAATTCTCCGGGATATAAAGTATCTTATATTTAGTTCTAGGGTATAAGCTATCTCCATTCCAAATTTCATCAAAATCCGTTTAGCCACTATCGCCTGAAAGCTCCCCAAACAAACAAATAAACAAACAAACAGACAACGTATCACGTTTATATATAGGTATGGATTTACACTGATATTCTATAGATGAAATATTAGATATTTTGTATGTTTGTATGTTTGTTTGTAATGGATAAACTCAAAAAATACTAAACTAATTTAAAAATAACCATTCATTTATAGATCAGCAAGTAACATGGGCAGTATTTTATTTTACAAAAAAACTAGATATCTCTACATAAATTGCAATAAGGTATAAAAATATGTTGATTACTCGCTTTAAGTTACGCAATGAAATGTTAAGGTGGAAACGAAATAATAACAAGTCTGTCAAGTACGTGAAAAATAATGCAGTTGTCTACATATTATTATGATCAACAAGTACCACAATTGTTGTTGTAAAAGATTTTGAATTAGGCTTAATGGCGTTTATTTTAGAAGTTACGTCGTGTATAACAATGCCAAAAGTAAGAAGCGCGCCCCGTGCGAAGACGGGGCGAGTCACTAGTTAGGGAATAAAAAGGATTTAGCCTTATAGCCTTTGCCAAAACCAATTTCAGTCCTAAGTGCATCGTTATCTCAATTATTGATGCCAAATTGGGTCTGAAATAAATATTTGCAGACGCGACTTGTATCGCTCTAAAGTTATTTTGTGGAGATCACTGTGACAAAAAGCAAACGCAAGCTTATTTCAAGCATCTATGTACCTAATGTTTTTGAAAAGTTTAGTTTATTTTGTTACGGAAAGCCAAAAGCTATATCAAAAAACATAACAACACTTAATTGTTTAATTATAGGCCCTTACAGGTAAAAATATATTTAAATAGCCCTTAAAAATATGCAGTATTCAGAATGGTATTAAGGTAATGCTGAGTACGTTTTTTAGACTATGAAACTGTATTTTATCACGTTGAAGATAATCTAGGCTATACACACCATATATCACACCATACTACTTGGTCTTAAGCCTAATTTACTCGTATTAAGTTGTCAAGTAGTTAACTAAATTTTAACTTAATTTCAAGTGACTTAGGGCTTGTAAACAATGAATTTAGTAATAAGTTACAAGTTAAAATTTAGTGTGCAAATAAACAAGTAGAATAGCATTTTGTCTATTTTTCGGTTAAGTAGCCGCGCGCTCCGCACCCCGCGCATCCCCCGGTGGCGTGGCTTGCGTCTACAGCACGTTTGTACTGGTAAAATTTAGTGAAGCTCATAATTTGCGACTGCAAGCGGTTCAAAGTTTACGCTAAAATGTCGAAGTGAACGGAAAATAGATAGATAGATAGATAGATAAATTCTTTATTGCACACACCACAAACAAAATCAACAAAAAATAAAGGAACAATAGCAGAAGAAGTGTACAATGGGCGGCCTCATCGCTAAAAGCGATCTCTTCCAGGCAACCTTTGGATGGAGAGGATTTGTTTTTTGTTGTTTTGTAAATACTACATTAAGGATTGTAAATATTGAGATAAAATAGACAATCTAGTAAACATTTCTGTTTTAAATCATAGTTTTTCTAACGTAGCTGTATAAAATCTTTCAACCCTTGGTATAGAACTTCACATACATCGGGTAACATCAGGCCTAAACTGGACTTACGAGTACGAGCTTTACTAAATTACTTATAAGGATGTGTGAAAACGCTTACTTAAAATTAAGTAAAAATTTACTTATCTACTTGACGACTTAATACGTGTAAATCAGCCTTTAGGCCTAATTAATGATTCAAAGTCCTGTAGCGGCAGGACACTGATGTTACCGCCAATGCCTCAACACATAGAACTCATGGTCACCCTTTGTACAAACATCGTGGCTTACCAATAAGATTATACTAAATTGTACATAGTACCCAGTTGAGCTTTGTACTCCTGAAAAATGTACCTCAGCTTACGACACTGGGAGTTTTTAAAAGAACTGAAAACAACCATTTGAGAATTTTACTGCGTTCCTTTTAAGAATCTTTAGAATGTCATTTTTTTCGTGTATTAGCATATTATTGCTTAAGTTTTATGGCAATGTAAAACTTAAGCATGGTATGGGTCTTATGGATTTATTAAAAAAAATATTCATTTAATTATACATTTTATATTTTTAATAATACATTTTATATTTTTAATTATACATTTTATATTTTTAATTATACATTTTATATTTTTAATTATACATTTTATATTTTTGCCCCCCCCCCCCCTTCCCTGGGCTTGTCCTGGGTACCTGGCCGAAGGGCAAACTACACTACGTTCGCCTTAAAGTGGTCTCCGCTCGTGAACTCGTCTAACCCCACGGTTATCGGTTCTTCGGGAAATATGACCAGCCCACTGCCTCTTTAGCTTGCTTATGCTTTTAGGTATTGATACTTATACCAATTCTTTTCTAATCCAGCTTCCTAAACACATCTTCCAAGGCATAAGTGAACAGTGTCGGGGATAGAACATCCCCCTGTCTAAATCCCCTGCGCAGTTGGATATGTTTAGACTGCTGGTTTTGTACTTGGACACAAGTCGCGGCGTCATACAGAAATCTCAGCACTTCAATGTATCGGCAGTCCACTTAACAACGCTGCAAAGGCGCCCAAGTTTCAACAAAGTCAAAGTCCTTCTTATTAGTCTACAAAAGCAAGACACAGGGGCTGGTTATACTCTTCATACTTCTGTTTAACCTGCCTCACTGTGTGTATGTGGCATATGGTGCTAAATCCTCTGCGAAGCTCAGCCTGTTCAGGAGGCTGGAATTCGTCGTCTTCTTGCGAGAAGATTTGAGATGAACTTTAAAAACAACTTTTAGACGTGTCTTAAGAGTGAAATAGTTAGTAGTAGGGCGGTAGTTCATTAAAAGGGCATTATCCAATTTTTTAAAGAAGAGTACTACTAAACTCCTGCTCCACGCCTCTGGAGTTTTCCCACTGTTAAGGACGGTGCTAAATAACCCCTGAAGCTCCTGAACTACGGGTTTCCCCCTGCCTTTAAGAGCTCCTAAGTTATACCATACTCACCGGGGCCTACCCATTCTTAAGTTGTTTGAGCGCCATCTCAATCTCGCCTAGGCTGACGTCGAGCGGTCGTCAGTGAAGTGGCGGGTCAGTATTGCGTGGGAATCTTCTGTATTGTGTATATAGTATCCATACCACAGACCACGAATCCATACCAATATAAAAGTGAAACGTTTTCTGTTAGTTTGTTTTTTTGTTTGTTAGGGGAGCTTTCACGCAATAACGGCTGGTCGGATATTGATATTATTTGGATTGGAAATAGCTTATACCCTGGAATAAAACATAGGATACGATAGGATAGTTTTCACGGGAAAACGAGAAATTGTTGATTAATCGCTACAAGACAATTTGTCCTTGTCGAAATGTTCCTTACAAGGAACGGTTGCCATGGAAACGAAATAACAAGTGTGTCAAAAACATCAAGAGCGTTGGTGCTATACCTACTTTTGCAATGTTTTTTAATGTCCTAGAAGAACAGAGGATGCTTTTTTTCGCGATGAAGTCGCGGGCGGGAAAGCTAGTTTAGTTAATAAAGGCAGTATCCTGTTTTGGTAATTCATTACTAGCTGTGCCCGCGTTTTTGCCCGAATGGTAATTTCATTTTAAAATAGCCCATACATGTTATTCCAGGAAAGTACCTAAAGATAACAATACGACGACCGGTTGGTCTAGTGGCTAGTAATCCTAGGTACATAATCAAACTGTCGCGGGTTCGAATCCTGCAAGTTGCATTGCAGGAGTAGTTGATTGTTCCTATTGTTGATTGTTGATTAGTGGATTGTGCATTGTTCCTATTTGTTGTAATTTTTTTGGAAACTGGTGTACAATAATGCGTGCGTGCGTGCGTGCGTGCGTGCGTGCGTACGTGCGTGCGTGCGTGCGTGCGTGCGTGCGTGTGTGTGTGTGTGTGTGTGTGTGTGTGTATGTGTGTATGTGTGTGTGTGTGTGTGTTTGTTTGTTACTTCTTCACGCTCAAACGGCTGAACGTATTTTAATAAAATTTGAAATGGACTTAGTCTATATCCTCGAATAACACATATAATACTTTTAATGAACATCATCGTTATCATCATGATCCTTCACGCTCAAACGGCTTAACGGATTTTGATGATTTTGGAATGGAGATTGTTCACACCCTAGAATAATACATAGTATATTTTTCATCAACATCATCATCATCATTATCATCAGCCCTTTCGCGGGTAAAACTGCGGGGTGCAGCTAGTTATAACTATAGATAGATAGAGGACACATTATAACACTCTAACAGCACACTCGCCAATGCAAGGGGAATAACCAACTTACTACATTCCAAATATTTATTTCGCCAGGCTACAGTGAATGATATCACAATGTTCAGTGAAATTTTACTAATTTCGAATTATTTTCAAGATTTTCGGGCATTAGATTTTCGCGAGTTTTAAGCCGTTATAAAAATTACACCGCATATTAAACATTTTCAATAACTTAGATATAGAATATCAGAACTGTCAAGAATTTTATGTAATATTACCATAATTAGAAAATTTTGCTATAATAATATAATGTTATCCACACCAATATATATATATAAGTGAAAAAGTTTGTTTGTTTATTTGGGGAGTTTTAACGCAATAACGGCTGGACGGATTTTGATGAAATTTGGAATAGAGATATTTTATACTCTGGAATAAACCATAGGATACTTTTTATCCAGGAAAATGGTAAGTTTCCACGTGAAAACGGGAAAATTATGATTACTCGCATTAAGGAACGGTTGCTATGGAAATGAAATAACAAGTCTGTCAAAAAACATCAAGAGCATTGGTGCTATACCTACTTTTGCATTGGTTTTTAATATCCTAGAAGAACATGAGATGCATTTTTTGCGATAAACAGTAGTCCGCGCCGACGATGTCACGGGCGAAAGCTTGTTAATATATAAAATCAATGACATTCCTGACAGGACCCGAGGCATATAGCGTCAGTGCTCGCAGTTCACAAACAAAACCGCAGAGAGCTTAGAATGGCAGGTGAAGGTTTATTTATAATTCATCAGTTTTCCGGGGAAGCGAACGTCTACACAACGTAGCAATTCTTGAGCAAAGTGCTACTGATAAAATACTTGGTTATTCTCATCTATTAAAGTCAATAATGCAAAAGGAAGTTAAGCTATAAGTATACATAAACTCAGCGTAACATCAATTCCCTGTTGTTTATTTGAAAATTCTCGCGAGATTATCCCGTTGGATGATAGCGAAGTGGGACGAGACTGCATCACATATGACCAGTACTTAGGTACCACTGACAGAGCCGCTGAGAGGCCGCCTACGGGCAAGACTTTCGGTTCTCGACCCGTTCCTTGGGGTAGATGCCTCCGGCACCCAGCTACAGCAAAGGTAACTTTGACCCAATGGCGCACTCTACTATGCCAAGAAAAGGTGGTGGAAGAATTGGTTGATGCCATCCTAAAAAATGACAAGAGTCAAGTATCACATGGTTTCAATTGGGTTCAAAATCATTATCTAGCTTCCAGCAAACAACCAACTCGAAGTTGTTTAGGGTTTCAGGAGTAAATGATACCCAAAAATTAAGTCACATTTTTATTGCACTAACTATGGTTAGGATACTTGTCATCATCACCGTCCATCATCATTGTCAACCGCAATGTGAAACCTTATGCCTATAAAAATAAGGTCTTTGAAGGACGTGACACTAAACGTACGAGGCAGGACTCGCATTTTAATCAGATTTTATTTATTTATATGGTTTGGGTTACCTCCGAACCTGCCCATATAAATGAAAATACGTCGCGTAAAACGACCAAAAATGTAACTATAAATTAAACGTGACCCATTCACGTGCCAGTTGTGTGACCGTTATTGAGATATTGTTCACAGATTTATTGTTCCTATTGTTGTTTCAGCACCTGAATGTCTCGGCGGCTGATGGACGATCGGTGATCAATTGGCGTTGGGATTTTAAATCTATGGATGAGATGGATACTCTTTTATTTTTACTTTATGGGAGTTAATAAAACACCTTTAAATTGTGCTATTATATGTATATAATAGCACACTTAAAAGGTTATTTAAAGGTTAGGTTGTTTAAAGATTATTATATATCTCCACCAAACCTTAAAGATGCAAAATAAAAAAACGAAAATTGACGAGCCAGATCCATGGACAGCCAAAGAACAGTGTTACTTATAAAAAGAATAAATAAGTTTTTTTTTTAGATGATGGCTGTCTGTCTGTTTGTCTGTTTTTCTGTCTGCAGTTTTGTTTGCCTGTCTGTCGGTCTGTTTGCGCATCACGTAAAAACTATTGGACCACGCAGTTACAGCTAAAACGGCTGGCAGAAACTGGATTCAGAGGTCTGAAGACCGAGCTCAGTCGCTTGCATTAGGAGAGGCCTATAAGAAGTAACGAAAAGTCTTTACAAAGAAGATAATTTAAAAAAACGGTCTATTGGACTAAAAATAAGCTCAGTAGATTATTTTTATTCCAATAGACCATTTTTTTGTGAACATGAATGTAACATTTTGTTAATTCGTATCAGTCTGTCTGTGCGCGCATCACATAAAAACTACTCAGCAGATTGCAATGTGGTTTTCACTGTTGGATAGTTTATGTATTGATTTAAAGCCTATTTTACTTGATACCTCAATCTGATAAGTAGACGCCGAGCAATCTATAAAAATATATTTGACTCATCAACAAATTTTTGTGAAATATAGTATATTGTACATATAACTTCTCGAGCTCATTCAAAACCTCTATCGGTCTTCAGCTTCGTCAACAGGCTTTGCCCAATATCTTTTGCGAACACTTTGGAGTCTTTGTTCCGTTCTATTGCATTCTTAATACAATTAGTATTATAGGAACGCAAATCGTGTCGCATTGACTTGGATCTCCAAGTCTGAGAGCTCAATTCTTTGCTTCAATTAAGTACAGTCAATTTGCTTATAATTTAAGGTCGTATTATACAACCAATCTGTACACAAGTCTGGGTATATATAGGTTTAACGAATTTTTAGTTTTTTTCAGTCATCGGGAATTTTTGATTGGAACCCCTCCAATCAAAAATTCCCGATGACTGAAAAAAAACTAAAAATTCGTTAAACCTATATATACCCAGACTTGTGTACAGACGCTTTATATATATTCAGTCGCGCGTGAGCGTTCATTTAAACAACCCGTGTTCACTTTGTCTCTGACTCCATAAATTGACAGCCTTTTTTGCCAGTACCGTGTTACCAACCATAATGAAGAAGTGTGATACCTGTGGCGTTAATTTCAATGATGGAGTGCAGTGTGCGTCATGTAGAAAAAACTTAGATTTCGGTTGTTCCGGAATCACTGAAGGCGGCTGGAGAAGAATGGGAGCTGAGCGTAGGTCAGCGTGAAAGTGTTCTTCATGTAAAACACAATCTCCCCAACCACCAGTTAGTCCCGAGCCTGCTTCGTTGGACATCATCCTCGGCGAAATTCGTGAAATGAAACGCCAGCAGTCTGTCTAAATTGGTTGCTGATATCAAAACTATCAAGGAAGAGATGTCGGACTTGAAGTCGGCGAATGAATTCCTACAGTCCAAGTTAGATGATCATTCCGAACACTGGAATTGAAAACAGGGTTTCGGATCTTGAACCATTGCATACCTCGATTGACATTCTCCGGAATGAGTCAAGGGTGCCGAAGGGTCAGCTGTCTACTAATGACCAGAGGTCTAGACTCAATAACGTAGAAATAAAAGGTATCCATGTAAAAAAAGATGAGAATCTATTTACAATTATTGATAATATCAGCAAATATGTCAATACGTGTTTCCGAAGAAATAAATTAACTACTTATATAGGATACTCTTCATAACACAAAGGATAAAGCGATTGTGGTGAGCTTCTTGAACAGATACATCAAGGAGGAGTTTGTTGCAGCGGCCAGGGCCATCAAGACTGGACGGCGGCAGACGTTAGATTCGGGGAGTTTACTAACCGAGTATATATCAATGAACATCTCAATGCGGAGGTCAAGTCTGTCTTAACTAAAAGCAAATTACTTGCGAAGGCGAAGAACTACAGTTACGTATGGGTCAAATACGGGAAAATACACGTTAGAAAAAATGATACTTCGGGTGTGCTTGTAATCAATAGTGTAATCGATTTAAACAAAATTGTTTAATCTGTCTTTGTGAACTATTTGTACTTCAATTTTCGCTTTTTAAACAGTTCAGCACCTCTGTATCGCCTAGTGTACGCGTGCGCCTGCGCCGCGTCATTTGTCGAACTTTTTGCTTACTGTGCGTTTCTCGTGCAGCAATTCGTCGGTCGCTAAATGTATGTATCTCCTTCTCACTACAGTGCTTGCATATTTGTTGCTCGCTCTATTGCGGTGAGTATGCTTGGTACGTTTTACCTACTTTGCCTTTCGGTAATATGTTAATAATAAGAATTTTGTTTATATTTCGAAGAAAATATGTTATATGTGCGGTGGTTGCTTCTCACTACATATCCTACCTACATAATTCTGCTTCTAATATGTTTATATTAGTTACGAACATAAAAAATGGATAGCACAAGTGATAAACTTAATATTTACTATCAGAATGTGCGGGGACTTCGGTCTAAAAGTACTATTTTTCACCGCAATGTTTGTCTCAACTCTTATCATTTGATAATTCTGACGGAAACTTGGCTTCTTGAAAATATCCCGAATTCGGAATTATTTGATGACCGGTATATTGTCTGGCGTCGCGATAGGGATTACTCTCTAACGGGTCAGCGCTCAAAGGCTCGTTTAGTCCGCTTGAACACGGTTTTTTAAAGGGACGGTCAACGGTTTCTAATCTGATAATACTCAATGAATATTTGACCAAGGTGATGGACTCTGGTGACCATGTGGATATGGTGTATACTGATTATAGCAAAGCTTTTGACAGAATACACCATACTACCCTAATAGCCAAACTCCAGATCATAGGCATCCACGGTGACTTACTTAGGTGGTTCTCTTCATATATTAACATGAGAACTCAAGCCGTTATCATTAATAATTATATATCTAGTTGGGTTAAGATCCCTAGTGGTGTTCCACAGGGATCTCTTCTCGGTCCTTTGTTATTTGCAATTTTTGTAAATGATATTTCACAGTGTTTTCATAGCTCTAAATTATTATGTTTTGCTGATGATATGAAGATTTTTACTAATGTATCCACTCCATCGGATGTTCAAGCACTCCAAGATGACCTATCTAGACTGGATGATTATTGTCGCCTCAATAAACTTGACCTCAATCCATCCAAGTGTTCTGTCACTACTTTTAGCCGGAAAAAAACTAGTTAATTCTGCTTATTCACTTAGGAATCAAATCCTACAACAAACGCGGGTCATCCGCGATCTAGGTGTCATGCACGATTCTAAATTATTATTTAATGAACATATTTCGCACATAGTTTCCAAGGCTTCTAAGGCATTAGGTTTTATTATGATAAGTTCAAAGGGTTTTAAGAAAATTAAAACACTTAAGATTCTCTACTGCACTTTTGTTCGGAGCATACTGGAATATGCGTCTCAGGTATAGAATCCACGGTACAATAGGTATATTTTACGAGTTGAACGAATACAAATGAAGTTTACAAAGTTTTTATGTTTTCGTTTGCGTATTCCATATCAGTCAGAAAATTATCTTCAACTATGTAAACAATTCCATTTTTTACGTCAGTGTGTGTCAGTCATTTCCAGTGTCAGACGTGATATTTCCGACGTATCATTTTTAATAAAAATAGCTTCAAATCAAGTTGATAGTCAGGATTTAGTCGGTAAAATTAATTTAAATGTCCCCCTCAGAAATATTAAATTCAATCCTCCTATAAGCATTCCACTTGTTAATACTAAGAATCGGCAGAACTCAGTTTTGCACAGGAAGAGCAAGAAATTCAACAATCTTTGTAAGGATAACCAATCAGTTGACTTATTCTGTACAAGCGTACACTCGGCGAGACGGCTGCTGAGCAGTCAATTCTTTGATTAGTGTGTGTTACTTAGCTTAGGTATAACTTGTTACTAATCTAATGGTAGTAGATAAGGTGTAAGGTGTGGGTCGGAGCAATAGTTACGGATGTGCTTATCCCGAACTATTGTTTTGATTTTACATCTCATTAGTTTAAAGTGTATGCTCATGTGTCTTGATTTAATTATGTTTAGAAACGCGAGGACCTGTAATTGGCTCTCTGGCGCGTATAATAAAATTTCAACTTTGTTACTTAAGCTGTTGGTGTTCCTATGAATAAATAAATAAATATATAATATTGTATATTATATAATTACATGTTGTATAATTATATATTTTATACTTTTATTCTTTCTGCTACAGGAGGCAGTTGCCTGAAGTCAACGGTAAATTTCACATCTATGCCTCCAAAAAACACTCTCGTTTGCTCTGTGCTGGAGTTAAGGGTACTGTTGTGAGCTTCAGAACTTATTCTTTCCAACAATTTGCCTAATCTTTATTTTAGTACTGACTTTCCGGGCGCTGCCACATTTGTGATTTTATTCTACAACACGTACAATAAGATCCGGTCCTAAAGCATCTCGTTCGCTCTGTGCTGCAATGGAGTTCAGGGTACCGTTGTCAGCTCCAGAACTTCTGCTTTCCAACAATTTGCCTAGTGTTTATTTGAGCACAGACTTTCCCTTGTTTTTAAATTTACTTAGTGTAGAAGTTTTGTAAACTTTTTCATACTGTATCAAATGTTTTCAACAAGATCTTTACGATAACACCCAAATCAAAACTGCTAAGCTATCTAAATTGCGGGTTTTACCGTATTAAAGATCACTAAAACTGTTATTTTGCTGATTTTGCTCTGTGCGTCTTGCCCCATCCACCACTGTCTTTTGACAAAAAAAAACTCTAGCTATCAGAGTTATAAAAGATAAAAGATATACCTCTTTTTCGCTAAGGTCGCTCTTTTAGTCATGTTAGCCGGTATGTATCGGCACAGAATCCATCCATACCAATATATAAAAGTGAAACGTTGTCTGTTTGTTTCTTTGTTTGTTTGGGGAGCTTTCACGCGATAACGGCTGGACAGATTTTGATGAAATTTGGAATTGAGACAGCTTATACCCAAGAATAAAACATGGAATACTCTTAATTCTGGAAAATTAGAAGTTTCCGTGGGAAAACTGGAAAATGATGACAAACAAACAAACAATATCCTATAAGGAAATAGGATGCTTTTTTTTGCGATAAACAGTTTATAGTCTGTGCGTACGATGTCGCGGGCGGGAAAACTAGTACATAATAAATCGGAGTGATTTTATTAACCCCCGAACAAAGAGAAGGGTGTTATAAGTTTAGGGTGTGTATCAGTGTGTGTGTGTGTGTGTGTGTGTGTTTCTGTCTGTGGCATCGTAGCTCCCAAACGAATGGACCGATTTTGGATAGATAGATAGATAGATAGATAGATAGATAGATAATCCGGTTTAATACGATTTTAATGCGGTTTTTTCTGTTCAAAAGCTGATGTGATCGAGATGGTTCTTAGATAGGAAGGGATCGGGGGAGGGGGAGTTGAGAAAAGGGGGGGGGTGAAAATCGTTGTTTCCAAACGAATGGACCGTTTTAACTGCCATTTTTATGTTTGAAAGCTGAGGTAAACAAGATGGTTCGTAGCTATAATGGGGAGGAGGAGGGGGGAGAGGAGGGGGAGGGGGGAGGTGGGGGGAAGGGGGATGATAACCGTAGCTCTCAAACGGATGGAACGATTTTAATGTTTGAAAACTGATGTGATCGAGATCACACTCCTTTATAGCTTCTTAGCTATAGAGGAGTGTTGGAAGTCGGGGGTAATATAAATTTTTAATTTGTTCTTGTAGACGTTTCACGTCAAAAAATGGTCTTTAAATAAGCAACTGACTGACCTATCATTACTCATTCCCATCAATCACCACCTATCTCCACCCATATCCACGGATTTGATTCACTTATAAGTGAATAGGTCAGATTCTGTTTATGCGAGAATAAATATTAGGCTGTAATTTTTCTAAAGAAAACGGTATTCCTTCTACATCAGATTCCTTTTTTATTAGGCTGTTATTTTTCCGTCGAAAATGGAATCTCCCTTTTGTAAAGTGTGAAGTCGGATTACAGCTGCCTAAACTACGAATAGTTTCGGATAAATCCGCGTACTATATAATTTATGACATTGCCTGTCATTTTTGTCATCAGAAGTAAATACTGGATGTTTTGACGCTTGGCAGCTGCTGTCACCTGTCACTGACAGCTCTCATATGATATGAAGATCTCGATGAGATTTATCACTTCTGTAAAGAAACAACTACAGATACAGATATACAACTATAGACTATAGGTTCAGAGCTTTAAGTTTGACAGCTGTCATCCAAAACAAATATATCGATGAGATCTATCACTTCTGTAAAAAACTCCCAGTCTAAGATCAATAGTTTCCTGGCATATATAAGATAAATTGCAGTTGCGATAGTTCCTACATTAGACAAACCATGCGTACTATAGCGGAAAGGGTCAAAGAAAACATTGCAGCTGTAAAGAACCGCCAGATAAATAAATCTGCAGTCGCTGAGCATTTGCTCGAATCAGGCCCTAATCACTGGATTGAAAACTACGACCTGAAGATCCTCTCCACGGAACGTCACTACTACTCCAGGATTGTTGAAAATAAAAAGTATCCCAATTTCAACCGAGAGGATGGTTTCAAGTTTGTTGCATCCTGGAATCCCGTGATAAGCAAGTGTTCGCGTCGCGGTTTATGGCTGAAGAAATCTGCAGATGTCGTTAGTGTTGTGTGTTGTGACAATTCTGATTTTTTACAAAACCAAATGCGCGTAGTTAGAGACTGCGCTCGCCCTTCTCGCCCTTCTTCTTGACATATCGTTTTTGTGATATATATACTTATTATTATTATTATTATTATTATTTTTCCTTGAAATTCATTTCTTCTCACTTATTAGTTGCACGTAATAGTAGAGGTTATTTTGCTGCTACCCACGTGCGTGGTATTCTTAATAGTCAGCGGTTACTCTTACGCAAATAAGACGACACTTACTTCGTCTGTTATTTGACACCATTCAGAGACTACATTATTTTATTCCTTTGTCGTTGCTATATTTAATATATACTTTTTTATTTATTTATCTATGTTTATATAAATTACTTATATGTAATTATTATTATTATTATTATTATATATATATATATATATATATATATATATATATATATATATATATATATATATATATATATATATATTTATAAATGTATTCATATTTAATTTAATTTTTTATACTCTTATGTTTATTTTTTCCGCACCCTCTGGGCTTTAGCTGAAAACCAGCACTGCGTGCCTTCGGCAAACAGCCTAATGCTGAGTTAAGGCCCATTAATCACCACTTTAATTATCTACTTTTACCTTTTCTTTGTTTTCCTTTTCTATTATTCCTACTTAATTTTTCTAATTATTTGTATCTTTTATTTTTGTGTGTGTTGAATACATGTATTTTTCTTTTCTTTTTTTTTCTTTTCTTACACCTTCAGTCTTCTCGTAACCACAATCAATGCAACTTGATCGAAACGTCGAGGTAAATAAAAATTAAGTTTTCAGCGCGATCAAGTCACGTTTAATTTTATAACTATGTGTTCTAATTGCGAAAGTTTAAAAGTTTCAATAGTTTCAGAGTTATAGCCCTTTTTATTCAGACAGTTAAGTTAGTTGCTATCCAAAACAAAGATATCGATGAGGTCTATCACTTCGGTAAAGAAACTACTAGACAACGATCGATAGTTTCCGAGTAATAGCTGTTTTAATTTTGACAGCTGTCATCCAAAATAAGGATATCAATGAGATCTATCACTTCTGTAAAGAAACTACTAATGAAAGATCAATAGTTTCAAAGTTATAGCCCTTTTAAGTATGACAGCTGTCATTCAAAACGTAGATATCGATGATATTTATCACTTCTGTAAAGAAACTATTAGTCTAGGATCAATAGTTTCAGAGATATATCCCTTTTAAATTAAATTGATAGCTGTCATCCAAAATGAAGATATCGATGATATCTATCACTTCTGTAAATAAACTACTTGACTTCTCTTCACTTCCCCCAACTCTCCATCCTCCCCTTACCAAACCTTCCCCCTCTCATCCCCACCTTCCCTCACCCTTACCCTACCTTCCCCCACTTTCCCCCCGTTCTGTCCCACCCAAATGTCTCTTTGAAACCTGTCACTTCCTTTCCCAGTTTACTCCACCTCCCCCTACTCAACACCACCTTCCCTCCACCATCCTTCACCCTTCCCCTATCCTGCCCCCACTCTACCCCACCTCTCCTCCACCTTCTCTCACCTTCCCTAACTTTCTCTCCGTCCTTTCCCTACCTTTTCCCCACCAAATGTCACTTTGCACCTGTCATTTCTCCCGACACTCAATTGTTTTTCTGATACTCATATTTTTTTCTGTCATTTACTTGTTTTCTATTGTTATTTGATTTTCTATGCAAATGTGAACTTAAGCTTGGAAACTATAATTTTATGCGACGTGCATCTTTTTTTTACCAGATTCTGGAAGAGCCAAGGACCTTGAACACATTTAGTTCCAGCACTACACTACTTCGATTTATTCTTTTCGAGATCCGTTGTGGTACTTCCAAATAACCATTTTACATCCAGGTCCAGGTCATATGTCTACTTTTTTTTTCTTTTCCATCTCATACCTACATAAAACCGTTATATATCTATGCCAACCTGACGCCATCTTGAAATCTTTTTCAACTAATTTTGTGAGTAGTACTTCCTACTAGTACTCGTACATCATATCCGTTCCATTCAGTACGTCATTTCCGTCTCATGCCCACTTTCACTTTTTTTAGTCAAGGTACCCCGTATGTTAGCAATTTTAAAGACTTTTCTGTCAGGTATTAATTGGTCCCGGAATAACACAGGCACGATCACAGATGGTTAAACTATTACATATATTTCCATACGTACTACATGAGTAGGTCATCTGAGGCAATTAATGAGGGTTATTCCAAACGGCTCCCACATATCGACAATATGTTGCAAAGGCCTCCTTGTTGTTACTAAATTTAAAGAATAATAATATTTTTTTATAATACACAAATATTTTACAATGCCAACTTCCATTTGGCAAATAATCTTTCAAAGAGAAGCGATATATCAGCATTCAGAATGCAACGGGAAATTTCTCGTAGAATATGTATAATATGCAAAACGAATAAATTCAACGTTTGTACGCATGAACAAACTGTGAAATATATGACCATTGAACAGTAGTGCATACAGTGAGTCAATGTTGATAAATAGGATGTAAAAATGGGCTATAAAACATTATTATTGTTTGTTTAAATATATGTTATCTATGAAAAGCATTATAAATGCGTTTGCTTTTTTATGCACTAGGCAACAGTTTGACCACGATCTCAATTGATAGAAAACTATGATGTGGTTGAAAGTGTACTTAACACAGCGTGTTGCACCTTCGACCACGTCAAATAGTAATAATATTTCATGAAATAATTAAATAAAATTGTTTAATTAGTGCACCAGAAAAATTATAGGCAAGCTGCCTAGGCATATTATTAAACTATATTTTTATTTTTTACTAGCTGTAGCCGCGGCATCGCACGCGTGTTCTTTTCTTAAGGTTCAAAGTACCAACATTTGAACAAAATTTCACCAGCCGTCAAAAATACTTTGTCAATTGCTCGGCTTTTAACTCACCGAATTGAGATACAAATTACACCTGATTTAAATTTAAATCAAACCCTAAGCTATCTAACAATGGAAACCGCATTGCAATCGGTCCAGTAGTTTTTACGTGATGCGTGAACAAACAAACATACAAACAAACAGAAAGAATGACAGGATTAACAAAAATATTTGTTTAATACCTTTTTTAAGCACCCAAGAGCATGTTTTTCATTTGAATTCATTTAGTAGTTTGGGTGAGATGCACGGTCAAGATACGGACAAACAGACAGACAAAATTAAAAAGTAAAACAGTTTGGCTTCAGTATCGAATATAGAGAACTATCCAAAAAATATTATTTATTACTTAAATATTAACATTACTTTGGACCCATATCCCGCAGAAACCATTAACTTTTTCGGGATAAAACGTTTCCTCAATTTTATCCCATCATATAACATAAAACAGTGCCAAGTTGCACCAAAACCCGTCCATTACTTTCAGCGTGGTACGTGTTCTTTTAAATAAGTTTCAACCCCTAAATAATAACCCATAAATTTTTCGATATGTAAGGTATACTATGTCCTACATCGTAGTACAAACTCAAAGCATACGAAGTTTATTTTGAATTCATCCAGTAGTTCCGGCGGCGTGATGCGCGGTTAAGATACAGACTGACAGACATACAGACAAAAATGAAACAACATACAGTTTAGGCTTCATAATCGAATATAGAGCAACTTAAAAAAAACACACTATATCTTTAATGTACAGAATTTGGACCCATATCCCACAGGAACCCTTTATTTTTTCGGGACAAAATGTATCCATAATTTTTACCTATTTTATAAACTATGTCTGTGCCAAGTTGCATCAACATCCGTCCAATAGTTTCAGCGTGCTAAGTGTTCTTTTAAGTAATTTTCCACCCCTATCCTGCAGGAACACTTAATTTTTTCGGGATGAAAAGTATCCAATGTCCTACCTCGAAATGTGAATTCAAATCATACCAAATTTAATTTGAATTTATTAAGTATTTTCGGCGTGGTGCACTGCAAAGGTACAGAAAGACAGACGGACAGACAGACAGACTGACAAAAATTAAAAAAATACAGTTTTGGCTTAAGTATTGAAAATAGAACGGGGCCATAAAAAATTCCAAAATATGTTTAATTTACAGAATTTGGGACATTATCCTGCAGGAACTCTTAATTTTTTCGGGATTAAAAGTATCCTCAATTTTAACCCATTATATAAACTATGATTATGTCAAGTAACATCAAAATCCCTCGAGTAGTTTTAGAGTGGTAAGTGTTTTTTGAAATAACTTTCAGCCCCAATCCTGCGGGAACCCTTTCATTTTTCGGGATGAAAAGTAGCCGATGTCCTACCTCGTAGTATGAACTCAAATCATACCAAGTTTCATTTAAATTCATTCAGTAGTTTCGGCGTGATGTCTAGCCAAGATACAGATAGACAGACAGACAGACAGACAGACAAAAATGAAAAATTGTTTTGGCTTCAGTATCGAATCAAGAGTAAGGTCCAAAAGATATTTTCAAAATATCTTCAATGTACAGAATTGGACCCGTTACAGTTTTATTATAAGTATAGATGACTCCGTTCCCACAAGGGTCCCAATCCTAACAGAAACCTACTGTTTGTCCGTCCAACAGTTACCGGTTTGTACAACCGAAACGTAATGAGTAGAGAGGTCAAATTTACACATAATAATAATATGTAGTTCCGTTACTCTAAATGGAAAATGCTAGTTAAATATGTGGTTAAAATGAAAATGGCTAGTTAATAATATTTAAAATTATTATTAACTAGCTTTCGCCCGCGATTTTTGCAGCACGAACTACTATTTATCGATGGCTTATCGTGAAAAATAGCATCCTTAGTTCATCTAGGATATTAAAAACCAATGCAAAAGTATAGCACCAACGCTGTTGATGCTTTTTGACAGGCTTGTTAATATTTCGTTTCCACTGCAACCGTTCCTTACTGCGAGTAATCGACATTTACCAGTTTTCCCGTGGCAACTTACCATTTTTTTGTATAAAAAGTGTCCTCTGTGGGTCTCAATATTGTACAGTATCTATTTACAAAGTTTCATCAAAACCCCCCAAACAAACAACGTTTCACTTTTATATATTGGTGTGGATTGGGAGTGTACGGGAGTACAAACTACAATTACCATCTAAGTGCTCCAAGCCAACCTCACCTGCAACTTATCAGACATTTATGCAAAAAATTGTACACGTCAATTTTTGTTTTAATCTAATCAACTAAATTTTGCTGTTCATGGAATAAGTCTTATGGCTATTACAAGGTCTTTAAAGTACGGTTCTCTGAAAATGAGAGGCACGACAAGACTGATAACTTGTTTTTTATCCTATTTTTCTTTCTAACTGATTACCTACATTCTTATTATGTTTAGAAGCTAGTTATATGTACCACAAACCCACCGTTGTTTACCGAAGTCCAATTGCGACATATTTAATCATACAAGTAGGTACTTCCTTAGATTGTGAAAGTACCAATTAAGCACTTTTTGTACTTATGTTGTTTTTCTATGAATAATGCGCAGTAGAGGTACTCTACATGTTGATTTGATTTAATTGCGCATAGCTGAATAAGCATTTATGTACTTAGATGTTTTTCTCGCTAAAGTATGAGAAATGTAACTACTTAGTTGTTATTGCAAATGAAGAATGTACTAGAAATCGCCTACGCATTTATAAAAATTATATAAGGAAGTTACTAAGTACAAATTGTCATTATTTTATCTTCGCTTGAATTGTACGGTCAAAAGTAAGACCAATAAAATTAACTTCAAATTTAATTTGTTGTTTATTTTATTAAAATCTCGGCTCCGTCCAATTTGTCTGGCGCAGCCGGTTGTATTTTTTTTAAAGTCGTGGAAATTTAATTTGTCCGGCGCTTACTTCAAAAATTGTGAAATATAATTTGTCTGGCGCAACCTACATATTTGGTGCAGCTGTCCTGAATAACTTCGTGTGTTCCTGACAAATCCACGTAAAAAAATACTCGAACCAAACAAATACGACTGTATTGGAAAAAGGAGTTGAGAAACAATTCAGCGAGTGGAATAATCACCGAGGCATGGGATCGAGCGGTTTTAAGTGAGTCGAAAATCATTCACTTTCCGTATTCTTGCCCTGCTATTCGACCCTTAGTGTTTTTGGACAAAAATTGCCAATACACTTGTTATTTTTGATTTATTGTATGCGAATTTATGATTTTTATGTGAACTTATTGATTTTATGTGTTTTTATTGATTTTTATGTGATTTTTTTGACGTTTTATGCGTTTTTATTGATTTTTATGTGATTTTTTTTGACGTTTTATGCGTTTTTATTGATTTTTATGTGAATTTATGTGTCTTTATTGATTTTTATGTGAATGTATTGTCATTTTATGCGTTTTTATTTGAATTTTATGTGAATTTATTGATTCTTATGCGTCATAATTGATTTTTATGTGAATTTATTGACTTTTATGCGTCATAATTGAGTTTTATGTGAATTTATTGAGTTTTATGTGCTTTTATTGATTTTTGAAGTGTTTTTATTGAACTTTTATGTTCCTTTCTTTAATTATATTTTGAATTTTTGTGTTATACGTGTTATATTGTACAAACGCATACTCAATTTTAATATTTTGAATTGATTTTAAATAATAATTTAAAATGGAACCTATGAGGATTATAACGAATGAAATTGTGAAATTAATTCCTAAATTTGATGGGAATGAAAAATTATTAAATTTATTTATTTCAAAATGTGAATATGTGCGTAGCTTAAGTGGAACCGAAATTACTGCAGCACAAGAGTTATATTTATTTCATGTTATTTCAAGTAGACTTATAGGCAGAGCAGCCTCATTATTAAGTGAACGTAGCGATATTACAACATGGATACAATTGAAAAATCTTTTTACTCAACATTTTGGCGACCCAAGGTCAGAACAATGTATTGCTATTGAACTTGAAAGTCTTAAAATTAAAAATGACGAATCCTACATCGATTTCTGCCACCGTATTCAAAATGTGAGAAGTTCTTTGATTGCAAAAGTGAATTTAATTGAAGATTCGGGAGTTAGAGCAGCCAAGCAGCTAATTTATAATAGCACTGCATTAAATGTATTTATGTACAATTTATCTGAAGATTTACTTCGATTTGTGCGTCTGAAAAGTTGCGTTACTTTAGAACAAGCTCTAAGTGTTGTGATGGAAGAGGTGAATTTCCAAACACAATATCAAATGAAAAATAAAAAAATAATTACTCAAAAACCATTTGAGAATAAACCAGCTTTTATTCCTCAACAAAATCAATTTAAATTTGGCATCCCACAAAGGCCAACATTTAATAATAATCCTCCAAATAAATTTATACAACCTCAAGGTTATAAGCCTTTTCTAAATAGGCCAAATAATCATTTTATGCCACAAAATAATTTTAAATTTGGTAATGCGAATAAACCGCAAGTAAATAATTACAAAGCTTCAGGTTTTTTCAAACGACAACCCTATCATAAATTTAATTTTGGTATTCCTCAAAATAAAACAACTGATTTGAATGATAAAGATGTGACAATGAGAACGGCACCACAAAAGCCAAACCATCTTCACGTAATAAACGAAGATAATCAAAATAAAAATAAAATGACTATTCCAAATAAGGAAAATTTTTATATGAGGGCCTCAAAAGAGCATCCTCCGATATAGAAACTATAAATTTAAATTGTAACTCTTATTTAAAATTACCAAGTATAAATTTTAAAAATCTGAACTCCAAATTTTTAATTGACACAGGGAGTAATCGTTCTTTTATTAATCCAGAATTAGCAGAAAAATATTTTAAAGATTTCAAATATCAAGAAACATTTCAAGTCGTAAGTACACATGGCACAAGTACTCATCATGAAGTAATTTTTATACCATTACCTGATGAATTTAAAAATGATAATTGGTACAAATTTTATATTTATAAAGTTGATGGAAGATACGACGGTTTAATAGGAACAGAATTATTATCTTTGTTAGGAGCTAGTATTGATATGAAAAATCAACTTCTTCTAACACCTGAAACTGCAATTCCTATTAATTATAATCCACCATATGAGATAAAACTTATTCCTAGATGTGAAATGAAAGTTAAAGTTCCAGTAAATCTTATATCAGACTCAGGAATTTTAAACTTTCATGAATTTTATCCTGGCGTTAGAATGCCATCAGCTATAGTAAATTGTAAAAATTCATTTGCTGAAACTATAATACAAAATACTACAAATACTCTACATACAATTATTTTTAATGAACCTCTTAATGTTGAAAAATTTAATTTTGATGAAATACAAGTAAATAATATAGTTGAAAAAATGGAAACAGATTGTGAATTAGACGAAATATTGTCAGAAAATCTAACAAAACTGAGATTAAATCATATGAATGAAGAAGAAAGAAATGCAATTTTTAATTTATGCAATCAATATAAAGATATATTCTATTGTGAAAAATTACCCCTTTCATTTACAAATGATGTTAAACATAAAATAAGAACTACTAATGAGGATCCAATATATATTCGACCTTATAGGCAACCTCAAACAATTAATGATGAAATAAACAACCAAGTTGAAAAGTTATTAAAAGATAACATAATTCAAGAATCATATTCACCGTGGAATTTTCCAGTTCATATAGTTCCAAAAAAAGATGACGCATCTGGTAAAAAGAAATATAGAATGGTAATTGATTATAGACGATTAAATGATATAACTACGGATGATAAATATCCTCTACCAAATATAACAGATTTATTTGATAAATTGGGAAAATCCACTTATTTTTCAACTTTAGATTTAGCAAGTGGATATCATCAAATCGAAATGGATAAAAATGATAGACAGAAAACAGCTTTTAGTACTCAGTCTGGACATTATGAATTTTTAAGAATGCCTTTTGGTTTAAAAACAGCCCCAGCTACATTCCAAAGAACAATGGATAATGTACTGCGTGGACTACAAGGTATTCATTGTCTTGTTTATTTAGACGACATAATTATATACTCATCCAGTTTACAAGAACATATAAATAAACTTAAAAAAATTTTTGAACAGTTGAGAAAAACAAATTTAAAAGTTCAACTTGATAAATCAGAATTTTTGCGAAAAGAAGTCTTATATCTTGGACATTCAATTACAAAAAATGGTTTGAAACCTAATAATGATAAAATAAAAGCAGTATTAAATTTTCCTTTGCCTAAAACGCAAACAGAAATTAAAAGCTTTTTAGGATTGGTTGGATATTACAGAAAATTTATAAAAGACTTTGCGAAGTTAACAAAGTCTCTTACTAAATGTTTAAAGAAAAATCAAAAAGTAATAATAAATGAAGAATATGTATCGTCATTTGAAAAATGTAAAGAATTATTAACCAATGCACCACTTTTACAATTTCCTGATTTTGAAAAACCTTTTATTTTAACTACGGATGCATCAAATTATGCAATCGGTGCAGTACTTTCTCAAGGAACTGTTGGTAGTGATAAACCTATTGCATATGCAAGTAGAACACTCAATAGTGCAGAAATACGTTATAGTACTATAGAAAAAGAACTCCTTGCCATTGTATGGGCAACAAAACATTTTAAACCTTATTTATATGGTAAAAAGTTTTATATTTATACAGACCATAGACCACTAGCATGGTTGAATTCAATAAATGAACCAAATAGTAAATTGACACGATGGAAATTACGATTAGCTGAATTTGATTTTGAAATAACATATAAAAGTGGGAAACAAAATAAAAATGCGGACGCTTTATCGAGATTAAAAGTAAATGCACTAGGAGATGATGATAATCTCTCAATGAAAGTTAATATTGATAAAAAAGAAAACAAATTAACAAATAAAATTTCCAAAAAAGGAAAACAAATAAGATCAACTTCTCCAATTACAATATCTTCTGATTCAGAAAAAACTTTAAGTATTTCTAGAAGGTCACCTTATTCAATACCTTCATTTGATAGTAGTACAATTACGGCATCTGATATTCCTGAAAATTCTAGTACTGAAACAGCACATTCTCATGAAAATATGGATATGGAAAGCATACCTATTTTACATGAAGCAATTGATACAAAACCAAATCAAATATTAATTTACTCGTGGAATTTAAATAAAATGTCTGTAAAAGATATTTCAAGAAATAAACAAAAAGTTTTAGAAGTACATATGCCAGTAAATAATACAAATTTAGTAAAAGAATTTTTAAAAGGTTACATAAGACCTAAAATTAAATATTTTATATATTTTGAAGAAGAAGCACACAGAAAAGATTTTGCATCAGTTGTCACTACTTTATTTAAAAAGGATTCAGTAAAATTATTTGAATGCACATTAAGAGTAGTACATGTTGAAGATGAAAACGAACAACGTGAAATAATTTTAAAATATCATGAAGGAAAAACAAGTCATAGAGGTATAAAAGAAACACTGGCACATTTAAAAAGAATATATTATTGGAATAATATGGATCAAACAGTTGCAAGCGTTATAAATTCTTGTCAATTATGTAAACGTATGAAATATGATCGTAAACCAATTAAACCTGAATTGCAATTAACGCAAACCCAAATAAAACCCTTTCAAGAAATATTTATAGATACTTTTACTATTGAAAATAAATCATTTTTGACCATAATTGATGCATTCAGCAAGTTAGGTCAAGCAATTGAAATAAATACAAAGTCTACCCCTGAAATAATAAGAGCATTAATAAAATATTTTTCATATTATGGAATACCAAGTAAAATTAGTTCAGACCCAGGTTCTGAATTTAATAATACTTTACTGAAAGAAATGTTATCATTTTATAAAATAGATTTACATATAGGAACGCCACATAATCCAAATTCAATGGGATTAATTGAAAGGTTTCATTCAACAATTATAGAAATTTATAGACTTGCTAAATATGAGCAAAAATCTACTGATGCCGCATCTATAATGACATATGCAGTATTGTCATATAATCAAACGATACATTCGACAACAAATCTAACACCATTTGAAGTAGTATTTGGACATACGGATTCAAGTAGTATGTTTGCTGTAAACTTTGATAAATATTTTACTCAGCAATTAGTTAAAGAGCACGCACAAAGAACAAAATATCTTTATAAATATCTAACGGAAAAGTTAGTTGAAAAGAAAGAAAGAATTAAAGAAAAACGAGGCGGAGAAAATAAATTTAATGTAAAAGTAGGCGATAAAGTTTTTATAAAAGGAGTTAATACTAGGCGAAGTAAAGATAGTCCTAGATATCAAAAAGCACAAGTGACAGGAGAAATAGTACGTAATACTGTCCCTGTAAAAATAAATGGTCGTAAAACTAAGGTTCCAATAAAAGATATTAAACGTCCACAGATTCGTCATCCTGACACTGATGACCCAAGGACTAGCTATTCAGCTACAAAGGATTGAAAATAATCCTGGAGTAATGCCTGTTAAAAAAGGAAATGCAATTTTGGAATATGATAAATGGAAGTTAATTAAGGTATTAGACTTAAGCTTAATTAAAGATGATTTATATTTAAACATAAATAAGTTGAAAGATTTAAACATATATTTAAAAGATAAAGTTAATTATACGATTAATTTTAATGATGATAAAATACAAACTGAATTTATTAAAAACTTAACTTTAGAGAGGTATGAGCAATTAGTCCCAACTTTACGTGTTAAAAGAGGACTTATAAATCCTTTAGGATCAATAATTAAATTGATAACTGGAAATATGGATAATGATGACGCTATCAAATATGATGAATTAATTAATCAAATTAAAACTAAACAAGATGCTATTTCAAAGAAAGTTACTTTGGTTGCAGAAATGGTTGATGGTTTTGTAAATTTTACTAATACTTCTTATTATAATTTTATACAATTTGAGAATAATTTAATTGATATAGAGAAAGCATTGAATAGAAGTAAAATAAATGATTTTGAAAATAAAGTATCTCATACTTATAGTTTGTTAACTCATAATTTTCAAATAATTCTTTCTAAGTTAGATGAGATTGATACAGCAATCGCATTAAGTAAAAATAAGATATTACATAGATCAATAATTGATACTAATGAATTATTTGAATTGTTAAAAAATATTGAGAGAACAGATAAGTTAATTTTCCCTGTTAATTATGAAAATTTAGTAAACATAGAGCAAAATATAGAGATAAAAGCTTATATTAAGGGTAGGCAAATTACATATGTAATGGCAATTCCAATTGTACGCAAAAACACTTACAAATATTACCAGTTATTTCCCTTACCTATCCTTGATACTTTTAATAATATTACATCCTTGATACTTCCTAAATATCCTTTTATCCTCGTGAAGGATTTGAACTCTATTACATTGCTCTCCAAGCCATGCGACGAGATTGATGAGAAATTATTTCTTTGTAAAGAAAGTTGTGCAGTCGTATTGGAACAAGATAAATGTATAACTGATTTAATGAAATTTACGTTGAATATTACGTCGTGTTCTCCAATTTTAATCGAAACTTCAGAGATAAAAGTTCAACAAATTGAAATGAACATATGGATAATTTTTGCAAGTTACCAAACGTACTTGACAAAAACCTGTGAAAATGAGATTACTCGAGAGAAAATCCTTGGTACTTATATTTTAACCTTGGATGAAAATTGTAAAATACAAGTTGAAGATATTACTCTACGGAAGAAATTGTTAAAAGGAATGAACTTACATATTCCTAAACTACCATTGATAAATTTACCAAGTGTTCCAGTTACAAATAATTTCAAAAGAAAACCTGTTAACTTAGATGGAGTAAATATGGAAAATCTACAAATGCTGAATTATATTTTGAAGAAAAGTGAAAACAGTGAATATAGTGAAATAAGTGAAATGGTCAATAAAGTGCAAATAAAAAGTGTTAGTTTATGGACATTAATACTTTATATTATAATGATTTTTATTATTGTATACTTTATTATAAAATATAAAAATGAGATTTTGAAATTATGTAAAATTGAAAATAATCTGACTTCAGAAAATGAACTTTCAGATAATTTTCAATCTCAGGGTGGAGAAGTTATATGTACCACAAACCCACCGTTGTTTACCGAAGTCCAATTGCGACATATTTAATCATACAAGTAGGTACTTCCTTAGATTGTGAAAGTACCAATTAAGCACTTTTTGTACTTATGTTGTTTTTCTATGAATAATGCGCAGTAGAGGTACTCTACATGTTGATTTGATTTAATTGCGCATAGCTGAATAAGCATTTATGTACTTAGATGTTTTTCTCGCTAAAGTATGAGAAATGTAACTACTTAGTTGTTATTGCAAATGAAGAATGTACTAGAAATCGCCTACGCATTTATAAAAATTATATAAGGAAGTTACTAAGTACAAATTGTCATTATTTTATCTTCGCTTGAATTGTACGGTCAAAAGTAAGACCAATAAAATTAACTTCAAATTTAATTTGTTGTTTATTTTATTAAAATCTCGGCTCCGTCCAATTTGTCTAGCTACACTGCCTGTACCAACAAATACACAGACAGACAATTTTGGGTTCTGTATCCAAAAGAAACACTATTGTTGTGGCATCGGTCCACAACAATAGTGTTTCTTTTGGATACGGAACCCTAAAATACTTTGTTCAAGTACACCAAAAAAACATTACCAATCAAAACCAGTCTAGACCTAGAAACTATTTCCTACTAGAAGAACAAAACCAGCGTAAATATTGAAAGAGCACTGAACTGCAAAGTAATTTACTATTCCAATGCCATGGATTTATGGTAATTGCTCACAAAAAGTTATGATTTACAACATTTTGGAACAACGGTCTTCTGGTAACAGGCGGGTTAATTTGCGATACCGCTTTAGGTTAACATTAATGAGGCCGGCCTAGCGGTAATAATTCGATTTTCTCGACAACTTTATTTTTCTGTGTTGTATTTCAATATTTTCTTCAGTTTGAGGCTTTATCTGTGCTTTAGCACAAACACATACTCACGTGCTTAGACTTGACCTCAGACAATGATATAAACAGAATTAAAATGTATCACAAATTATGAAGAACATTGCCGGACAGCGGGCATTTTTTTAATCTCTGTCTCAGCAAAACTTGGATACTTACTAAAAATAGTAATTACATTATGCACCACCCTTTTATGGTTGAAATACCTCGCACAAGAACGAAGCGTCAAATTCTGGTTAAAACATTGACCTACCTCCAACATCTCAACTCGACTCAGTTGTCAGCCCACCTGTCGAACTCGATGAACCTGAAATTGAACAAAATCAACCTACTCCTGCGAGTACTTACTGATTATATTTATACAATAAATGACAACTATTCCAAATTCTAAAAACTATGAACAGCAAAACATTCAGCTCTGACGCAAAAATTCTGGCATCTAGCGTCCTTATGAGCACTGACAAAACAATCGTGATTCCAACTTTTGTTGACCTTGACGAAAGTAACCCTCATGTATAATAAATATTAGGCGAATTGGAAAATAAAGAAGAAATTCTAAATATGGAAAGAATACTGCATTCATTTATAAATTTTGAATTCACCAGCCTTAGCCTTCTATTAGTTCATCTATTTTCTATTTACCAAAGTCAATCATTTTGATAATGCTTCTTATGAAAATTTATACACTAGCCTAAAGAATTTATGTAACGAAATCGTTCTGTAATCGAAAAGTCAGTAGAGCATCACAGACTTCAAAAATCCTTTAAAGCTCACTCATACACAAAATTGTATAACATCATTCTATTTCTCTTTCACAGTACAAATATACTTATTAATTGAACAAAATAAACCTACTCCTGCGAGTACTTACTGATTCTATTTATACAATAAATGACAACTATTCCAAATTTCTAAAAACTACGAACAGCAAAACATTCAGCTCAGACGCAAAAATTCTGGCATCTAGCGTCCTTATGAGCACTGATAAAACAATCGTGATTCCAACTTCTGTTGACCTTGACGAAAGTAACCCTCATGTATAATAAATATTAAGCGAATTGGAAAATAAAGAAGAAATTCTAAATATGGAAAGAATACTGCATTCATTTATAAATTTTGAATTCACCAGCCTTAGCCTTCTATTAGTTCATCTATTTTCTATTTACCAAAGAAACGCTGTAACATTTCCGTCCTTGAGTGAAATCAAGAAAATTCTCCTCGAAAATCATGACATATCCATTGCAGGTCACTTAAAAAGTGTAAGAATGCTAAAACGAATCCAAGAGAAATACCACTGGAAAAGAATACTGACATAGAAAATTTTAATCATGTAAGCCTTGCCTATAAAACAAAGCACTTAGAAAAGTAAATCGCGCTCCTAAGCAAATAACTACTATGTCAACGACCCCTTTTCAACGCCTTGCATTGGACATAGTTGATCCACTTTCAGAATCAGGCCCTGGAAAATTGAAGTTCATCCTTACTTTACAAGATGACCTCACTAAATTATCCTTAGCCTACCCTATTCGATCAACAATAGCTGAGGAAACCTGCGAATGTTTGTTTCATTTATTTATTTAATTTAATTTTCTTTTTTTCCGAGGCTAGAAGAGCTTCGGTAAATTTTTATCGATTCGGTAACATTCGTAACTTTATCAATTTAAAAAAAGGCAACTCTGACTGTACCACAGATCAGATAGACGACTAATCGACTAAACACTTATTTTTTGACATCATTTTGGAGATTTTAAATATCACTACCGGCTATGACTCACGTGTATATAGTCGAAAACATCGACCTAGATTTTGACCTAGGTTTCTAGGTCTGGGCGTGAACTCCTGAAGAAGAGCGTCGGATACGCTCGAAACCTAGGTCGATGTTTTCGACTATATACACGTGAGTCATAGCCGGTAGTGATATTTAAAATTATGTATCAGGTTCACGAAAAGTTTAAGTTTAACACTAAAATTTTGGAGATTCTTATTTTTTTGACATAATATGGAGAAACTTCTGGAATTCTACCTAACTCAAAGATTTTGAATTACGTTGGAAGGACTTTAGAATCAGTATAAGTCTATAAGTACTAAGTAGAGTGGGGGGTGGCAGAGGGAGGGGGGATAACCCTCCCCCCTGCAAGGGGTGGTGGCGAAAACCCACAATATGTGACAAAAAGCAAAAAAAAAGAGGCTATCTATAAAAAACGTAAGGTTTCAATACATAAAAAAAACACGAGAACAAAAGCTACGCTACGCTTCACTCCCGCCATCCTCTTCTAACCTATCATGGCCAAGTCGGGCTTTCGCCTACCGCCTCTAGCAGTGTATATTACACGAACTGAAATTATACAAAGAAAAAATGCATTATTCTATGAATGTTTTGCTAAATAAACTTGTAATAACGAAACGCCGCTACAAACAGCTGCCCAAAGCTGTCAAAACAAGTAGCGAAGAGCAAATTATCCCTATATTAATGATCCATTTCGTACGTTTTTTCATACTTAACCATATTTATTTTTGCTTTTTCTCAAAAACTTTCAAATTCCTTGGGATAACCACCACCACCCCTTGCAGGGGGAGCCCTGCAAGGGGTGGTTGCGGTTCCCTCTCTCACCCCCTCCCCTCCCCTAAGTACAAATATACATATACCGATTCTAACGAACGAGCCATTACGCTTACTGGCGTAGATAGGTATGTTCCTTGAACCTAACCTAAAGTAATAAGTAACTTTTAGCCAGTCGCTTACCGCGACGCGCACGTGCTGTATGCGCGCTGCAATGCGCAATGTTAGATATTTTGCCACCCGATGATTTAAAGTAAAAAACATACGAATATGACTTCCTTGCACAATTGCTTGAGACACATCCCTGACAAGCTTGCTGACAGTCCACTGTCCTAGTACAATATTGTATTCCTGGCCGATGCATCGTTGGTAACTGTCCACGGCGAAAATGCATACAGGTGTTAGTTAGGACCTACGACAATGATTTTAACGGTAGGTGTTTAGATTTAGTACCTACTAGGTACCATAATAATAAAATTAGAACATTAGGCTCAATTCATTAGGGTTCGAATGCTGCAAAGTGCAACCATTTGTGTGATGAGCAGAATTGTTTGTTTCCGTGTCATGGATGTAATATTCTTATCTATGTATGTTTATCCGTTATCTAGTGCCCATAGTACAGGGTATCCTAGTTTGGGGCCAGGTAATTGGTGTGGAAATGTCCAAAATATACTTACTTACTTACTTAATTACTACAACAGATAATTTCTGGAAGTAGGTAAAACGTATCTAAGTATTTTGATATTATTATGTAGTAAAGTAGATACCTGCTAACATTGATGTATATGTTACTATATGCTTACTACAACATGCACAGGCAGTACATTAGATCGAATCCTTGTCAAATCGCCCGAAACACCTTGAATGAGGGTGAGGGCAATTTCCTTATTAACTGTATTAATGCTGTTCTTCTAGATTGAAAGGATCTGGAAGAACAAAATTTTAAATTATTATTTTTAAGGATCCCTAAAACGTTGCCTATTAATCCTCACGACCGCGATGTTCTGACGCCTCCTCCTTTCGGCTTTCAATGTATGTACATTAATAAATAAAAATATATTTATGTTTGTCGTGTAACTTTGGAAAGCCGATAATATACGATATATTCGGTAAGATTAACGTAATTATATTTTATTGTCGTTATAAATCGATATATTCGATATGATTTACTTACCGACTTTGTGTCGTTCTCGATAAAGTACATTCCGTGCTACCGACCTCGTTTTATCGAATATTTACGTCAAATTTGACATTGAAATTCGGTAAATTCGGTAAGTTTATAGATCGATAAGATCCATGCTCGCACGGCTGGTTTGATACAAGGAAGTAACCAATGCTGGTGCATTGAGCAACTTTGTTTTAAAGTGTTTTAAGTCACAGTCGCTGGAGGAGCAGTGCTATAGATGGTGCCAGGGCAAGGCAAGTGGTGTCTGGAGACGTGTGTGGCGTTTTTCGACTGTGTCCCTGTGTGTCTGTGGAACTGTGGTCCTGTGTTCCTATATTTAACTGTGATCTTGTGTTTCTGTGTTCCTGTGTTCCTGAGCCACGTCTATAAGCTGTTTTAGAGGGTCATCACAAATCGTCTCGCAAGAAGACGACGACTTTTAGCCTTCGGAGCAGGCCAAGTTTCGTAAAGGATTTGGTACCAACGACCACATACAGACAATGAGGCAGATTCTACAGAAGTTCATAGAGTATAATCAGCCCCTGTGTCTTGCTTTTGTGGACTATGAAAAGGCCTTTGATTCCGTTGAGACCTGGACTGTTTTGGAGTCACTGCAGCGATGCCAAGTGGACTGGCGGTATATTGAAGTGCTGAGATGTCTGTATGACGCCGCGACTATGAGTGTTCAAGTACAGAACCAGCAGTCTAAACATATCCAGTTGCGCAGGGGAGTGAGACAGGGGGATGTCATATCCCCGAAACTGTTCACGAACGCCTTGGAAGATATGTTTAAGACACTGGACTGGAAAGGGAAGGGTATAAATATAAACGGCGAGTACATCTCACACTTTCAGACACGAGGTAATCCGCCAGAGAACCAAAGTCACCTACACAGCAGAAAGGATTAGCAAGCTGTATTGGCAATGGGCTGGTCACATTTCTCGAAGGACGGACAACCGCTGGGGTAGACGTGTCCTCGAGTGGAGACCGCGTCTTGGCTAACGTAGTGTAGGACGCCCATCGGCCAGGTGGAGTGACGACCTGCGAAAGGCGTCCGGCAGAAACTGGATGAGAGAACCCAAAGATTGGGCTCTGTGGTGTTTCTTGGGAGAGGCCTATGCCCAGCAGTGAACGAGCACGGACTGATGATGATGATGTGTTTCTGTGGAACTGTGTTCCTGTGTTCCTGTACTTAACTGTAGTCCTGTGTTCCTGTGTTCCTGTGTTCCTGTGTTCCTGTGTTCCTGTGTTCCTGTGTTCCTGTGTTCCTGTGTTCCTGTGTTCCTGTGTTCCTGTGTTCCTGTGTTCCTGTGTTCCTGTGTTCCTGTGTGTCTGTGGAACTGTGGTATTGTGGTCCTGTGTATCTATAGTCCTGTGTAGCCGTGTTCCTGTGTTCCCGTGTTCCTGAGTTCCTATGCTCAGTCCTGAGTTCCTATGCTTCTGTGAAGCTGTGGTACTGTGATTCTGTAATTCTGTGGTCCTGTATTTCTATGGAACTATGGCCCTGTGGTCCGGTGTTACAATTGGTCTGTGTTCTTGTGGTCCTGTGGTCCTGAAACATATTGGCTGACCTCCGCTATGAGTGGGCAACCGGGGGCGACAGCAGGCGTCACCACGTTGTTGCCGCGCCATGATAAAAACTTCGTATCATCATCATCATCATCATCAGCCCGTGTCAGTCCACTGCTGGACATAGGTCTCTCCCAAAGCATGCCAGTGAGCCCGATCTTTGGCTCGTATGAATTGCGAAAATCCGAAAAAAACGAGATGCTGCCCATCAAAGATCAAGCGGTCGAGGGCGGTCCAGCAGAATATGTCAAAGACGAAATTCAGTCAGCAGAGGCCGTGCTAGCTGCGTGGCTTCACTTAAAGAAAAAACAGCATCTATGAAATACTGTTCTCTTTTGTCTATAAAATTGTTGCATTGCCTTTCAATAATAATTGAACTTCATAGGCGTGTTTATGTCAGAAGTGACTGCTTACAAAGAAGAAGAATGAGATTAGAAGTGGGTGAAAGTTTCAGTTTCATAGATTCCATATTACAGGTCGATAAACTAAAATCATGAAAACGCTTTGACTTTATTGTAGTCTCAGCGTTTTCATGGCGCTCTTTGGGGGACGCCTATCTTCAGTAGTGGACTTCTAAATGCTTACATGATGATGATGATGATGACTTATAGGCCTTTATACTTTTATGTAACCAATTATTTTTGCACTGTAAAACTATTCGTGATTACGTATCATTGAATCAGCCAAGTTGGATACATTGGATTCTAACTACTAACCATCAATTTCATCTCAAATTGTAAATCAAGGCAATCGATAACTCTACAAAGGGCAAGCTGAGGTCCGACCACAAGGTCAATTAACTGAAACCCAATAAATTCCATTAACAATAGGTACATACCGCCCGGCGCCCCCAGACAGATGTTGCTAGCTTTACAACCTTTAATAACTAGGTTCAATGTATCATTTAAAACAATCGATTAGTATTGGGGATTATATGAGCGAACTATTTTTTTATGTTTATCTTAAAATGTAATAAAAAAAACGCCTTCAAATAGTATAAAGTCATCTTTTTTTGTGTTCTGTTCTGGGTATGTAATTAATTTAGCATTCAAGGCTTCTCAAATCACTTAAGTTATTTTTTTGTGATTATACTGTTTAAGTCGTTTTTTTATAGTAGTTTTTATTTCATACTTTTTAGTTACAATAGGGTAGGCCTAAGAAAAATTAAGTGCCAACTTAATTTCGTTCGCTATACATACTTGTACGTACATTCACGTTTGCTACATTTGTTTAGATATCCACGTAGAGTAACATAATATGAATTTTACAAATTTTCAACAATTTTATATACTAGATGATGCCCACGGCTTCGCACTTGTGGTCATTTTAATTTATAGCCTATGTCACTCACAAATAACGTGGCTTGTTATTGGTAAATTCAAAATCGGTTCAGTAGATCTAGAGATTACCCCCTACAAGCTCACAAACTCACAAACTTTACCTCTTTATATCATTATACGAGTATATAGTATAGAAGTGTAGAGGTACCTATAGATCATCTACTCGTGAACTTGATAATCATTTTTTGAAGTCAGAAAGTCAAAACTCGTACATTATGATTGAATATATTAAAAAAGAACAATAATCAAAGCATTCCAAATCATTCTCCGCATGTTTCCGCATCTACCAGCGCAAAAGAATCGTCAACCTACCCGATTGATTGGATGGACCTTGAAGGGTTCTTTGCCGAATAAAGGGATCCGGAGCAAATAGAAATCAGGACGTTTTCCCTGGCCCAGGTATATTTTCAATGTGAAATTTGTCGATAAACAAACCACAATAGCTTGGGATCCGTCGAGTCGAATACTAATATATTAGAGCGTGTTTTCATGGTTGTTGTCAGTTTGTTCATAGTTTATTATACAATGTTTTGGGTTTCTGAATATAATTTTCAACTCAAAATACCTACCATAACCCGAGTTCAAGAGTGAAGACCACATTTAGACAAACGTAGTGTGGAGCGCCCGCTGAAAGTGGACAGTTGGTGCGACGACTTACGAAAGACGGCGACTGGGTGAGAAGAGCCAAAGATCAGGCTCAGTGGGATTCACCTTGAGTGCTGCACTGCAGTGGACGTACATGGTGATGATGGATGTCTACCCAAAAATATTATTTATATTGCCATAATAAATCCATTTAGTCAAAATCTATAGGACTTTAAGTAAGTAGTTCAAAACAAACAATTAATTTGGGTCAATAAGAGGACGGGAGACAATGAAAGTTTTTTCGTTCAAGTTTTGTAGGGTAGTTTATAATTTTAGGCTCATTGACACTTTTAGTACTGATAAAACAAGTTGCTATGGTTTGCGAAAATGAAATTGAAACTGAATAGATAAGTAGTTATGTACAACTTTTATGATGCAAATTTAAAATGTTTATATTTTAAATTATCCCTCAGATTTTTATCAATTTACATGTCACATAACATAATATCAAGTAGCTATTAAATTACTGTATTATTTAAGATTTTCATCTCGATGTTATTTCTAATAATTACTCTCTTCAAATTGTTAAATTGGCGATTACTAGCCAAAATCCACTTGATGAAAAATAGACAAAGTAAACAACAAAGTAAACAATACACCTCCACTGCTCTGCAGAAGCAATTCTGGATCAAATAGAAGAAACACTTGATAAGCTTGTATATCTCTCAAGAGGGGTAGTAACATAATTTAAATATCCATACCAGGCCCCGGCAAGGTGGTCTGTGGTCCACACTAGATATATAGATAGATAGATAGATAGACCTCCTTCTGAGAAGTCCCAGCAGTTGCACATGCACAGTAATACGCCATTGATGCTCTTTTTTATTGTGCGACACTAGTCCAGTCTTTCATGAATGAGTCAAGGTCATCCCACCATCTCCGTCGAAGCCCGCCACGAGGCCGTTGGCTGTTGTTAGGGGTCTATTGAGTTGTTATATTGGCCCAAAGCTCATTGGGCATGTGGCTCATATGTCCAGTCCAGTCCCACTTCAAGCTGGCAGCTTTGTGAGTCTCGTCAGTTATTTTCGTTTGGGAATGCAGTATGGTGTTTTAACACGGTTGGTGAGCTTTACTCCGAGGATACTTCTTTCCATTGCGCGTTGGCAAACCCCGAGCGTGACCTCTGATGAGCAGTCAAAGACCAGGTTTGGGCCCCGTAGGTGAGGATGGGAGCTCCTCATGGAGATCATTAGCTCCTTGATAGACCAATAGCTCTTCCAGGCGTTTTCGGTGCGTCTAGCAATTTTTTTGTCTTGTCTCGCCTGGAAGGAGACTATTTGGGTAACATAGATGTACTCATGAATATATTCAACAACAACATCACTCACATTTACCCTACTGTTAGATTAATACGTTTGGACATTATTTTGGTCTTTGACATATTCATCCGAAGTCCGACCGCAAGGCTTGCTTCGCTTAGGTCTTTTAACATTTGACCTAACTCAGCTGCTGAAGGGGAAAATAGCATGATGTCGTCGGCAAAATTAAGATTGGTTAATCTACGTTTTCCAACGGAAATACCCTTCCCTTCTCAGCCAGTTAACAGCTTTCAGAAGGCTGTGAATAGTTTTCGAGGTAGCGGGTCACCCTGTTTCACTCTACTTAATATCAGAAAAGACTGTCCTATAGACTGTATAGGAACTACCACACCTTTGTCAGATATTCAACCGCCAAGCAGTAGTGTGTAAACATTTCTGTGTTTCGGTTTAAAGGGCAATGTTTCCAGTGAAATTATAGGGTAATGAGACTTAACAACCAATTTTTTGCAACCAACGTTCTGGGTGGAACTGCAACTATTATGGATAGGCTTACCATCAGGCGAGCGACCTGCCCGTCTCGTCATTCAAAGTAATAAAAGAAAGAAAAAGATACCGTCTTCTCCAGGGATTCTGTGGCACTGAAGTACCGGATACGAGATACATAGAACGATGGATACGAGTTTCATTGTGCATTAATGTTACGTAGCGCACAATGAAACTCGTGTTGTGATCGTGAAGTGATTAGCAGGACATCTTCTGAACATGAATACACTGGTGGTTTAAACGGGAACTAAACATGAGAACAGCTGTTTGTAGAAATCTGTAAATATTTAACTTCTGTCTTTCGTCGATTAGTTTCTTAGTTTATGTACTTATTTTTTTCTCTTTATTTTTAGCTGAATTAATTTTCTTGCATGCTTATTCTAACGCATTCTTTGTTATTGTTATATTGAACGTAAAAATGTATTTACTTTAAAAAAAAAAAAAGGTGATTTTACAAAAAAGGTAATTTAGATTAAATTGTTTTTAAGAAATAAAGGAACAAACCCATTAGCTCGGCAAGATTAGACTACATCATATGTATCATCATGTGTTCTTCTACAAACAATAAGGATCGAAAGTATTACAGTGCAAAATGTTACGTGAACAAGTAACACAACCAATGTTGAATGGAAACTACAACCACAGCTAAAACCGATTTGATATTTAGGTTTTCTAATTTCCTATACCTATTTGTTGTTTGAACTGAAGCAAACAGCAGGTGTTATATACTTTTATTTCCAACTACGTTTATACACTGTACATTAGACGTAAGTAATTTTGTTTGTTCAAAATTACTTACGTCTAAAACACAAATACTCGTAGTATTGCGAGTTTGAAAATTTTATGTTTTTGCTACGACAAAGTGCCAATGCTAAGCCCAAGCTGCGTGCTTGGGCGCTAATGGATATTTGATAGTGTTGCCAGCTTTTAAATACTATAAGGAAAAACGTAGCACGGCGGAGAAACAGAGATTCAAAGCGAAGCAATATTTTTCAAGCATCATTACGCTTTGTATTCGCACTTCTGTGTAAAAATATTACAAAGAAATTGTAAGCAATAAGTATCAATCTCTTCACAGACAATTTGGATAAGTATGGAGATATTATGGTCTGCAAACTAACAAGCTAGCCTACATTCTTGATTATTATCTAAATAATATGCCCATATATCTGTTGTTTGTACGTACAAACAAACTCACAGAAACGATGACAAGTGAAAGTGGGAATGGCTCCGTAAGAATAAAAAAAAAACTAACTGTAGAATTTGTATGGATCGATAAAATGTACATTGCTTCATCGCACTATCGGAGGTTATGAATTTCAGGATATCTACACCAATATATAAAAAGTGAAAAGTTGTATGTTTGTTTGTTTATTTGTTTGTTTGGAGAGTTTTAACACGATAATGACTGGACGGATTTGATGAAACTTTATAAATAGGTACTAAACAATATGGATATCAACATAGGATACTTTTTATCCCGGAAAATACCTTTACTCGCTGTAAGGAACGGTTGCCATGGTAACGAAATAATAAAAGTCTGTCAAAAAGCATCAAGAGCATTGGTGCATTGCAATCTTTGCATTGGTTTTAAATATCCTAGAAGAACATAGAATGCTTTTTTTTCACGATAAACTGTATGTCCGCGCGGACAAAGTCAAGGGTGAAAGCTAGTCTAATCATAAAATTATTAATTAAACTACTATCACTATGTAAAGGATTTTTTGTGGTACGCATTCCGTTTTGTTTCTTTTCGTTTAGTTTTATTTCGTGAGTGAATGGAAACAGGCGTCTGGGCTCTATGTTCACGCGGTGCGTATCCGAATTCGCACGCGACCCCACATACAATTACATTCGTTTGGACCGCGTCCTTATAATATAATAAAGTTCTCAGTAATGATGATTCAATTTATTTTGTGTGGCTTACGATTTTTAATGATGCATTAAATTTCATTGAAGCAATTAAAGGGTGTCAAGATCGTATTGACTGAACGAAGCAAAGTCTCCTTATCAACTTTGACTAATCAGTGTTTTTATGTATGTATTTATTTTTATATATGTCTCTCCAACGGTAATTTTTGAACCGTTGCGTCGTCAATTCAGTGGTTTTGTTTTCATCATATTATTTTGAAGGTAGTCGGCACATCACAGTCTCCGTATAAAACTCTAGTTATTGAAGTGAATCTTCTTATGCGACTTCCAACAAGGTTGCGTTAAACGTTTAACGCTACCATGGAGGACTTCCTATTTTCATTTCCACATTACGAAGTTTCACTTCTTCCGCGCCGATCCCTCCGATCGACAAGATCGTTTTTTTTTTAAATATCTTTCTTACATTTAAATGAAAGTTAAAACTATTATCGTACTAAGGTTTACTTTCTTTCAAAATGTTCACAACCTGTAAGCTTATTCAGGCACGTTTTGATGCCACAATAAAATTCCACTCTTTTGATATTATATTGCCTCGTCACTATATTTATTTCAGCGAGCGGTGCAATTTATCAAATTAATGATGTAATTTTGTACGTGTTATTTTTAATTAATTTGATTATTGCATTCATTGTTCAATTTCATCCAAAGCTTAGGATACATATATCCAAATACATGGATTTTTGACAGGTACTACTTACCTACTTCCTTCTGTCACGAAATAGTTCTGGTATACAATGAGTAAAATAATTACCTATTAAGTACCAAGATGGGATATTTTACAAGTCATGGCGAAAAACGCTAGTTTTACGACTTTTGAGATTTCAAAGGTTTTTATTCATGAATTTACTTATAAAATTCTCTAAGGACATTGCACTCCGAACCCTAGTAGCACTTTGATCTTGAATTTGTGCCTGCCAACAGACTTCGCGCTTTGAAATTTATTGGTTTGTAAGAAGTGAATAAAAAATAAGTAAAAGTGTTAAAGTTGTGATCAGTTTACAGTATGACATAACATTGTCATTTCCTAAGCCTTTTGTGTTTACTTCAGCTATAAGCAAAACTGTTTACGCGAACTATGTGCGCGCAGAGAGACAATAGGCTGGCTCGCCTCACATTTGCTCGGACTGGTGATCAATCTTCACTAAACTGGGCTATTTCCACCAGCAGCAAACAAGCGAAGATAGACCTAGCAACATGAACGCGCAGATGGAGCACAAAGGGTCAGAATGTACAGCTGAAAAAAAGAACATCGAGATGCATGATGCGCCATCTTCAAGTCGCCATTCAAACGGTGGAATGAAGTTGCAGCATAAGTCGATGTTTGCTGCACATCATTCAGCAGAGGGCGCGGCAAAGTAAACGAAGACTACGAACTAGCGGCGATACCATAGTCTGTGGTAGCAACCCAAACAATCAGATATGAAACGTCACAAGTGACAGCAACTGTGAGACGTAGTATTTATATACTCTTTGACTGTGAGTAACAAACATGCAAACAAAATCAAAATATTCTCTAAGTCAATAACGATGGTAAATAGATAACTAAATCAATAAAAAGTGCGAAAATAGGCGTGCGTTTTCAGTAAAATGTTTGGTGGACACCGGTTCAGATGTGAACCTAATTAGTTTTTTTTCCAAATTACAGATTAAAAGTTATGACTCAGTGGAGAAAGCATTGATCGGATTGGGATCTTGTAAAGTATTTTCAATTGGTAAGTTCAGTTCAGATTTTATTATTGATGGTTACTGTTATAATATCAATTTCTATATTATGCCTAATGATGAAGGTAATGATGATTGGTACCCAATTAGATAATACTAGGTAAAACTTATATAACAAACACAATGATTTTTATTGACAAAGGAACAGTTGAAATAGGGCCACAATCCTATGATAGTTCATACCTATCGTGTTTGTTTTCTGGTAATGATTATAATAGTGAGAAACCTGAAGTTCAAAAGGTGGTTGATAGTTATAAAACTTTAACAGTTAAAGAAGCATCCATAAAGATGAAAATAGTGGTAAAAAAAGATATTCCTGTATTTCAGCGTCTGAGAAAATTGGGTCTTAAAGAAGAAGAGTTTTTGATGAATCAAGTAGATGAATGGTTATCCAAGGGAATAATAAGGTCGAGTTTTTCAGAGTATTCAAGCCCATTGGTTTTAGTTAAAATGAAAAGATGGCAGTACAAGAGTATGTGTTGATTATAGAAAAATCAACCAAAATAAATACAATTCCACACCAATTACCTAGCCCCAAATTAGAATACCCGGTAATATGGGCACTAGATAACAGATAAACATACATAAATACGAATATCACATCCATGCCTCGGAAACAAACATTTCTGCTCATCACATAAATGATTGCACCTTGCAAGATTCAAACCCGTGACCGTTTGATTTCGTTCCTAGGGTCACTACTAATAGACCAACCGGCCGTCAATCAAAAGATGGTAAAATCAGAATTTCCACTTCCAGTGATAGATCATCATATTTCTAATTTCTATTTCTTTTTTGACTTTCTAAAGCATAATGAGCATGTGGTGTATTTAGTACGTTAGATTTGAAAAAAATGATTTTTTAATTTACCCATAGAGGAAAACTCGATTATATACACAGAATTTGTTACAAGCAACCTTGAAGGTCAATTTGAGTTCCTAATAGCACCTTTCGGTCTCCTCTCAATTTGTCCACACTACTTTACGAGGTATATCAAAATAATATTCAGCGACTTTGAAGCAATAGAACGGCTTCGAGAAGTATTGTAGGTAGCATCACAATACAGCCTTGAGATAAACTGGAAGAAGACACTGTTACTCCAACGCTTGGTTGAGTATTTAAGTCATGTTATATCGAGGGAACGGTGAAGTCTTCAACTGAAAAAAATGAAGCAGTCAGGAATTTTACAGAACCTAGAAGTCTAAAAGAGTTCCATAGTTTTATAGGTCTAACCTCATATTTCAGGAAAATCATTCCAAACAATGTGACAAATTAAAAACAGGGAAAAATAATAATTTGCTTTTGGAATTTTGAAAGAGAAGTTATGTAGACAACCTGTTTTAAAAAATATTCGACATGCAATTAGAGACCGAAATTCACACAGATTCAAGTAAGCATGGCTATTCAGATATTTTAGTACAAAAAAAAATTGATGGAAAAAATGCACTCCATTCACTATTATTATAGTGAATGTGCATTTCAAATGTTTAATGGTATAATCAAATCTTGTTTTTCTGCTCATATTTGAGTAGAAAACAAGATTTGAATATTTCATTAAACATCGGTCAGAAGTCAAGATAAAACATGCAAATGCACTAAGCAGGATAGTATATGTTATTAACAATGAACTACATGCACGTGTAAAGAAAGCTCAGGAATAAAAAATTTGAAGGTTATAAAAATAAATGTTGACAGAAAATTCATAGAGACTATTTTTTAGAAAATGGATTGATTTATAAAAGAATAGAAAAAAGTTGGTTATTCCAGAAATTATGGATACAGAAATAATAAAAAGGGCACGTGGTGTAGGACACTTAGGAACAAAGAAAATAAATGATACTATAGAGAAAGATTATTATTTTAACAGGTTGGATAGTAAGATTGAAAATGTAATTTCAATGTGTTACCATGTCTAATAACGAGAAGGAAGTCAGGAAAGAAAGAGTGGTTCTTAAATTCAAGAGAAAATTGAGAAGTTCCTTTAGCAACTTAACACTGTGATAATTTAGCACGAAATAATTTAGCGAAGCAAAGAAAAAAATGTACAAATCCATCAATTACGAATAAATATATTTATTCATAATTGATGGATTTGCAAAGTTCGTTTGGATTTACCCAGTCAAGACAATAACAGGTTTTTTTTTCTGTGCTTCTCAATAGAGAAGCTAAAACTAGCGCACTGGTATAAGTATGCCAGTAAACTTCAAAGAGTGACAAACAGTACATACCAAAGGTCGATCGACACCTCACCATTTGAGTTATTAATGGGAACTAAATTAAGAGTCAAAAAAGATATGGAAATTATAGAGTTTTTGAAGAGAAAAGTAGCTAAAGCCTAAATATTAAAAATCCAGGAAGAAAATAGAAAATTTTATAATATTAAAAACAAAAAAGCCGAAAAATACAAAGAAGAGGATATTGTAGCTATAAAAAGAATTCAATTTGGAAATGCATTGAAGTTAAAACAAAAATATTTTGCATCATATAAAATAATCAAAAGTTTAGGAAAAGACAGATATGAAGTTGAAAAGATTGACAGCGGTAAGTAGGTCCCTCCTTACCGCTGAAAAGAAAACTACTACGGGTATAGATTATATGAAAATATGGCCTTGTAAGTGTACCTAAGTCTTAACCCTAAATACGTACCCAAAATCTTTAAAGATTTTATGAAAATAAAATAAAAAAGAAACGCTAATAAGCTCTGATACTTATCAAATAATATAATACTTACCATATCCCATGAAAATGTTTTGTTTAAAATATTTCAATTCGGAAAATTTACCTAAGTTCTTAATTTTTGTATATCAGTAATACCATACTTATCATTTTTAATGTTAGTAATGTGATCTAAGATATCATAATCTAAGTAAAAAGGCATAAAATTGAGCATAATTACGGTAGCAAAAGAAGTTTAATATAGTTAAAAGTTAATACCAAAATTTGTCTCAATTCGACTAAGAGATGTTATCATTTTGATATACTGTCATTTATATTTATTTACGATAGTTAGAAACTTAGATTTGTTTAATGTCTCTATATTGTGTAATTTTGCATGCCGAGCTACTTATCAAACAACTGTAAAATACCTACATAAGTTTATTAGAGATTGTTAGTAATTCTTATTACTCATAAGTTTGAATGATGTAAGTTCTATTTAATAAAATAATATAAACATTTCAGTTGCATAGTTAGAATCTAGCATAATAATAAAAAACTTGTAATGAGTACACGCCTATGGAGTAAAACTAATACTATATACTACTACTATAACTTTAGAATACATAATATCTAACCAAGAGTTATTTTTTTGTTCAAAAAAGAAGTTTATTTGTTTATGTTAAAGCGTTCAATTTTGTTTTCCACATAAAGTAAATATTCCATATAAGTACAGAAGTTAAATATTTTCTTTTAGTTTATTTTGTTTTAGAAGTTATGATTGATAATTATTTAAAAAAAAAACATTGTTAGTCTGAGGCTAGACTAAGATGCAGTATGGCCGAGTTGTAGGATAATTTCTATATGCTAAGGAACGCACCATATCATTTTGTACCATCTGTATGGAATGAAGTACTTACTTTATGGTTTTAATTGAGTCATTCTCATTCATTAGAACATATTATGTTCCTTCGGGGCTCGAAATTCAAGATGTCAGCGAGCCACTACGATGTAATTATTAAAATTCTCAAATAAACCTGAGAAGAAGTTAATAAAGTGTTTTGATTATTCCAATCTAATACCCCACATGTATGTATGTATGTGGGTGATAAGTATGTATGTTCAGCTGTACCCACATAAATTCTAAGGTACTCATCATGATTTGACCAACGAAGTATCGAAGTGTCTTCATCGTCCACTGGTTATAGGATATGTGACGTCACATTGAATTGAATATGGCGCCTTCTAGAGGACAAAAAGATGAGAACTAATGCTTTTTTTCTGTGTAATAATTATATATATTTTCTAATGAAACGTGGTTTGAGTTCATACTAAGAGGTAGGACATAGGATACTTTTCATCCCGAAAAAATAAAGGGTTCCCGCAGGATAGGGATTGAAATTTATTTAAAAGAACACGAATCACGCTGAAACTACTGGATGGATTTTGTTGCAACTTGGCACAGTCATAGTTTATACAATGGGTAAAAATTGAGAATACTTTTTATCCCGGAAAAATAAAGAGTTCCTCCACGATAATGTCCCAAATTCTGTAAATTAAAGATATTTTGTCATTTGTTTTGGGGGCCGTTCTATACTCAATACTACAGCCAACACTGTATTTTTTTAATTTTTGGTTCTGTGTCTGTCTGTCCGTCTGTCTGTCTGTACCTTGGAAGTGCATCACGCCGAAAATTTTCAATGAATTCAAATGAAATTTGGTATGATTTGAGTTCATACTTTGAGGTAGGACATAGGATACTTACCATCCCGAAAAATTAAAGGGTTCCTGCAGGATAGGCGTTGAAAGTTATTTAAAAGGACACGTATCACGCTGAAACTACTTGACGGATTTTGTTGAAACCTAGGTCAGTCGCAGTTTACATAAGAGGTAAAAATTGAGGATACTTTTTATCCCGAAAAATAAAGTGTTCCTTCGGGATAATGTCCAAAACTCTGTAAATTGAAGATATCATGTAGTTTTTTTTGGAGGCCGTTCTATATTCAATACTAAAGCTAACACTGTATTTTTATAATTTTTGTACGTCTGTCTGTCTGTCCGTCTGTCCGTCTGTACCTTGGCAGCGCACCACGCCGAAAATACTTAATGAATTCAATTTTTTTTTTTTAAATTACTCTATATTCGATTATGAAGCCTAAACTGTATGTTTTTTCATTTTTGTCTGTCAGTATTTATCTTAGCCGCGCATCACGCCGCCGGAACTACTGGATGAATTCAAAAGAAACTTGGTATGATTTGAGTTCGTACTACGAAGTAGGACATAGGACATTTTACATATCGAAAAATTTATGGGTTATTATTTAGGGGTTGAAACTTATTTAAAAGAACACGTACCACGCTGAAACTCATGAACGGGTTTTGATGCAACTTAGCACTGTCTTAAGTTATATGATAGGTTAAAATTGAGGACACGTTTTATCCCGAAAAAGTAAAGGGTTTCTGCGGGATATGGGTCCCAAGTTATGTTAATAATTAAGTAATAAAAATATTTTTGGATGGTTCTCTATATTCGATACTGAAGCCAAACTGTTTTACTTTTTAATTTTGTCTGTTTGTCCGTATCTTGACCGCGCATCGCACCCAATCTACTAAATGGATTCAAATGAAAAAAATGCTCTTGGGTGCTTAAAAAATGTATGGAATTATTTTTTTTGTTAATATTTTCTTTCTTTCTGTTTGTCTGTAAGTTTGTTTGTTCACGAATCACGTAAAAACTACTGAACTGATTACGATGCGGTTTTCAGTGTTAGATAGCTTAGGGTTTCATTTAAATCTGGTGTAATTGGTATCACAATCCGGTGAGTTAGAAGCGGCACATTATGGTACCTACTTTGAACCTAAAGAAAAGAAAACGCGTGCGAAGCCGCGGGTACAGCTAGTAAGTATATATATACTATAGATAGTGATATAGATAGTGGACTTTAAACTCTCCCTAAATCCTATCGCCGAACTGTCGAGTGACACGTCTCGCATATTTGCCTCACGATATGCACCCTTGATTGATGATGTTTGGACGCCGCGCGCCGCCGCCGCCGACGCTAATGTTTTGGCAAACAAATAATAGAAATTCAAATGCGAATTCTATGTCAGAGGTTTGTGATTAATATAAAACTGAAGATTGATAGATAAACTGAGGTTGAAGAAAAATTATTGTAGAACTTTTTAAAGTAGAATTTAAAATAGAGTAGAAATTGAAAATCTAAATACTGGACCAACAAATCGATCCAACTGAACGATACGTACCACATAAGTACCCACTACTTTTAAATATCTAATTAATAAGTACCTACGGAGCCGAGTAGTAGTTACTCACGGTACGACTAGTCCACCAATTTAAGTTTGCTCAGCGGGCTATGGAAAGGGTTTTGTTTATAGTTTTTCTGAAAGATCGTATCCGGAATGAGGTGATCCGGCAGAAAAGTGGTCGCCATAGCCCTTAGGATTAGTAAGCTGAAGTGGCAGTGGGCTGGTCATTATCTGTCGAAGGACTGATAACCATTGGAATAGACGTGTTCTTGAGTGGAGACCGCGGCTCGGTAAACGTAGTGTAGGGCGTCCTTCAGCTAGGAGCCGAAAATTGGGCTCAGTGGCGTGCTTTGGGAGATACATGTCCAGCAGTAGACTGACACGGGCTGATGATGATGATGATGATAAAGTACCTACAGCTAATCTAATGCAATCATTTTTGAAATTTGAATAACATAAATGAAGTCTTAGATAATGTTAAATAAACAAAATCTATAAAAAATATATGCGTAATTTCAAAGCTCTTGAATTAATTGTTCTACATTTCTACACAAATCACATTTTAATCCAATCAACAAACATAGAAAAAACGTATAGGAGATAAAACTCCTTAAATACTACAGGCCCATCTCGCTTCTGAGCCACATCTACTAGCTGTTTTCGAGGGTAGTCTCGATTCGTCTAGCGAGAAGACTTAATGAGTTTCAACCTCATGAGCAGGCTGGGTTTCGGGAGGGTTATGGGACTATAGAACAAATCCACACACTGCGGCAGGTTATACAGAAGACTAAATAGTATAACCCTGTGTCTTGCTTTTCGTGAGCTATGAGAAAGCCTTTGACTCCATCAAAACCTGGGCTGTTCTCGAGTCTCTGCAGCGATGACAGGTCGACTGACGATACATTGAGATGATACTCATACTCACATTTATTCATACCGTAAGAACACCGTGAAACACTTAGTTTCGTCAGAAATAATTTTAAAATAACACGTCATCTTCATACTTATAATAAAACTGAAACAGATCCAATTCTGTACATTGAAGATATTTAGATATTATTTTTTGGAGTGTACTCTTTATTTGATACTGAAGCCAGAACTTTGATTTTTTTTTCATTTATGTTTCATTTTGCAAGAACTACATTTTGTATCTCGATTTCACTTTCTTCGCTATAGTAATAATTTACTGTTGAATTCATTCGATTTTTGCAGTTCTAATAGAGTTACTTTTAATTTTTGCTCACAATTTTAAATACATGACTGCCCAGTCTTCATTTTTAGGAATATTGATTCAAATAGTCAATTTTAGATATCGATTCTGAACGCAATTTTTCTCTAGGCAAATGTCAAGTTGTCAACGTCAAAAAGATTAAAAATACAGCTGTCGGCAAACGTTCTTGTGTGCGCTACAATTTAAACCACAGCCTTAGGTTTTTTTCGTTACGATTTAAACAATGACTGGTACTCGCAGCGAATCTTTATTTTTGTGAAGATAGGCTCTGTGAACGTAGACAGCGTCTACGTCTGTGAACAATTGCGCAGGTACTGCTGTGAGGAAAAAACTGTACAAAGTAAGAGCGAGTGAGTGAGTGAGGCAGTTATACAATGCTGTCTTCCCCTTCAACATTGCGATTGTACCTGAAAAATAGCAGTTTGTGCAGCGAATAGCAGGCAACTTCCGAGACATGAACTTCTGCTACGATTTTTGTAACGTCTTCGCGTAAAATAATGTGCGAAATAAACGATATGAAACTTCTCATCGCGATAATTGGATGTCGTCAATCAACTTCTAGGTTATATACACTTGTTTTTATATCACTTCAAACACATATATTTACTCTTATCCAATATGAATTAATAAAAATAGAGGTAACTAATTCTCCGATATTCACTTGGCAGTGTTGCCAGTAAACGCTTATATGACGCCGCAACTATGTGAATTCAAGCATAGAACCAGACTTAGCATTTCCGCAGCGCAGGAGAGAGGCAGGGGGATGTTACATCCCCGAAACTGTTCGCTAATGCAATTGAAGATATATTTAAGACGCTGGACTGGAAAAGAACTGGCATAAACATTAATGGCGAGTACACCTCACACCTACGACTTGTCCATGGCATCGTTCTCGTGGCAGAGTCACCGAAGGGTCTCAAACGCATGCTGACCGACCAAGCTGACTTCCTTCAGATGTGTCGGTATCGGAGTGAACATAGACAAACCCAAGGTTATGTTCAACGACCTTATACCCCGAGACCTTTTGGTGTAAATGAAGTCACTCTTGAAGTTGTTCCGGAATAGGTCTACCTCGGGCAAATTGTGCTATTAGGTACAAACAATTTCGCAGAGAAAGCTGACAGGAGAATTTAGCTACGATAGGCGGCATTTGGTAAACCTCGTCAAGTCTCGTAGTCGTCCATACCACAGTGCCTCAAGACGAAAGTATTTTATGCGCGCGTCCTACCAGCCATAACTTAGGGAGTCGTAATGTGGACACTCAAGGTGAGACTGGTTCATAAGTCGCTCAGTGAGCTACAGGGGAGAGCCATGCTAGGAGTTTCTCAGAAAAACCAAATCTGCAATGAGGTAATCCGACATAGAACCAAAGTAGGCGAAATAGCTCAGAAAATTAGCAAGCTGAAATAGCAATGAGCTGATCACATTTCTCGAACAACCAACAACCGCTGGGGTAAACGAGTTCTAAATAAGGAGACTGCGTGTAGGCAAACGTAGTGTTGTGTGCCCGCCGCCGGCCAGGTAGAGAGACGAATTCCAAAAATGGCGGTCAGGAACTGAATGAGAAGAGCCGAAGATCTGGCTCAGTGGCGTTCACTAGGAGAGGCCTACGCCCAGCAGTGGATGAATATAGGCTGATGATAGATCTCGCATAACTCAAAAAATGTCGTTTTTTTGTTTTGTTCTCTTCAATACTAGGGTTTAAGGGAAAAAAATATGGGAAAAATCATGTATTTTTTTATCATGTTCCATGAAAATGACCACCAAACCACTAGTTAACATTAAAGAAGTCTTTAATTTTCAAACGTTTTCTTCAAACCAATCAATAAGCAAAGAGAGTAAAGAATAAAGGAATCGTTCAAGTCAAAGATGGGACGACAAGCATGTCAAGCGAAAATATAGTAAGGAAACGTCGAGCAGTGTGAAAGTGAGAGCGGAGCCTGCAGACGACAGCGCATGCGTCTCTCTCAGCCCTCAGCAAAGCTTCACGTACCGTCGGAGCGAGCAGTGACCACCCGACTGTGCTTACAGGTCTTCACGCTCTCGCAGTTTGTAAATCGAATGCGCGTCGAAACTTTTAAAATGAGAAGAATAATTTTCTGATCGTTTGACAACAATCAGCAGTTAGTTATTTTTTAACGTGAGCGTTGAGTTTCAAAAACATGGTGTTGCAGTGGTCTATGATGTTATTGTTTTTGGAAATTTCAGTGTTGTTTCAGTTTACGGATTCCGTTGGTAAGTTTTTCTCTTTTAAGTGACTGGAAATCTTTATTGTTATCGTTAGACTATATTTATATAGCTACATTTTATCTTAAATATTTGTATTGGTGTACAAATTTTACTATATTAGGAACCAAATATTATTGTTTTATAGTTATATGTATGATAAATGAAGTAGGTAAAATTATTACTATTCGATTAATTTGTAATTTTATTGTGACCTAGTATTTTTTACAAAAATTACACTTTTATCATAAATGCGAAAGATTGTGAATGTGTGAGTGTGTGTGTTTGTTACTTCTTCACGCTGATACGGCTGAACGAATTTTGATGAAATTTGGTTAGTATAATAATATAGATACCTGTTTTACCAGGTCCTGGAAAAACAGATATACTTTTCATCATCATCGTCACTTAATCCACGCGGGTAAAAGCGCGGGGCACAGCAAGTTAAAAAAATCTTCTGTACAAGGACTTTTGCGTTCTAGGTACTAAATTTTATACTTAACATCAACACGAATTTATGTTTAAATAGTACTGCAAAGACGATCCGGTCCAAATAAACCGGTGGCGCTCGTTTTAGTGCCAATTCAGTAACATAATTAATTTTTACAAGTAGGTACCTTATATATTAGAGGAATTAAATTACCTAGTAGGTGAAATAGAAAAGAGACTGTATTTTGAAGTGGTTTGGTATTTTTATAGAAGATGAAAATTATATCAACCTATGTATTTCACTATGTATACAACTTTTTCAGACTAAGTTATATTTGCGAAGGGGAAAAAGACAATCGCGGACTTGAATCTCCGACCTTCGAAATGCTGTTCTACCGCTCTATAACTAAACGAGCTAGCCACTAACTCTACCTCGTATCGTACGCCAATCCTTCCTTTTCTTCACGAGTCTAGACCGACGCTTTACGTCATCAAAAAAAAAACAAAAATATAATAAATTAAAAAAAATAATAATAATTATAATATATATAATATAATATAATATATTGATATTTCTGTATTATTGTAAATAGATATTTACAATAATACAGAAAAATAGGCAAATTGTGAAAATAATAAAAACACATCTACTAGCTGTAGGTTTTTTACTAGCACATACTTGATAACAGTCACACAATTTCATTACAAAAACAAAATGGACTAAAAAAACAACTATTTGGGAGGCATTGGTAAGCTTGGATGGTGTACCTCCAGGCAATTTTATTTTTGTCCGGCCTTTGATGAACTATTTTGTAGTTTACCCTTGTTTTGTAGTTGTCCCTTATTTTTTATCTGACCGTATTTGTGTGTAAAACAAAGTTTGGGTGCATTAGCATAATAGGTACTTATTGAGATAAAAGGTCACCATGAGTTCATCTTAGTCAAAAAAAAGTTTTGTCCATGTAGGTGTTATATTATCTGCTTGCATTTTATTCTTTAGACGTAGTTCTATTATTACTTCTGTGCTTATGTGCCCTGGACCCGCGATCTAAAACTTTTTGACTAAGGTATAATTAAAATTAAAATTCACACAACAATCATAACCTTTTGTGCTATAATTTATTCTTTATAATAATATTATAACTGAATTAAAATATTATTTATCATACTTGTATTGCCTATAATAATGAAGTAAAAATTAAAACCATATTTGACGATACTAAAATCGTTGTAAGAAAAGAAAATAGCAAATATCTCCTATAAGATTTTAATCGCCTAGTAAGTTGATTCTGGATTTTTTATTTATTTAATAAGCACAGCCACATCACACATATTAAAACACTTAAATCTAATAATACACAATATGCTTTGCTGATATGCGTGACAAGTTCGGCGTGCATAATATCGACCACATGTACTCGTAAACATAATATAAAAGAAAACTAGGTAAAAATATATACACAGAAAATAAAAATAAGATGTTAGATAGAGGAACTGTGTGTTTGGGAAAAAATGAATTTAAATATTTTGCGTTTGAAAACTGATAATGAGTTAAAAAATATATCTAATTCTTCTATTTTTGTCGATAAATCATTGTATTCGTTTGAGATACGTGAATTATTTTTTAGTATTAGTTTTTGAAGGCAAATTTAATGGTGTTGTATATTTAAATTAACCAATTAACTCTATTATAACAATGAAGACCAGTTATCAATAACGTGTCAAAATAATTCTGTCGAAAATTAACACGAAGCAAAATATTCCATGGCCCACAATACCAGTGGTCGAAAATAATTGAATCTACAATATGGAACAAAACGGATGTTAAGCCCTGCAAATGACATGCCAATTTAAAATGATTTCATTTTGTGTGTTTACAATTATTTGAGAACAATGTTTGTATTGTGCGTTTGAAATTATATTTTTGAATTATGTCGAGAATGGTTTAATTTTTGATAAATCATAAACCACTGGGGAAATTTTAGTGAGTGCCTTAAACGCACATTCACATCACACCTGACTCCTGCGTGACTTTATGAATCTACATGAAGGAAAATAATGCGACAAACTGAACGTGGTCCGTGAGATAATTGTCCATTTAATCCAATATTAGTAATTGATCTATTGTGATGTGAACATCATACGGTTACACGAGATTACCTATGGAAAATAGGAGAATACTTTAAAATTATAATTACTCTCTAATGTGTTTCGTTGTTACCAAGAAGCTGAAAATCTATTGAATGAGACATAATTCCGGTGTACACATTGATGTATATGTTACTATTTTGTTTACCTCAATGGGTGTACAGCCATAATCGCTTCATCTATAATTTTTGTACCAATTAAATTATCCACCTCAAACTTTTCTTTTATACAAGTTCGATTCGTTCAAGCGAATGATGAATATTCAATTGAGATGGACAGGACTCGATTTAATTGAATAGAACGACTTTTCGGGTTCTTTGCTAAGTTTGTTCTTACTTCCATAATTGAATTGTTCTCAGACCCCAATTTCTGTGATTTGCAGAGGATGTGAGGCTTTCCGGGAGTTGTTGAAGTATCAATTAGGTAATAATTTGGTCAGATCCGTCGAACAAGTCTGTTTTTTTTTCAAGTAGAGTGTGTGTTAGATGTATCGCAAGACACACTTGAGTGATAAGCTACTTTGGGCAGAGGCGGCTCATGTAAGCGGCAAAATCTGATTTATCTTCTTGAAGTATCAATTAGCATTTTGAGACATGCTTCTTGAGTGATAAGATAGAAAAAAGAGTAAGCTGGCATGCATGCGATCCAATAAAATAATACTTTCTTGAAGTATCATTAATAATAATTTGGTGAGCCCATGGAAGAATTGGTTGGTTCTTGGAGTAGAGGAAAGGTATTGGATAAAAAAGGTTCTTGAGTGATTCGGTACAGGGAAAAGTGGACTCATACTGGCGGTCAAATTGGATCGTATCTCGTGGGTTCCTTCTTCAAGCATTAATTAGTTAATGATTTGGTCACTATTTTCAAATCGCTTGGCGTTTGAATCAAAGAGAATGACTGAAGAGGTTGAGTCTCTCGAGTGCTTGAGTAGACTTTAAGAAAGGATCAATGGACCTGTATTGACGGACCTTTTTTCTTTGAAGCAGGTATGTCTAGTGATGAATTTAAAACACATAAGTGCTCGTCGTATGAACAAGCAAACTATAGAAATATAACTTAAATAACTTCTTATTTTTATTGGAATCTGTTAAATGCTGAACATGTTCGACTTGAACTCGAGTGGAACGCTCTCTTCATACTGTACGATGATTATATTATCTCACAATATTGAGAGATTTACCATGTTATTGTAAGACCAAAGTCTTCTTATTAGGCGCAACAAGAGCACGCGCGTCTAAACCGGTTTTGCACGGAGTTTTGATAACCACAGTTACCGCTGGTATTGACACATCATTTCACATCAGGGTAGCTCACATCCTATAAGGGTTGCGTCTTTATAAAAAAAATGAGACCCTCACAACAAGTCCTTTCATTTTATATGTCCCACAGTACCTTTTTTATTTTCTGATTTTCCTTCCAAAAGATCCAATCGTCAACATTCATTTATTTACGTTACACGTCCTTGTTTGGGGTCACAGAACTCCATAATATACCTATGTAACAAATTTCAAAAATCATCTGTGTGATACGGAACGCCAGACACACATCCTATAAGGGTTCCGTTTCTTTTCATTCGGTCGTACGGAACCCTAACAAAATACAAAACATAATATTTTCACCACAAGATCATTAGAAACAACATAACAAACTCTGCTTTTGGATTTTACGCTTAGGCTATATGCGGCTATTTCGGCTATATGCGTACAATGTCGTCTGTTTTTTTAAAGCTTTTATTTAATTTCACTGTATTTTGTCTGTCCTGGAATCTTGCAATTCGAATTTCGAGCACTTCCCGATTTGCTATCCTGCTGAAACTTTCAGGGTAGCTCACAAACCGATGACAAAGCAATAAAAAACCAACTAAAATAAACGTAACAACTGAAAATGCAGCAAAAAAAACCCCGGAAAAGCTTAAAAAGGGAAATGCAATAAAAAAGGGAAAAGAAGTAAAGAAACATAAAAAGTGAAATCCATTAAAAAAAACTAGTATAATTTTTTTTTTTTTTTTCTTATCCTTATTATATGTTTACGTTTTTGATGAGTTTATCGACAAAAACAAATATTACTCGAGATACCGTTAGCAATATGAAACTACTACCAAAATATTGTACATTACATAATCTAACTGAAATTTAATCTGGATAAAAAAACTTACTTGATATATTATTTATTCGATGATTTTGGATGTTACGATTTTTTTATCAACAAAAACATGAATTTTGCCTAAAAACTCTAAAGCACGATTGTATTCACTAAAACTATCACATATTATCATTGTTATATAAATAACTGTCTCAAGGCTCTCGAGTTATGAATTTAAACGTTTGGAAATTCTTGTTTGTGAGTTTTTAGACCGTAGTCGGGATGGGATTCAGCTTTTTAAAATATATTGATTTATTTTGATAGTTTTTAGATTGAACACGTAACCCTTCCTTAGCTTCGCCGTAGAAGGGTAAAAAAATTGCCCACCCTTGCGTTGAAGACGAATCGATTGTTACCTCGTTTGTCAAAATTGGACTCTATGAAGGAACACCACACATAGACTGCTAAACTCATAACCCTTTCCTTGCTTCGCCATGTCCCATTATCCCATAAACAATGGCAAAATCGTCTGTCCGTGTCATAAGTACATTTATCATACCTAAATTCGACACTGTGGCTAAAAATTACTTGTAACATATTAACATTTTTTTAGTAATTATGTCTAAACACGATAGCAAATTACACAAAGAAAAGCACTAAACTACAATTGTTTATCACCCACGTCAACACGGCACACAACCAAAATGGCGGTTTAATTTTTTCGCTACTGTAGACAATTTGGTTCGGAAGTGCTCGATAAACTTCGAATAAAAGGCTAGTAATTTGAACGCCACTTTCAAATCATATTATGAAAGTATGTCAAAAATAATAAAATTAGAGAATTAAGCCGAGTATAGGCCGGCCAATTACAGAGCATTTTACCTGAACTCCTGATGTTCAGTCGACAGGCAGGGCCACGGCAGGGCCGCACATTTTGTCTAACATCGTGTGTGCGTCCGACAGTTAACAGATCAGCATACTATGCTCACAATACTAAAATTCATATAGTCTCTTGAGTAATGACAATGGAAAGATCAGCAAACATTTATTTATAAATCTATAATTGTTAGATAAAAGGTGGGTGGCGGACAGCAATGAAGATTATTCTGAGTAAAGTAAATATCTGAAGTAGGTATAGAGTGAATAACTCTACACGAATAACTAAATGTACACTTCATTTCGAGTGATTTCAGCCCTTCCTCCAAAAGAAAGGGCGAAATACCACACGATATACTGCACTGATAGGCTAACCTTATAAAAGTATCCCGTTTGGAAGCGGAACGGCTCCCTTTAGCCCGGGGCGAGAAATTTCATATCCTCTTGAGAAAGGCTCGACATAGCTTCACGGTCAAAACCCACTAGGTCTTCATGAGAATTAAGGCTGAAGTTAATTTAATAATGTTTTAATTAAATATAAATAAATAAATATATTCGGGACAATTCCACACCAATTACTTAGCCCCAAACTAGGATGCTAATATTATAACATCCATGACTCGGAAACAAACATTTCTGCTTATCACACAAATTATTGCACCTTGCAGGATTCGAACCCGCGACCGTTTGATAACGAACCTAGGATCACTAGCCACGAGACCAACCGGTCGTCGTCGGAATTAATAAACCATATCCTCAAATCTTAGCCTTTATAAATATAACTTCTAATACCCATACCAATATATAAAATTGAAACGTAGTCTGTTTGTTTGTTTGTTTGTTTGTTTGGGGAGGTTTCACGCGATAACGGCTGGACGGATTTTGATGAAATTTGGAATGGAGATAGGTTATACCCTAGAATAAAACATAGAATACTTTTTATCCCGGAAAATTGTAAGTTTAAAACTGGAAAATGTGGATTCCTCCCTGTAAAGAACGGTTGCCATGAAAACGAAATAACAAGTCTGTCAATAGACATCAATAGCATTGGTGCTATACCTACTTTTGCATTTGTTTTTAATATCATAGAAGAAGTTAAATGCTTGTTTTCGCGCTAAACAGTAAACCGGGCGGACGAAGTCGCGGGTGGGAAAGCTAGTTATTGATATAATAAGCAGTCTTTAGTTAGTGCTAAGCGTGAGCGGTGAGCATACATACAGAGATAAAATAAAAACCAACATTATGTATTGAAAACACGTACATCATCAGATTAAGAGAGAATAACACTATTGCCCTGCTAATAAGGTTATTTTTTTGTATAGCTTATCTTACACAGAAGTATTCTTACGATGCTCCTTACACCAAAATCTGTTCAGGCATTTAAAAGTTATGGTGGAACAATGAAACTCACATAATTATGTACATACAATATAAACATAAATTATAAACCCTGAAATATATAAACTCCTTTTTTTGGCAGCCGTGAAAAAAGGCATTTACAACAATATATATAGTAGTTCCTAAACTAGATCCACGATAAAAAAAACTTTTTTCGTCGGAGAACAACATTTGCTCTAGTAAATCTACACTAATATTATAAAGAGATAAGATTTGATGTTTCATATGTTTGTTTGATTGTAATGGATAAACTAAAAAAAACTGACCTGATTTAAAAATCTTTCACCTTTTATTATCAGCAAGTAATATGAGAGCTTTTTTATTAATTAAATTAGAGATCCCTACGAAAATTGCAATAATGTAAGCCAATGTATCGAAAATTTCAATGTAGTCATAATTTTGCGATCACTGCGAAAACTATTGATGATACATCAAATAATGTACATCACGTTCGTAGTACTCATCATTACTCTAAAAAAAGACCCCGAGTCTATTTCAGTTAAGTCACAATAACCGTTTTTTGATAAATTTAATGGTTAATCAAAACAATAGTACAATCGAAATTTTGTCTAAAGAAATATTTAGAGAAACCCTTAGCTGCCTGTGCGAAACCGGAGTAAATCACAAGTTTTACATAAAAAAAACTTAAATCTATTTCTATACGTATAATAAAGCAATAAGAACAAAAAAGTCTGTACTGAGAAGATAATTAATAGAATGTTCTAGGGTACTTAATATAAGCTGCTGAACAAGAATATAACATTTTTAATAATCGTGTCTGTTTGTATGTCTGTTTGTTTGTTTGTTTGATCGCGCATGACGTAAAAACTACTGGACGGACTGTGATACGGGGTCGACTTAAAAACTGGGGTACTTAATATCTAAATCCGATGAATATCGCGAAATCGACAAAAACTTTTTGACGGCTGAAGGAATTTTGATCATCATTATTATCATCATCAGCCTACATCTGTCCACTGCTGGGTATGCCTCTCCTAGTGCACGCCAATGAGCTTGGCTCTTCTCATCCATTTTCTTTCAGCCGCTTTTCCGAGGTCGTCACTCCACCTGGCCACAGGGCGTCCTACACTACGTTTGCCTAAACGTGGTCTCCACTCGAGAACTTGTCTACCCCAACGGTTATCGGTTCTTCGGGAAATATGACCAGCCCTCTGCCACTTTAGCTTGCTTATCCTAAGAGATATGTCGGTCAAATTGGTTGTCTGTCGGATATCTTCATTACAAATCTTGTAATTTAAAGAAACTCCAAGCATAGCTCTCTCCATTGCTCGCTGACCGGCCTTAAATTTGTGGACTAGTTTGACCGTGAGTGTCCACATCTCGGCTTCGTAGGTCATGACTGGTAGGACGCACTGCTTGTTGACTTTTGTTTTCAGACACTGTGGTATAGAGGAAGAGTAGTCCTGACGAAGCTTGCCAAATGCTGCCCAACCAAGCTGAATTCTTCAGTTGGCTTTTTTCCCAAAGTTTGTTTTACAATGCAATTATAAAATATGTTTACCAAATATAATAAATATTGCAATTAGCAATATCTAACCAAGGTGTTCAGAATTACTTTTTAGGAGGAGTGGACTGTATTACAATTTTAAATCGCGTATTCACTTTTTCGGTCATAGGTCGCTGGTTTATATTAACTAACAGCAATAACTTCTTCGTGGTTCAGAAGCTTCGAGGATTCCATGAATGAAACTACTACGACGGGTATAACAAACTGACTGCCTGCCTCTATTTACGAAACTCTTATATTTATACAATATAATTTAGGTAACGGTACCTGCTCGGTCACAGGGAGAGCTCGGGAGCAAGGGCAATTACAAAGGTTCTCGTATTTTTTGCAACAACTAACTGGGCATCGTTCGTTAATTTTTTTACTGTCAAAGGCTTTTGCTTTGTCGGCGTATTGCGTTTGTTACTATTCTAAAGATCGTGGGAATGTAGCCGTACTTAGTCTAACGGCAACTACTCTACCTGCGCTAAGGGCTCCTGTAATAAACACATTGCGCATTGCATTGTCTAACAAGCTTAAACATAAACATTTCATCTATTTCTAAACTAACGGAGGTTTTTTCCCTAACGGTAACTTTATTATCTATCTTCCCTATATTACACGTTAAATCTACCTACTTACTCTAGGCGTACTACTATTTAATCTTATTCTAGTTTTATACAAATTAACTGAAGCGAAGCCTCGTAGCCGAAGTGTTTACACGTCAGTCGGTCGGTCGCGGTCCCTTTGCTCTGGTCGGTGATTACCAATGACTAATTACACATTCGCGGTCACGTGATCTATGATCGCGGGGTCACGCGGGGTACACAAGGTACACATATTTTTGGACATCTTCAAGAGGTGCACCATTGACTTCAATCGGTTCCGGGTCAATAAGATCGTTAAACATGATGTTGATCTTATATATGTTCATTCAGATACCGATACGTCGAGAAACATCAACTAAGTTGGTCAGCATACTTTGTAACTCTTGCAGCAGCTCCGCCATTAAGACGATATCATCGGCAAATCGTTAGTATGAGATATTTTCGCCATGAGAGAATAATTTCGGGGATAAAACTTCCCCCTGTCTCACCCCCCTGAGCAGTTGGATATGTTTAGACTGCTGGTTTTGTACTTGGACATTCGTGGTGTCATATAAAAATCTCAGCACTTTGATGTATCGCCAGTCCACTTGACACCGCTGCAATGACTTCAGTATCTCTCAGGTTTCAACAGAGTCGAAAGTCTTCTCATAGTCTACAAAAGCAAGACATAGGAGCTGGTTATACTATTCAGACTTCTGTATATCCTGCCTCGCTGTGTGTATATGGTCTATGGTGCTAAATCCTCCGCAAAACCCGGCATGTTCAGGAAGCTGGAATTCGTCAAGTCTTCTTGCGATACGATTTGAGATGACCCTCGAAAACAACTTATTACTTAACAACAGACGTGGCTCAAGAGTGAAATAGGTCAGTAGTTCATTAGGAGGGTTTTATCCCCCTTTTAAAGAATAGTACTACCAAATTTATGCTCCTCACCTATGGAGTTTTCTCACTGTTAAGAACGGTGCTAAATAGCCCCTGAAGCTCTTGAAGTACGAGCTTTCCCTTGCTTTTAAGAGCTCTGAAGTTATTCCATCCTCTCCAGAGGCCTTTCCATTCTTAAGTTGTTTGAGCGCCATCTTAATCTCGTCTAGGCTGACGTCAGTTCAGTGGTGGGTCAGAATTGCGCGGAAATACTCTGTACTGGGGTCGGGTCTAGAAGCATGCGGCCATAGAAGTCTTCGATTTCAGAAAAGATTGCTGGCTTAGAGCCGTCGGTTGTGCCTTTATTGGTCTGGAGCTTCGTCAGATGGGATCTACTCAATTGCTGGGCGAAGACTCTTCAACCCCAATTTTGCTCTATTGTCTTCTTATCTGGCGAGTATTTGAGCATCGGAGGCCACGGCGCACCAGCTAACTGATGTTTTTATTAAGATCTTTTTTTTTCTAACTGTGTGGCTTGCTGTTGTTCCTGTCGTTTGTCCATAAGCCGAAGAGCCTCATCCAAGATTTTAGACTTCGTGCCCGTATGCTGCAACTGACAAAATTTAATGCCTTCTTCCCTAAGGATTCCCACAACTTTTTGGAGCTCCCCATCCACGTCACTTCATTCCCAAGGCAGCAAATCAATTTTCCAACTTGAGTTGCAACTGTTTCGATCCAACCACGGCTTGCAGCAGGTTGGAACGGAGCGTAGACTTCACCAGATGGCATCTTTCAAGCTTGTGGTCGATGTTCAAGGAGATTAGGCCAAGTCGATGATCACTACCTGTATTGAACCTGCTGATCACTGAGACATCCGTGAATATGTACTTATTGTTAGTCATGATGCAGTCGATCTCATTTTTAGACACAGTGCTTTGCCAAGTCCACTTCCTCTGGGACTGCTTTTGGAAAAATGAATACATCAAAAAGAAACCCTCTTTAAAAAAAGTTAACTAGGGTTTGCCCTCTGATATTCCTGTCTACATAGCCGTGTGGACTTATTCTCTATTCTCTGCATGTCGTTACTCCCATTTTGGCGTTAAAGTCTTCCATGACAACGTTGTAGTGGACCCTTGTGCTCTTGTGGCACTACATAAGTAGAGCCGAAGAAATGTCATCAAACATAATTCTTCTACCTCATCATCCAATTGTGTTGAAGTTGGTGCGTTAACTTGTAGGCTATAACTTTCGGTCAGACTAAGAATCATGTACGCTACCCTGGTCAACACACTGGATATTTGTACAACATTATCAATGAGGACTTTATTGAATAGGAACCCCACGCCACCCTGAGACTGCTGATCGCCCTCTTGGAAGTAGAATAGATGCCCCGACTGTAGGATTATAGTGTCTTCCCTCTCTTCGGACTTCACATAGCCCCAGAGCATGCCACCTTATCTTTGTGAGCCCCGACTCGAGTTGTGCCATGTGATCGTCAAGCCTAATCGTCCAACCGTTAAACGTAGCCAGGGTCAGTTGTTTTTGTTTTAGGTGGCCTACGGTAACCCGGGGATTCTTCGCGACCCCTACTTTGAAATTACCGTGACCATCACTTTGGTCAGTACTAGCAGGGCGACAGGGAACTGGGGGCCATTTTTTAATTGTGCCGTTCATCAGAAGGTTTTTGCACACAGTCGCCACGCTGGGCATGTGGGTTGGCGACCGCAGTGACGCTACTGTCCGTCACTGGTCTGTAGAATTTGGCTACGTCTTTGTATAGATTGTTATACTGCCATCAGTTGGTCGACAGAGCCTCGTTTGTTGTTCGGCAGGATGCACTAAGGGCAGGTGAGGTTGACTTTGGGCTTGTTGTGATAGTTTGCTCCCATACGTCCTGAATGGGGATGGTAATAAAATAATTAAAATAGTTCACGTTGTTGCCATTATCTTGTCCCATCAATGGGGACTGCAGGAATTTAAAATAAATAAATTGGGTCAAGTTGTCCCCATTGTTCTATTCTTATAGGTTGCAACAGCGGGACTGATGTGATCGGATAATGTCTTCAATGTAGATCTATATTTTATGATTAAAAACTATACAGATGTACGAACCTACTCAAAATATTAATTCATATTACTTTAGACGTAAAAAACAAAAAAAACAGAGGTGTTAAAAAATGTTTACATAACGTAGTTTTCTCAACTAGTATTTGTTTCTTTGTTTGTTTATTTGGGGAGTTTTAACGCGATAACAGCTAGACAGATTTTGATGAAATTTTGAATGGAGATAGCTTATACCCTGGAATAAAACATAAAATACTTTTTATTCCGGAAATGGTAAGTTTCCACGGGAAAACTAGAAAATGTTGATTACTCGCTGTATGGAATGGTTGCCATGGAAACGAAATAACAAGTCTGTCAAAAATCATCAAGAGCATTGGTGCTATACTTTTGCATTGGCTTTTAATATCGAAGAACATAGAATGTTTTTTTTGTGATAAACTGTAGTCCGCGCGGTCGAAGTCGCGGGCGAAATCTAATAAGGTACAATTTTTTTGTTTGCTGCTATTATTTATTCCGAGTTACTATTAAGCGGTCCCGGTGCATATTAACCCCGGAACTCGTTTTAATACATAGGATTTTTCCACCAATTTCATATATTTATCTGATTTTAAGATATCTTAACGTACCATCTGATCTCGGATTTTTAAGTATTGCTCAATAGGAGGATTTAGAATATCTACGGGTAAGCAATTTAAAAATGTAAGGGGAAGGTTCTATATCTATTTATGAATAAAATACGTATGTATTACGTAAAACTATTTCAGTTTAAGACCTATTTCGATTTCTTGATATCGAAGTATATCTAGCTGAAAACATTAATAAGTCTTTTTTTTGCTTAAACGAGAGAAAAGACCACAAAAAAAAACAGAAAAAAGAGATTTTTTTTTTTTGTAAAAAAAAATAGGTACCACAAAATACTTACCAGAATAGTTTATTTGACAGAGATTTTCTACCAGTAGTAACAAATCAATAAAAATATTAAAATTCAACTTTAAGTGTATCAAAATCATTTAAACTTTAATTTTAAGTGTATGTATGTTCATTAACCAAATATATTCTAAATAACAACTCTCTCGCTTGATTTCACTAAACGATTCATGACGCAACCGTGAGACGGCCCATTCGCACTCAGTGATCCGCGACAATATACGACGTGACAATATCGCGGCTAAATTATGTGACAAGCTGATTCTGCTAAATTGTCGACTGATTCATTTTGTACCTTGTAGAGTAGATATACTATAATATTCTATTTTAGCTTTTTCTTAACGATTCATGATGCATAGCGAGACGGCGCGGGCCGCCGCGCCGTCTCGCGTTCAAACTCAGTAGCTCGCTTTAATAACCGCGACGTGACATTACAGCGTCCAACTTATAAACCTGAATTATAAACCTGAATTATAAACCTGAATTATAAATCTCTCTCTCATGTAGTATTAATACATAGGTCACATTAAAAATTTCCGGAATGATTAAGAATAATAAGTTCAAAAACTAAAAAATAGCTTATGACACACTTGCAATGAAGACGAATCGGTTGACACCTCCCTTCTGAAAATCGAACTAGTGGAGTAGTTTTTTTTTTTTTAATATTCTGTGCTACTAGGGTCGACGCTATGGTGGAACATCCACATAATCACATACATATCTATGTATCTACATAGACTGTTAAACTCATTACCCTTCCCTGGCTTTGCTGTAGTCGGGTATTGTTTCGACATTTAGATGAAACAAACTGCAACTTACAGCCAAAGTGTTCCATTTTAATTTATGTTATAATTACTTTTTAAATATCCATACCAATATATAATAATGAAACGTTGTCTGTTTGTTTGTTTGGGGAGCTTTCACGCAATAACAGCTGGACGGATTTTAATGAAATTTGGAATGGAGACAGCTTATATACTAAAATAAAACATGGAATACTTGTTATCCCGGAAAATTGAAAGTTTCCGTGGGAAAACTGGAAAATGTTGATTACTCACTGTAAGGAACGGTTGCCATCACATAATGGTATGTGGTTGCCATGGAAACGAAATAACAAGTCTGTCAAAAAATATCAAGAGCATTGGTGCCATACCTACTTTTGCATTGCTTTTTAATATCCTAGAACAAAATAGGATGCTTTTTATCGCAATAAACTAGTTATATGTAACGAGCGCATTTCCAAAGCATTGGTAGAGTCAGAAGGGTTTTTTTCTTTTCCAGTGTAAGATTTAACTCTGTAGACACATGAAAATTCACATGAAAGAGAAATTTCGTTTTCAAAATCGAAGAATACTTAGTTTACCTAAATTTTATTGATATGTTTTTTTAAATAATATTTTATGTATTTCTCCTTGTTCATGAGATGTTAATTTTAACTTGTAAAAGTGCTATTACTGACTTTGACTTTATAAGTGGCCAGTTCAGGAAACTTTCAGTATGACCCACGATAAATGTTCTGCTAGTACCAAACTGCACAACGCAAAAGCCCGGTAATGTGTTTATCAGCCTATATATGTATGTATGTTTGTTCCTTTGTGGCACTATATAGAGCAAACACGTGGACCGATTTTGATGATTCTTACGTCAATCGTTTTGTCTTAATCTTGCGAGTGCCATTAAAGACACGGCAAATCAAAATTCAATATGGCAACAATCAGACGCCATATTGTGAAAAAGGAAAAATAAAAGTCGACGAACTATGTCAAGTGGGGTATCATTGAATAGATATTTAATAAACATGTTTAGATTTCTCCAAATAAACAATTAGGATCTATAACGATTTAAAGTTGGTTAGCAACCATTCTCACTCCTTCTTATACAGGGTGTGGCGTAAAGAGTAGTCAACCCGTGGAGGGTGGATGGAAGGCGTCATGACTAACCAGAAAATCAAAATTTGTATTTTGTAAAAGTGGTTTTCTAGATTTTGGGCATTTTTTTATTTCTTAAGTAATATGCCACTCTCTTCGATGGCATGTTCACAAATAATGGTATTTTTTTCTTAGTCTGTTTCTTGATTAGTACTTTCGGATAGATGTGCTATCAAATGTTATCTTTCGTTTTTATACCACTAGAGTTTTTTGATTAGTCAATAGTTTAGTACAAAAAATGGACAATAAATTTAACCAAAAGCTTGAGATTCCGTCGTGTAAATAAAATATGGAGACCAGTGAGACCCAGACAGAAAAAAATAATTGAACATATCATTGAAATTCAAAAACTGTACACACGGTATTTTCAGCTTTCACTTAAATAATATTGCCTGTGAAAGTTGATCACGGTCTTAATGTAGTAAATTTATTGTTTAATATATAGTTTACTTTTTGTAAAAGTTAACTTCTGGCACCAAACTTACAAAAACAGCCCTTTTACTAGCATTACTATAGTAATTTAGCAATAATTCATTAGATTCCATGAATTATTATTTGTGACGGCGGCATTCCGGCCGTACTCTGTCGTTCTCTCTCATGCAAGGAGTAAGAAGATAGCTAATGATGCATCATCATCAGCCTATACTTGTTCACTGCTTAACGTAGGCCTTCCCTAATTCATACCACTAGTTCGATCTTCAGCTCTTCTCATCCATTTTCTGCCAGCCGTTTTTCGCAGGTCGTTGCTCCACCTGGCCACAGGGCGTCCTACACTACTTTTGCTTAAACGTGGTTTCCACTTGAGAGCTCGTCTAATCCAAAAGGATTGCCTCTTTTAAGTTTTGTTCGCAGTCGGGTTTATTGTTTTTTTTTTATAAAAAGACTTGCTTGTTTGTCGTATAAAGTAGTGCTATTCTCTGAGTAAATTTAAGGTCGCTCAGCGAGCTGTGGAGAAAGTTATACTTGGAGTTTCTCTGAAGGACAAGATTTGAAATGAAGTTATCCGACAGAGAACTACAGTAACCGACATAGCTCGAAGGATAAGCAAGCTGAAGTGGCAGTGGGCTGGTCAAATTTCCCAAAAATTCGACAACCGTTGGGGTAGACGAGTTCTCGAGTAGAGACCGCGCTTAGGCAAACGTAAGGTAGGACGCCCTGCGGCCAGGTGGAGTGATGAGCTGCAAAAATCAGCTGGCAGAAACTGGATGCAGAGAGTTGAAGACCGAGCTCAGTGGCTTGTATTAAGATTGGTCTACGTCCAGCTGTTGACAAGTATAAGCTGATGATGATGAAGATAATTTTAGAAACACTGAGACAACATGTGAAAAAACCCATTATTTTTTGTCCCCAACAGACGAGTTTGATTAATGCAATTTCCATATTAAAGGCAAAGTTCAGGAAAAAACAAAATTTCCGTCGGCGATTAAACATGAATTTGTTAACAGGTGCAAATTACAAAGTTGAAATGTCAAGGGATTAGGCACATTTTATTATTCAAGATGGCGCGGTTTGGCATTTCGGGTTATGTACAGCAAAAGGAAAAACGTAAGCCTTGGTCCAACTGTCCGTCTGTCACAGGTGTGTTTCTAGTGTACTATGAGACATAGATACTTGGAAGTTGGCATAGTGATGAAGTACACTCTTTTTTTTCATAAATTTATATCATGCAATTTTTTTAACAATAACGTTTTTTTAAATATTTATGGGAATAATTTGGTAAGAGTAAATTAAGCAACTTGAAAATAAATATGTACCTAGGAAGTAAAACATTATGTACTTAGTTAAGAACATTGGCCATAACTACTTGTTTATAGGGTAGCGAGAAAAAAAAGCGAGAAAAGTTGATCTGAGAATAAACAAGTAAAAAATAGTTAAGTACAAACTATTTAATATTTATCGTCTATTAAATAAACAACTTATTGATATTTTAATGTATTGAATACATAATTCTTAGTGATATTCACAGGATAGTTGTGATCGTTTGCCACCTAACCTTACAAAACAATACATTCCAACAGTACCTACTTTAGAAAGCGATCATAAGCTTTAGAACAAAGTGGCACCACGGCAGCTATCCTCTGAACATCACTAGGAATGATGTATTAAAATACATTAAAATAAATAACGTGAAAGCTGTTTATTTAATAGACAATAAATATTGAATAGCTTGTACATAACAATTTCATAAGAAAATACTTTCTTGTTTCATACTTTTTACAGCGTGATTTTTCTATAGTCAGGTTTGGGTTTTTTAACTCACTTTTTAATTTAATTTTTAGGGTTTATAGTATGGATATTTTTGAAATTTGCTAATTAAGCCCTTTCAATTGATACCCAACACTGAATCATTAAAATATTTTTTAGTTCATGACTTTAGAGGGCTCATTTTATTTTATTTTATATATATAGATAGGTTATACTAACCAGCGGTCAATTAAATAAGACGCTTCCAACGATATCTCATTTGTCAAATAATGATAAGTAGTTTAGAAGTTATGAGGGAACAGATGAACATACATACATACATACATAATTGCATACTGGTCAAAACATAACCCTCCTTTTTGCTTCACCGTAGTTGGGTTAAACAGAGTACCTACAAATGCGGGGTAATAAGAATACCAGAGTATCTAAAGCTGACCATAAAGTCGAATGAACAAACTATAAAGGAGTACTTAGATAAGTTTAAATAGTTGGGCTTCACTGATAACTGATAACAACAGAAATTGAAACTCGAGCACAAAACACCCTCCGCTGTAGTGCGGCCCTAGAGAAGGTATCAAAAGCATCCAAGCTTCTCAGTAAACTCACGAAAATCCGTATGTATAAAACAATTATCAGGCCTAATTAAGATGGTGCTCAAAGCTTCAGCTTTGACACTAAATCTAAAAGAGGAAAACAAGTTTCTTGTAACAGAGCGAAATGTACTCCGTAATATTTTCAGGCCAATTAGAAGAGAGGACGGAAGTTAGACGGTCAGAAAGAACAGAGAGATAGAAGAGCTAGTGGCCGAGCCTAACGTCATCGGCGAGACAAAATCTCACAGACTTCGCTGGCTCGGCTAGAGAGAAAGAGAGAGGATCGAGCGGTAAAGTGTGCGTTCTTGGGACGGCCGGTCGAACGTCCCAGGTAGCACTGGAAAGACGAGGTAGAGAGAGAATTGCGCACTTCCAGCTGTTCCTTGGCAAGAAGTTTCGCAGAACAGGGAAGAGTGGCATATTTTGGTATCGGAGGCTAAGGCTCAGTATGGGTTGCTTCGCAAACTTGATTGATTGATTAGGGTATAATTAGCATTGGGATTGTTACTTAGAGTTCGGTACGTCGTCTATGTATCATTGGTTTAATTCTTTGGTGGAAGTAAGCTCCATTTTAGCTCTTTGAACCATTTACATTCCCTACGCTGAGTACGCTATTATAATAATAATAAAGCCTTTATTCATATTAATCATTCTAAATTTACAATATTTTAATTATTAGATATGTTCGGGCACCCAAATATAGGCGTAGGCTTCCTCCATCTGCTGCCAAGCACCTCTATCTTGGGCGAGTCGCCGTCCACGTTCTGCCTGCTGCTTCGACAATGTCGTCGCACCATCTCTTTTTTGGTCGTCCTCTCATTCTACCTTCTTCTCTCGGGTACCAGTGCAGGATACGTTCACTCCAATGCCCATCATTAGTTCTTGCTACGTGACCAGCCCACTTCCATTTTAGTCGACAGAGCATGCTTACTGCATCGATCACTTTGGTTTTCTCCCTGATGTCTCGGTTTCTTACTCTATCGGTTAGTTTGATACCCAGCATCGACATTTCTGTAGCTCTTTGGAAAGTGGCTATTTTCGCTACTAAGCTCTTAGTTAGTGCCCAACTTTGGCATCCATAGAGAAGTGATGGTATGATGGTATTATCCATTAGTTTTTTTTTGAGACGTATTGGAAGGTTACTTTTAAATACGTCTTTGTGCATCCAGTACCTTTTCCAGGATATGGCACGAGTACGCTATTACTCAAACTAAATAAGATCAGTAAGCTGACAGACAACACTATCCACCGCTTACGATATTCTAAAAATACGATACATTATTTTCCTTAAAAAACGATACCAGTAAATTCACAGTCATTGCTTCATAAATCATAACGACGTCTTGAAGGAGTCTAAAATTCCCCTGCAAAGTCCCTTCCGGAGAATGAGAAGACATTTTTTACCTTTCTTTGCAGAAACGATGAAATGAACAAAATATATTTTTCCGCCGTTCATCAATGACAAAGGAATGTTTTTTAGTTATAGTATAAACTACGTGAAAATATTTACTTATAAGATTTAACTACAAATGTTACTTTATTTACTTCTAGGAAATCTTTTGTAAGAAAAACCACCTAATTATGGTGTATGTAAAGTTTATTATGATCATATAAAATATTTGTAGGAAAAACGAATTACTAAACTGGATGTCGGTCTTGTAACATATTATGCTTTAATAAATATTTCGTAGCTAACCGTTTCGCCGTCTCATTTAAGTATTACAACAGAGAACTAGGCTAGAGATTCACTCAACACAAACAAAGAGTTGGAAAAGCCGAATCACACTCAAATTGCCACGCATACTCAGCAAACGAGTTGGTTACCCAACAAATCAAAAAGGAACCACTTAACCCTTCTTTTTGATACGGCCATGGAGTTCAGACTCCAGGGACGCTCGGCAAACAACGCTGCGTCCGGAAAAAGAGGCCGAGAAAAAAACGTCTATCGTGTAAATTAACACAGTACCATAGCTCACGGAGTTTTAGTCATATGGATCTGAAAATTTAAATGACACGAGAAACTATGCCTCTAAAAAGTCCTCTGCGGCTTGCTTTGTAGGTTGAGTGAGTGAGATCAACATTGTATTAAGAAGCCACCTGGAACGACCATCGACTCTTGATGAATCTAATCACATAAAAATCGCATCCGTGATCCTTAATAAAGATTTTATTTATCTTTATAATTAGTAGTTAAAAGCTCAACAACGTTTTGCTGACGAGACTCGAATCAAGAGCTTTCATTGTTGTCTGAATGTATTGTTTGGTGAGCCATTACCGAAAGATGCATCTTTCATTGAATTTTTATAACTACATATTTCTGTATGTTTTCAGCATTATGTTAGTTTCCATCGGATGAGAAAATGGACTTAAAGATAAAGATTGTTTATTTGCCTAAAACACATCACAAAAATGCACAGAACTCAAGAATAATCTATATATTTTATTAGGAGTGTGCATTTATAAATTTATAATCAAAACCCATTGCCGATACAAAAAAAAAACATTTCAAAATCAGGTACTTACTCGATTTTGAATATTTGAAGCAAGCAAAATAGAAATGAAAATTCGTTTCGAAGTTATAACTGTGTGTGTAGACGGACAGCAGCGCTACTTAAATCACTGACCGATGCTCTATCCATGATCCACGGAACGGCCTTTGTCCATTGTGAAGAGAGCCGCGGCATTATGGGGCATTGTGACGGGCCCACAATAGCGATTATTGCTAATAATAAGATTTGACGCGACACAGGGGCAGCAGGGGGCTAAAGATCTTTTGTGTTGTGGATTTTGGTGAAATAAATCTTGGCGGAGAATTCTTTTGTATGCTAGGTCAAGTGTTTTGAATTTTTGTCAAACGATTGGTGAATTAATTTGTGGTATTTGATAAGAACATTCGGGGTAGATAAACATAATTAGATACATAATTTTACTCAACTATTTAACCATGTAATTTATGCAGTATCTAAGTAAAGATATGCTCGTTAAAGCCAAACTATATATATATATATTGTCAATTTTTTTAATGAAGTCGACTGATTACGAATAAACATTTCTCATTCTTCTTCTGTTAAATTCACTCACCAACCTTCTTCTGTCGCTATCTAACCAGATTAGGGCTCAAAGATGAAGAACAACAGAATTATGAGCAATTGCGACGGCCCTTATTATTTTCTCAAACAAGAAAGCTCTCACTGGTTAGCTTATATTTTTTTCCTATGCTTTTGGTATACTATCTGAAATAATTCTGGAGGAGTTTTGCAAAATTTTATCTCCCTTAATATTTCTTAATTCAAGGCTGCTGCTTCCTGTTTTTTGAACAAAAGAAGAGTGGAGTAGTCTCTAAAAAAAATAGTATATTTTATTACTCCTTGATTAAGACACAAACAACTTGGCAATGGTGATAAGCGCAACCTTTTTGGCGTTGTGCGGTGAGCAGTGATAATTGCAAATAAGAATAGCGGGAAATATTTACACAAAAATACATATTTTCACAGTAAAGCTGCCACCGTTGGCAATTTGTCTGCCAGAATAAGATTATCAGACATTTTTACCAGAAAATTGTAAACAAACACCTACAATAATTTAACCTAACGCTCGAAATTAGTCGATTTGGGTGGAAAACTTTTTACTGTTACAAAACCAATAATTGTTAGCCGAGAATATCGATGTTTTCTGATGTCATTGTCTCGTTGAAATTAAAATTATAGTTTTATGTAGAGCTGTGCCCGCGGTTTCGCACGCGTGGTCATTTTTCGAGAACAAAAGTACTCTATCTAAAGTACTCTATTCCAAGACCTAAAATACCAATATACCAACATTTGGTTAATATTTCTTCTGCGATCAATAAGATTTTTATTGATTGCTCGGCTTCTACTCATCGGATTGACATACCAATTAAACAAACCCTTAGCTACTGTACAATGAACCGCATCGCAATCACTTCATTAGTTTTTACGTGATGCGCGAACAAACAAACATACAGACAGACAGACATGCCCCCTTACTCTCAAACACCATTCCGATTCAATCACAATCCCTACAGTGTGATTCAGCTAAAAAATCTAACCTACACTGCACTGATCATGTGGCGTGACATGATGCCAAGCTTTCGGTGTGGCAACATGTCAACAAATCATGGTTTAAAAAAAATTACGTCCTTGAATCGGAATGGCGTTCGAGAGTAAGCTATACGATTTATAAAAAAAAACTGCTCAGTAGCTTACCAGAGATTTTCTTTTAATTTTCTTCTTTTTACAGACTTTTTCATACTAATTGCTTTATTATATGTATAGATATTTATTACTTCAAAATTAATAGATATCTGGATCTCGCAGGAACCTTCTTTTTTTTTTCGGGTAAAAATCTATCCTCAATTTTAACCCATCATATGAACATCTATGACTGTGTCAAGTTGCATTAAAATCTGGCCAGTGGTTTCATCGTGATTCTTTTAAATAACTTTTAACCAAAATCCTGCGCGAACCTTTAATTTTTCGGGATGAAAAGTATCCTAAGTCCTACCTCGTAGTATGAACACAAATCATACCAAGTTTCATTTAAATTCATTCAGTAGTTTTAGCGTGATGCCTAGCCAAGATACAGACAGACAGACAAAAATAAAAAAATACACTTCTGGCTTCGGTATCGAGTACAGAGTAATATCCAATAAAAAATATCTAAATATCTTCAATGTACAGAATAAAAACTATAACAGGTCCACTGTTAGTTTTATTTTATGTATAGCTTCTAAAATTAAAAAACATTTTGACTCATAAAATAAGATAAAAGAGAGACTACCATAAAAAGGCGCTAAAAAAAAACACATTATTTAGCGAGGCCTCCAAAAGCACCCTTAATCCTTTCCTTACAAACAGTTGGCACCTCATATGTTCTCAACTAAACCAAGAACAATCACAACTTTTGCAGACAAATAAGTAATCCCAGACTGCTGTAAGAAACCTCACAGTCATTATTATAAAAACTACGCCAGTCTAATAACATTAACGTACGCCAAGTAAGCAGCCTAATTAACTGTAAATACTCAGAGGCCTCAGAGCTTCGAGTACGCCTGCCAAGTCCCGCCCCCACGCTCTACGATATTCAGAATACATTCTCTATAATAGGTACCTCTACGCCTACGTGTCTTACCCGAATAAAGTAACACAAGTGACTTGCAGCTTTTCCTGTTCTTTTGGATTGGCGTAGGTGGATTTGGATTTACTACACTGAAATTTAGTAACGGCTGCAAAAATACATATATGTAGAATTTATCCCACCTTTGAATTTGTAGCACTCTCCTCAAGGGATGAATAAATTGTGATAAGTACGTGGGTGATAGTGGTTCTTTTTTAACTATTTATAAGCTGAAGTAAGTTATTTCAATTAAGTCTAGAAGAGAAAAAAAAACTTTGACGGAAAATAGTTTCGTAATCATGGTGGTCATGAGGCATCATAAGCTTATTGGGGTAGTTATACAACTAACGTTAAAGCCACTTTGTAGCTATTTTAGCCCCGGGTAAGTGACTGTCATTCCCTGACAGCTATGTCACCATGCAATAGGTATGCTATTACACTGCATGTTGGTGATGGTCGTGAATATCACGTGAAGTTTAGGTGTCACAAAATGGAAATATATTAATTCTGTTTTGAACCCATGCTTGCCAATAGCCAGCTGCCTTAGCCTCGGCGTAGATAGCTGCGCAAGTGGAATAACGCTCAACTTTAACTGATATAGCTAACGAAATACATACAAATTCTATGAAACGCGAAACAACAACTTCATTCGTGTGTACCAAATGTTTCCATTATTTACTGTGCCCATACATTTCCCGTAAACAAGAGACTCCTCTTCGCTCTAAATACGCGCACGTCAGTCTAATTGATGCGGAAATTACGCGCAACTGATGAGTGTGAAACGACGATCTGTTTAAGTTATCACACCGAGTTTGAGCAACAATTTGGTGGTTGATGTGACAGGCTTCTCGCGAGTGGGAAAATGTGTTTTTTACATAATGATTTTCACGAACCAGAATGAAGACACCACAATCAAACAAAGTAATTGTAACTCTTTTTATATGAGCTGAATCTTCTTTTGGCAACGTTTATTTAATGTTTGTGTAGGGTTATTCAATTATCAGCCTATACATAACAATGTTTTCACTAGACTTTGGCTTTTTCTTATATCCACCGGCCACGAGGCTAGTTTGCGAGGCAGTTCAGTCACTGGCCTTTCATTGGCCTCTTATACGAATACATCTGAAGACAATTTCTCACTGAACTGTCTTTAAATGTATTGTTACACGAAGCTAATGAAAGGACAGTGATGACTCGCAAACTGGCCAAAGTGTCTGGCGGGCGTAAAATCGCACAGGTACAATACAGATTTAACTTTTTCAGATACTATTATTGTGATTCTTCCGCATGCTGGTTTCTTCACTACTTACTTTGTTTAGATTACTTTATTTATTAAATAATAATACAGACAACAACAAATTACCACGTCCACAAGAGCAACAAAGGTGAAAAATAATTTGAGACAGCAGTGCGCTGATATGTTAAAGTATTTAACATGTTTGTCATGCTAAAAGACGAGTAAAAATAGCATTCGATACAGACACATGTGCGGACATTACCTAAAAGTACATATACCGGAGAGCTAGAACTCGTATGCGAATAAATAAAAGCTTGTTAATTAAATGCAATTATTATTTTAGTATGGCTTTTTTATAGCTGGTATTTTCATAACAGTGAACTGTTGATATTATCATGCATTACAGAATTAAATACTTTTATTCCTCACATCCCGTAAGAGCAATCTTCCCGCCACTGGCGGCGGGATACGGACGGCTGCTTTCGTGTAGATGGATCGCGACACCCCACATTGTTTATAAATACCTGTTTCAGTCAAATTGGAACACAATACTTGCATAATATTCCTGCTTGGTTGTGGAATAATGTATAAGGAAGTGATAATTGCTTAGTTAGTTGGGTCGTAAGTCCCACACTACGGGTGAGGGTTCGAAACCGGGGGTGGATATTGTTGTGTTGTGAAAAATATTGATTTGTTATTTTCTAGCTTTTCTTTAACAAATCGTGCATATTGAAAATGAGCTTTCGATGAAGAATATGATCCGAAATTAAGCCTATGTGGTAAGGCACTGCTGTCTACTTGGGTTGGACCACCCTCACGCAGAATAATGTTTCACCGATATGAATTAAATTTAGTCCTCTAGAGCCAGTCCCATTTTTAGGCTTACCGTACAATATAATAATAAAACTTTATTTGACCAAAAAACTTATAACCATTAATATGGTGATCACTGGTGTCTCTTTCATTAAAAAAAATCGGTACTTTCCTTTCACTTATATCAAACTGTTTGGATACCACAAGCCGATAAATCAGCCAAAAGACCTGTTTTTTCTGTCTTGTTTTTATCAGTATTTAACATAGCACTTATGGATAATGTAGCTTCTTATTATGTGTGAAAGAATTTTCAGAATTCAATCAGTAGTTTCAGAGGTTAGCGGTAACAAACAAACTTACATACTTTACCTTCTTATAATATTAGTATAGATTATGATTACATAGTTTGCTTTATGAGTAATGACTCATTAATCCGTTTTCAATTAATTCATCAGCGAAACATGAGCTATTCTACTAATTGTTTGACGAGAAGTTAGCGTAATTAAATTAATTGAGAATGTTTGCGGATGAAATTCTCGTATAGACTTTGCGAAAACACTGTCGCTGTCAATTTTATAAACATCGCTATGTGTATTATAAATAATTATGTTATGTTCTCTATTATAAATAATTATTATAATGTATAGAACTTAAGTGGAAGATAATATATATTGTAGTGATGGCACATCGTGAACGAGGTTTATGGGCTATTCGCATTTACTTGGTAAACATCGCATGAGCTATCTTCAGCAGTAGTTTTTTTTAATGAGTATTTATCAGTTTCGCACATCTTAATAAAGGGCAGATGCCTCGGTTCTGGCCACTGACCTCCTTCTGGTCATTTTTATCTTCGAAATAACATAAATATGGTACTTAGATAACTAAATGAGTCTACGGAATATCATATTTTTAAGATTACACTACCTATGGCAATACTGACACAGCTGTCAGCTGTTAATCATACATCATTAATTTTTCCGGGCATGTTATGTCAAAATCACATAAAAAATTGTCTATTATTATTACAAGTGATAAAATCAGTTGGTGAGCAATCGGATGATATTTCTGAAATCACTGCATGTCTTTTAAATTTAATTGTTCATAAAACATAGCAGATGTGTTGTCTAAATAGCTTAGTGTATTTGCTCGCAATATAGTTCAAATAAGAGGTTATCAGCCAGTGGCCAAAACTGATAAATCAAATTGATTGAGAACCCATTTATGGCCACGGTGATGGCCAAAGCTGGTACACATGCATAACCAGTTCTGGCCATCTAGCTGTTTTGCATACTTTATTCTATTTAACACGGAGATACCAAAATTATAATCATTTCTCACGGGAATTAGAAGTTATGGTGATATCTAGTAGTGGAGTAGACGGCGTGAAAAAATGTTCATTAAATAAAGTAGACTTGGCATTAGAAGCAATAAAAGCAGGAATGAAAGTCTCCACCGCCAGCAAAAACTTTAGTGTTCCTCGAACAACATTGAGACTAAAGCTTTCTGGCAACGCGCTGGAAATATCTGGGCGTGATAGACCTTAAGCCATTCTTGGAGAGGAAATCTAAAATAGTTTAGTGGATTGGATAAAAAGATGTCGTTGGATCATGTTGGATTCCGCATTAATAAAGATTACTACGACTATTAGACTCCGTCAATAGGCACTAAAAATATAAGTACTTATACAACAATAATTGATTATTTATTTACTTATAAAAATAGCCAAAAATGGCACACATGCTGGCCACTACCGGTGAAAAAGTGGCCAGAAATGTTCAAGAGTACTTTGATTGATATTTTTTATTTATATTCAAGGAAAACTATACACAATGCCTTTCCATTATATTGTTATTAGTTACATAAATGTTAATTTGACGGCTGGGCATGCGTATTAAGTCGTAGTTATCTAGAGTTATGAAATAGTAATTTTATGAAACAAAAAAAGTTCTTAAAGTGGCCAAAACTGGGACGTCTATCCTACTTATAAGGTCTGCATACTCTGATAAGTACAAAATTAAAACAAATGTGAGACAAACCTCATTAGTCACAAATTACTAACTAGACATAGGGTAAAGTTGCCTATTTCGTACCCCCTAAGGAAACAATATTGTAATATTTAGCGTTATTAAAATGAAATAAAATATTCTGTAGCAACTGAATCTATATTTATTTAACTTTTAATTAACATTCATATAAATCGGTTTTTTTTAAATAATAAATGTACTTAGGCGTTTTTTAAAAAAGCACCTATCATATTCCTCTTTGAAAAAACTTACGTATGAGTGAAATATTTTAATGAAAACTATGGAAAATCTTACTTGCATCCACTTGTTTTTGTTGACTCGTGTGACTAGATAGTTCAGAATTACACTACAAGGTGTCACTTTTGATGATTGTATGCTGCGATATTACTGAGGTAAGACTTAGACTTTGGTACGACTTGAGAAACCCAACCCCATTATTGAGAATTAGTTTAAAGTAAAGTAACAGTAGACACAAACAAAAAATAACGTAAATTAAGAAAAAAACAATAGACTTAGACTTAGACATAGACATTATTTATTGGTATATATATTAATTACTAGTCAAAAATGTTATTTTTATAAATTATACATAAAATAAAAATAATAAATACAATTGTATGATAATATTAAAGAAATTAAATAACTAAGAATCATATTCATAAATGATCCATTTAGTAATAATTAAGAGAATTTAAATGTCAAAAATTCTTCATAACTTTAAAACGTCTGCTCGACAAGCCAGCGCTTTAGGCGAGACTTGAAACATGATATACTAAGTGCAGAGGTGATGGTGGTTGACTACTTGTTGTACACGGTTGGACCCATGACATGCTTGAGTTTAGAAAACTTCGTGAGTGATCTTCCGATACCTACGAGTCTTCCTGCACTACGTGTCACTGTGCTTCGTGAAGGACGCCAAACTGTTTCTCACATACATCGCTACTTGTAGTATGACAATACACGTCAACGTAAGTATCTCAAGCTTTTTGAAGTGAGGTCTTGCAGATTCATCGCTAGGTATACGTACCATGGCTCGAATAGCGCGCTTCTGCATGCGGAATATACGTTGTATTTACTACTGGACCGATTGCGATGCGGTTTTCACTGTTGGATAGATTATGTTATGACTTAAAAACTGGGGTACTTTATATCTCATTCCGATAAGTAGAAGCCGAGCAATCGATAAAAATATTTTTCACGGCTGAAGGAGTTTTGATCAAATGTTGGTATATTGGTATTTTAGGTCCCGGAATAGCACAAAGCGTACTTTGAACCTACAGAAATGACCGCGCGTGCGAAGCCGCGGGCATCAGCTAGTATCAAATGAGTTTTTTTTTTTTATATCTTTCTTTTCCCACGTTCGGCCCTTTTGCTTTGTATTACTAATTTTCCGTGATGGAAAACAAATTTCGAATTTATTAATCATCACATTAATTAGTGACGAAGCCATTTCTGTGGATGTCTTATTACTTAACCTGTAACACCAATCTACACTATGCAGTGACGTTACGAAGTTGTTCTGGCTACGTAGCGAGAATGATCTACTATAGTGACTTTGTTGAGCAGTTAAACATGTTTCATACACCCATTCACACCTAACTCCCCGTAAAGTTTCTCATAATATAGGCTTTCCGGAAAGCCTATTATGAATGCTGCATATGTATCGGTCCTAAAGTCTCTTTTTTCCACGGTATACTTCTCGTATTTTGCAATTTTGTTTATGTAATTAATTATGTTATCAGAGGAGGTATCGGGTTTAATCGACCACGCCTGTATATATTTACGCCGTTCTACGGTTTGTAGGTCATCGTCTGCTTCGCCAGTGCCGGTCATAATACGTCTGTTCTTCTTGCCTACACCTTTATTTCTTACATCCTGCCAGTCATGTTTTTACCAACAACGTCTTTAATATCTTTAGTACCAAAACGTACATTGTCATCTTTCTGCGTAGTCACAGATTTGTTCAAGCATCCATCGTTACCGTCGTGTTGTACCACCTTATTCGTACCACTACGACCGATTGTATGCGTCATCTTTTGGCCTGGCTCGGTTTACCTCGGCAGTTTTCGGCAATGCTCCTTCATATTCCACAATAGATGGGTGAGTGTTTCCAGCCGCTTTAGCACTAATTTTTTGCAGCTGGTGAGTTCTTGTTACTGGGAATGGTTGAGGTCTACGACGCTTTCAAGCGAGCCGGATGAGTCGGGCGCTTCAGCGCTGCATTGGCTACCGTATTCGTAGCATCTAACTTGAGTTTCGGCAATGCAAAGTACCCTCCAGATTCAACTTAAGTTGTTTAATAATATCAACTTGAGAGGAAATAATCTCACCTTGATTGGAGATTATCGCATTTTGCTCCGTCATCTTCGATTCTATTGCTTCCATTCTGCTGACCATTTCATTTCGTCTTTTGCAGGTCCTTTACAGTGATTTGTATCTCTTTTAGTGCCACCTTACTATTTTTATTTCTAAAAATACTTAGAAGCTCATCTTCACTTATGCACATACACGCACTTATGCAATACATAACTGTATATTGCCACTTTAAGTTAAAACTACCGAATACAACATTAAAATAAACTGTTCGGTCGCTGTAGAACAATGTGTGTTACATAACACAGTTCTTCAACAAGTCTCAAACTAATTACCTAAAACAACGAACTCGTTCTTGAAATATATCTATCAACACGCGAGGAACCTGTCGTTACCAAAACCTTGTACTTTTATTTATTCTGTCCAAAACTCAGTATAAATACCAGTTTATGCGCGCGCGCATGTACTGAATCTTTAAAATATATTATTATGCATAGTAAATGATTACCTCCATCGCCACCGCAACTCAACCTTGTGTATATTTGTCGTGAGGATCACATAGAATTGATCATTTTATGAAATTGGTTAGGCACATAATTATAAAGTTATATTTCACGCGGGCGAAGTAGCGGGCGGGGAAGCTAGTAACACATATAGGTAATACAAATAAAGCTTTGTTTAAATTACTAAAATTGTGCTCGTTTATCTGCTGGTAAGTGCTCGGGTGAAGTTTACCTAAAAAAAAAATATATGTATGTAAAAAACTGCCTCACAAAAACGAATTGTCAAACCATATCATATATTTCAATTTCTCCATCCACACATCCTGAGATTCACCGTATCCGTAAATATTCTCCTTTTGACTTGTTAAAATATGATGCGGCCATAATTCCTTTAAGTTATGGTCTCAGCGGAGAGCATTAACCAGCCGTGGTATATTCGGGAAAGTGAGCCGCTGGTTTATTCGGGAATTTTCGTAAAAAATAAACATGTCTGCGACTATTTTTCGACGTTAAGCCGCTATCCGTCACGCACCGTGTACAGCGGCGGGCGGAGTCGGAACTGAAAAAGTTGATGAAACAGAATGTTAGCTCTATACAAGTTTATACCTAATTGGTGACAAATTCATGCATCCACACCAATATATAAAAGTGAAACGTTGTGTATTTGTTTGGAGAGCTTTCACGCGATAACGGCTAGACGGATCTTGATAAAATTTGGAATGGAGATAGCTTATACCCTGGAATAAAACATAGACATATAATACATAACATATACTTTTTATCTCGGAAAATGGTACGTTTTCACGAGAAAACTGGAAAATGTAGATAACTCGCTGTAAGGAACGGTTGCCATGGAAACAGCTTGTGTACAACTTCGCACTGGCCTAAATTCCTAAATTCCTGTCTTACTGGGTTCACGTGATTTGAAATAAAAGAACGACATAAAATGCAGTACTTGTATTAATTGACCAATAAAAACCCAGAAATCCCTTGACCCTTGGACCCGACAAAAATAATGTTCCGTTTAAAGGTCGTTCCAAGCTACGAATTAAACGCTTGCGCGTGCTAATTTTTCCACTATTGCCATCTAGCTCCATTTGAAGGTAAACATTTTGATCTTACGTTAACTTAGGGTTCTAACTTGGACAACTTGAATCAGATGTTATGTTACACATCTTGCGACTACTGTAAGGCTCCTTTGTTTTTTTTTTTTAAATATTCGTCTTATCTGAAATCCGAAACAGGTTTATTCGGAATGAACAATTAAAACAGTTTCCCGGTAAAGTGGAAAATTCATAAAAAAACTTAACGAACTTTTTTCTATGGCTTTTTTAAATAACTCGAACCTGTCTTGGGTGCTTTATTCGAAATTCAAGAATAAACAAAAAAGCCTGACAATCGTGCTTTTCGTCTATAGCGGGCCTCATGTCACGTCACGGGTAAACAAAAAAGTTTCGAACGATGAATATTCGTACTTTTCGTCATCATCATGGGAAGTGGATTGATTCTTCTTCTTCTCAAATGGTTCTAGAGGAGATTGGGGGGAGCAAAATGTGCACGCGGCCAAAACCGCGGAGCGTAGATAGTAATATTATGTTGGTAAAAAACTTTGTACAATAACAAGCGGCTACTGGTGTTTACACCAGCATACATTTTATCGTGATCTCACATTACCTGCTCTTCACATAGTCTTCACGATAACCATGCTCTGGTAATAGGGTAAAGGTGTTAACATGTTTACTAATGTTTTAATATATTATTTTACTAAATAAACACTGTTCCAATTTCCTACTTCACATAGCCGTTAACAGCTGGGTGCTTATTCGCGAAGCGACACGAAACGTACGGTCCTTGCGAAAACGTGTTTTGTCTTTACTTGAGAGCTGAGAAGAATTTTGGTAAATTTTGGAAGTCAACAGGAAAGTTGCAAGTTGGGCCCGGCCTCTCAGCAAGTGTTGGTGGTAGTGGCGACCCAGAGGAGATTGCAAATGTGTTTATGGAACATTTTAAGGTGCCATCTCCTCTTGGGCCGTCTGCTGCAATGCCTGAGTCTGGGCCCAGAGTTTTGGGAGAGAAGCCATTGCTAAAAGTTACAGCTAGCCAGGTTAGAGCAGTAATGAAAGGGATGAGTAAAGGCAAATCTCCCGGACATGATGGGCTCAGTATCGAACATTTGAATACTATGTGCATTAGTCACTCATATTTACCAGCTCACTTAATGAAAACTACTGTAGTGTCCATAGTTAAGAACAGGACAGGTGACATCTCGGATAAGGGAAACTATCGCCCGATTTCTCTTGCTACTAGAGTAGCCAAAATATTGGACAATTTGCTTGATTCTTGCTTGCAAAAGTATTTAAACTTACATGACGCGCAGTTTGGTTTTCGGCGCGGACTATCTACTGAAAGTGCAATTTTAGGTCTCAAGCATACTGTCCAATATGACACAGAACGCAAAACGCCGGTTTATGCCTGTTTTCTGGACCTCTCCAAAGCCTTCGCTCTCATTTCCTATGATGTGCTTTGGAGAAAGATGGCAGACAGGGGTATTCCGGTAGAAGTGTTAAATCTCTTTCGGTTCTGGTATGCAAACTAGGTCAACCATGTCAAATGGTCGAACAGTCTGTCCGAGTCATACGGGTTGGAGTGCGATGTGAGGCAGGGAGGGTTGTCGTCACTGAATCTCTTCAACCTGTATGTTAATGATCTGATAGTCGAACTCAGCAGCATGCGTGTCGGATGCCGCGTGGGTGGTGTTAGCTTTAATAACATCAGCTACACGGATGACATGGTGCTGCTGGCTCCGACTGCCAGTGCTATTGGAGATATGCTGAGAGTATGTGAGACTTACGCTGCGTCGCATGGTCTTGCATCTAATGTTAAGAAGAGTGAGTAAATGGTATTTAAGGCCGCAGGTAAGTGTCCCGAATGTATCCTTCTGATTACAGTAAATGGATTGAATCTTCGGAGGGTGGATTGGTTTAAATATCTTGGACATTTCCTTACCGACGACCTTAAGAGGGAGCGTAGGGCTTTGGCGGTCCACGGTAACATGCTGGCCCGTAGATTCGCTCACTGTACGTATCAAGTTAAAATCACGCTCTCCAAGACGTATTGTCAGGGTCAGTAAACGGTAAACGTCAGTCTATGGTTTATTTATACCAAAAAATCGCTAAACACCCTACGCGTCCAATACAACAATATTTTCAGGATGATGTTAAGGCTTTTCCGTTTTTGCAGTGCCTCCGGAATATTCGCTCAGAGCCGAACTGACGGCTTTCATGCCGTTATTCGGAAGAAAGTCACGTTACTATTGAGGAGGGTGTGGGGGAGTAACAACAGCATCCTGAAAACCGTTGCAGATGATCCGCATGCACCTGTACTGAGGCATTTCGTGCGAGCGATAACCGAACAGAAACTGATAACTCCTGCGGTGGTCGTACGCATGGGATGCCTCAGGTACATGATATATTAATTTTAATGATATTTAGTTTTTAAGTTCTGTTTGTTTACTACACTATAAGTTTTCATACTGTACATTACTAAACCATGGATTTTTGTTTTCTGAAATAAACATCTTTTGAATTTGAATTACTACAGTTCATGTACATTTCCACGAAGATATATTAACCCGACACGTAACGTGTCTGAATGGTCAAAGGAAATAAGGGCAAAGCAAATCTCTCAAAAACAAAAATGCTCACCGTTGTTGCCATAGTATTAATATACTCTTTGGTTGTTGCAAGCGCGTAACTTGAATAGACTGTTATTATTTAATTACACGATCTATCAAATATATGGGCTCGCACTAGTTGATGTACTTACAGTCGCTACAGCGTCCCGCAGGCTGCGGCGACGGGGAATGAAGTCGCGGCCCAAGGAGCGGCGGTCGCGTTTGTCAAACGTCCCGGTTGTTTTATGAGGAAAGAAGGGGAGGGTGAAATGCTTGCCTGGACTTATTTTAAGGAATTACTGAGTAGGTATATTTTACTTTAGGTTACAGTGAGTAGTCAACGATATTAATGAGGCCAGTAAACTCTTTAACAAACTCAATTACAAACATGGCCAAGTTTTGAGTATTTAAAAAATTGCTAATAAACATATCTACCAATAAAAATAATAGAGAAATGATTTATATATAAAACAAAACGTGTACATGAAATTATGATGAAACGATGAAGTAAAATTTTATTTCGGATTTCGGATGCTTCGTGGTACAAACATTTCTAATTTTGAACTAAGCTTTGTTTTTATTAACTGAGACTTATTTTTTACTTCTAAATTATCGTTTCTCACCTTCGTGCAGTCTCTTATGCAAGTTTTGAAGCATATATGAAAGAATATACATTGACCTTCAAAACGGGTCATGACCCGTACAATCCACCATAAGTACCACACTTATAAAATTAATAGAATTTTTATCGAATTGCTTGGCTTCTACTCATCAAATTGAGATACCACGTACACCAATTTTTAAGTGAAACCCTAAGCTATCCAACAGTGAAATTCGCATTAAAATAGGTCCAGTAGTTTTGTTCAAAACTTAGTACCACACTTTTAATATTAATAAATATATTTTTTACGCGACTACAGTTAAGTAAGGGCATGGTAATGGGTTTAACAGCATTTATGTATGTATCTATGTATGTAGGATTTAAATATTGAACTTTATGCAGAACGCAACCATTGTCAACTAATAAATTATCTTTGAACGTACTGAGGTGAGCGTGAAAGAGAAGAAAGTAAGACGTTGGAGAGAGACGAAAGATAGATAGATCGAATGAAAGGCGTAATAGTATTGAGAAGAAAAAATAATTAAAAAGTGTTTAAAGACGTGTAAAAGACAATATAGTACGATATTATTGAATACCAAGCTCTGATTCTCATTTTCCTCTATCCTACATCATGGGGGCTTGTGCCTAGGATGGACTAGAACACTGTGTGAAACAAATACTACAGTACTCAATGATGTTATATATAAACACAGTACCTATGTACGTGTGAAAACTCGAGCATGTGGCGTCGTGACGTGTAATGGCGGCCTATTAACTGCGTAGTAATTATTGTGGTGAAGAAATAAACTAAGGTGGTGTTAAAGGTGTACAATACAGAGGTGAAATAAGGCGATATTTTGAGGTGCAGAGGCGATTTTTATAATTGAAGACGATTTTCTATGAAGATAATGTCTAAAGAGGATGTAACAACATACTATGAGTTATGCTTTACATGAAAGAGCTTGGTCGGAGAGGTAAAATTGCCGATTATGGTGACATAATATGTATGATTATGGTGACATAATATGGATAGTGATATCCATACCAAATATATATAAGTGAAACGTTGTCTGTTTGTTTGTTTGTTTGTTTGGGGAGCTTTCACGCGATAACTGCAGGACGGATTTTGATGAAATTTGGAATGGAGATAGCTTATACCCTAGAATAAAACATGGGATACTTTTTATCCTGGAAAATTACACGAATTTCGTGGAAGTTCCACGGGAAAACTCATCGACCCTATTAAACAAAGGGGAAAATTGGAACATGTTGAATACTCGCTGTAATCAACTCGCGGTTGCCATGGAAACGAAATAACAAGTCTGTCAAAAATTATCAAGAGCTTTGGTGCAAGATCACAGTAGGTGAGATCTGAGATACTTACAAAATCTTTTCCAGGGACATCGAGAAAATGTTTATTTATTGCATCTGGGCCACCACGGAAACTTGGTATTTCAAAGTTATGTTTATCATTTGGAATAATTGTTGACTTGAGGTTTTTCCATAGTTTTTTGGGATTATATATATTCTGATTAATATGGTTATCAAAATATACTTTTTTTTCTTGATACATTGCATTAATTACTACATGTTTCATATCTCTATACAATTGCCTATGTGAATCACTTTTTGATACTTTAAACTGACCATGTTAATGGTTACGTATGCGTAAGTCTATTAGAGTTTCGCTGTGATCGGTAAAATGAGTCGGTTCCGTTACTAATTGCTTAAGATTGGTATAGTTTAAAAATGTTAGCAATAGTTAACTTTTATTTTCTGATGCAATTAGTAAGTTTATATTGAAATCTCCAAGAATTGCGATATGATCATAATGAGCAAAGCTAGCTACCGACTGGGTCAATACATCTAGAAATATATTAACATCAAGCCAAGGCGGACGATACGCTGTACCAACAATATTTTTTTTCGAGTTGACCTTCAGGCTCAGCCACATCTGCTCAACAGACGCAGTAGGAGGATGAGGACATGCTCGAACATTCACTCCACGCTTTATGTAAAAGCCGACTCCGCCTCCGCGTCCACCGCGCACGGCCGCCGGCCTCGGCGTGTGCCGCAGCCGGTAACCGGGCACGACAGGCGCACGTCCGCTTTGATTTTCTCTTAACCATGTTTCATTGACTGCCATGATACGGACAGCAGTTCTCTCCATGGCCACAATAAATTCATCATGCCACGTTCCCAGTGAGCCTGTATTAAACAGTCCAACCTTGAGTTGCTTTACAAGCATTATAAGATGTATAAATCTTAACCAAACACATAAACATGCATAAGCATGTATAGCTTCAAACAACAATCAAAATATAAAAATCCTATTAGACTTGTAAGCAGAACTACTAGAATGTGGCTACTAGGTAACTTAAGACTTAATTTAGAATCAGTACAGTAAAATGAGTAAGAGAAAATTTTGAAAATATAATAATAACAGGAATATAAACTGTAGTAGCTTTCGCAACGGGACATCAGTACTTTTAAAATTATCACAAATTGTACAAGCAAAACATAAACACACACGATGTAGTAAATAATAACTTGTATTACTTTTTCTGCTCTAACAAAACACCTTGATCCTGAGTCTGGCGCAGTCCAACTACATCTAACCCAAAAATGTTCTTAAAATCAGATTCCCGGATGCCTTCCCTGACTCACGACGAACGAGGATTCGTCCGCCCTTGGTCCAGGCATATCTCCAGCCCTGACGTCAGCTCTCCTCGCGCACCCTATGGAATAACATCTTGTTCTGCCTCGTGAGGCGCTCGTTCACGTAGAATGTAGTCGGCGAGGCGCCGAGGCCGAGCCCCTCCGTAGTGACGCGGCGACGTACGCGCGCACTCTGCAGAAAGGCGTCGCGCAGCTGTCTCCGTGCTAACCGCACGAGAATCGGCCGCGGGCGCGGCAACGCCTGCTCGCCGCCGCCCAAGGGCACGCGGCGTAGGCCTGACCGCTCCACCGAGACGAAGTTGCACTCCTCACAGACTACACCCAACTTGCCGGCGATGAGGTTCACGAGACTATCGATATTTTCTCCTTGCTCCTCAGGGACACCAGTGATCTCTATGTCGTTCAGTAACGAATTCTGATCCCGTTCGTTGAGATCAACCTTAAGCCGTTCAATGGTGACAAGCAACTCATCGACCTTGGGACGGGCTTGCAGCTCAAGGTACTTGTCCTCGAGGCCAATTAATCGAGCCTCCATGCCCTCCATACGTCCTCCAAAGCTCGCCACGGTGGTCCTAAGCAATGCCATCTCTTCCCGCATTGCATTGAAATCCCCCCGAAATGACCTCATCTCTTGATGCATGAGTTTCATTTCACCCATGAGATCCACAGCAGTCACATTTGTTGGGATCTGCTGTGGGGAGACAGTGACATCAGTGGGAAGTGCCTGTGGAGTCAGATAGTCAGCTCCCATTCCTCGCACTAGATTATCAGTGTTGTCCTTTTTGGGGGTACCAGCTTTGCAACCTGGACAAAGCCATGACGTTGCGAGCTTTACATCGTGCGCGATGTTTACACAGGCACGGTGGAAAAAGCCTACGCATTTGGTGCAATTTACGCCCTCTGCCGGGGTAGCAAAACGCCCACTCCCAGAACACTTAGCCATGTTAATTATCTAGCGTAAGATTGATTTACACTGCGTGATTCGAATGAGCTTCCATAGATGTCTTTAATAAGAATGTTATAAAAGAACAACTCTGTTTTATGGCTGATAAAATATATGAATATAGTTGTAAGATATTCTGGTTTAATTAGGTTCCACTGATCGTTATCACTAATACGGAGATAAACTGTCACAAAAACGTTTTTTTTAATTAAATGACGAACTGAGGGTATCAGATGTCCAGTCAACAGTCGAGGATGTGCAAAAATAGTTTTTTATTATTTATTGTATGGTTTCCCAATTTCCCAAACCATACAACATTACACAATCACTACAGAAACACTTTTACACTAGACTTGAAATTTTGCAAAGAATCTATGGTGTTATTTCTATTTTAAAAGGGAGACGTACACAGAGTCCAACTGTCGCCACTGACGTTCGTAACGTCAATACTACTACTATTACTGTAGTTTTTAATTGTCATCAGAACTACACCCATGTGCAAAACTGCAGCATCTTTGGACGTTCTTAAATTGTTCAAAATTGTCTTGCAATCCAGTCCTCAATATCATAATACAGTGAATGAAATGAAAGCTTGTTTAAAGCTACTAAACCAATTTTGATGAAATCTATACAGTACCACACTAGAGGTCTACTTACTTAAGTTAAAAAAATCATCTAGTTCGGTTCAGAAATCCCAAGATATTAGAGAACATAAACTATAAAACAAATAGATTTTCTAATAAAACTACTGAACCAATTTTGATGAAGTTCATATGGAACTACACGAAAAGTATACTCTTTAGAATAAAAAAACAACCATCTAAATCGGTTAAGAAATCTCAGAGATAAACACAAAATAAAGGCAATATAAACACAAAATCGAATGGATTTACTCAACGAAACTATTTATTCTCGAAAAACTGCTAAACCAATTTTGATACAATTTATATGAAACCACCTGGAGAGTACACCCTTTCAAACAAAAAAATAATTTTTAATTTCGGGTTACAATTGACGGAGATATCGACTGACATACATTAAAAAAAAAGAGATGGGTCCTGTTATTGCAAGAATAAGATTATAAAATTGAACACAGATCAGGTACCAAAATGAGGAGCTGCAAGCAATATCAGAAAAAATAAAAGTGAAACCCTACTTAGATTATTATAAACTAAATGGATTATTGTATAAAGATGAAGAAGGACAAATAGTAGTGCCGAAGAGAATTGATTATGAAATAATAAGAAGAGTACATGAGAATGGACATTTTGGAAGAAAAAAAAATGACTGATTTGTTGAAAAAACATTATTTTGTAAAAAAACATCACTAAGAAAATAGATGAAGTGATTGTGTTCTGTATTCTCTGTATATTGGCCATGAGAAAGGAAGGAAAAAAGGAAGGATTTTTGAACACCATTAATAAAGAGGACGTACCATTGAGTACCATTCATTGTGACCACATGGGACCACTGTCCGAGACTAAAAAGCAATACTACTATTTGTTGACCGTAGTGGATGCGTTTACTAAATTTGTGTGGCTCTATCCAACTAAATCAACCACAGCTAAGGAAACAATTGATAAACTAAGACAGCATCAGCATATATTTGGAAATCCAGGAAGGATTGTAAGCGATCGAGGTACGGCTTATACAAGTAATTATTTTGCTACCTACTGCAAGACTGAAAACATAAATCACATCACCATAACCACAGGAGTTCTATGTGGTAACGGTCAGGTGGAGAGGATTCTCCGAATTTAGATTTCTGTACTTACAAAGCTGTGTATTGAAGATGAAAAGGAGTGGTATAATCATGTAAGCAGAGTGCAGAGGTGTATCAATAGCATATCTATAGCACTTACCAGAGGAGCATTGGAACTAGTCCTTATGAACTACTTGTAGGAATTAAAATGAAACAAAAAGAAGATGTAGTATTAATTAATTTGTTACAAGTAGAAGGTAGAGTTTTAACAGAAAAGAGATGATATGAGAACAGAAAAAAAAACAAATATTAAAAATACAAGAAGAAAACAGAAGAAATTATAACAAAAAGAGGAAGCAAAGTAAACAATATGTTATAGGAGATCTGGTTGCCATTAAACGTACACAGTTTGGTACCAGCATGAAGTTAAAGCCTAAGTACCTAGGGCCCTGCAAAGTTGTGAAATCTAAGGGTAAAGACCGTTATGAAGTGCAGAAAGCTGAGAGTGCAGCTGATAAAAACATCTGCAGCAGATCACATGAAGCGTTGGCCTGAGGTATGTGACTGACTCGTTGTTTTGATTAACTTCTAAATAATAAACCTTACTTCTTAACTACTAAGACAGTTGTTCTAAATTAACTAAGTTTAAGTTACTGTATTTCTCAAGGTGGCACCTATAAGTTAAAATAATCTGCGTGTTAGACTGTAATAAAAGAAGGTACACTTAATTGTCTAAAATGCTTTTAAATTTATTTATGGTAAATTGGTGAACTAAAACTAGGTTATATGTTACATTAATCTGAGAAAAATAGGTTAAAATTGAAGGTTTGTTTGTTAAAAATAATCTTTATTGAAAATAAATTAGACAATAAAAGTTAAATAAGTTAGAAAATAAAAGCAAAGATGTGGAAAAGAGAAAAAAAAAACTGTTATACTGAAATTTGAAATCTAAAATTGTAATAATATCAAATAGGAAAAGGTAAAACTAAATTTAAAATGTGTTTACTATCTTAATAATATAAACATAAGTAAACTGTAGTGGAAATAACAATTAGAATGGAATAATAAAAAAGTGATGTATATTTGGTTGTGAGCATAAATATAGTTTGATGAGTAAGAGATGATTAATGTTGTTATTTTGTAGTTATCATAAAATTGTAAATTTGTAGTCTGGAGGCCAGACTTTGCAGAATGGCTTAACTGTAGAATTTAAATATTGAACTTTATGCAGAACGCAACCATGGACAACTAATAAATTATCTTTGAACGTACTGAGGTCAGCGTGAAAGAGAAGAAAGTAAGACGTTGGAGAGAGACGAAAGATAGATCGAATGAAAGGCGTATTATAGTATTCAGAAGTTTAAAAATTTGTTAAAAAGTGTTTAAAGACGTGTAAAAGACAATCTAGTGCGATATTATTTAATACCAAGCTCTGATTCTCATTTTCTTCTATAGATATATAGATAGATAACTCGTTATTGAAACACACAAATAAAAATCTAACAACTATAAAAACAAAATTAATAATAAAGTGTCACAATGGGCGGTCTTATCGCTCAGAGCGATCTCTTCCAGACAACCTTGTATGGGAAGGAATAACGGAGGTAATAGGGACGGTGGTTTCAACCAATAAATAAATACATAAACCATAAATAAGCACATAGTTAAATTTTTAAACGGGACTTAATCGCGCTGAAAACTTAATATTTATTTACCTCGACGTTTCGATCAAGTTGCATTGATCGTGGTCACGAGAAGACTGAAGTAGCGGGTGTCAGCGTCGAGAAGGGCGAGCGTTGTCTCCAACTACCCGCATTTGGTTTTGTAAATAAGCAGTTAAAAATTACAAAATAATAATGAAATTAATTGGGAAATAACAACAGAAAATTGGCATAAAAGATATAAACCTAGTAGATACTAAAACTAGGTTATATGTTACATTAATCTGAGAAAAATAGGTTAAAATTGAAGGTTTGTTTGTTAAAAATCATCTTTATTGAAAATAAATTAGACAATAAAAGTTAAAAAGTTAAATAAGTTAGAAAATAAAAGCAAAGACGTGGAAAAGAGAAAAAAAACTGTTATACTGAAATTTGAAATCTAAAATTGTAATAATATCAAATAGGAAAAGGTAAAACTAAATTTAAAATGTGTTTACTATCTTAATAATATAAACATAAGTAAACTGTAGTGGAAATAACAGTTAGAATGGAATAATAAAAAAGTGATGTATATTTGGTTGTGAGCATAAATATAGTTTGATGAGTAAGAGATGATTAATGTTGTTATTTTGTAGTTATCATAAAATTGTAAATTTGTAGTCTGGAGGCCAGACTTTGCAGAATGGCTTAACTGTAGAATTTAAATATTTAACTTTATACGGAACGCAACCATGGACAACTAATAAATTATCTTTGAACGTACTGAGGTCAGCGTGAAAGAGAAGAAAGTAAGACGTTGGAGAGAGACGAAAGATAGATAGATCGAATGAAAGGCGTATTATAGTATTCAGAAGTTTAAAAATTTGTTAAAAAGTGTTTAAAGACGTGTAAAAGACAATCTAGTGCGATATTATTTAATACCAAGCTCTGATTCTCATTTTCTTCTATAGATGTATATAGATAGATAACTCGTTATTGAAACACACAAATAAAAATCTAACAACTATAAAAACAAAATTAATAATAAAGTGGCACAATGGGCGGTCTTATCGCTCAGAGTGATCTCTTCCAGACAACCATGTATGGGCAGGAATAACGGAGGTAATAGGGACGGTGGTTTCAACCAATAAATAAATACATAAACCATAAATAAGCACATAGTTAAATTTTTAAACGGGACTTAATCGCGCTGAAAACTTAATATTTATTTACCTCGACGTTTCGATCAAGTTGCATTGATCGTGGTCACGAGAAGACTGAAGTAGCGGGTGTCAGCGTCGAGAAGGGCGAGCGTTGTCTCCAACTACCCGCATTTGGTTTTCTAAATAAGCAGTTAAAAATTACAAAATAATAATGAAATTAATTGGGAAATAACAATAGAAAATTGGCATAAAAGATATAAACCTAGTAGATACATACAATTATATAAAATAATAAACGTACATACTTACATACTACTATAATACATATACATATACATAAAAACATACCTACATACATAATAATAACAGGATTAAGATATACCAGCTCAGCTAGAGTGATAAATAGAGCATTTTAACATGATGTTTAAAAACGTTGAGCGAAGGTGTGCGTCTAATATCAACAGTTAAAGCATTCCACAATCGAACAGCTTCGACTGAATATGACCAATTGTAGAAAGTCGTTCTGTGGACAGGGGTCTCTAACTTGAGGTTATCTGATGACCTTAGTCTACTATTGCTGGAAGTGTGGAGGAAATGGAAACGATCCTGAAGATAGCGCGGAGAAGAGGGGTTGAACAAAATACTGTAGTGTTGGAACAATACGAGCATATGAGCATTCCGGCGACGACGAATGGGAAGCCACTTGAGCATAATTAGGTAGCTCTATCCTACATTCACCTACATCACTCGCCTTCAATTTGCTGATAATATAGTTATCATGGCTGAAACCCTGGAAGACCTAAGCACAATGCTCAGTGACCTCAATATTTTTTCCCAACAGGTGGGTCTTAAAATGAACATGGGCAAGACGAACATCATGTCAAATGCCCATGATTGATTATCATATTATCGAAGCTGTTGATCACTATGTCTACTTGGGTCAGACGATCCAACCGGGTAGATTTAACTTCGACAAAGAGGTCAACCGACGAATCCAACTCGGATTGGCAGCGTTCGGGAAATTACGCCATATCTTCTCGTCGCAGATACCGCAGAGCCTCAAGACGAAAGTTTATAATCAGTGCGTGTTGCCAGTGATGACATACGGCACTGAGACGTGGTCGCTAACTATTGGTCTCATACAAAAGCTCAGAGTTGCGCAGCGTGCAATGGAGAGAGCTATTGCTCGGTGTTTCACTACGTGATAGAATCAGAAATGAGAAAATCCGTAGAAGAACGAAGGTTACCGACATAGCTCTCAGAGTTTGCAAGTTGAAGTGGCAATGGGCAGGCCATATAGTTCGCAGAATCGACAACCGCTGGGGAATAAAGGTTCTCGAATGGCGACCACGAACAAGCAAGCGAAGTGTGGGGAGACCCCCCACACGATGGACCGACGACATTGTAGCCATCGCAGGAAGTCGGTAGATGGAGGTGGCACAGGATCGCTCGTCATGGCGCTCTTTGGGAGAGGCCTATGTTCAGCAGTGGACTTCTAAAGGCTGACATGATGATGATCCTACATTTATCTATCTATGTATGTGGTTATGTGGATGTTCCACCATAGGGTCGCTCCTATTTATCCGATTTTGACAAATGAGAGGTCAATCGATTCGTCTTCATGTGAAGAGTGTCATAGGTTTTTTTTTATATCCGACTACGGCAAAATAAAGGAAGTGTTATGTGTAAAAAACTAAAAACTTGGTCCGATTGTGACAAGCGAGATGTCAATCGATTCGTCTTCATTTATAGCGTGCCAATGGCTATTTTTATACGCTTTATATTAGCTTCACTTGTATGTTTGTAACCGACCCCTTTGGACGCTATTTTGACCCACTTTAAACGGTCAGATTTCATTCAAATTTTGCACACCTGTTTAAGACCGATGACAATGCAATAATTAGAAAAAAAAAAGAAAAATAAAAGAAGTAAAATAAATAATAGTTTAAAAAAACTGAAAAACACGCTTTATATAGAAAACCAAACTAAAAAATAGAAAATAAATTTTAATAGTGTAAATAAGAAAAAAAAAATATTTAAAAAAAGCGTGAGGTGCTTCTCATATCTGTTAATGCAATATTTATTGGCAAATTTTTATTTTATTACCCATGCACCCACGATTTTTTTAAAATTTTTTTTTTCTTCTTATTTACACTATTCAAATTTATTTTCTATTTTTTAGTTTGGTTTTCACTATAAAGCGTGTTTTTTAGTTTTTTTAAACTATTATTTATTTTCTACTTATTTTTTTTATTTTTTTTTCATCCCAACAGCGTCATATGCTATTTTTTACCCAACAGTAATCAGGTTTTAGTTTTTGAACTTCTTTTTAATTAAATGGCTTGGCTCCTACTTATCGGATTGAGATACCAAGTACATTATTTTTTAAGTCAAAACATAAGCTATCCAACAGTCAAAATTACGTCGCAATCAGTCCAGTAGTTTGAACATGATGCGCGGTGGTGCTTAGTTTCGAAGGCCAGTGTAGAAGCGATTAATTTCAAATAATGTTTTTCTACGTGTAATTCTTCACCTATTTAATTTTGTAGTTTTGGCAAGCAGAAATATTTGAAACGGACAGGTATTTGGGTTTATCTGGTCATCAGCGGCATTAGTGATTAACCCAGAAAGGAAATGGCTTGTTGAAATTCCAGCTTGAAGATTACCTAATTTAAAAATAAAAACCAGTAGCTGTATTACCATTTGCTTTTCTTCCCGCTTTTACTGAGAGCCAATAACAGGAGGCCTAGCCGAAGCACGTCCATAAAAAGGTCCTTTTATCACGTCGGGTGCGGCCCACCCTTTCTCTGTCGGCCAAATTACCCCCCATTTGCGGTTATGGTTCACTCTTCACCCATATTTCGGGTTAAACAACGGCACGACGGCGACGGGACCGTTCGGGCTCGTGACTGAGTACCGTTTTTGTCACTTTGATAGTGATGGCACAAGTTTGGGCGCGGTGAAACCGCGATGTTATGAGCTGTGGACTTGAGGTTTTGCGTGGCAATCTGTGGGAGCGCTTGGGTTGTGATTAGTAGCGAACTTGTCTGGGTTAGTAATCAAATATGTTTGAATTTGTATCAAAGATTCCGTCAAAATCTTTTATAATGTTGGGTTTTTCGCTATGAAGAAAGAAAATAGTAACAAGAAATATTGAGTTCAAAAACTAAAACCCAAATACGGTAAAAAGTAGCCTATGACACTTTTACGCTGAAGACGAATAGATTGATACTTTGCTTTACATATTTAGACCAAGTTTTTAGTTTTAACACATAACCATTCCCTTGCTTCGCCGTATTCCGGTAAAAAAGAATTGCTTTGTATTTTTACGACTCGCAATCGTGAATTATTGCATATAAGCAATCGCGGGAAAGTTGGATGTAATTGCATGGTCACATGCTAAGTATGCGAGATATCAACTGCTCCAAAACTCGTCATGTTGGGCAAAATAAGAGAAATACGACGCGGTGAATAAAAAAAGAAATCTTGTTTGCGAAAAATCCGTGAGAGGACAAGCATCGCTATTATTATAAACCTGTTTCGCTTGGCTAAAGACATGAAACATATTGTTGAGCTGAAGAGTAATGTCCAGTAATGGAGACGCACTAAAATAAGCAGAGTTAATGCTGTCAGCATCGCCATTGCCATTGGGCTTTCCGCCTGAAAAGTTATTTTAAATTTAGTAGGTATAGTTTAATATTTCCACCTTACACTTATAAAAAAAACTCATCACATACCTGGTAGGTATGTTTTTTGTTAGTTATTATTGGTATCATGGCTCTTATAAATAACTAGTTTTCCCGCCGTTTTTTCCATGGAAATTAGTATTTATCATATTAAAATAGTATTTTCCGAGTTAAAAGTATCCTATGTTTTACTCCGGGGTATAAGCTATCTCTATTCCAAGTTTCATCAAAATCCATCCAGCCATTATCGCGTGAAAGCTCCCTAAACAATTTAATCCCTATTTCTATTGTTACTATTGTTTACTTCCATGATATGCGTAAACATATCACAGCACAGCATTAATTTTTGTTTGTTTGTCTAATTTCCTTTTTTTTTTGTTTTTGATAATGTTTAATGTTGTGTGTTGTCAGAAATAAATGTATTTTCTTTCTTTCTTTTCTTTAAAAAATGCCGAGCGTGGTCACAGAGTAAATGACAGTACGTACCAGAAGGCAATTCTTACTTATTCGAAAATATTATCTATCTATGCCAGATATGTTGTCTATTTTCTAAAATTTCTGAAGACTGTTTGATAAGGTTAGATACATGAAAAAATAAAAAAGATGGTAGACAATAAAGATTTATTTATGAATTTTATTTTTCATTAATTAAGATTTTATTCTTAATTTTATTTTACATAACACAATATAAAATAATTAGACTCGAATTCGATACGGCAATGTGGAAAATAGACAAATATCTGTCATAAAGATTAAAAATGTCGAAAAAAGGATAATTGACCCCCTGGGTGGGGTCACTCCGGACCCAAGGATCCATGCCCAATGAGCTCCGGAGATAGCTCCGCAGATTTTTCATCCTGTTCGGGGCGGATTGGACATTTTTCAAATGAGAACGAGGTTTTTATAAGGCTGTAAGGTTAACCCACATTTTATTCGATGTACGTGCAAAGCGAAAGATGGTGAAGGTTAAATCGGTGTTTGATAGAATGCTCAAGAAAGCTATTAAGAGACGTAAGGTATTAAGTATTTGCAAATAATCTGTTTTGTATCTGATATTATGACTACAAATATATTTTATAAATCAGAGAGATATGTTATTTGTGACTCAAGAATTTTGTGTATCATCATCAGATCTTCTCCAAGTTAATAAGAAGACCTACCTTTGAAATATGCTCTATGAAACAAACCCTTGTATAGATTCAAAATAAAGTTTACGGTATTGTTTATACTACTGACATCACAAACCACAAAACCCATACATAAAAGTATTTAAAACCGCTTTAAAACAACAGCACAACAGCTGCGATGCAGCCTCAAACGAGCGAGGTGAGAAGTGGCTGCTCCCGTCTCCGGCACACACTACAAGTGCTAATCTCACAAGTCAAAAAACTTTTCTTTTATATTTACTCAGCTTACCCGTCAAAATGTAAAATTCATACGCGAACATAGTATTTTAATTATTTCAAGCAGTTTTGACCACGATAATTATCTACCTACTTCTCGTATATCACTATCACTATGATCCGTGTTTTCTACTTTCAACCCGTTTGTGGTCAAAAGTGCTCACGTATCAGCTTACAATTAGCTCAGAAACTGTCTGCTAGAGGATGGTAGTGAGCCGGCTGAACAAGGCACGCTTATTATTGTTCAGCACACATACCGTTTTACTTCCATTCTCTGATTCAGTTCCCCGATCGTGCGGGCCCGCACAGTGCAAACTTTAGTTTTGTGTTATTCAGCTCGACCCATTCTAACTGAACGATAAATTTGATACTTGTACAAGTTAACTCTCTCAATGACCAAAATGATTCATTGACCCCATAGAGAAGTTTTATTTGTTTGTTTAAAGCCTACTTTGGTGATTGTCCCAATATTCTCGACAAATGAAATTATATTACTTTAAGAAAACGTCTATGATAATATGATGTGAATGTAATGATTGCATTATATATATTTTTTAACCCCCCCAACAAAGAGACGGGTGTTAAAAGTTTAGGGTGTGTATCACTTTGTGTGTGTGTGCGTGTGCGAGGGTGTGTGCATGTGCGTGTGTGTGTGTATTTGCGTACGCGCGTGTGTGCGCGTGTGTGTGTGTGTGTGTGTGTGTGTGTGTGTGTGTGTGTGTGTGCGTGTGTGATGTGTGTCTGCATGTGGCATCATAGCTCCCAAACGAATAGACCGATTTTGATGCGGTTTTTCGGTTTGAAAGCTGATGTGATCGAGATGGTTCTTAGATATAGTGGGAAAAGTGGGGAGTGGGCGGAGGTGAGAAAAAGGGCGTGAGAATAGTAGCTTCCAAACGAATGGACGGATTTTGATGCGGTTTTTTCTGTTTGAAAGCTGATGTGATTGAGATGGTTCTTAGATATATAGGGTATTATTATTTAATGGGGGGGAGGTGAGAAAAGGGGGGTGAGAATCATAGCTTCCAAACGAATAGACCGATTTAGCTGCGATTTTTTAATGTTTGAAAGCTGGGTTAAACTAGATGGTGGATGGATATTTATAGATATACATGATATAATATATTACGCATATGTAGGTTTATAATTTGTATTTACTGTTTTGGTTATATTATATATTACATTATACATTAGAGTCTTGTTATTATTGAGTAAATTTATTTTTTCTCTGTTTTTAATTATTATTTTTCCTCCAAATCGCCCCCTCAGGGTTGTGCCAGAATACCAGGGCTGAGTTTCATAGACACTCAGTATTATGCTGAGGCGCGGCCTTTTTGACACCGCACTTAATTTTTACTATTTTTGTTATTATTATTGTCATTTTTTGTAATTGTGTGTCAAATAAATGTTTTTTCTTCGTCTTCTTTTTCTTCTTAATTGGTGAGGATCGTAGATCCCAAACGAATATTTCTTGTTGGATATTATTTTAGATAATATAAGACAAATATAATCGTCAAAAGATACATATAATTTTGACGTAAGTTCAGCTTTTGTCATTAAGATCTTTATCACCTGTAGTTATGCATTATTGATATTTAATAGTGCTCCTCGTCATTCACCATTGTAATAAATCCTCTCCATTCAAGTAACATGGAAAAAAATGCTTTTAGCGATAAGACCACCCCTTGTAACACTTCCTCTACTATTGTTTCAAACAACTATCTACGTTATGACTTCGATTTGTGCTAATGGGTTTGAAGTGCGTCGGCTGTAGTTCCATGGTAGGATGCCATCAACCTCTACCACAAGACAACCTCAACGTGACGCTCATAAAGTTGAACCACTCTAAATTAAAACAATTAAGTATAAAACATTAAAAAACTAGTCATTCAACACAGAAACAAGCGTTTATGTGACACCATGCGCCGCGCTAACGACATGTAACGGAGTTGAGAAGCAGTTATTCTGTCAACAGCACGCAACCACACATGTTGCTCTACCGTACTTACGTTTATCTCCCAAACACTTTGAGAGACATAACTACACACGATAGCAGAGTTACCTTAAATAACTGCCACGTGCTACTACGCGCGTTTCTAGATCATTACATGTCAAATAATTAATCTACCATAGAGCTACACAAGCTGGTAGTTCACGCTACGATGGAACTACGCACTCAAGAGTTTAATCACGAGTTGCAATCGCACTACAACGCTATATTATAAAACAGTTTGACTGCTTGATGATAAGCTACAACTGCGCTACGAGGGCTACATAAAGCTCTAGCCACGAGCTACGAAAAATAAAAAAAATGCTACGGTCACGTTACGACGACGACGGCGCTACATAAATTTCTACATTGACTCGGACTACTATCCTTGATGACTATAATCTGATTATCATCGTACAAGCGCAGCTAAATCCAAATATAAGCATATTCTAGTACGAGTTTGATCAGACCGTAGTTTACCTAAGTGTGTGTATACTCCCACTCTCTATTCTAGTGATCCACGTGATTGTTTCCCGAAATTATTTCCTTCTCATCCGTTGAGATAAGTCGATGACTTTAGGAAGCGATATTTTCCTTGTCTTTGATGGCACTGTTTTTCTTGCTGCGTCTCATAGTAACATCGGATTGGATCGTCTAATAATAGTGTCCAATATTTTACGGGGATGTTCGGCATTGATGAAGGAACAACTTTTATTTTACGACGTAACATTACTTATCCTTCGCGGTTGTTCAAGCGGAAATGCTTTTAGTATACATTATGCAAATAGCGATAGGATGGAACGTTCTTTCAGCGTCATTGTTTCTTGATCATTTGACGACGCTCTACTATGCTTATCATTATAATAGCTATTGCGTCATTTTTAAATATTAAATATTGTGTTAAACAATCATTGAATTATATTAATTTGTTTTTTTGACTTTGTTTAAAGTAGGTAGGGACATTGTTATTTGATAAGTGCAATAAATTAATCAAATTTAGCTTATTCACTTTATTCCAACGTGGTACATTATTGTCCAACGTTTCTGGAAAAAAAAAGTTATATGAATAAAAAAAAAGTATTCAAATGGATTTACGAAAAAAAACTACTGAATTAGTATTCTAAAGTGTGGCATTTCTGTGATACTAAAACGCTACCTGTCAGGTCAAATATCTTAGAAACGTGTCATTTTAGGATACCAGTATCCTAACATTTGTATGCATTAAAGACTTTAATCAATTTATTAAGATTTGTTCAGTGGTCGCAAGTTTCCAATTTTTTTCATATGCAGCTATACCACTTTTGAATTAGATATCGTAACCAATTTTTGAAATGATTCATGTAAGTATTTTGCCAACATCCAACTCACAAGCCGTAACGAAATACGTTAGTTCATTGTCTCATCAGAGATATATATCTATCTATCTAGCTATAATATCTGTTACTTATAATAAGGCAGCAAGTTAGTTGTAAAGAGTCTGTACAAAATTATTATAAAAATTGGTCTCGATGCAATGAAATGAGCTGGAGAACAAGAATATTACGTTCTTATAAATATTATCTGTCTGTCTGGATGTTTGTTCTCGCATCACGAAAAAACTAGAGGTTCAATTGAAATGCGGATTTCACTGATACCTTACGTTTTGGCTTAAAATTTGATGTAGGTACTTCGTATCTCAATCCCATGAGTAGAAGAGCAATCGTAAAAACTGCTTTTTGATGGCTGAAGGAATTTTGAAGAAATGTACATCATAAGTAATTGTGGTCCTGGAACACTTTCTCTCAGAAAATCATCACGTTATTTAACTTTGTTCACGCAGGCAAAGCCGCGGTGTAGCTGTGACTAGTTCTGATATCTCTATATACAGGTTCATTGTACGACAACAATTGTCCATTAAGCAGAGATCAGTCAACAAACTTCATAATCTCGCATAATCTGGCCATCAAACAATCGAGCAATCTGAGTATTCCGAGTTTTAATCAAGCGACGCCTTTTGTCAGCTTAATTGCTGGCTTAAGAGATTGTCCACTCGATTTAAATAATGTTAAGTTTTAAAGTTAGGCTACACACTTTGTTTGGATGGCTTTTAGTCTGAAATTAGCAAAGAGGTCGTTAACTAATGGTAGGACTGTAGGTATTATCCTCATAAGTCTGAAATCAATGTCTTCATCACAGATTGCGAACGTTTTGTTGCGTAAACTATACAGAATTGACCTTTCAGTATCATGTAAGTACTTCTTATACATACTCCATCGTTGGTCCCAGTAAAATTTTGTTTTTTTAAAGGAAACAGCTGGGTTCTTTTTCTTAGTCGTGTATGAGATTCTTTGACAACCTTTACCACTGAATAATATTTTCATTCTTTTTCATACTGACCCATCTTAATGATTCATTCTGTGTAGTGTACATAAACTTATAATTATATTAATAGATTGGTGGTTGAGCAAGTAAATAGAAGTCTACGACAGGTTTAAAACGATTAATATCCGTGTTTGTTAACCGTGTTTAATCTGTCAAAATGACGATATAACGATTACTAATCAAATTACTTAATTACTCCGCAAAATCGCTATGCTACAATGTTTTTCTGGTTTGTCTGCTCTATCGGTACTTACTAAAGTAAACTAAATACATATGGGGTGTGTAAATAGTGGTGACAGAACGGTTATATGTGAATAACGTCCGCCGGTTCGAACTTGGCCCTGCAACTACCAATGTCATCATCGCTTAAAAACGGTGAAGGAAACCATCGAGAGAAGCCGGCATGTCAAAGAATCTCTAAATTCAAGGAGATGTGACATCCAGCAAACCGCACTGGCCAACGTGGTGGAGTCTGGCCCAACTTCTCTTTCGGAGAGAAACCCTGTTTCCCACCAGTGGAAACTATCCCTAAACACGGGTTAGCCCCTTATATATAAAGGGGAGAAAATTCTTCACGCTATAGTACGACGTAAACAAAAACCGCACTTGATACACCAAGGGGCTAACACACCTACACAGCTGCATTCCCATCGTCGTGCTTCATGTGAATCAACACGTCTCTTCTGCGTATTTCTACAAGTTATAAAGAAATACGCAGACTTTAGCGCGAATGAGAGTCACTGCTTCACAAACGCCACTCCGATTGTGACTAAGGCCGGTAATTGAGTGAGTTTCGCCTAATTGTTGTGGTCCACGCCCGATGAGCTGGTACCTAATCTTCCCACTTTTAATTAGATCTACGGTTAACCGGAACAGTAAGAAATACACATACAAGTCCGAAGAGTGTGTATATGTGTGTTGTATAAACTACTAAATGCACTTTGGCCCCTTTGTTCAGATTTTAGTTTCTCTCAGATTTGCTTTCGAGAATTTACATCTAACACGAAGTAGCAACGCCATTAGTCCAATATTAGCCAGCGTTAAGTTTTTAATTAAGTACGAAACTCTGCTACTGTTGTGCTACTGTTTTACCGGCGACTAAGGTTAATTAGTTTATTAATTAGTTAGTTTTAGTACTAGGAACTTTTATGAACATTTTTCTTTAGTTCCTGTTACAATAGAGAATGTATTAGATGTACATTTCTTTTGGAATATGAGGAAAGTATCTAAACTATCTTTATATCAAGGTTTCAACAAAACAGTTGTTTAAAACTAACATGGTCACAAACACCGGTGGTCCGTGTTCGTGGAACTTGCAACAGTGCCGAAACATCGGCAATCCAATTCAAATAGTACCCGTGGTAAATATCCTGTTTCTAATGTTTTTTGACGACCGGTTGGTCTAGTGGCTAGTGACCCTAGGAACGAAATCAAAATGGTCGCGGGCTCGATTCCTGCAAGGTGCAATCATTTGTGTGATGAGCAGAAATGTTTGTTATTTGAGTCATGGATATGATATTTGGATTTATGTATGTTTATCCGTTATCTAGTGCCCATATTACAGGGTATCCTAGTTTTGGGGCTAGGTAATGGGTGTGGAATTGTCCCGAATATATTTATTTTAATTTTATTTATTTTTATAATAATAAGTTAGTAGGATAGGATTCAAGGACCTCGTCTGATACCTACACTTATTTATACTTATAATAAAGCAGTAAGTAACAAATAGTCTAAAAAGACAATTTAAAAAATGGTCTAGGGTTTAAAATAAGTTGCTGAAAAAGTTTTTTAAAGGTGTCTGTCTGTTTATCTGTTTATTTGTTCGCGCATCACGTTATATGCATGCTATGACATATATGCTTTGACTTAAAAACTGGTGTACTTGGTATCCCAATCCAATGAGTAAAACCCGAACAATAAATAAAAAATAATTTGATAGCTGAACGAAATTTGGTATTTGTTAACATTTTCAACAAACAGTGTCCTTGCATCAAACGCTATGATTTAACTTTTTACAATTAAATCATAGCGTTTGATTTGTGCTGTTCTGTGCCAACGTGGATCTGGACCGACGTGGTCACCAGACTGTTAAAGTTGGACGTTGCTGAATAAAATGTTACTTACATTTGTTCCGGGGATGGAATGGGATAGAAGACAGTTCCGTATTAAGTCTAGAGATAAATAGGGGTTGTTTGTTGGAGATGTAGTGGTCCCAGTGTTTTTTATATAAATTGTCATCGTTAAATATCTATCTAAGTTACAATTTTATTTAGTTTTTTTTTCGTTGCTTATTGAGGTTATATCTTTGGCGATGTTTTTCCACTCCTCACATAGGGTTGGTGATCAGCCACACTGAAAAATAAATAAAATATTGTAATTATTGTTCTAGTTATTTTTATTTTTTGTTTAGGACTTATTTAAAATATCTATGGAATGTTATCAAATGCCATGAAACTGATATTAACATTTCATTGTAACAATCTATTTAAAAATAACTCAATAACTCATCACAGCACGAACAATCCAATCAAACAATTAGTTTTTAGTCTGACCTTTTTCCCGATTCCATACTCGCTTTACTAGAAAGTAACCACTCGAACTTGTCACCACCATATCAAATCCAACCATGTACCTATCCGTGTGACCTCACTTCTATTTGTTTCATTAATTACCTAGTCAGGTTTGTCAGCCAACAAAGTTGGCCGATTTTTTTTACGATCTAAATCTTACTGCTTGTACGCCAGTTGTAATATCGATGCAACTCTGCAAGCGTTGTGGCTGAATAATACCACAGTGTACAGTACCTATAGGGAGATATATCATAGATAAATAGATAGGTAACTTTTTATTGAACACCACACAAATAAAAACCTTACAACTGAAAAATAAACTATATTATCTACGGTGATAATACGTACGTTACGCGTGTTACATGAACTGATGATGATGATGAAAGCATAGTTTGCTCCGTAATACCCGACGCTTTATATATATTCCTCACTCAGACATATAAATTAATACAAATTATTATCAGGCAGAGTGCAAGGCAGCATCAGCATCAGCCGTCCGATAAATAATCGTTTTCCGTCTGTTGTAATGGGATCCATCTCTCAAGCCGTCCGCCGCGTCGCCGCCGCCCTACGCCGCCCTGCGTCTCGGCAGCGAATGGCCTGTGAATTCACTCACCGGCTATGCAAATCAAAGGCTTTGTCGGGCTTATTGTCTGTTCAAGTACTTTGATTTTATTTATACATTCACCCGCTTTCTTTTGGAAAAGATTGGATTAGCGTTTCAATTATTCTAAGTGAAGTAATGTAAAATAAGTTAATTCAAATGCATTTATAGTTAAAAAAAGCTTTTATGCTGTAGCTATATCATGTCACGAGAACCAAACGTGTGTGCCAAATTTCAGCCCGATAGCTTTACTGAAAGTGGGTGAAATATCGATAGCAAAATTCCAGGACATACATACAGTGAAGTTAAATAAAAGCTTTTAAAATTATTTCAAGGAATGCGCATCATTCCTGAATAACTTATTCTCCATCTATTTCATTATTGTTAAGACTAAAGTTCACAAAGTCATCACCTCTACATTTTAATACATCTTCATTCAGCACATTTAGTCTAACCCTCACAAAAGCTTCACCGAGGCTTCATTAGGGAGCATCGTTACTAGTCCTTTGTGTTAACATCACTCGTGCAAACAGTTCCCCGCCAGCGGGCATATTAAAATGTACTTTAGTCTCAGCCTTATTAGGTATTGTAACAGAAGAGGCTAACATTGTACATTACTAGTTAAGTGGTAGGTACCTCGTACTTTTAATAGTATTTGGTGAAACAGCGTGGAGTTCGTGGATTCTGGTTACCTATTTAACTGAGTGTCATCATTTTTAGGGTTCCGTAGTTAAACAAGGAACTCTTATAGCCTGGTCATTTCCGTCTGTCCGCCCGTATGTCTGTAAGTCATAGCAGTCTATTCAGAAACTATTTAGATTCAGATTATTTCATTTATTAACACTAAAATGTCGAAATTTGGTACATGTATCGTTATTTTTATAGCGCTACAAAGATGAATAGATATTGGTAAGAAAAAAACAATATTTTTCGAGATTTAATACTTAAAAAGTGAAGGTTGAAAAAAAACGTTTGTGCCCCAAAGTTGAGTCTCAAAAAACAAATAGGTATTTTTAAATATCATGGGGTTTCTTTGCCAAATTTTACTGTTTGGTTCCGTTTACGAAATACGTGACTTTAAAGTGAAATTTTTGCTTGAGTTGCATATCCTTCCTCCTCTAACTCTTAAAGTACTATACTACAAAATTAAAATATCTATGTTTCTAGCGCAAAATACGAATTTACTATCAAAACCATCACGGCTATCTAGGGTCTACTAGTTTACGAGACATTATAACCGACTAAGATAGCGCATTTAGGCTCACGAAAACTCTGAACAAATCCCATAGTGAGAGATAGAATCCAACTTGTTGGCGTACAATGTAAGATCTACTGGTCCGATTTCGTTGCAGATTTACATCTCATCAGATAAACGCGTGTCCAACATGCACTTGGCCAGTTTTTGTTATAATAAATTGCGACCAAAGACAAGATCATATCATACAAGTGTAAAGATAAGTTCTTACCATACCAGGCTGATCTATTAATTAGAATTGCAATTTAAAGGGGCATTGCCACCAGCATGTTGAGTACGCTGCCAAATGGCAGTGGGCTAGTTCACTGTTGCTATTTATTAGAGAGAAACATTTCCTTAAGTTTTTATAACTTCACGGTCTTAACCTTTTCGGGAAAGAGGGAACTAATTTACCATCTCGTCAAGCCCGCGACAGTCCCGCATTAGTTCCGACATGTCGGTAACTTGCTGCCGGCCAGTATGATGGATGGCCGCAGGGTGAATCGATTGGCCATTGAGATGGAGTGAGCTAACTGTAACTTTAAAGGGAAGGACAATTTAGATAATAGTGACGCCATGGCTTAAATGACGATGAGGAGTGCAAGTTTTTGAGTAGGTAGTTTTTGGCAGATGAATATCATGACTATAAAGGCAAAGTTATTTTGTTACCTTAATAATTAAGCATAATCATTTTCCTAAAAGCCTTTAATCTGCCACTGTGCGGTTTTTTATTGCTCCGTGCTTCGGAGGGCACATTAAGCTGTGGGGCCCGGTTGTTATTGATTAATAGCAGTCGTTCAACCATGTCAAAGGCCATCCAGCAAGCTTGACAATCTCTAACACCAGAGGTCAGCACTAACTCATACGACAAACAAACAAAACTTTGAGGGAAGAGTAGATAGATAATTATATAGGGTGATAAGTGAAATGACGTTAAAAAGTAAAAATTTCAGATGATAGTAACGTTATATTGGAACATCCACATAACCACATACATAGATACATACAAACTGTTAAACTCATATCCCTTCCCCTGCTTTGCCGTAGGTACTCGGGTAAAAAAGAAAACCTTTCCAAGTCAACCGTCCCCATCAATGAGGCCGATGGGAATTTTGTAAGATGGCAGTATTAAAATAATAAAATATTGTAAGCTGTTGATAGTCATTAATAAATTTCTGTACAGACTTACTTCGTAAAATGTAGTATGTATTTAAACTGTAAGCTCACATAAACATGCGTGAAGGAAACCACATATCCAAAGACTTCAGTCTTTAAAGACATGATGTGAGTTATATTCAACAACCTTCACTTGGCCAGAGTCACTGAGGGCGCTACATAATGACCCGAACTTTCTCTGAGAAACAATCTATGTTCCAGCAGTAGATAGTATAACACTTGATGTCTTTAACCCTACTAAGTAGCTATGAGATAAGAAGTCCACCTAATTTGTCATCTCGTCAATAACTACCGCCAGTTGTACATTAGTTCCGACATGCCAGTAACTTCCGTTCCGGCATGATGGATGGCCGCAGAATAAATCGATTGACTCTTCAGAAGAGTAGCCTTTATTGCAAGTGTTTGTAACTTTATTGGGTGGGGGTGACGTGTTAACATATAGTGACGTAGTAATTTAGTTGATAATGGGAAGTAGTTATTGGGTGGTTTCATTTGTATACAATTTCCGGGTAAATTTTGCTGTTTTGTTACTTTTTAATATCAATGCGTATTTTGTAAAAGTGTGATTTTAACAGTCCACGATTTAAAATACAGATAACCTAACAAGATATGATTGAAATTGCCGACTGCGGATAAAACAAAATAAAGACAAAAAAAAATAGTGTGAATGGTTGCTAACCAAATTTAAATCATTATACGAGTAGATCTTAAATAGTCATCCAAAATTAAAAATTATAAGAGAATACCTTAAAGATGATTTTCAAATACCTATTCAATGATTGGCATAGCTCGTCGACTTTATTTTTTCCTTTTTCACAACATGGCAACTTTTTGTCGCCACATCACATTAATAAAGCATCCCTACCACATTCGCTTTCAAACAAAAATATTTATATAACATCAAAATTGGTCCATTCATTTGGGAGCTACGATCCCGAGGTCCTCCCCCACCCCATTATATCTAAGAACCATCTCATCTTTGAAACAGAAAAAAAAACGCATTAAAATCGGTCTATTCGTTTGGGAGCTACGATGCCACAGAAATACATGGATACACACCCTAAACCTATAACACCCAACTCTTTTCTAATTTGGGTGTTACTAAAATGTATCTATAGACTTATTACTTTCAGACTGTATTGATTTTTTAGTAGGATAGCGAAACTCATGAAAGTTTACTGTCTGTACTACTGGATTCCAAGTCAACAAGAATCAATAAAGATGGCAAATTTTTTGGTCAAAATAAATATGATTTAATTTAGTTAAGTCAGAATAAAACTCTTTTCGACAAACATTCTTAAACTGTACAATGTACATGCTTGCCTACGAAGTATCCATGATAGCTCACAACCTATAAATAAAATTAGAGTTTTTTCCCACATTACTCAAACCCTTAGCAAAATCCCAACTATCATCTCCCAAGGTCAAAAATAAAAATGCTCCCCAACTGCCACTTTGTTTAACGTATGGTACCACTTACCCGGGTTGAAACGTATGAATAAAAAATAGTTTCGGCCGAGGCAGGACCCTCGTCTGTATGATGGATGATGCATCAAGCAGAACTGATGGCGTATAGAGTCTTGTTAGCTTACGTGTAATTACGTGAGGGGGAGGTTCGTTGGATAGTGTTGAGGGTTCTCGGTTGGTGATCACAATACAAGTAAGTAAACAGGTTAGTGATGGGTTTTATTATTGGTTCAAAAAAATGAGGTTTTCATGTTGACCCGTATGTGGGTAAAACAAATAGACTATGCGGGCATCAAAAAAATAACCCACCTAATTTTATCAAAATCCGTTCAGCCGTTTTAGAACGGAGTGGTAGCAAACATATATATATTTTATAGCTATTACTTTGTAATGGAGACCACGAGACTAGGCAAACGCAGTGTAAGGCACCTGCCGGCTCTGTGGAGTGTGGACGACTTGCGAAAACCAGCTGGAAGGTCGGGTTGAGAAGAGCCAAAGCCCAGTGGCGTTTACTAGTAGTGGCCTATGTCCAGCAGTGGACGAATAGACTGAATATGAATACTTATTTTGTGGTTATAAACACTACCATTTTTTGAGCCATCGTTTTGTGTTTATCTTCAATGGTGAACCAGCAAAAATTAAAAAATACATTATAGCTAAGAACCATCTCGATCACATCAACTTTCAAACAGAAAAAACTGCATCAAAATCGGTTCATTAAGCAGGTAATCGGTTCGTTTGGGAGCTACATGGCACAGATAGACACACACCCTAAACTTATAACACCCCTCTCTTTTATCATTCGGGGGTAAAAATTAAAAACACAGTTCAATCAGTGACACAGCTGTTACCAATAGTTACAATTTATAGAGAACAATATCCCTTTTTTTAAATTAAAAATGATATAAAAATACAACATTTGAAAAAGTTTGTTCGAGTTGGTGCCAAACCGAACTCGTATTTTTTTAAAGCTTTTTTAATATGATTTTTTAAACGGCTGGACGATGTAATTTAATATTTAATGACCTATTAAAGTAATTATTACAAATACTTTATCATTTAGTAGTGACTCGCCCCAACTTTGCACAGTTATAGTAACTTTTAAACTTTCGCGATTCGAACACATAGTTATATATATATATAAACAGGACTTAATCGCGCTGAAACCTAAATATTTATTTACCTCGGTTGAAATTGGGATACTTTTTAATTTCAAACGCTTCACGTACAATCCTGGAGTAGTAGTGACGTTCCGTGGAGAGGATCTTCGGGTCATGCAGTTTTATCCAGTGATTAGGGCCCGATTCGAGAAAATGCTCAGCAATTGCAGATTTATTTATCTGGCGGTTCTTTACAGCTGCAATGTGTTCTTTGACCCTCTCCGCTATAGTACGCTTGGTTTGTCCAATATAGGAACTACCACAGCTGCAATCTATCTTATATACGCCAGGATTTTGAAAAGGAATGACATCTTTCGGTGTTCTAACATGCCTTGCTAACTTGGAAAAAGGAGTATAAACGGTCTTAATAGAATAGTCCTTTAATAAAGCACCGACTTTATCCGTCACTCCTTTTACATAAGGCGTGAAAGCCGGCTGTCTATTGACATCCTTCTCTTTTTATATCTGCGTCTAGGACGCCAACATCTGGTCACCTCATATCCGTTTCGCTTGAGTAGCTCCTGAACATGCGACACTTCGGCATCCAAATGTTCAGGGTCACAGAGGGCATGAGCTCTGTCTAGGAGTGATCTGGCTACTGATTGTAAATGCCGTGGGTGATGAGACAAGGCGTTGAGGTATCTGCCAGTGTGTGTTGGCTTCCTATATATATTTATATTTTTGCACAGTTAGTGCTCACACTGCGGTATTTTTCTTAAATTTAGACCTCGTAACTTCTAAAAAAACGCCAGTAAACTTATGTCAAAATCTTTGGCAGCAATGATCGTGCCGTTTTTTGACCGATGACAACTGCATTATTACTCACGTTCTTGACAGTCTTGTTATTATTTCGTTTCCATGGCAACATGTCAATCCGTTCTGTATTTTTGATACCATGGGTTACATTATTGCAATTATCGTAGGGATCTCTAATTTTCCGAAATATAAAAAACTGCTCATGTTACTCTGATAGTGTAACTTTCTATAGGGGTAAGGATTTTTAAATTCGGTTCTATTTTTTTTTTGAGTTTAATCATGACAAACAAACAAACATTTCTTTCCACGTTATATAAATGTAGACTACGAGTATATTGCTGTATACGTGAAAAAAAATTGTTCTTTTTGAATTGTAATTATTTTATTATTTTTTTGTGGTAGTTTACAAAAGATAATTTCTAAATGAAGAAGATTTAATTATTTATTAATAATATTTTTATTTCTATACAAATATCGGAAAGGTTATACGCTAACTAGAAAGAAGTTTGCAAATTAAAAACAAAGATACGTCGTACGGTTATCTATTCTGTGCCAAAGGTAAATTACGTATAAAACGAATGAATCAGTTTTGATGAAATTATTTGTAAGTTGGATAAAAAACAGTAAGAAGTCTCATAGATATAAGAAAACATAAACACAAACCAAATCATCATCATCAGCCTATATCTGTCCACTGCTGGACGTAGGCTTCTCTTAATGCACAAAAACGAATGAATTTACTAAAATATAAGTTTAAAAATTGAACTGAAATCAAGCTTTTACAAGCCACCACCAGCCTCGTAAAGCCTGTGAACTTTCCAATACCAATAAAATAAGCATAAACTCAAAGGGGTTTCATTATTTGATTGTTGTGTAATGGGTTCCTGTGAATATCTTCTGGCTTTATCAACAGACCCTGCATTCCGCATTAGACCAGAAAACTCATCAAGACCAAATAAGCCCAAACTAGAAGAAGATCCATCATTTGACTATCTTCCAGATCCATTATTAGTCCTTGGATACCACATTAGACCAGAGATCTCATTAACACAAACCATATGAGCCCAAACTCGAAGGGGTTCCAGAATTTGATTGTTAAGTTCCTGTGGCTACCTTTCGGCTCCATCATCAGACCCTGGATACCACATAAAACAGAGAACTTGTCAAGAAAAACCAATTGAGTCCAAACTCGAAAATGTATCGTCATTTTGTCATTGAGTTCCTGTCAATATCTTCCGGCACCATCATCAGACCCTGGATACTACATAAAACCAGAGAGCTCATCAAGACAAACCAAATTATCCCAATTACAAAAGGGTTCCATCATTTTGTGGTTGTGTTCCTGTCACTACCTTTCGGTTCCATCATCAGACCCTCCAGAAAACTCATCAAGACAAACCAAATTATCCCAATTTCAAAGGGGTCCATCATTTTGTGGTTGTGTTCCTGTCACTACTTTTCGGTTCCATCATCAGACGCTCCAGAAAACTCATCAAGACAAACCAAATTATCCCAATTTCAAAGGGGTCCATAATTTTGTGGTTGTGTTCCTGTCAATACCTTTCGGTTCCATCATCAGACCCTGCATACCACATAAAACTAGAAAACTCATCAAGACAAACCAGATTATCTCAATTTCAAAGGGGTCCGTCATTTTGTGGTTGTGTTCCTGTCACTACCTTTCGGTTCCATCATTAGACCCTGCATACCACATAAAACCAGAATACTCATCAAGATAAACCAAATTATCCCAATTTCAAAGGGGTTTCATCATTTTGTGGTTGTGTTCCTGTCACTACCTTTCGGTTCCATCATCAGACCCTCCAGAAAAATCATCAAGACAAACCAAATTATCCCAATTTCAAAGGGGTCCATCATTTTGTGGTTGTGTTCCTGTCACTACCTTTCGGTTCCATCATCAGACCCTGCATACCACACAAAACCAGAAAACTCATCAAGACAAACCAAATTATCCCAATTTCAAAGGGGTACATCATTTTGTAGTTGTGTTCCTGTCACTACCTTTCGGTTCCATCATCAGACCCTCCAGAAAACTCATTAAGACAAACCGAATTAACCCAATTTCAAAGGGGTCCATCATTTTTTGGTTGTGTTCCTGTCACTACCTTTCGGTTCCATCATCAGACCCTGCATACCACATAAAACCAGAAAACTCACCACACAAAACAAATGAGCCCAATTTCAAAGGGGTTCCATCATTTTGTGGTTGTGTTGCTGTCACTACCTTTCGGTTCCATTATCAGACCCTGGATACCGCATAAAACTAGAGAACTGATCAAGGCAAACCAAATGAGCCCATACTCGAAAGTATTTCATCACTTTGTTGTTGAGTTCCTGTCAGTACCTTCCGGCTCCATCATCAGACCCTGTATACCACATAAAAGCAGAGAACTCATTAAATCAAAGCAAATGAGCCGAAACTCGGAGGGGTTCGATCATTTTGTTGTTGAGTTCCTGTGACTACCTTCCGGCTCCATCATCGGACCCTGCGTACCACATAAAACCAGAGAACTCATCAATACAAACCTAATGAGCCCAAACTCGAAGACAATGATCATCCAACTGTTTAAAAAATATTAAAGATATGAGGCAATATAAAAACAAAATTAAATGGATTTTCTAAAAAACTCTTTATTTTCGATTAAGTACTAAGTAAACCAATTTTGATAAGAAAAAAATTGGACCTAATCGGGGTCTTAACTTCTTGAACGAAAAAAAAGTTCGATATTGGTTTAGTAGTTTTAGAGATATAAGGTTACAAAAATACACAAAATAAAATAAAATTAAATAAAACAGTCGACTTGAGAACCTTCTCCTCTTAGAAATCGATTAAAAATAGTGATTATTAATCAATCTCTTTGTACGTACCTATTCTATCACTTCATTAAAATTTCCATACAAAAACATCATTACATCAACCGTCTTATTAAACCAATCAATAGCAGAAAGCATTCCGTAATAAGGTTCTCGAGAAATGGGTCGAGCTCTAGAGCCCGCCCTGAATAGAACTAGCGAGTTCTAGCTTCTCGGTCTCGCTATAACTAGACTAATATGGTACTCAGCCTCCTCTCACTATGGTAGAAAATCGATAAAAAAAAAACTAAAAAGCTGTACGTAAACCCACCCAGACAAATTCTTGTGTAAAAATCCCAGTACTCATTAAAAGATTTATGTATCATATGTACTATTTAAAACCAATGCAAAAGTAAGGCAGCAACACGCCAGTAAACGTTATTGAAAATCTTAGGCAGCAACGCTCGTGGTGCTTTTTACAGACTTGTTATTATTTTATTTCTACGGCAACATGCCACTCAATTCCTTACAGTGAGTAATCTTCATTTTTTTACCTTGGGTTACATTATTGCAATTTTCGTAGGGATATGGCCATGTTACTCGCTGATAATTTAGCTTTCTATAGGTGTTGTTGGCCACGCAAGCTAACACGGCACCGGCTAGCTCACAAGACCACGTCTTGTACATATGTAAGTTGCAATAGAGGGATAATTGGATAAACGTTGCTGTCGTGCCGTCTATTTCGTCGTCAGTGCTCTAATATTTTAGGAATTCAACTTTTTTATTGTGATTGCATAAGACATACTAAGGACAAGCTCTAGAGTTGCCTTTGCAAATAGCAATAGCGGTAAAGTCAAGTCTCCCGGCTTTATAAAGCAGAAAAAAGGCTTTACCGTCATTTTTAATTATTTTTATTAAGAACTAGCTATGCCTGCGGCTTTGTTTGCGTGGTAATTTATCTAGGTGAAAAGTACCATAAGTGTCATTCCAGGACCTAATTAATTAGATCAAAATTGCTTCAGACGCTGCCATCAACAATAATTTTAACGGTTGCTTGGCTTCTACTCATTAGATTGAGATATGAAGGATTTTAAGTCAGCATTATTCAACAGTGAAAACTGCATTGTTTGCAATGCAGTTTTCATATGATGCGCAAATAAACAAACAAACAAACAAACAATATATGAAAAGGTGCTATATTCTTGTTCAGTAGCTTATTACTACCAGTAATTTACTAGCACTCTAGTTTTTTAATGATCTTCATTGTTAATTTGTGTTGTTACTTACTGTTTTATTATAAATAAAGATATAGATAGATATATAGAAATAGATAGACACAAATAAGATAAGTTGATATCTATGAAAAAAAAAGTGTCCTAGTAAGTATTAGCTTACGGTTGTCCCCCAAGGTTCGATTAAAAGCTCTTAACTTCTTGGTTTTAGAACAACCCCTGACAATAGCGTTACCTTTTACGCCAGTAAGCGAAGTTCAATCTCTTTGGACTTACTCGTACTATAAAAATAATATGGTGTCATTTGGTCATTTAGACCTTTTATGTGACCTTCTTTTTCCCAAACCATGTTGAAAAGGTTCTATATCTATACCTACCTTCATTTGAAGTGACAAAACAACTATAACTATATAATAGCAACTGACCATGATACTGTTACAAGAGAAATCTAACCCGTGCAATTTAAAACTAAAGCTATTGACAAGTCATCTTGAATCCCTTTGAGACTAAACTATCTGAAATCAAAGGCACTGCGATAAAGGCCACTTAAAACATGAACAACTTAAGACTAGGGTTCAAAACATAGTAAAAGGCTCAGAATTTTATACAAAAGAAATAAAATAGCGCATAATCAATAATTTCACATTCGCTCTTTTCTCTTTCCACTGTGCAGAGGCACATATTTCTTGTCCTTGTAACAGAAAAATAGGAATAAACAGTGGAGCGAATTTCTTATTATTTTCATGTTGCTAAAAGATCCTTCTACAAAATCTGAAAATTTATGGGAGCACATAATTATATGCAACAAACTTTAAAAAACTCGAATTCTCTCCTGAAATCATCTAGTCAAATCATACCTTGTTTGAACTAATAAGGCTTTGAAAAAGCCATGCTGTTTCTGTATAATTTTCACCGCACCACTTAAATTCTGTGGTAAATAGTCAATACTTTTTAATTAAACTATCGTAGCCATAGCAGGCTGGCTGTGGACTGCGGTTATTGAATATTGAAGGGCTGGTTTTACAGTGCCATGGACAGCAAATTTGAAGCATAAAACCGCCACTCACGGTAAGGCACCAATAATGGCATGGTTTGTATACAAAATGTAGATAAATTATAATTAACAAACTAGAATAAGGTCGATTCGTATATATTTTCCTAACCTTGTATGGAGTATTGGTATTGATTTTTGTTTGTTGCGGCTTTAATGAATTTATTTGTTTTATCCAAATCCATATTTTGGTCAGCCTGCACTTGTTGGTTTTGTTCCAACAAACCTAGACATAAATCAAACTGTGGCTACTATATTATCAGATAGTTTAAAAACCTACAACAACAAAGTTTTAAAATTTGTTTTTTCAACAAAAATTACTATTTCACGAAAATCCTTGTAAAATTTTATGGGGGGCTTTAAAACAATTACTCTCGCTCGTCTCGTAAAAGCCATCTCGTTATTTTATCGGATTCATCGTTAATTTTCCTGGGCATCCTCAACCACTATTCGGCTATGTTGTAGATATTACTAGCATTAAACAATTTCACAACAAAATTGTGACACTTTTCGCAACTACGTCATTATTATTATCAAGCCGCGGGGGATAATCAGTCATTCGGTTCGGCTTAATGTATTACACTCATGTGAATTTGTCGAAATTTAATTTTAATCTCGAGTTTAGTTTTATTGTGGCATAGGTAATTATCAAATTCAGTGACCATTTTTAGTAGTTGTTTTTAAGTAGTACCTACCCTATTTAACAACCACTAAAATTAGTCGATTCTAACGCAAGAAACTAATTCCCTCGTTATGAAACTGTCATAATATTTTTACGACGATATACTTGCATACAGCAGCTACCTCCTCTTTCGTATTGTAAGAATTAATTTCATTAAAACCTACTCAGGATTGTTATTAAACAGGTACAAGACATAAAAGTACCTTCGCTTTCAATCCTACAAAACTCATTTAGAGAAACGAACTCCCTCTATAAGCAAACAGATACTGTTCTCAACATCCGTTTTCGTAATCAAAATGTTTACTTTCCCTGAAATATTCATAAAGGGTCTGTTTCAAGGCTGTAGTGAGTAGTAAAAGAAGTAGGCTCGCCTAAAGTTCGGTTGTAAACATTTCTTATTCAGCGAGTTTGTTATTGGAAGCCGTTTTGATATTTCTTCGGAGTTTTACTGTCATTTAGAATGTTTGTTTTTTCAGCACACATTTTACGATACTGTATAAAAATGAGGGAAACTTGCGCTAAGTATGGTCCTACTGCCAGAAGTACTAAGTGACATTTAAATCGAATCATGCGTTTTGTCTATTTTAACTTGTCAATGTGTGCGGTATGAATATTGTGCTCAAAGTATCAGAACACAATTATAAACAACAGTTGGATATGATATCGGTTGGAACTGAACACTTTAAGCGCCTATATTATTATTTGCAACTGCTTTACTGTGTGTATAACATTTAATATTTCCCTTTTGATCTAAAAATACTCTGAAAACACGATAATATAAGACGGAAGCAACCAGCATGCTCCTTAACATCAATCGCTTTTAGAAATCCCTAAATACTTATAAATTTTATATCAAAAGAATAAGGTTTTCAGGTTTCATAAAAAGAAACCCCTTTTAGACGTTGCTTGATAAGATTCTTTTCATATAATATTTTAATCAGTTGAAGCACCATATTTAACAGTAGGTACAGAATTGAACATTTCTTCTTGTAGTAACCTAATAATAATCCACTGTCAATTGTACCTAGTTATTTTAAACTAGCTGAACTCGCGGCTTCGAACGCGTGGTTTTTTCTCTAGATTAAAAGTAATTTTGATTAGGGTAATTTTTTAATTTTGACGGCCGGTTGGTCTCGTGGCTAGTGATCCTAGGTACGAAATCGAACGGTCGCGGGTTCGAATCCTGCAAGGTGCAATCATTTGTGTGATGAGCAGAAATGTTTGTTTCCGAGTCGTGGATGTAATATTCTTATCTATGTATGTTTATCCGTTATCTAGTGCCCATAGCACAGGGTATCCTAGTTTGGGGCTAGATAATTGGTGTGGAAATGTCCCGAATATATTTATTTATTTAATTTATGTACTATTCGAAGACCTAAAGTACTAACATACTAATATTTGATCAAAATTCCTTCAACCGTCAAAAAGTTTTTTATCGATTGCTCGACTTCTACTCATCGGATTGAGATACCAAGTACACCAGTTTTTAAATCAAACCCCAAGCTATCCAACAGTCCAACCGCATCGCAAACGTTCAAGTAGTTTTTACGTTTGTTTGTTTGTGCTGGCCTCTGGTGTCAGAGTTTGTCAGGCTGCCCGAAGGCCTCTGACATGGCTTAACGACTGCTGTTAACCTATAACAGCCGGGACCGACAGCTTAACGTGCCCTCCGAAGCACGGAACGATGGAAAACCGCAGATTACTTAGAAAATTCATTGGTGCGGAGGTTTTGAACCTGGTATCGTTGGATTCTTAATTGCACTATAGAACCGTTACGCCACCATCGCTCTATTTTTACGTGATGCGTAAACAAACATACAAACAAACAGACCCACACGAATTTTAAAAATGTTATATTCTTATTCAGTAGCTTATTTAAAGTACTCTAGACCTTTTTTATTTAATTATCTCCTTTGTACAGACTTTTTCGTTCATATTGCTTTATAAGTATGGAAGATAAGTCTCTAATGAAACTCTATCTTCAAAATTAAACTCGGAAGCACGATGATGACGATAAAGATGAAACATCCAGTCATAAGTCATAATCTGTTTTGCTTTTTCGGACCGATAAAAAGAGTAATCTAAGAGTATCATATAGCTCATATGATAGGTTCAACTATGTTTTGGTCTAGATCTGAAGGGGGATTTCATTTTTGTGTAAATTTTTATTCCTAAAACTTAAAGATAAAAGTGTATGTAATTTAAAATAAATCCTATGTATGATAAGTAAGTAAACTAAATAAATACATTTTATTTGGCAAAAAAAAAACAGCATCGATTCCCGTTGGATGTCTTGTCGAAGTTATTCACTCTCTAGTTCCTATTTCCCATCAATTGTCATCAAACTAATAACTGTGTACTGGCATTGACCCGGCTAAAGTTAACATATTTTACCTTTTATTTTCACGAGCAGTACCTTTTACGTGCCGCTGCCCTACAGGTTATGTATTATATATAACAACAGCGAGAACATATTGTAGTATGTTATTCCTTGGAAGAAGATATTTAGTTTGTAATGCAAACAGAGATTCAAATTATTTGCAAAAAAATTTAATAATATAAGTTTCATTTGTCTATGATTAATATCATAATTATTAGCACTAGTAAGCTGAAGCGCAGAATAAATAATAGTGCAAGGCTGAAGAGACAGTGACTGGTCATAATTTGTCGAAGGACCGATAATCGTTAGGGCAGACGTGTTTATAAAAACCGCTACTCAGCAGAGTATGGCACCTTCCGTCAAAGTGGAGCGATGATATACGCAAAGTGGCTGGCGCCAGTTGGAAAAGACGAACCAAGGATTGGACTCAGTGGCGTACTTTGGGAGAGGCCTATGTCTATCAGTGGACTGATGATGATAAATATTATTAAAAATTGTTTTGTTCCATGACTTGAACCTTATGAAATAAGATTGAAACAAAAAATATATGAAAATATTAAACTACAAGCTGAGCCAACTGGCTTTTTTCGCGTGGTAATGTTTTGTGGATACAAGGATCCTTTGTATTATTCCGGAACCAAAAGTACCAATATCATCTTCATTCAGACGACAAATGTTTTTTTATTGATTTCTCGACTTCTACTCATCGGATGGATATACCATAACGATACAGAAGTTTTTAGGTCAAATTTAAGCTATTCTATAGTAAAAACTGCACCGCAATCTGTCTAGCTGTTTTACGTGATGCGTGATCAATAAAATGTTATTCATTCATGCTTATTTTAAGTACTTACCCTAGAGCGATCGCATTCTAGTGGTTTAGGTACTAGTGCGACTTAGAATCCAACGATAATGGAATTGGTTCTAGACTCCGCACCAAAGACTTTTCTAAGTTATGTGCGATTTCCCATCGCTCCGTGCTTCGGAGGGCATTTTAAGCTGTCGGTCCTGGCTGTGTCGTTAAGTCATGTCAGAGGCCTTTGGGCGGCCTGACAAACTCTGACACCAGAGGTCAGCACTACCTCATACGACAAACAAACAAACAAACAAACAGTATCTACTCTTAACCATATTTTTAACCGACTTAATTTTAAGTTTAGATATAGAACATGTAATTTTCTCGTAACAAGGCCCATCCGAAAACTATTATGACAATGGCAAAATTGATTTCTCATCGTTTGTATCACGTATATCGCGCATTCCAGCTTTCAGTCAGTTATAAGCTGTTAGTGACTTTAGTACGTGTTTTATCGTTGATTATTAATTTCGCCCTTAACACAATGTCTTTTTTATAATATGTACCCTGTTATAACTATAACTCTTCAGTTGTGCTAACAATGAATGACGAAACAAATCAATTCGTTATAAATGGTGATTCCGTGTATCGTGAATCTCAATAATCTCGATCTCACGTGACAACGTAAACAAGTAAGCTTACTGCCTTAAAAGCCTTTTCATCTCGTTCCTATATTGTACATAATCATCGGTTGTCGTCGCACTCTGGGAGCTACTAAAGGGTCCAACACTTGACCTACCAACTTCACACTGCAGCAACATTTAAACTATTATTGACAACGCTGCAAAATTAGGTAGAACGCAAGATTGTTTTCTTGTTTGTAACCTCATCGCAAAAATATAAATAAAATGTATCAATAAGCGTTGGATAAACGCAATAGTGTATATAGTTTGCATAGCATATAGCTTGAAAATCAAAACAACCATTGGATAGCAACATTTCGAGTGATGGAACCTTTGAGTTTCAAGCGACAACGAAAGTAATTTCTTGTAAGAAAATGTGATCGAGGATAGCTTTTTGTTGAAAATTAATGAAAAGGAATTTATGCTGTAATACAACTGAATTTGTTTTCATTGATTTGGTAACCCGTGTATAGTATACCAAATGTTTAGGCTCTATTACTTTACTTTATATAATCAATCTTCTACTGAGATTTGTCATCTCACAATCTTTGATATGCACTAAGATTATCAAAAATATTATTTTTTTAATATTTTTTTCAATATCTAACATTAAATCAAAACAAATATTACTTACATACATTGAAATCAACATTAAACAGTAATTCAGCCTACAATACGCAGTTAGCACGGAGCTTTTAGGCCAGTAGTAGCACTCCGGAATACATTAATATCTCGTCGCTCGGCATGGTTCATTAGACGTCTCAGAAGACGTATCGTTTGCTGCCCTAGAGTTTGGCTTTGAAGCGACTACATAATGTGTTATGTTCCAACATACATTTCATAAGGATTGAAGTTATCTTGGAACAAAGGAGAAAAAGTTATTATTTATTCCCAACCTTTGTAACTGGGTATATACTTGTCAATTCCGTGACAGTGATTACCCGTTTGGTTGCCTGTTCATCACCAGATTTTATAGCAACATCACACCACTATAATCCAAACATGTCCAAAGAGACAACTATGTCTTTTGTAAAGTGAGCTCAGTTAGATGAATAATTTCTATCACATGCATGGATCAATTTCAGACAGGAATCAGGTGTAAAGTGTCGCAAAGGTGGATTTCTGTGGATCTGGATCCAAATAAATCCAAATAATAAAGCAATAAAAGAGTTATACACGCAGTACCTGGTGACTGGATGCCAACAGTGCGCGTGTTGTTGTTCAGTTTACCACTTCCATTGTTTTATTCATCTTACATCAAACTCCTGGCATATAGGACAGTCCAATAGCCATTACTAAATAAATGATACACAATTCTGGCAAATTTGAAATATTCAGCACTAAATAGTCGCAGTGTAACATGATTAACAAACTAACGTTGTTAAAGATAATACATTCTACATACCCATAGATAATTCTATAGTCACAAGAAACAATAAAATTCATTTGAACGCTGCTTATAGCATTTTAATAATAAGGTTTTAAATACCTACGATGTGCACAATACACCAAGCGGGACTTCAGTGCAGGCCTTACCGCTTCCATCTACATCTTCACTAATATTATAAAGAGGAAAAATTTGATTGTTTGTTTGTTTGTATGTTTTTGTTTGTTTGTTTGTTTATGTGTTTGTTTGTTTGTAATGGATAAACTCAAGAAATACTGAACCTAATTTCAAAATTCTTTCACCTATAGAAAGCTACATTATCAGTGAGTAACATGGGCAGTATTTTATTTATTATAATATAAGAGATCCCTACGAAAATTGCAATAATGTCACCCAAGGTATCAAAAATACAGAATGGAATGACTTTGCTATGGAAACGAAATAATAATGACACGTTACCATGGAAACAAAATTATAACAAGTCTGTCAAGTAAGTACGTGAGTAATATATCCAGTATAGTATATCCAGTTGTCTATTGTCAACAAACACCCTGCTCGTTGCTGCCAAAGATTTTGAATTACGCTTCCTGGGGTATTTTTTTATATTACTACGGGCGTCGACCCTTTTAAACAAAGGACTACGGGTGTAAAAATGTTAAAAGTAAGAAAATGCTGCGGTGTGAGCGCTACCCGTGCGAAGCCGGGGCGAGTCACTAGTATAGAATAAAATGAGAATATTCGTATTTATATTTTTTTGCGATATTGTTATCTGAAGAATATAAATAAACTAGTTTTCCCGCCCGCGACTTTGTACGCGCGGACTACAGTACTGTTTATCGCGAAAAAAAGCATCCTATTTTCTTCTACGAGTAGGATATTAAAAACCAATGCAAAAGCAGGTATAGCAACAATGCTCTTTATGTTTTTTGACAGACTTGTTATTTCGTTTCCATGGCAACCACAGACCATTCTGTGATGGCAACAGTAAGTCATCAAAATTTTCCTGTTTTTCCGTTGAAACTTATAATTTTCAGGGATAAAAAGTATCCTTTGTTTTATTCCAGGGTTTAAGTTATCTCCATTCTAAATTTCATCAAAATCCGTCCAGCCGTTATCGCGTGAAAGCTCCCCAAACAAAAAAAAACAAACAAACAGACAATGTTTCACTTTTATATACACATATGGATAACTATACAAGTGCTGTACAAAATACCATGGCGCAAAATCATCGACATCGACTTCAAATGTATTTACAGCTAATAGCTAAAAAAAACTAAATTTCGATACAATTAATATGAGACCACTTGGAGATTATACCCTTTCAAACAATAAAATAATTTTCAAAATCGGTCCGCAATTGACGGAGACATTGGAGTACATACATTATTTTTGTGTGTATTTATTTTAATAATTTGTATGCTTTTATGGACCCTGATCTGAATAAAAATATATAAAAAAAAAAAAAAAAAAAACATACATAGTCGAACATAATGTAACCGTCTCCTTTTGTGAAGTCGATTATTAGTATAATAATAAGTAATATAATTAATAAGTATTAATAATACTTATAACCATCATTATTTATATACATTTATTTTTTAGCTCCATCATCATCATCATCATCGTCGTCATCATCAGCCTATATCTGTCCACTGCTGGACGTAGGCCTCTTTTAATGCATGCCACTGAGCTCGGTCTTCAGCTCTCCTCATCCACTTTCTTCCAGATACTTTTTGCAGGTCATCACTCCACCTGGCCACAGGGCGTCCTACACTACGTTTGCCTATACGTGGTCTCCACTCGAGAACTCGTCTATCCCAACGGTTATCGGTTCTTCGGAAAATGTGACCAGCCCACTACCACTTCAGTTTGCTTATCCTTAGAGCTATGTCGGCAACATTGGTTCTCTATCAGATATTTTCATTACGAATCCTGTCCTTCAGAGAAACTCCAAGCATAGGTCTCTCCATAGCTCGCTGAGCGACCCTAAATTTGTGGACTAGTTTGACTGTGAGTGTCCACGTTTCGGCACCGTAGGTCATGACTGGTAGTTTTTTACAGCAACCTGAGAAAGGTTTCAGTTATGGAAATTCAAAATAAAATTATTTAAGATTAGCTGTGCCCGCAGCTTTGCACGCGTGGTAATTTCTCTTGGTTAAAAGTAACCTATGTGTTATTCCAGGACCAAAAGTACCTATAAAGTACAATATTCTTACTGCATTTCTTCAAAACTCGTTCAGCCGTCAAAAGTTTTTTATTGATTGCTCGGATTTTATTTTAATGGTTAAGATACAAAGTAGGTAGGTAGCTCAAGTAGTCAAAACATAAGCTATAACACTATGTAGTAGTTGGTCTAGTAGTATGTACGTGATGCGCGAGCGTGATGCGAAGACAGACGGACACCATATTCTGAAATATATTCAGTAGCATATTTTAAGTCTTCTAAGCGGATTATTTTTGTAACTAGCGACCTGCCCTGGCTTTGCACCGGTAGCTAAGGGTTTCTTATAATATTTATTTGTACACAAGGAAATAGTTTTTTTTTAAGTTTATGCTCGTATGTACTAATAGCTAAAAAAATAAAATAAAATGGTGTGGTGAGTTGAATTTCTATTACTTACTCAGGTTACGCTACGCCCCCACTTTTTTCTTACGATTTTAGTTTGTACATATAAAACCGTTTGAAATAAAAGTGACACCATTTTGTGGTGGCGGCTATCTTAGAATCAGAGTTTTCGTGACGTACTTTATTTTCGGTAGATGGAGGCGGCACTAGTTCTTTGGGGAGGCCTATGTTCAGCAGTGGACATCTAAAGGCCGACATGATAATAATGATGATGATGATGATGACTTTGTTTTACTATCTAAGCCTTTTAATTTGATACCCATATTGAGGGGGTTAAAAATCAGAACTAAAGATGTGTAAGTACCAAAGCCGATTACCGTTGGGGTAGAAGAGTTCTCGAGTGTAGGACGCCCTCCGGCTAGATGGAGCGACAACCTCGTAAAGTGGCTGGCAGCAATTACATGAGAAGTGCCGAAGATCGGGCTCAGTGGCGCGTGTCAGATTTAGGAACATATATTATTGTATATATATATATAAAGCTATCTTGATACAATGATAATGATACAATTCTTTATTGCATTCTTGAGATCATTATTACTGTATAGAAATCAAACCTAGATTTTGTTATGTTATCCTTAGGTAAGGATAGGTTTGAAAAGCCTACGATTAGGCTAAGCCTTTCTTAGAACATAAGTTTTAACGACTATGGTGTTGTTATTTATTTACCATTGAACCATGTAGCAAGTGAAACTAATTCTGAACCTAACAGATATACAAGCAAGTTGCTATATCATAAAAGCTTGAAATTTACTCAGCAGCTACCTATCTAAAATATACTGAATAGAATAGCTTAGCCTAAGAAGTATTCATAGAAACAAGGAAATTTAATTGTTATATTTTGATGCTACCACCGGATTCGGAATACACTACATAGAAGAACCGGCAAGAAACTATGTAGCGAATATATCTTTTTATCATCATTTTTACAATTATAATTAACACATTATTATTATCATACTAACAACCTATATGTGATACTTGGTCATAGTGATATTTTATTATCATTTTACAATCACCATAATTACACCTGGCACAATAATAGCATTTAAACAAAGTGATCCTAACCTAATCATTTCGAGCACAATCACGTTGACCATATTGGTTATACTCGTAATAACATCACATTGTACCAACAGTACTTACCTATTTGCAAAATACTCAGTTACACACAGTTAATATGAGACAAGGAAACAGTAGCAGAACAATAAAGTAATAGCAATAGTACTTAACTTTCCAAGGTCCTATTGGTGCGACGGCCACAGTAAAAGTGAACATTGCTTCTTAAATAGCAGAAATAAATCATGGCACCTAACACTATTTTTTCACCAGGCATCCGTCAAACAGATCGACCAATCAGGAACTATCAATGGCGTCAGGCGTGACGGAAATGTACAATTCACTTCTACTTACATTTGGATATCCATAATAATCGTATTTTAAATATTGTAAGACAATTTAAAATCATTATAATTTTTATGGAATTATACTTACAGATATTTCAAAGCTATAACAATCTGCCTTAATTAATTAGTAAATACACAACTTTTCACAAATGACTTGGTAATTTTACTTAGAATAATGAATTTTAAGCATCTCTATTAAGCATTTTCAACATCATTATATAACTCCACAATTATAAATTCGAAACTTTTGCGTTATAAGTTGTTTTATAGATTCAACCACATTATCAGTTTCGTTCAGAAACATAATTTGTTATTACCACCTCACAATTACAAACTCACCATAGATCTAAAAAAAGAAATGTTTACAAATAGATTCAATCAGTGAGAATATTAATTATGTTGTTAAATATTAAGTTATAATCTAATATGCGCATTAAGAGAGGCCTATGTCCAGCAGTGGAAGAGTACAGGCTGATGACGATGATGATGATGATGATGATGATGAGCAGTATGACATATTGAATCCGAACAAATTGCGTATTGGCCGTCTACCATAGAACAGATTGGACAAAAAAAACAATTTGTTCTATAGAGTAAGTAGTGAGACATTCTAAAGAGACAGTTGCAAAAGTGACAGTTGCAAAGACAAGTGTCAAAGTGAAGTTGAGGAGAGGGTGGGGTAATTTTAGGGAAGGGTGGGAGGAAGTGAGAGGAGTAAGGGAAGTTAGCGGAGGGTAGGTTTAAGTGATGGGAGGAAGGAAGAAGTTTGGGAGAGGGTGGAAGGATATAATGGGAAGATAGGGGAAGGTAAGGGAAGGTGGCGGAAGGTGAGAGGAGGGTGGGGAAATAGTGACGCAAGTATTTATAAGGTCACACGATTTTGACCCTTACTGAAACTATCAGATTTGGTTATACGATTATCATCATTATACCATTTTAGAACTTATTGACATGACCTAAGTATCTTGTTTTTTAACGTATTTTTATCTATTGAACATAATAAATATCGAATCTGAATAAATATTATTAATGTCAATAAGGGTCAATATCGTGTGACGCTACTTTTTGTAATGGACATGGCTCCAAAGTCAATTTTATCCGAAGATCGGGCTCAGTGGTGTTCATTGGGAGATGCCTACGTCCAGCAGTGGACTAATATTGGCTGATAATGATGATGATGAGGTCCTGAATTAGCACATAACTACTTGTAAGCTATAGAAATTACCACGAGTGCGAAGCTACGGGTATAGCTAGTTGTGAAATAAATTATTTATATAAGTCGTATTTTTCCAAAACTCAAGATAGCAAGAGAAATATACGATAATTTTTTTCATTTCAATTTATACCGTGGTTCCTGAGGAACAACGATATGACCAAGCCCCTCACGCACGAAGTCGCGGGCAACAGCTAGTATTTATTATTATAAACACTTTTCTAAAATCAATATAGAACTAATTTATGAAGGTCTTCTTTATAACATCGTGCAAAAGAATTGTTACTGTGATATTGAATTTAAAAAGGATTAATGCAATTTAGCACCAAGATCTCTAGAAAGTTGTGTCAATAAATTACGAATCTTTATAACTGAAAAATGTTTATTTTGATCTATAATAGGTACGTATACTCATAGTCTCACGAACTTTTTGTATAAAAGTAATCAGATACAGCTGTATATCACTGATACGAGCAGTCGCATATCCATGATAGATACGTGTCTATCACTGGAAAGTGGTCCCAGTTTTACAGCTATTTGATGATATATTGTGTGTACATTAGCACCACCTATCACTTTATTGATACATATCTGTGATATTTCAGTGTTCTTTGAATCTGTTTGGTGTTATATCAATGATATCCTGATCACACATATCACTTAATGACCATATAATAGCTACCGTGACGCTGATATGAAGGTATTTGTTGTTATTTTGGTGATTAGGATTCTGTTTTATCTCAATACTCAATGCTTCATGCGTATTGTGATTTTGAAGGTTTTACAAAATAGGTTTATTTCTTATTTCATATTTTATAAAGGAATAACATAACATTAGGAAATAAATAAGGTGTTCATATTTTTGTCTCGCTGTATCGAATTGAGATATGCATAATTATGACGTATATTTTTAGTGCGCTTGAAATTATATTGTTGAAATAATACTGCATTATAAGTGTTTTTTTCATGCCCCCTCAAATTTTTAATATTTAATTAAATAATCATTATTTAAATTATCAAATTAATTTGAAGTCACCACAATATGGCCAATAAGTGTTTGAGTTACTGATATATCGCTGATTTACAGCTTCTTGCCGCCATGACAAAATTTTAAGGTTCATCAAGAAATCAGAGGTACCCTAGTGGCGTATCATACTACCTTTTTTTAAATTAATTCTTATTGTCTTTTGAGTTTATTTTAGTGAAATGAAACATGTGGAATATTTAGACGTTGACAGGTTTTTTCAGAAAAGATGGTTTATTGTGATAACTAGGTATTCAAAGTTCTCTTAAAGAGCATTATCTTTCCATAAAAGCATAATTTGCAGCTATTATGCACCTTTTTAGAGTTATATGTGAGCAATAAATGTTTATATATAACTGTTGATATATGGATCTTGCAAAAGTATATTTGCAACTTCTTAGTGTTATTGTAGATTTCTTATGATGTTTATAGCGCAGGCGTTAAGGAAACACCAATATACGATAAATTAGTTGCATATCAGCTACGGTGTGTTGTTTTATATCATGGATTAGATCCATGCGTGCCAGATATATCACCAGCGCTAATTCAGCGACTTGGAAGCCACAATAAATCAATTTTGCTGTATAAATGTATCATCAAAACATGTTGTACAACATTTTTGCTCTAAGCCGCTGTTGTGATAACCATTTTACAGCTGTGTTATAAATGCTGTACAAAACGGTTGAGTAAACGTTTATGTCATCATTTATTATCACAAATAAACTGTATAAGCTTTTACAGCTAAATGATGTTACGAATAGTGATGCAACGAATAGTATTTTTACGAATACGAAAACGGATATCAAACCTACTATTCGGCGAATACGAATACGAATACGAATATCTCGCCATGGTAATAAAAGACTAATTTATTTGATAAATTTCTATTCTTCTAATAATTAAAATTTACAACAGGCAAATTTTTATTTAAAAAACATAAAATTTGTAGATTTTCTGGTTTAAGGCGATTTCTTTTTTCAGTCTGAATGTTCCCAGCCGTTGAAAAAAGTCTTTCTGAGGCGACAGTACATGGCTTCAGTGAAAAATATTTTTGGGCAAGTTTTTTCAGACTTGGAAAATGGACATCTTCTCGCCAAAAGGCCAGTGGATCAGCAGTCGGCGATAAATTTGGGAGCTTTAGATAAGCATCTATTTCGTTTTTAGTTTGCGAATCCCCTGTAAAAAGACATTTTGAAATTAAATTTAACTTTTAGTATACTATGTAGATGACAAATAGTACCTATTACCTATTAATAACTTTTCTAACTTTTTTCATACTCACCAGAAAATATTGAAATTGGCTCTTCCATTTCAGCCTCTTCAATTATTTCTTGGCATACTTGCCAAATTCCTCTACTTGTCGACGGTTGAGGTTCTTCTGGAGGTCTTGTCGGTCTTACGGCCTCTCTGCCATCAAAAGCAGCGTTAAGAACTGATCGAGCGGTTTCAGCTACCACTGTTGAGCTGAAAATCCTTGTTTTGAACCGTGGGTCAAGGATCGTTGCTAATAGATAAGTTTCATCACTTTCCATAAAGGCAAATCTATTCGAAAGTCCACTGAATACACGTTCATTAATATCCGGCAGATTTTTTTCTGTAAGGTGGGTTCTAGATGTAATATTATATCTGTAAAAAAAATAGCAGTCAGGAATTAAAAAGGGTTTTGTGAAAGTTGAAAGAAAATCCCACTGATATATATGAATGAACAAATGTATAGCATTTTAATAAAAGGAAAAAACCTTGGAGCTAGTTCACTGAGCAAACGACGGTATCCCTGTTTATTTACCAAATTCAGGGGCTCCATGTCTAGACAAACTTGTTCAGCAATCAAATATGTGATTTTGACAGCCCGAGGATCACCCGTTTCATACGTAGTTCGCTTTTCCCATATTTCCTTTAAGGACGCTTGTATCTTCGCTGGAGTTACTTCAACTTCAGTGCTTGTTTCGTCTACAGTACTTATACTGGCAGCAAGCTCATTTTCGTGAAATCTCTTCACATGAGTCCACAGTGCGGTCGTAGTAAATCCTTTAATATATGCATTTTTCCCTCCCCGAGACAATTCACAAGCACAATATCTGCATCTAGCTTTGCTTTCATTGTCTAAAATAAAAACAACACAATTTAAAATCCTATCCCACTATAATATTACATGTGAAAGTAAAACCGATGTCTGCGCGGACGAAGTCGCGGGCAAAGTCTAGTACTACATTGACGCAGCCATTAACTACCAACGTTCGTCTAAGTTACTTACTTACTATCCTACTATTTGTTGATACCAAAGAAATACAGACCATATAACTACTTACTCGGTAATTTATCGAAGTGTTTCCATATGTCACTTTGATCTCGTTTACGAGAAGACATTTTTTAACTTCTTTTACTTCGCAGCAACCTCAGAAAATAAATAAAACAATACTCTCTTGCTTGACTTCTGCTTTCGACTAACAAATGAAGTGAAAGAAATGAATCAATCAATCAATGGTTCGAAATTGTAATGATAGGGAAACTCCCGGAGCTGCGGTACTGTACAAACTATGGCCGGGGAGTCCCCCGTTGCGTCGTCGTTGCGGTTAAGGCCCTCTGCACACGTGCGTATTTTTACACGCGCGGTTTTCAAGTCTACCAGTAATTAGAGTTGCGTTTGTACGTAAAATATTAGTTTTTAAATTCTATTAGTATTCGCCGAATACGAATATTCGGTAAATGTCTACTATTCGGCGAATACGAATATTCGTATTCGTATTCGTTGCATCACTAGTTACGAATCATCAATATACAGCATAGCTGTGACAAGCAGTCACCGCGTTACTTTTATATCAGTTTTCTAACACTCTTTAGTGTTAACACATATTTTTTTATCACTACTTTGCTGCCTGAGTTACTTTTTAAGAAGAACAATTTGACATAGCACTCATGGTCACGCAGCATTCGCAAAAAACCGCTACAGGACGGCTGGTTTTACCCGGCTGCGGAGGGTTATGTTTTTGGGCTGTTTGTGTGTAGGTATTGTGGGTAAACGGGAAGCCTAAACAGCTTGATGGATTTTACGAAATGTTTATGGATATTATAAAGAAAACTAATATGGCGGCTTACAGCTGCCATATTTTATTTCCGACGGACCAATCGAATGATATATCAAAATGAAGGTGTTTAAAACAAAGGTAACAAACACTTCTTTATGCTTAGAACATTGATTGGAAAGAGAAACTAAAAAATAAAACACACTAAATGACATCAAAGATATACCAAGAGAAAGAGCTTATTATGACTGAGAAAATGCCTAGACACTTTTTCATTCAAAGCTTTAGTTTTCCTACAAATAAATAAAAACCTTAAATTTTACTCCCGAGATGTATCATCTTTCCCGCTCTACTTGATCACGGATGAAAGGGACATAAAATTCACTGACACCCGGCCTTAATCCATCCAAAATGTGTTTAGTTTCATCATCAATATCAGCCTTGGCACAGCATTATTTGAAATATGATCATTCCGTTTTCCTAAACTCATAATTAATTTTAGTTAAACGTAAAACCTAATTTTACCGTTTTAAACCCCAAACTCGAAAAGAGAGGGGTGTCATAAGGTTAAGGTGTGTATCTAATGTGTATCCTTGTGTCTGTTCGTGGCATCGTAGCTCCTAAACCCAAACGAATGGACCGATTTTGATACGTTTTTTTTTTCTGTTTGAAAACTGAAATGTGATCGAGATGGTACTTAGCTTTAATGGGGTGAGGGGTCGGGATCGTAGCTCCTAAACAAATCGACCCATTTTAATGCGGTTTTATATATTCGAAAGCTGATGTGATGGAGATGATTAGCTATAATGAGAGGAGTCGGGAGTTATATTATTTTTTTGCTTGTTTGTCCTAGGGTATGGAAATTGTATTTTCTTTCAAAAATAGCTTACCTAATAACAGCAAAGTTAAATGAAAAACCTCCATTCAACGGTTTCGAATAAATCTTACCCGAAGCGCGAAACTCTCCCGCCTGACTCACCTAACTCGACATCATCTAATCAACTAATGAAATTCACAATATCTAGCAGTGAACAGCTCAGAATCCACCTGTCATCGTAGGTACGGAAGACCCCATTGCACTAAGTAAAGTCGAAAAGTTCCGTACATCTACTAAATTAGTTCTGATGAAATTTGCTGCGGTCCCGCAGACCATTCCCGCTTGGCCACGGCTGTATATGAACTGGATTAAATACGGCTTGGTTGGGTTTTGTTAGGGTTAAGATATAAAAAATGAATTAATGTGGAGATATAGAATATTTCCGTATGTAATTGGATCCATGTGGTAACAGGGTTAATCAAATTCTAACTATTCTCGTTCAGCTGATTGTTTAAGTTAGACTCGGACACTGAACAATTGTTTTGATTTTATGTGTCCATTTGAATAACATTGCTATAAAAAATTAATCTATCACTTTTCGATATGATTATGTTCTAACAGCTTTCATTGTACTGAATATATATATATATATATAGCCTTACTAATAAAAGTGCCTTACTCTGAATATGGTTGAGGACAATTACTATTTTTATTAGTCACAATTAGGGTTGTTTCATTAATATAGAAGACGTGATTGTTGTCTTTTTCTGTATTTTTTTTTTCATTAAACTGACAACCTCGCTGTTTTTAGGGCTCTCTTTAATGCTACTCCTTTTTGGATTGATTGACGAAACGAGCATGATTCTCAACTGATGGTAAGAGTCACTTCTGCCTATAACAGTTGCAGTGCCACCCAGAACTTTAGTTGCAAAACCTTGCGCGTCACTATACTGCGCTCGTCACCCTGAGTCATTAGTTTTTTAGTCCCATTGCCCAGTAATTTCACTAGAAACATTGCCCTTAAAGACAAAACACAGAAATGACCAAAACTAACTTACATTAATATTAATTTAACTGGCCATACATTTCAAAATTATACCTGTAATACTATTTTACTTTTACAACGATACCTTTTTTTCCACGAAAGTAAAAAACAGTTCGAAGTATAAACAAACAAAACTTTCCTTTATTGGAAAGAAGAGAGGCACCTTCGAAATTAAACTCGACAATGGCTTCCAAAGTGCATTTCTCCACATCTTACATTTCTAGTTCCACACAGTTGGTCCATTCGGTGCCTGGGGAGCTCTGGGGAGCGATCGCAGACTAACCGAACAATATCGACACTTCCTTCCAACCGAACTTATAACTACACTTACACTAGGGATGTAAAACTATATCAATATCCGAAAATAAAAGCGAAAAAGAAAATATCCGTAACCGAACCGAAATGAAATTTGGATTAAATTCGACCTTCTTTATAGCTGTAGTCCTGATCACCACTTATAATCAACAACACACAGAGCGTAATCTATATTTATACAGTGCTATTGGTAGCTTGACGTATTGTTGAAAATAAGGAAGTGGTTGGGGTGCTAATATGAAACAAATTTAAGCCTCCCCCAAAGTATGTTTTTTGCCGAGAGTTAAAAGAGTAATCATTTTCTTCTATTAATGAAAAACGATAGCAAATAATTATGAGTAAACAATGCTCATAATTATGATTACTTGTTATTATTTCAAATAATAACTAGCGACCCGCCCCGGCTTCGCACGGGTATCTAAAAGATCTATGTTTATTTTTTTAAAACGTTATATTAACCACACGCGCCCTCGGCCTGCCCGCACTCGCGCGCCGCCTCTGCACTATTACACCACAGAATAAAGTAATAGTAAGAACGAAAAATTGCTCGCGCAGAATTTGCTTATCAAAAAGATCGTCATAACACTCGTCAGAAAAGTATGGTGTATGTGTGTAAAATTTGATACGGATTAATACAATTTAGCACAAAGAGCTCTAGAAAATAACGCCGCAACAAACGCAATTTTTTGTTAAAGTTTTACTGAACGAAATGGTTAACCGTGAGTGAGTTATCCGTAACAGATAGAGATAAGCAGCGGAGTTTTCTTTAGAATTTTAGAAGAACTACAATTCTTTAGTACTTCATTTTTAAAGCTCTTAAGGTTTAGCCTACGTAAGCCATTTAACATTTATTTTTCAGTGACTTGGTTGCAAAATATTGTTTTTTTTTTACATACGAGTACATACAAACTTATTTAGGTTTTATTGTACATAAAAACCTTCCGTGAAAATGATCTAACAGTTAGAAAATTATCTACAGAGTTAGCGGCTAAACAGACAGACAGATAGACGCTGAAAGCGACTTTGTTTTATACTACGAGTATGTAAAGAAGAGATATACTATATTTAAATGGTCACCTGAATAACATTAAGATTTCTAGCACTATTTGTGCTAGAAATCTTCTTGGATGCTAGCAATGGCTAATACGTATTATGTCCAACATAATACGTAACATCAGAATATTGTTGATACCTGTGTTGCATATAATATTACTAACGTGAAAAATTAATAAATATATATATATCAGTAATACATTACCTTTCTTTTAGGTATAATTTTATTTTATAATACAACTAGTTTTCCCGCTCGCGACTTCGTACGCGCAGACTACTGTTTATCGAGAAAAAAAGCATCTTATTTTCTTCTAGGATATTAAAAACCAATGCAACAGTAGGTGCTCCAATGCTCTTGATGTTTTTTGTCAGACTCGTTATTTCATTTCCATGGCAACCATAGACTATTCTGTGATGACAACCATTCCATAAAGTGGGTAATTAACATTTTTCAGTTTTCCCGTGAAAACTTATAATTTTCCAGGATTAAAAGTATCCTATGTTTTATTCCAGGTTATAAGCCATCTCCATTCTAAATTTCATCAAAATCCGTCCAGCTGTTATCACGTGAAAGCTCCTCAAACAAACAGACAATGTTTCACTTTTATATATTGGTATGGATTATGGCTGGAATGGTTCATCTGAAAATTACGTACTCAATAATTTCGATTATCCGTTTGAAAAGAAGCATCTTCCGTAACCCAAACTTCTACATCCTCAACATCACTAGCTTACTCTCACGTTCCATGCCTCAGGAGAGTGCTTGCAATAAAAGAAAATCGCAGTGAATTAAGTTGCCTTTTTGTTTGAGAGAGTTTTGTGTTTATTCGGAGGAACCCGGATAAAGTTGATGTCCTTAAATGAGGACGCAACTTGGACTTTGTTTGCAGTACGACTCTTTGACTTTACTCTGGATTGCGATAGAAATTGTAACGTAAAGGGTGGAGCTTTTGTTTCAATGTTAATAAAGTAAATGTACAATGGAGGCGAGGCGCGGCGTGGCGACGTGAGAATTTGCGTTCAAGACTTTGTCGAGAATATGTAAATGAAATTTTTAGGTTCTGCAGGCTGATTCCCTAAGGAATGAGGTTGAGTGATTGCCACCGAGCACCCATTGCGGGTGCGCTTGAAGGTCGGGAAGGTTTTGGAATTCACTAAACAGTTAACGCGCACCTGTCAAGTACCCGTAATCAACACTAATACCGGGAAACCGGTAACTATGCGGCAGAATTAAGCTAAACCTAGCCTACAAATACTTCTAGCAGAAATAGGACTTTTCAAAATTTGCCGGGTTTTATGTTCGAGTGATTATCTATGGGTGGTGCGCCAGCCAACCAATGGCGACAATCGCCCTCCAACAATCATTGTCTGAATTTATTTTGTTTTTTCTCTCTCACTTTTAATCTATCTAAAATTTTGTTCCCGTGTAAATATTAAGTATAATTAAAAGTTAATTAGCATCGTAAGTTTTGTAGTGATCTAATAATATGCCAATAACCTTTTTGTAGGTTGTACGTCTCTGAAAGAAAATCTAAACATTGATATTATTTCTCAGCAATAATGTACCTACTTACCTACTTCAAATAATTATTACGACTGCTTATAAATACCATGTTCCTTTAGGTATAGTGACTATAGAGCTTCTCAGTCTCAGGTTAAATTAAACTTCAACTAAAAATAATCTTTGCCGTCGAGTAAAAATTCTGTGAATGAAAACGTGTCATTCCTTGTACACCACTTTTGTGCAAAACAATGAAATCAATAAATAATTAAAACGCCAAAAAACAAAGAAATAATATATTTGCGCTTTAGAAATGTATTTCTAGATGAAATCTCTTGCTTTGTACCTATATAGAGTGTATTGTATCTACCTAAGTCTTATGTATCGTTGTAGATTCACAAAAATTATCAGATGATGATGATGAAGTCTTGAAGAGAGCTCGACAGTTTTATAATTATAGCCTAGTACTTGATAGACAAGTACATAACTATATTGAATGTTGAATCTACTTGATTATACTAATAATATGATACATTTGTTTCAGGGGATGCACACAGAACTGCAGTTCATATGAAAGTATAGATCTCCGCTTTCCGAGCTCATAGGATAAAATACCACATACATACATGTCATTAAACTTACCTTTCACAAAAACAACACAATTTCATGACTCGATAAAACATGAAACAAAGTGTAAGGTAAAGACCCCAATTATGGACAGTATAAGGACAAAATTTTGTCTTTATGGCCGTTTCTGACAATGTAATGAAGTTTATGACGAATAGTACGAAATAGGTGAAGGTCGTATATTTATTTCATATGAATATAACTCAAAAATGATGTTAATTCAATAAAATAATTAGATATTGACAAATAAAAACGTAATTTTTTGATCCAGTAATGTACAAAGAAAATCTAGTGATGGACAACCATTTATGGACAGTCCCCAATGTTGGACACCTAATAATGGACATTCTCCAATGTTAGACGCCTAATAATGGACATAGAAATCTAACAATTTAAATAATGAAAACATTGGTGTCGATTCTGAGTGCACCAATTAAAACTAAAACTAAATTTGATAGCTCTAAATTTTAGAACTGTCAAATTTAGTTTTAGGTTTAATTGGTGCACCAAGAATCGACACCAATGTAGATTTATTAATATGTCTTTATTAATCTATATGTTCCATACATATTATCTACTAAAAATTATAAGACAATAGTGAAAGAAATGGAGAGGTATACTCGTAGTTCTATTTTATCACACACATTTTAATCTTAAACAATGTCATGTATGTAATTTTAGTAGATATATTATTATCAAAAATTAGTAGAAACTTTATGACGTAGGTACATTGTCATTAATATCATAAATAAGATGTACCTACCTACCTTTACTCGTATATTTATAAATTATAATAAAGCCACCTTTATGAATTTCCCGTAAAAAAACATGGTACATATTTCATAGGACTCTTTAGCTACATTTCGATCACGCCTGGAAAATTTTCCTTCTCATATGTTATAATTACTAAAACTCTCTTAGAAAGCTTGTCAGTTAATGGTAATTTTCTTAGAGGTTAATTCTCGGATTCAGTGCTGGAAGTGGAATCATGCCTAAGTTGAGGGTACCTGATATTAGCCAAATAAGTCTCGTCTGAATAATCGCTCTCAGCATATTGAATTTCAGTATAAGTCTGTTCTGAAGAAGTACCATCAGGCTCTTTCCTTGTACTTTTACCTTTCTTTGCTTTAGTTTTTTTTAGAGTCTCCTCTATTATTTTCTTATCTGCCCTATTTTGCTCTTCTCTCCTTCTATTCTAATTGTAGCTTTCTTTTTTGTTTTCATGGTACTTAATCCACGACTAACTCATTACAACTGAAGGTAATTTTTATCTTAGTTTGGGTTTCTTCCCATTTGAAAATGAATATCTTTTAAATGAAGATGGTATGATCATTTTCACAGAGATTTCTTGCAATGAGTCAATTGTGATATTGGTGTTTTTCAATGCTTCTATACTTGGAGGGTTTGATTCTAGTTCTTTGCGAGGCGTTATTTCCACAATAGGTATTATAATTATGTCGTCTATCTTGCCATGTGAAGTCCCCGGTGTACTTATATTAATGGTTTCAGGCTACTTCAGCGTTGGAGCAGCAGCTTCATCATCAACGGCTGCAATTTCTTCAAGCAATGCAATATCATCAATTTCGAAGTCCATAACAGGAGGTGCAATTTTTTCAAGCAATTAAATTTCAGCCATTTCAGAGTTATCATAGATGTGTTGTTGGTTTCGTTTTACGCAGCAACGTAATTTTTCATATAAGTCCATATTACGTACAGAAATGTGTCCTCTGCTGGTAAGGGATCAAACAATTCGTTTAAGTTTTTGTAATAAAGCTGCTTGAACAGATCTAGCTTTTCGTGCCGAAACAGTAGGGTTATTTATTTTTCTAGGTGCTAAAGGCAATTACTTTGGGAACTCTCTAAAGTTTTAGGATGTCGTGAACGGTGAAATTTGATGTTTGTTAAATCAACGTAGCTTGGCCCAAAAGGACATAAACCAGCGCCACGGAACCCATTTCTAATTGTATCTTCTGTCAGTGTTTCAAGGGCAGTTTTCAAAACCGGAGCATAATGACCCTTTTTGAAATTTTGTGCAAGGTTACGCATCTTCCAATTTGTTGCTGCCTTTTTCCACGGAGCTTTTAAAGATCTGAAACCGGCAAGGTCCATTGGCTGCATGATTACTATTGGGGTTCAAATTGACTTCTATTCCATGTTTTACACATAAATTGGACAAACGCAATGAAAAAAAGATTTGTGGTGCCAGTTGGCCCGCTGCATTGCCTGTTATCATTACAGTAAGATTGTCTTTTTCATTGCCTGAAGAACTACATGCTTTTCTCGTTTTTGAGCCAATACCCTCCCTAGCTTTGGCAATAAAAAGAACGCACTTTCGTCGGTATTAAATACCCGTTCAAGTTCTTCTAAAACGGACAAAAAATCTTTATCTCGTAAATCTGCAACTTCCTTGAACCACCTTTCTATATCTTCTTCTGCGACATTGTCACTAGCCGTAGTAAAATTCTACACTGTTATTTCCGAGATGGAAGGATTTTGTTTTAAAAATAAATTGTACCACGTCTTGCCGCGCCTGTTGTTGAAACGAGATTCTTGTTTTTTATCTGTAATTATGCGTTGTACACTTTCCAGTAGTTCGTCTTTTGTTATTGGAATGTGCTTATTATTAATGTCAATTATCAATTTTTCAAGAATTGTTTCATCTTCCTTTTTTAGATAGGTTGATGGGCCCATGGAGCAGACGACAGGACTTATCTCTGTTATTTTATTAAGCATTGTTACACGTGGCACCCCAAATTTTAAGGCAGCTATTGCCACTTTTTCCCCTTTCTGGTCCACATCCACTGCATTCTTCATTTGTTCTGGGGTGTATTTTTTTGAAGCCATTTCTGCAGTTAAACAATATTTAATTTTAATAAAGAAATTATAGAGTCCATAATTGGATTGTATGAAATACCCAGTAATGGACACCTTATCCATTACTGGTATGAAATCTTTTAATAGAAAATAAGAATTATATTTCTAAAGGGGGGGATAGCACATTAATAAAATTAAGTTGAACAATAGTGTGAAAAATAATATAAATTTCGACATTTGTCCATTATTAGAGAATGACAAATTTAAAATCCAGTAATGAACATCTTACGCGCACATGTAAAATTTAAACAGAAACATTAATCTAATAACACAACACATCTCGTAAATTCACCTACAATACCCTGAAATAATGTATTATTTCATTTGAGCAAAGCAAATACTAGCAAATTCAAATATTTGGTACTCACTGTCTAAGCGATGGCTACAGTAAAATGGGATTTTTATTGATGGCGCTGCCCGAGCTCACATTCCTCTTCGTTATTTGCAAACAATATGGCCGAATGCAATGAAATGTCATATTAAGGAAGCTAGATAGTTGTAGTCTATGGGCAAGTATCGGAAGTGCGCGAAATTTAAATTTTCGACCATATTAATGTAATTTGTTTTATTTTTTGTCCATCACTGGGGTTTTGTCCAACACTAGGTTCTTTACCTTACCTATGTAGATGTTAGAACTATAAGTTTCATAGTAACTATGCATTATCAATGATCTTCACTAACCTTACACTGCTAGATAGTAAATGCAATGAGCGCACCGGGTGCTCTTCGGTTGACGAAAACTCATTGCTACTGAATTCCTTGTGAATTCTGATTTTGAATTACCGGTTTTGTATTTCGTAGTAAAATGACAGTTTCCGTGCGGTTGAATAATAATAAAAGTAATTTCACATGCTCACTGAGCTTACGGAATTCGAAACGAGTGATCGGTGGCAATGAATGGTCCAAGTGGCATTAACCGAACCGCACTTTAACTCTACGGAATCAGGCCCCAGAGGTTATTCATGAAATTTAAATGACTCCATTGCAACCATTTTGTATGAGAGTTTATCTGAAATCAGCCATAGCTAGCAGAATAGAGTACCCATATTATGCAAGATTCCCGACCCCAGACAGACTTTCACGTAAAAATGCACGAAGTTTACAGTTGTTGTTTATGAGGTAGTGCTGGCCTCTGGTGTCAGAGAGTTAAAATCGGGTTAGCAGTACTATGTTATCAAAAAAACAGTTTTTTTTTTAAATTTTGATTGGCTTGTTTGCCACTTTTATTTTATAACTAGCTGTACCCGCGGCTTCACACGCGTGGTGATTTCTCTAGGTTGAAAGTACTCTATGTACTATTCCAAGACCTAAAATTCCCATATACCAACATTTGATCAAAATTCCTTCAGATGTCAAAAAGTTTTTAACGTTTGCTAAGCTTCTACTTATCGGGATGAGATACCAAGTACACCAGTTTTAAGTCAAACTCTAAGTTATCCAACAGTGAAAACCGCATCGCAATCGGTAGAGTATTTTTTAAGTGATGCGCGAACAAACACACAGACAAACTAACAAACAAACAAACAGACAGTCACGAATTTTAAAAATGTTCTATTCTTGTTCAGTAGCTTATTTTAGGTACCCTAGACCTAGACATTTTTTTTTAATTATCTTTATTGTGCAGAATTTTACGTTCATATTGCTTTATTATAAGTATAGATTTAAGTTCCTGTGTGACGGGTATCTAGAACGTACACCTTGCTTGCTTCTATTTTTACTACTGTTTCCACAAAATAATCAAAAAATTGCTTGAAACTAACTAAATACATTAACCCTAGATAGATAATCATATTTCGTAGTGGTCGTTTTGTAGTGGTAGGCCTCTTACGCAAGACTCCGCCTGGGGAAGTTCCTCACCTTTCAGATGTTCAACCGCCAAGCAGTAGTGTGTAAACATCTTTGAAAAGCAATGTTTCCATCGAACTTACTGGGCAATGACTTAACAAACAATGTGTCAGGGTGACGAGCGCAGTGCAGTGACGCGCAAAATTTCAACCAAAGTTCTGGGTGGCACTGCAACTGTTATGAGCAGGCATAACGTTACCATCAGGCGAGCAACCTGCCAGCACAGTACATATATGAAATATATGTAATGTGCTGCCAGTCTCGTCACTCAATGTAAAAAATAAAACACCGTACTCTAAAGATAACCATAAGTCGCGACGTTCATCGATATGACGTACGTTTGTTTGAGTAGGCATATTTTAGATTTTGTTTAATCTAAGTTTAAGAATGTGGTAGTAACGTAATGGCACCAATAATCGACACTTTAAGGGGGACGTGAAGTTTCATATGAAATAAAAGAAATAAAAAAATACTTAGAACAATAAATTGGAGTGGGAATGACAAAAAATATCGTTAAAAAATGATATATTTGCCTATTATTAACTGAAAAGAAGTAGATTTATATAAAAAGCGAAATAACCAAAAATATTTGGAATCTCCAGTAAACGACACCGAATACCCAGTAGTCAACACCCATTTATCGACATTCACCAGTGAACGACATCTAATTATCGACATTCACCAGTGAACGACATCTAATTATCGACATTCACCAGAGAACGACATCTAATTATCGACATTCACTAGTGAACGACACCTAATAATCGACATGAATGCAGGGAAGCAGGCATTCGGATTACATTTTCATTTACTTCACGGGACGGGATATGAATTTATTGTGTAATAAATTAAACACTTAAACATGTTTACGTAAATTTATTACAGACATGAGTAAAATTTTTCAAATGTTAAACATGTCTCATTTTTTTAAATGCAGTGATAAAATTATATTAGGTAAAACTACTACTAGGTAAACTACTTACATCTAAATCAGGAACATCAATAAACTTAGGTGTATTAGGTAACTTCAAATAATATGTAAAATCTCAATCAATCTTTTTTAATTCCTAATTATCAGTCATTGTAATTGTAACCTACGTAACTATTAAATTAAAAATGTTTTACCTAAGAAAATTAGTCTCAAATCGTATCACATATTATTGTAATAACTATATATAGCTACTACTCTTTACTTATTCTATATTAAAAATCTGAATCAAAAACATCAATGAAATATAAAGTATGGTTTACTCTTAATCAGTCTATACCTAGTCAATATAATATATTATATGACTTTATCAGTAAAAATAGTAATAATTAGTGCAATTAAATAAAAATAAATATCAAAATAGTAGTACTTACTCACTACATATTTTAATGTAATGTACAACCATTATAAAAATATTTAGTAAGTCGAAAATATTTTAAGGATGATATATTATATCGGGCAAATATTTGTCCATCTCAAATATTTTATAAAAACCTCTTTTGTTCAGACATATGGGCTCCTTTATTACTTCAATTATTTCTTCACGGCTGTACAATATTTTATCAGGGGTATTAGGCCATCGAAACGTATTTCCTTTGGTTAATATCATTGTACTTACTTCGTATTTATCGCCTGTTAGCACATTTTACACTTTTCCTGGAAAATATTCACCCTCGTACATCACTATTACGAAATTTCCTGTAAGTAAGTTTTTGCTTTCCTTCGATCCCGCGACTTGTAAAGAAATCAGTTTGCTTATAGGTAAATTATCTGTATCTGAGTCTGATAGTTTGTAGCTGGATTTCTCCAAACGTATTTTTTTGATACATTTTCTATTTCTGATCTTTCATCATCTTCTTAATTATAACTAGCATCACTTTCAGCGTATGTAATTTCTAAATCAGTGTCATCAGATGTTGATTCTTCTCGAGTTCTTTTGTTTCCTTGTACTTTTAATTTCGACTTATTTCTTTTATCTTCAATAAGTTGTTCTTTTATTTTCTTTTTTTCTAACCTCTGCTTAGCTCTCTTTTCTTTTCCTCCTGGTTTTTCTTTTCCTCCTGGTTTTTCTTTTTCTCTATTTCCTTCTTTTCATAATATTCTTTCCACGCTTTGCTTGTTATTGTCGACGGTATTTTTTCTCGTGATCGTCTTTTTTTCTTACTTACTTCGTCCTCAGGCCAAAAAATACTTTTCTTGAATGGAGTTGGGACTGGTACACCTAGTACAGTTGCTATACACTGTTTATGTGGTGTTGTATTATTACTTCCGGTATAGTTATTAGGTTTTTGAGTAGAAATGGGTTGTTCTTGAGATGATTGTAAATAGGTGTCTATGTTTGTTTCAGTCAGGTGGTGTCTTATGTAAAGCGTTTGACTCTTTTGCAGGCAAATTGAGAATAACATCAGAACTATGTTCGATGGGAGTAGTTTTTTGTTCTTGTCTACTAACATTTGATGATGAAGATGGAGTAGTTTTTGGCTCTTCTGTCCTTGTCGCTGAGGGATTAGAGACAATATCATGCATGATATCATCTTGTGATTTATTTTCAGTCCTGGTGTTATCACAACTTTCTTCTGCTTCTGCAGCCGAACTAGGAAATTCATCTGGCAATAGAGTTGGTGGTTGTTCATTTAAAATATCTTCATTGTCTGTAGGTAAATTGGGAAGATAGTCAGACCTATTTTTGGCCCAAACCATATACAAAGTCATATCTTCATTAGGGAGACTGCTCTCAAGTGTATGCCTGTCTTTGTATAACAAATCATTGAATAGTTGTAATATCTGTTCTGAAAAGATTTTTACAATTTCTCTCTCTAAATATTTCACAAATTCTGCTCGTGCTGAATCAATGTCTTTTTCGGTAGGTGATATATGCTTTTGCCGAATTTTTGACATGTCAATATAATCAGGCCCGAATGGAAAAAGGCCTCCAGCACGAAATCCATTTTTTATGCAATCTTCAGTAATATTTGTGAGAGCTTTCTGGAGTACTGGTGCAAAATTTTCTTTGCGAAGATTTTGTCCAAGGTTCTCCATTTTCCATTCTTTTACAGCTTTTTTCCAGTATACTTTAAGTGGTCTAAACACAGATAAATTCATTGGCTGAAGAATGTGAGTAGAATTGGGGTGTAAAGCTATGACTTCAATCTCATTTTCAGAGCAAAACTTTGATAAATATAAAGTGAGATGGGATTTGTGGCCATCTAAAAATAATAATACTGGTTTTTTAATATTATTTTGTTCTAACCAGGGATTGAAGATATTTGTTACGTATTCAAAGAACTAACTACTGCACATCCAACCGTTTTCTGACTTTCCTATCGCCCATTCATCGGGAATGCCGGCAGAGATGGATGCAGGAATTCGTTCATAATTGTAAATGATCATAGGAGGTGCAAGTACACCGGCAGCATTTGCTGTGACCAGAACAGTCAAATTATCTTTCTCATCGCCACAGGCGCTGTAGAGATGCTTTTCCCCTTTTTTGGCAAGAACACGACCAGGTTTTGGCGACAAGAAAAAAGCGCTTTCGTCGGTATTGAATACTCTATTTGCGTCGCTTAGAATACTTTTAAATTATTATCCTCCAGATAATTTTCGATTTCTTGAAACCAGTTTCTTATGTCATTGTCAGTCACGTCATCCCGAGCTCTTGTCAAGTTATCTGGTATTTTTTGGGTCAGTTCCGGATGTCTCTTAAGAAAAGACTGAAACCACTTTTTACTCGGTCTATTATTTGTGAAAGGATTTGGTCTCTTCTGTTCGGTTATAATTTTTTGCACACTGTCCAATAAATTATCTTTTGTCATTGAATATGTCTTTCAGATAATGCTATTATCCATCTCACTAATATATCTTCTTCTGTTTTTGTCAGTACGGTACTCGGTCCCATAGTGCAACCAATTGGAGTTTTTCCTGTGACTTTATCATGAAGAGTAATTCTAGGGACTCCAAAATTTTTAGCTGCAACTGCAATCTTTTCCCCTTTTTTAATGGCCTCAATGGCCTTACCCATTTGTTCCGGGGTATACATTTTTCTCGGCGCCATCTGTGAAAACCAAAGATCGACACATTCATATCCAATAATCGACACTTTGTCGATTACTGGTAAATACACACCAATCAGTTTCTTTCAAATATGAAGTAAATAAATAAAGAAAAAACAGCTAGATTCCTTTAAAAATAAAAACACTTTAAAAATAATTAGAATCGACATTATGTCGATTATTGGAGTAAAAGTCGTTTAACGGTTACCAGTTATCGACATCGGCTTTTTCATTAAAAATAATGTAACCTCAAATTGTTTAACTGTAAAATGATTTGAAAGATATCTATAGTAATCCATGAAATACACTAAAATATAAACAGCTTTCATAGTAATAAAGTAATGCGGAAAAGTTTGCACTCACTCTCTTAGCGATTCGCTTAATAAATCTCGATTTTTTCACAGAAGCACTGACTTCACTTAAATTTTAGCTCGCCATCTTTAATCGAAATGGCAGATCTCCTTGACATTGCACTGGATGACAGTACGAAGTACACTGTCTATGGTTTAGTGTTGCTACATTTAAAAATTAGTTCTCTATCCTTATTTTCGACGGTTATAGAAAAAAAGCGTCGATTACGGGTGCTTGTCGTTCATTGGTGCCATCACGTTATGTCTTAATATATATAATTGTGTTGAGCGTAAATGAAAACATTATTTATCTCCGACAGGTTTATAATTAAATGTATAAACATTACCTCAGCGATACGGATGTCCTGCAAGCTCCGCGGGCCGACTGAGCTGACAGGAACAGCCAGCTTAGTAGCGCGAAAAACAAACGAGTTGTACTGATTTTTCAAAATCGAATGCGTCGATTTGACGTAGATGATCTATCTTGAGTTAATTCTAACTGATAAAAAAAAAACTAAAATTGACAAACTTATTAATTATCTATTTGAGGAACCTCTCATAAAAATCACGGATTCCTAAGGGCTTGCTTTCGAGAAATTTAGAACTACTAATTCCTAAGCTGTGTCGGGCGGAGTGGCAGCATCGGCTGCGATCGACATTGGCCGAACGGAGCTGTACCGCTTGTCATACTCGCTGAACGTTCATTTGATACCCATATTGGACAAGTCCAAAGTCTGAACGAAGTTTGATTATATTGGTACCTTTGGTTCTGGAATAACACATAGAATCCTTATAATATCCCAGAATAAATACCTACACGGAAAAAAAAGATTTTGCGATTTTTTTGTACCAAGATAATAATTATATACTCTTAGAAATGTTATCTAATACCAAGAGGGTTTTGTTTTCAGTCTAAACTTGATTCTTAATTCTAGAAAATGGTTCTGTTAATCGAAGGGGAAAACAAAGAATTATACTAACATTATGTATCCTTTGGTCAAGAGCCAAAGTGTTGTTGTTCTGAAGAAATGACACTTAATTTAATTTAAGACTTCGAAAATTGTTGTTTCAAAAACTTTTTGTTGTTAATTTCAGATATTTAATCATCTATAGCCAAAAATCTGCTAGTTTAATTGAACAAAAAAGGCCTCTTAAAATTAATAATTTTATTTTCCTCCGAGAATAAGTTTTCATTTAGATATCGGATTAATGTCTTGTCCGAAATGTATAAAATGTCTGTGTCCAAACAGAATACCTATTTATCTCAAAAAAATATACATTATAAAAAAATATTTGAAATTAGTTAAATAATGCGCATTATATTTTATTTAATGAGCTTCCTCTCTTTATCTAATGGTAATTTGTTTTTAATGAATAAAACGACCGGCCCCCCGATGAACCTTTCGTTTACGAACCAAATCTATTCGATTCGATATTGTGGATTAAAAATGTATTGATTTGAACGATTTCAAACCGAATCCACAGAGTAAATAACACCAAATCGAGCGACAACCGTGGCCCAATTACATAACTTGGTTACAATCGGATTATCACTTTTTTCATAGCAAATTCGACTCTATCGCAAGGCATTAGTGGTTGCGATACTGAGAATACGATTGAAGCCAAGTTATGGAATCGGGCTACTGAGGTAGCGAAAGGTTTTCTAGTTAATTTCAAAAAGAGCGTTATCACACGTAAAAACTTAGTTTGCACATTTTAGCTCTGTGGTTTGCAGTTTTGCACCCTTTATCAAACAAGAGCGAAAGAGAGAGTTTTTAAATGTTTTATGGTCTATGTCTATGGGTCTCCGCGGTTGATAATAGACGGTGGAGGTCGGCGCAAACAAAAGTTTTACGATACCTACAACAAACCGTGCTAAAGAGAAAACAAATTGTTTCTTCTATGACAACAAACCCTTCTACTTGGTAGTCGGGTAAAAATTACAAATTGATGATCTTTGCCTAAAGTTGATTTAAAAAAAGAAAACTTGACTAGAGACGTTTATTGCTTCTCAATAAAACATAGTTTTGAAAAGTTCTTCCGCAAAATTATGTTTGTTTTATTATAATATCATACATAATTTTCTGCTAAGACTTTTGAAAATCTTAATTGAAGAATCCTTGAATGAAAATCGTTACAAATCGTTGACGCGATAGGTACTTACTAGAAACCGTATATTCTATAGCCGAGAAAGCAAATTGTTTCTATGGTAGGTATGTACCTACTTACTTATCAAACGTCGAAATGACCATTAACGATGATCTTCGCTTCCATCAATAAGTTCAATATATTTATTTAAAAAAGAAAATTTGATTAAAGACTTTTATGAATCAAGTTAAAAAGTTTTTTTTTTAAAAGTGCTTCTTGCAAAATTATGTTCGTTTTAGTAGAAGATCATAAATAATTTTCGGATAAGAACTTTGAAAATCTTAATTGAAGAATCCTTGAAAGAAAACCGTTACAAGCCATTGGCCATCGTTGACCAATCAGGGGGCTTTTACGAGATGCTCCAAAATAGGGATGGGATCCGATTTTTCATAAGTACTCGTGATTTTCTGGAAATTCAGAGTATATAATCGGTTTGTTTATTTCTTGTCTGTTTTTAATCAAAGAAAAAAACATGTTATATAATGGTGTTTTTTTTTTCAATTTATGTCTTTTTATTTGAACGCCAAAAGTGGCTAACGATGGTTGTAGTAATTTGCAGGTAAATCAGGAACTAGTTCTTTTTGGCACTGACTGAGTGCAAAATAAGACGAGTTCCATATCATGTCCTTAATGCTCATATCGCTTTGGTGTCCTGCTTTGGCTGGCGTGCTTTTTCAATAGTAATATAATATAATAGGGATCCCCTTAAGAGGGGAGGCACTTGCTTAGCAGTGGACGTCTTCTGTCTGACGATGATGATTAAGATGATTTTTTTGCGATCACTCTCCAAGTGATCGCAAAAAACTTCTGCAATTTTCTTCACATGATTTTTCTAAACAACCATCTAGGTCAAATAGTAAGACATTTCTTCTTACGGCTAATATTGATTACGAATTTATAATGCTTCTTGGTTTTTTACTTTAAAAAATAGAACCGCTCTTTGATACAATCTTTCATTAATTATATCGTATCGCATCGATCGATGTTATCGATCATCGATGCCGCCGGCTTGCGCGACTGCGCATCCCTTACCTACATTACCTACTTAGGACGCACGCGCCCCTTTGCTATTCATTCTTTCTTTTCTATTGCGTCATTCTATCGAGTAAACGACTATTAGTGTTAAATTCTCTTTGTTTTCGAGTTTCTCTGATCTGAGTACAGTGTTGAGTTTTTTCCTACGGTTTTTTCTAAGTTATTAGCACAGAGTACATTATATTTTAGTCACCAAAGAAATCGTGAAGAAGGGAACTGTATACTGGTTTTGAACTGTTGAGGTTGAGTTAAAGTCGTAGGAGAAGTGATCAGTGGCCGTATTCCATAACTTGGCTACAATCGGATTATCACTTTTTTCATAGCAAATTCGACTCTATCGCAAGGCATTAGTGGCTGCGATACTGAGAATTCGATTGAAGCCAAGATGAAATCGGGCTGCTGGTGTAATATATAGATCAGTTTGAGTATCAGGACGAACTACTCAAATCCTGAGAAATGCCAGTAGATGTTATAGAGTTATTTTACAGTGAGTACCTACTTATATACCTACCTATTTACTAACAAATACATAGCAACTTTAACTACCTACCTACTTGATTGTTCCTCCGAATGTAGTGTTATTAAATTAATTATTTTGTGCCTGGTTGTGGTATGTAGTTAAGGCTAGCCAAATACCAGTGTCAGTCATAGAAAATACACTGGTGTCAGTTTTTAAGCCGCTCGAAGACCTGTGACATGGCGATTGTTGTCACAAACTTACTCACTAATAAACAAAATTTGGCCTATTACTTATGTCACCCCAAATACAGAGTGTAGTTACCTAAACTAAAATGTTTTGATATCGGACTGTGTCCCGCGCGTAACTTCACTGCCGCCTTTAGCGGGCTGTAACTACATATTTTGTCTTAATTTGCTCACAAGTCTTGACTGGCTGGATATCTAACTAATAAGTACCATTTAATACCATTAGTACCTACTTACTCACAGTTTTTAGGGGTTGGTACCTCAAAAGGAATCCTTATATGATCACTTTTTCTGACCTGTATGGCTTATTACATTATGGTTTCAACTTCCAGAAAATGGGATTGAGCCAAACCACCTTAATTCTCTCACAGAAGATAATCTTAAAGAACTCTGCCCATTAATGGGTGTGCGAATTGACTTAAAGAAAAAAATTGCAGAATTCCTTAATTCACTGGTAAGTCAAAAGCTTGTTTTGCTACCGATTATAGGGGCACTGACCTCTACGCATGTAGGTATGATAATTTGTTTTTCAGGTAAAACCTACTACTTATATTAATATTTCCTTGTTGTGTAAACCGAGTCACTACTCAATGAGACCCTATTACTTAGCCTGCTCTGTCTGTTCGTCCGTTGTACCTTTAAAAGGCTCTCTTCGAACTGTAATAGGTAGCCGCTTGAAATTATTATGTCTTTATTGACATTTCTTATTTTTGCTCTATTGTAAAAACAGACTGTAATAAAGGCATCAAACTTGACGTAATTATAGTGCAAAATATATATGCAATAGTTTTACTTTCTCACCTATCTATCTACATTTTATTTTCAGGCTAATACGGAAACTGTCACAAGTGACTCAATTGAACATATTATATTTCCTGGGGAGGATACAAATGTGTCCGATTTTAACATAAGCTTATCCTATGTGTTAATTTTACCACAATTCCAAGACTTTGACCTCAAAACCCTCCTGGAGACATCACCCTGTGGGAAAAGCATCCTACAATTTTATAACACAAATGGATGTTTAGACAGTAAGCGCAGGAACCGCTTAACAGATATAATTATTAGACACCTGTTTACGTTCATTGTCAATAAGTGAGTATCTTTCTCTAATAATTTATTATATTTTATACAATTATAAATGTGGAATGTATCTTTGTGCAGGTTTCATACTTCAGGCCGTAATGGATTAATAACTACTTTTCATCCTGTATAAATTCATAGTTGCCTAGAGTCCTTCCATGTTGTAAGTTAAGGTTTAGACTAAGTGGCTAGACCTGATCTTTGAGCTAAAAGGTTGTCAGAAGGCCTCCAACATGGCCTGCGATTATTGTTTTTTTTCATCTGTCTCGGCCCTCAGCCACACCTGCTTTTGAAAGTTATGTCTCTAAATAATAATAATGATATGATTGTTTTTTTAGGACAATAAAGGTATTGTCTGCTCTACTTTATTTATTTATTTTTCAGGCGTTTGACTTATGATGATTATACAGTACTATCTGGCAAAATTATCACTCTCTTCCCGCAAGAGTCAGCCAGTACATATTTCACCCGGCCTGTTAAAAAGAGTGATTCCCATAGCGGTAAATCAATAACGGCTAAAGGAAAACTTATTGATAGGGTCAGAAACCTACTATTTCAGTCTGGTGAAAAAAAGCGCAGTTCCACATGCACAAGCAATGAAGATGCACCCCCAAAGAGGTCTAGAATAATAGAAACACTGCATGGTAGGTAATCGTCACAATGTCGTTTGTCAAAATTTCTAATTATAATTATTTTATTATTACAATTTTTATGTAATTTTCATCAACCTTGTGTTCAAAAATATGTTATGTATTTTAAATTAGAAGCTACTGCAGAAGAAAATAAAGAACACCTGGAGTGGTTGCAAAAACACCAAGAACCTTGGGAAGAAGTTGTTGAAAAATGGAAAGCGATAGCTCAATTTAGACATGACAAGGAATATAAAAATGTTGCCCAGTTAAGAGTGGAGTATATTGAATAGCCCAAAATCAGTGCAACTTGTGAGTACTTACCAACTTATTGGTATCTGTTTATTGTTAATTTTTCTTGATGCTTAGTTTAGTTGTAGTGGTAGGAATTGTTTGCATAGTCCACCCTGGAGAAATAGCACATCTTTACCAGTTATTGAAATCGCCAGGTAGTAGTGTGCAAACATAAATGTGTTCCAGTTTGATTGGCCTAGTTTCCTGCCAAATTACTGAGCATAAAAATATTTTTACGATTTTACATCATCTAGTCAGGGTGATGAGCACAGGGCATTGCTGTGCAGGTTTCGAACAGTGTACAAAATTTTAGGTGGCACTGAACTGTTTGAGCAGGCGTGGCGCTTACCATCAGGCGAGTGACATGATCGTCTCGTTACTCGGGAGCATAAAAAGTATATAATATTTTTCTTATCCACAGAAATGAACCAGTTACAAGTTAATTACTTTCATTGAACCTAGATGAGATCCTCATCAGTATATAATATGTAGGTACCTATATTGTTTGTCATGTGTTTCAGTTTGTTGGGTTTGGTAACATGTCATTTTTCACTATTCTTAAGGCTTGTGATGTATGTCATCCACTGCACCAAATAAATAAAAAGGTTTTTTTTTAAAGTATTAATTATTTCAGTAAATGGAATGTTTTATGAAGTATGAATGTAAAAGTGCCTATATTAACTACCACAAAATACGTACAAACTAACTACCTAATCTACTTAACCTTATACACTAAAGACAATAATACAATAAAAATCAATGTTAAATATACCGTTAAAATTATTTTTTATTCTATTAATTTATAAACTCAACTGCTCCTTAGAGACTAAACCATACGAAAAGTAATTATATGTCAAATGATATTAAAAACCAAGTTAAAAGCTAGACTGCTCTCATGGGTGTTTGTGCATTATGGGAGCTCATACTTCCGAGGTTAAATTATAGTGGTCTTTAATTTTTACTTATACAAGTGATGTACTATTAAATGTTTACAATAAATTGTAGCCCATGACACTCTGAGCATTGAGATTAATATAACCAGCCTCGCATTACTTATAAAAATTTAAAAGAAAAAAAAAAAGTTAAAGTTATGCAATGATTAGTAATACTGCGCAGTACAATTGTACTGCGTAACATTACTTTTTATATATAACTTAATAGGATTGAAATATTTCACACTAAATCAACTAAATGACAGAATTAAATACTTTGACTTTAAAGCTTCTAATGTACCACCGCAAGTCTCAAAGAATAATTTAGAAAAAGGTGTGATAATGTTTTCTGCTTCAGAAATGTTGTGTTTCATTAGACATTTAAATTTTCTTGTTGGTGATCTGGTACCACTTGGGGATGACATTTGGAAGTACTATTTATGTTTGCTTGAGTTAACAAATATTGTTATGTCACAAACATTTACTACAGAATTGTTACAACATTTAAAGAATGTAATAGGCGAGCATCATGAACTGTATATTTCACTGTTTGGAGCTACTTTGAAACCTAAACATCACTTTCTTGTTCATTATCCAGATATTATTGAAAAAATTGGTCCACCAATTTTATTAAGTGCGTTTAAATACGAAGCCAAGCATTTAGATTTGAAACGCGTGTCCAATTCTATAAATACACAACGAAATGTGCCTTTGTCGCTAGCAATTAAGTGCCAGCTGAAATGTTGTTATAGGTTTATAACTAAAAGGGGCTTAACAAATGTTATACAACACGGAAAAGTAAAAGGAGAGCGAGTAATTACCGAAACAGAAAGCGAGGATGTATATGGATATGTCAAATGGCTTGTTATTAATGGTATTAAATATTCGATTGGTGATTGCCTTACCTATGATTATACAGATGCTGTGCCAAAGTTTTGTAAAATTACCCAAATATTGGTTGCAAGGGATGATACATCACAAATTTATTTTTATTGTTATTTTTTTAATACTAATAACTTTTGTGAACATTTCAAGTCTTTTGTAGTTGAAGAGACAGATACCTGGAAATTATTGAATTTAAGTGATTGTTTTAGTGCCATGCCTAAGCGTGTGCATACTATTTCAGAGAACAGTTATATAAGCTGTATTGAATAAGATCATTATAATAGTGTTAAATATTCAACTGCTGATTGCCTTACTTATAGTTGTGAAGATGCTGTGCCAAAATTTTGTAAAATTAACCAAATATTGTTTGCAAGGGATGATACATTCCAATTTATTTTTTATTGTTCTTTTTTAAATACAATTCACTTATATGAAAATTTCAATTCGTTTATAGTTGGAAGAGGCAGATACCTGAGAATTATTGAATTAAGTGATTGTTTTAGTGCCATGCCTAAACGAGTGCATACAATTTCAAATCATAGTATATAAGCTATATTGAATAAGATAATAATGATGTGTGTGTATGCCATACAGAGGCTTGCGGGCTATTAGCAACACTTTGGTGGTATTTTGGACCCCAGTTTTTTTTAGATCATAATTTTAATTCTTTTTTCTAAACGTTGAAACGTCTCCTTTTTAAATCGTCTGATGTGTGCCTGATTCAATGAAATCTTTGTTTGGGTTGGGCGGGGATCAATAATAATAAACTTTTAAGCTTAAACAGTGTTGATACAAACATCATTTAAAAAAAAAACTCTTTTTTGAACAACTTTGAATTTATTTTTTGAAAGAGTAACTAAATGTTTAGAATTTCATAAAATCTATGAAATTAAATGTTCATTTGTTTAGTATGCCGCATGCTATGAAACTTCATAAATTGTAGAAGAAATAAGCAATTGTTCCAGAAACGGCCTTAAAAATTAAGTTAATCTTAGTTATATAGTACAGTGAAAAATACCGTTTCAGAAACAATAACTGCTTATTTAGTGTGGCACACTTTTGTTAGGACGAGCTTGAAATCCTAAAAATGTTATCGTAGTACTTAATTTTGAAGAAAATTAATTTAAAGTAATGTTAAGTAATAACTATTTTACTGCACATTATACATATTATAACCTAAATTTATGATTCCAAGAAAACAAGCATACATCAGACCTTCTTCTTTCGGCTTCACTCACAAAAATTGAGACATTCCAATGTATATTAAGACTAAAATATAACGCTAATGTCAATGGGGTCAAAGGGTTTTGTTTTTTTTTGCCAATTTAACGAGCCGCAATTTTATTTATTTTCTATAGCACGTCGCACAATGAAACTTGTCACATAATATTATGTCCTAAATTAAGTTATCTGTCATTTTTTGTTGAAATTTAAAAAAAACGGGACACGGCCAGCCTAAAAAAAAGCCTACATTAAAAAAAACAAACCCCTTTGGTAAAACCAATACCACAGACTGTAAAGCCCTTCTGGGCTTTTCTATAATTATATGGCATTTTCTTGTAATATTATAACAATTTACCGTCTCGTTTAAAAAAATATATTACTGAACTAAACAAGTTAAATAAATAACATTTCTTAAATTAAAAAAAAGAGATTTTTATTGAAGCAAACCAAATTCATCCTTGTAGACAATAGTGGTCTTCATCCAAATAAGCTAAACTTTCGAATCGAACAATTTGTTATGTAATCGAAGTTTTCAATTCATTAAATCAAAATAATTATTGTTCTGATCCAGTATACCATCATTCGGAACAAAACTATTTTATTTTTTGACCAAAGATGTAGTGTTTTTAATCAAGTTTATTGGATTCTTATTGAAATGTAATTTGAAGTGGATTCAGTTGAAGAATTCTCATGTATTAATTAAAAACATCAAGTGTTTTAGATTAATAATAATAAAACGTTGATTACAAAAACGCTATTTTTTTCTTTTAATAAATCTCGATTGTTTAGAACAATATTTTTATCTAAGAACTTTTTATTTTTAATGAAGTTCTGGCCATTTTAGTTCAAAGTCTTTGTTTTTCCCCGTAACACAATAACTTTATTGAAATAAGACTCTTAATTTCTATAGGATAATGCTAATTATTATTTGAAGCAAACTCGATTCTAGTTTGAAGAATCATATAATTTCTATCGGAACATGTCCGTTTTGTAATAAAATATAAAAAAACTTGACATAAGCAAACTGTTTTTTTAAGTTAAGTAAACGGTATAGTTCAATCAAAAGTAAATGGTTGTCTTCAATTAAAAAAACTGCATTTAATTCAATCCAAGAAAATTATAATATCATCATTGAAGAAAACCTGGTTTCTTAAATAAAAGATTTTATTTCTTAATTGAAATTGTTATTAACCCATTGGATTAAACGAATATTAGTTTAACACAAGGTGATATTTCTAAGACTACGGAATTTTGAATATAAGAGGATTTATGCTTTCGGATATATATGAATTAATATTTGCTTGGCATAACGATTATTCCTTTAATTGAAGAAATCGTTTTTTACCGTGTACTAAAAATAATACGTTTTGTGTTAACCGACGCTATTTTGCTACAGCTGTTGAGGAGTCTGAAATGCAGAGGTTTCTGTATTACAATACATACGCGCGATTAAAGCGCGTCTGTATCGCTGTGTCTGCGCGTTTGTATCAATACGAATGTGCGTTTACGGCGCCACCACAATTTTTCACGTGTGCATAGGTTTACTGTCAGAGTCTGAATTTCGTTTAAAGTGCTTTAATGTTCTTCATCTGCGCATCCTCGGCGCGTTAAAATACGCCGTGTGCACAGGCCCTAAATCTAAACGCCCTTTTGGTGGAAGGGAATGTGCCCAGAATGCTGACTGCATTGCCACGCTGTATTGCAATACAAATGTTTTGGCCTAAATAGGAGCCAGAATTCTATTACAAAACAAGTCGCCTCCACCAAACTTTTTGCGAACCGGTTCAAGCCGGTCAAAGTTATGCCATAATGTTTTCAGTTATATTCCGAAGATATGATTCAGCAAAATTAAGTACTGAAATTTAGCTTGATATACTGAGTTACTAATTTGTGCGTGGTTTTGCTGTAAAACGTTTATAAAATCAATCCGATACTTACGGGGGTGGCTTGACTAAAAAAGGGACCATCACGAAAAGGGTTTTGTCGTCTCGCTTTTACAACTCTGTACCTAACTATAAGCTCTAGAGATATAATTTTGGTGTAATTTTTAGCAAAAGATCCTCTTTTGTCCTCTTTTGTCAAAAATTGGTTTGGGCAGGACGTACATAGAAAAATCAGCGAAATGGATGATTTTGTGATCTTTAATTCGGTATAACTCGCGATTAAGATATGTTAGCGTATTGATTTGAGAGTTGTTACAAAAGACCTCATGAGAGGCTCAGGAGAGCATTCAATTCATCATAAAAAAATACAAAAAGTCTACATAAGATAAAAAAGTGGTGGAAAAAGTTGCTAATGTAAATTAAAAACCACATTGTTTTTTAAGAATGCTTTGTTTTATTAGAATGCATTTGGAAATGCTCGAAATTTGAGTTGCAAAATTCCACTCGGAACGACAAACAGACAGACAAACAAGAAAGTGACTTTATAAAAACATGTTAATAAAAATCCCAAAAGTGGCTGCAGTGCCCGGAAAGACCATACTAAAATAAAACTTAGGCACATTGTTGGAAAAAAGAAGCTGACAACGGTACCCTAAACTCGAGCACGGAGTTAATGAGAGGATTTTAGGACCAGATCAAACTGTACGTGTCGTAGACGTTTCAAGTCACGACGCAAACTCATGCGCCCCGACACAGCCCCACCCGGGTTTTGTTTAACGTAAATTATGTATTTATGTCATTTCAAAAATGAAAACAATTGGAGTTTGAATATTATTATACCCAATTTAACAGTTAGGGACAAACATCGTGCTTACCATAAAAAAAAAAAAACGATTTGCACCAGTCACAAAGTTTTTTTTTTTACTTTGCTTAGATCATTACAAATCTAACTCATCAAATTGTAATATTGCTTCCTAGGGCCAAGCCTATGAATAGTTAAATATTTAAACGGGACTTAATCGCGCTGAAAACTTAATATTTATTTACCTCGATATTTCGATCAAGTTGCATTGATCGTGGTCACGAGAAGACTGAAGTAGCGGGTGTCAGCGTCGAGAAGGGCGAGCGTTGTCTCCAACTACCCGCATTTAGTTTTGTAAAAATTCAGAATTGTCACGACACTCACGACACACTACACTAACGACATCTGCAGATATCTTCTGACATAAACCGCGACGCGAACACTTGCTTATCACGGGATTCCAGGACGCAGCCAACTTGAAACCATCCTCTCGGTTGAAATTGGGATACTTTTTAATTTCAACCGCTTCACGTACAATCCTGGAGTAGTAGTGACGTTCCGTGGAGAGGATCTTCGGGTCATGGAATTCAATCCAGTGATTAGGGGCCGATTCGAGCAAATGCTCAGCGATTGCCCTTTCCGCTATAGTACGCTTGGTTTGTCCAATGTAGGAACTACCGCAGCTGCAATCTATCTTATATACGCCAGGAGTTTGAAAAGGAATGACATCTTTCGGTGTTCTAACATGCCTTGTTAACTTGGATAAAGGAGTATAAACGGTCTTGATAGACAAGTCCTTTAATAAAGCACCGACTTTATCCGTCACTCCTTTTACATAAGGCATGAAAGCCGGCTGTCTATCGAAATCAGACCTACTCTTTTTATATCTGCGTCTAGGACGCCAACGTAAGAAGCAATAATGCATTTAATTTCGACTTAAAAGAAAGAGTAAAATATACTCCTTATTTATTAATGAAATTTTATTAATATTAAATTACACAATGAATTTAAAACATTATTAAAAAATAATTATTTTTTATACAATTAATTTGAGTTCCATGAAGAGTAGCTAATCAACTAAAAATTTTAATTCCTGAGGAGATTTAACCTTATCTCTTCCAGTGGGTTTCGTCGAGGTAAATAAATATTAAGTTTTCAGCGCGATTAAGTCCCGTTTAAATATTTAACTATGTGTTCGAATCGCGAAAGTTTAAAAGTTACAAAAGCCTATGAATGCTTAGAGAACAGTAAAATAATGTGACATTTATACTAAAGCCTATAATATGATTGTTACAGATTTGCCACGATTCGTCGGGCCGGGCTCGAACGTGACTGTGGCGCTGAGCCGCGACGCAGTCCTAACTTGCAAGGTTGACAACTTGCAAACATACAAGGTATTTTCAACTTTATGTTTGTTACGTTAAAAATCACTCAAGCTTGAAGAATGAATCAAGGTATCTTTAGTATTTACGTTGTATCTTTGCTATGTAAGAGGAATATTAATTGCGATGATTTGCCAAAAGTGTGTCTTAATACAGATTGAGAAGCTAAGGAAAATGCTTTAAATTCACTAATGATATTGACATGGCAATCGGATGCCAAGTTCATTGACGATACTGATTTTGAGTGGTAGGGATAGAGAAGTCTACACTATACAAGCACGTGACAATCGAACGGATGAACGGACAGACAGAAAGAGCCGCCAAAACAATATGGGGGGACCATTTGGGTACGCAAACCTAACTAGACAAATATTTTCAACTATGCAACATTTATGTGAGAATCGAAAGTGCATATCTGATCTACTCAACAGATATAAATATTATTCATAGGACGTCTACAAGCTGATTTAAAGGAGCACAAGATCCGTAAGGATAAGTGTCACTGGCAGACGCCCAACTCGATGGAAGTGGTCACTTCTGCTTAATGGCATGAAACATCCAATTTTATCTAGAATTTTGCACCTGCAGTGCTCGCTCAGAACTAGTTTTTTTTATTTTTTTTTATTTTTTTTTTGTTTTTTTTTTTAGAATTTATTTTTAAAAGGACATAAAGGTATTATGTCCTTTTTACCCGACTATGGCAAAGCAAGGGAAGAGTAATGATTTTAACATGGCAGTCTATTATGTATGTATGTGGATGTTCCACCATAGCGTCGCCTCGACTGGTCCAATTTTGACAATCGAAGTATCAATCTATCGTCTTAATGTACAGTGTCATAGTGTCATATTTTATACACTAGAGTAGTCGGTTTTTACAAGACTGCCCAAAAAATGAATTGTAATGTTTTTAAAATAGAATAGAATAGATAGAATAATTTATTGGCCATGTAACAAAGAAAGTAACACAAGGCAAGTAACATTTTATAATTCATTAAATAAAAATAATATATATAATTCATAAAAATATAAGACATAAAAAAACACATAATTAAAAAAAATACGAACAGGACCACAATAAAAAAATGATAATAATGTTGTTTTTATTTTACTAATTATTAATACATTGCTTGATCATTGCATGAGTCATTATACGAAAATGAAGATTCCATTAATAGCATGGTTATAAATTCATTTACAGAATAAATTGTTGTTTTTTTTAAAAGAATTTAAGTTTAGTTTCAAGGGGCAATTTATTATATAATTTAATTTTAAAATAAATGCCTTGAACTTTACTTAACCTTGTTCTAGGTTGATATAATTTTTCATTATTGCGCAAATTATAAGTGTCCATGTATGTTTGTTTTAGATGAGTTTCTTTACTCCACCATAACTTTTAAATGCCTGAACAGATTTAGTCATATGGGGTATCGTTAAAATTACATCCCTCCGAGTAACACAGACTATACATTTTTTTTGAAAAGATTCATTATTGTGGTAGTATGGCTCCACATACAAAGGCGAAAAAATTACAATATGGGTATCAAATTAAACGCCTTGTTAAGCACTTTCCAACAGTATATAATTTATTTGACGGCCGGTTGGTCTAGTGGCTAGAGATCCTAGGAACGAAATCAAACGGTCGCGGGTTCGAGTCCTGCAAGGTGCAATCATTTGTGTGATGAGCAGAAATATTTGTTTCCGAGTCATGGATGTTGATATTCGTATTTATGTATGTTTATCCGTTATCTAGTGCCCATATTACAGGGTATCCTAGTTTGGGGCTAGGTAATTGGTGTGGAATTGTCCCGAATATTATATTTATATTTTTATTTTATTTATTGGCAGAAGTTATTTTTTGCAGGGCAGGCGTAATTTTTTAGCTTATAAGTTAGTTATTAATAAACGGGTTTATTTAGCTTGACCTGTTTTTTGTTGTTAACTTTTGTTTATTTGATTATTTGTTGTTTGTTTGGGTGAAATCTAGTAATTAAAATTTTACCATCTTCCTGTTGACCGATTGATCTGAAATTTGGTTCTCGCCTTTAGTTCTGGTGACATTATACAATTATGTATATTTAGTATCATTATAAATTTAAGATAGCCGTCGCCACAAATGGCGGATTACATACTTTTTTTGAACCCCTCAATATGAGTATCAAATGAAGATTCCATTAAAAAAAACTTAACTAGTAGAATACAGTACACTATAAAAAATATAAATTCAAGATAGCCACCACCACAAAATCGCGGTTTGCTCCTTTATTTTTTTCAATCTCCTCAATATTGGTTATGAGTGGGTTACTTTTTTTAGTTTTCATCCCCTCTATATGGGTATCAAATGAAATAACTTAACTTGTGCAATACAGAACACCATGAAAATTTCAAATCCAAGATGGCCGCCACTAAAAAATAGTGGATTACTTTTTTCAATATCCTCAAGATTGGTATCAAAAAAAGGACTGCACTATTAAAATACAGTACACCATGAAAATCCCAAATCCAAGATGGCCACCACCACCAAATGCCGGATTACTCATTTTTCAATACCCTCAATATGGGTATCAAATGAAAGGGCTTGACAATTAGAACACTATAGAAATAACTAATTAAAAAAAACTTTAAAATAACATATGTAAAAAAAAAGTTTTTCAGTTTTATATGAAGGGGTAAAAATTAAAAAAAAAAAAAAAAAACAAATAAAATTACCCTGAGTTATAGAAATTCGATTAGCCTAATGATTTTATTTTACTAGTTAGCTATTAGTAAATATAAAACCCCATGATGATGATGATGGTGAAATATAATACTATTTAACTTATTTTTTTAACTTATTTCATTAGTTTTTGAACTTATGTCTGTTTTCCCGTTATACTTTTATTAGAATAAACTTATGAAGCTTATTCTCAAAGGCCCACTACACTACTCGCAAAGTTGATTGAAGTTAAGCGAATACGAGAGTGTAGAAGCGCACTTCGGTTCGCTTCGTGCAACCTCGGCTCGCCTCGGCCGACTTCCAACTGTTGTCGGTTTTTGCTCCCGAGTCAAAGGACTCGAAACGTTCTGAAGTTCTACAACGAAGTGTCTCACTACACTACTCGGTTCACTTCATATAATAGTGATACAAAATAAATAAAAGTAATGTTAAAATTTATTGTGCCTTGTTTATTTTACTAACATAGTTCTGTTCTGGTGCATTGCAATCATACACAATCTTCTTTCTTTCTTTTCGCACTTGGTTATAATACGCGAGAGTGCACATTGCTACGGCAGCTGCCATTCGAACATTTTCCATGATGCATAGCGTGCGGGCGCCGCTGGGCGACTGAGCACCTCGCGAAGTTGCACGAGTGTATAGTCACGCACTTCAGACTTCGGTCAATTTCGACCAGTGGCCCAATTACAGAACTTGGCTTCAATCAGATTGACACTTTTTTCATAGCAAAATCGACTCTATCGCAAAGCATTATTGAATTTCACGGCTTGAAACCGTCATGATCAACATTACGTAATCGCAGTGCAGTGCTTCGTCGAAGCAACTTCGTGAGTAGTGTAGTGCAAGTTTCAAATTCTGCATATTGTAACTACAATATCGGAAATTAAAGTGACAGTCGCGTGATGCTTGTTATTGTTCAAAATGATGGTAACTAGCGTCATCATTATAATCTTCGTGAACTTATACGAAGATTATACTGAAATTATTTGAACTTATAATTTACGTTCCCAATGCTTGGACACATGCCTTCTTATAACTTACGTTCCCACTGCTGGGACACATGCCTTCTTATAACTTACATTCCCACTGCTAGGACACATGCCTTCTTTTAAGGGAGACAGAAAGAAACAGAGAGAGAGAAGATGTTGAGATTCTTGCACATGCCGGTTAACTTGTAATGTGTCGTTTTTGAGCAATTTTCTTGAAATCCGCAGTTGATTAGATATTGGTGCCGAGGTGAGGTTTTGAACCAGGTGCCGTTGGTAGAGAACACATGTGTTACTTACTGCCTGGACACCATTGCTCATCAAACTATGAGTAACATCAATAATAGGCCAGTTCAGACGAATAATTTGGTCGGTCGGTGGTTGAGACGTAGCGCAGTACATTTTCAAGGAGAAATAATACATTATATGCATCACCATCATCATTAGTACATTAAATACTAGTATTCTGCGAACAGTAGTCCTCGCGAGCACAAACTTTTTGGCATCAATCTAGCGGTGCACAATAGCACCATCTAGTGAGCTTATTGTAAAACTAACATTATTAACCAAGGTGCTCTATCAGTACCTACCTAGTAGGTAAAAGGCTCATTCCACTCACATTTTACAAATAGTTCGAAAGTTATTTAAGAGTTTGACAGCAATGTACAGAGATACAAAAATGAGTACAGTATCAGACACGCAGGAAGTCTTTAAGTCACCATATTAAATATGGTAAACTATTAAGGAGTGCTCAAAGGAGTCTTCTTAGCCACATATTGTTAATAATATATATATAAATGAACTGCCGAACTCAAAAGATCAATACACCGTATTATTTTCAGATGATATTACCATCCTAAATAAAGAAAGGACGATTGAAAATGTAACCAGTGTTACAAATAAAGTATTAAGTGATATAATTGACTGGCTAGATGCAAATAATTTTAAAATAAACAAACGTAAGTTTTTTTTATGAAATACTTACCATACTAAACTAATAATACAGACAAAATGATTTTACCTTTAAAATATATAAAAATAAGACCTAATGAATGGAAGACCTAAGCACAATGCTCAGTGACCTCAATATTATTTCCCAACAGGTGGGTCCTAAAATGAACATGGGTAAGACAAACATCATGACAAATGCCCATGTCGTACCCATGCTGGTTTATGTTGGGAACGATATTATCCAAGCTGTTGATCACTGTCTCTACTTAGGTCAGACGATCAAACTGGGTAGATCCAACTTCGACAAAGAAGTCAACCGACAAATCCAACTCGGATGGGTAGCGTTCGGGAAATTACCGCCATATCTTCTCGTCGTAGATAACACAGAGCCTCACGACGAAAGTTTACAATCAGTGCGTGTTACCAGTGATGACATACGGCACTGCGACGCGGTCGCTAATTATTGGTCTCATAAACAAGCTCAGAGTTGCGCAGTGTGCAATGAAGCTATGTTTGGTGTTTCACTACGTGATAGAATCCGAAATGAGGAAATCGGATGATGAATCGTCTTGAGGCTCTGCGGTATCTGCGACGAGAAGATATGGCGTAATTTCCCGAACGCTAACCATCCAAGTTGGATTCATCGGCTGACCTCTTTGTCGAAGTTGGATCTACCCAGTTGGATCGTCTGACCCAAGAAGACATAGTGATCAACAGCTTCAATTATATAGTTCCCAACATAGCCCGTTGTTTAGTTCGTCCACTGCATCGCATTCGGTAAGGATTTGGAAGCGATTTTGGAGCTCCAACTGAACGCTCTCGGGGTTTTGGATTAGGGCAGGACTTAGGCGAAGAGCAGATCCCATCAAACGAGACCGCTCCAGCTTTTCGTTGATTTACAATGAGTCTCTTACCATGCGGTGATCACTGCTGATCTTAACCCTGTTGATCACAGGGACATCATTGAATATATGCCGATTGGTCGTCAAAATGAAATCTATCTCGTGCTTATGACCGCCGGGGTGCAGCCACGTCCATTTCCTGGAGGGGCGCTTCTTGAAAAAAGAGTTCATCATAAAGAGTTCCTCCTTCTCCACGAAGTCGGCCAATCACTGACCCCTTTGGTTCCGCTGTACAAATCCAAACTGCCCTACTCTCAGTTCATCGACATTCCTCATACCCAGCCGTTCGTTGAAGTCCCCCATCACCACTGTGAAGTGTGTTTTCGGGGCATGTATGCCATTAGAAATGTCGTCATACATAGCCTCCACTTCATCGTCCGGGCGTTTCGAGTGTGGGGCGTACACCTGTATGACCTTCAACGAATACCGTTCGGTAATTCTGAGTATAAGGTATACCACCCTGTTTGAAACGCTTTCGATCTTCACAATGTTATTTGCGACGGACTTGAGGACGAGAAACCCGATACCGTGTTGGGACTGCTGGTCGCCTTCCCGGTAATAGAGTAAGTTGCCGGAATTGAGGGTCATCGTATCCTCTCCCTCTCTTCGGACTTTTGGTAACCCTATAATACCCCAGCGCAACTTACTTACTACTTCTTCCAGCTCTATCAACTTCTCATCGGTCCTCAAGTTGCGTGCGTTATAAGTTGCCACGTCCAGAGATTGTGGGGGTTGGTAGCTGGGCCTCTGCCGGGGATTCTTAGCACCCCCTGCTCTGCCGTTACCATGGCTGCTACCGGTGCCAGGAATAACGGAGCCGCCGGGGACTGGGGACCGTCTTTGTGTTGTTGCCATAGTCACCACGCGTGGCAGGCGGATTGGTGACCGCAGTTTTATAAATATGTGCTCGGAGGACGCTGCTGCCCATCTTCCGGTGTAAATGTGAAAAAGATGAAATGGAAACATATATGTTTTTTTAGGAATATTATTGTATTTCTTTTCGTAATTGGAAAGTTAAAGTTGATAATATGTAAAAAAAGTTAATAAACTCATCTTTGCACTTTACAAATAAAACTGAATACCTGCCGAACAGCAATAAAGGCATGTGTGTTCTAAACTAACGTATGGAATAATTATTATAAGGGGAAATTCAACAGAATTCCAGAGAGCATTCATCGCCATAAAAATGTTTAATGTATATGTTTAAATGTAAATGTTCTCTTCACATATTTGAAATGTGTAAGTTTTATAGAAATAAAATTTCACTCTTTGAAATCGACGAAAAAGCTATGAAAAGAAAAAAAATACAGAAACATCCAGTGACGCCACGAAACCGACTTAGTATGTGTGATAACTAGCTTAAAAGCTAAAAAAAAACATGCCTGCCCTGCCAAAAAAATAACTTATACCAATAAATTATATACTGTTGGAATGTGCTTATTAAGGCCTTCAATGTGATACCCATAATTATATTGTAAAACTAGAAGAAATATATATTTTTTACTTTTGAAAATGGTGCCATACTGCCGCCATATCAAACATTTTCAAAAAAAAGCCTATGTTACTCGGGGGGATATATATATTGTAACGATACACCATACGTCTAAATCTGTTCAGGCATTTAAAATTTATGGTGGAATAATGAAACTCACATACATACAAGCATACATGAATCCTTAAAACATTACACTCCTTTTTTGGGCAGTAGTGTAAAAACTGCTACACCATGGCAGTTAAAATCGACACCAAGATATAAAAGTGATACGTCGTCTGTTTGTTTGTTTGGAGAGCTTTCACTCAAAAACGGTTGATCCGATTTTGATGGAGCTTTGTAAATAGGTACTGCAGTACTTTTAATCCTAGGAAAAGTTACCGCGGCAAAATGGAAGGAAATGGAAAATGTCGATTACTCGCTGTATGGAACGCAATGAACGTTGCCGTGGAAACCAAATAATAACAAGTCTGTCCCAAAGCTTCAAGAGTGTTGATAATGTACTTTTGCATTGGTTTTTAATATCTTAGATGGACATAGGATGCATTTTTTGCGATAAACCGTAGTCCGCTTGGACGAAGTCCCGGGTCAAAGCTTATCATAAAATAACAAAAACTTTCTTGAAATGAGAGATTTAGAATTTAATCAGAAACTTTATAATTGGCTTTGAAACAGATGTTTCTATTCTATTGACGAAAATTTTATGTTTTCAATTTTTCATTAAATATTTGCTCGAATCAAAGTCGAATATAATGAATGTTATAATACTATCTTACCTTAATACCGAGCGATGGTAGCCTAACGGTTCAATAGTGCAACTTAGAATCCAACGATACCGGGTTCGGTCCTAGACATATACACTAATGAGTTTTCTAAGTAATGTGCGGTTTTCCGAGGGCACGTTAAGCTGTCGATCCCAGCTGTTATTGATAGTAGTCGTCAAGCCACGTCAGACGCCATAGGGAGGCCTGATTAACTCTGAGACCAGAGGCCAGCACTACCTCATACAACAAAAACAAACAAAAAACCTTAATACCATACCAATGTATGTATGTAATATATTCCTGCAAATAAAGATTTCATTTCATTTCCACTGGTAGAAACCTAAAAGTGAGCAATTTACTGCATTTTGAGGAGCTATTCTGCTCATCACGCCGAAGATCCTCATCAGATCTTCACCATTTTTTTATGAGAATAATTTATAGTACTTAACTATCTTTCAAATATTTAATATTCTTTAAAAAAAGTAAAAACCGACTTCAAAATGAACAAAATAATGTTATGTGGGAAACAGTTAAGGAAGTATGTGCCCTTGATTTGGTTAGATTTAAGAAAAATTGGGCACCAACTTTCTTAACTGTTTCCCACATAGGATTATTTTATTCATTTTGAAGTCGGTTTTTACTTATTTTTTTTAATTATTTTATTTCCCTATTTTGAGTGGTGTGAAAATACATGAACATGCGTTTACAACAATGGCAAGTGACTTGCTGTTATCCATTGAGGAGTTTCTTTGTATCTCCGGTCTTCATCAGATCTTCACCAAATTATATTTAGTGGGTTTTTTATTTGGTACCTTTAGCATAACCCATTTTAAAAATCGACCCACATTTGACGGAGATATCGCGTCATAAAATGGATGAAAGTTAATTAAAGTAAGTAATCCCCTAATTTTCCACCCTTATAGGTGGAATATTTACATTAAGTTTAAATGGAACTACCCCTGAGGCACACCATATCCATTAAAAAATGTTTTTTTGAAATCGATCCACTATTGCCAGAGATATCGCGTAACATATATACAAAAAAACATACGGGTCGAATTGAGAACCTCCTCTTGAAGTCGGTTGAAAATAATGAACGATCGAAATCAGATCTAATACGGCGGATATATTCGTAAGAACCCATTTTGCCTCTTTTTGCAGGAAATACCCCCCCCAATCAAAAATACCTGACGACATAACAAGTTCGAAAAACTAAATTAAACCTGTACCTCTATTATGAGTTCAATCATACTCTCAAAACAGTAGGTACTCGCTATCAAGTATCGTAACATTTTTGTATGAAATCCAGCGAAGCGCAACCATATATATCTTCTATCTATATATATACTTATAATAAAACTGTAACGGGTCCAATTCTGTACTTTGGGGATATTATGAAAATTTTCTTTTGGAGAGTACTCTATATTCGATACTGAAGACAAAACTGTTTTTTTTTGTCTGTCTGTCTGTCTGTCTGTCTGTCTGTATTGGCTAGGCATCACGCCGAAACTACTAACTGAATTTAAATGAAACTTGGTGTGATTTGAGTTCATACTCCGAGGTAGGACATAGGATACTTTGCATCCCGAAAAATTAAAGGGTTCCCGCAGGATAGGGGTTGAAAGTTATTTCAACGAATACTTATCACGCTGAAACTACTGGACGGATTTTGATGCAACTTAGCATAGTCATAGCTTATATAATTGTTGAAAAATGATGATTTTATCCCGAAAAAATAAAGGGTTCCTGCGGGATAGGGGTCCAAATTCTGTACATTTTTTTTGGAGGCTGTTCTATATTCGTACTGAAACCAAAATAGTTTTTTTGTAATTTTTGTGTGTATGTCTGTTTGTCCGTCTGTCTGTCTGTACCTTGGCAGCGCATCGCAAAATTATAGGGTTCCCACAGCATAGGCGTTGAAAGTAATTTTAAAGAACATTATCACGCTGAAACTACTGGACGGATTTTGTTGCAACTTGGCACAGTCATAGTTAAAAAATTGAGGATAATTTTTATCCCGAAAAAGTAGTGTTTCAGCGGGATAATGTTCCAAATTATGTAAATTTAAGATATTTTGTAAATTTTTTCGGAAGCCGTTCTGTGTTCAATACTTAAGCCAAAACTGTATTTTTGTAATTTTTGTCTGTCTGTCCGTCTGTCTGTCTGTCTGTACCTTGGCAGCGCATCACGCCAAAAATACTCACTGAATTCAAATGAAATTTGGTATGATTTGAGTTCATACTTCGAGGTAGGACATTGGATACTTTTCATTCCGAAAAATTAGAGTTCCTGCAGGATAGGCGTTGAAAGTTATTTAAAAGAACACGTATCACACTGAAACTACTGGACATATTTTGTTGCAACTTGGCACAGTCATAGTTTTTTATATAATGGGTAAAAATTGAGGATAATTTTATCCCGTTAAAGTAAAGAGTTCCTGCGGGATAATGTCCCAAATTCTGTAAATTGAAGATATTGTGTATTTTTTTGGAGGCCGTTCTATATTCAATACTAAAGCCAAAACTGTATTTTTGAAATTTTTGTCCATCTATCTGTCTCTGCCTTGGCAGCGCATCACTTCGAAAATACTCACTGAATTCAAATGAAATTTGGTATGATTTGAGTTCATACTTCGAGGTAGAACATTGGATACTTTTCATCCCGAAAAATTAAAGAGGGATCCTGCAGGATAGGGGAAGGAAAATTATTTAAAAGAACACGTAGGATGCTGAAACTATTTGACGGATGTTGATCAACTTGGCACAGACATAGTTTATAAGATATGTGAAAATTATGGATACTTTTTGTCCCGAAAAAATAAAGGGTTCCTGCGCGATATGGGTCCAAATTCTGTTTATTCAAGATATTGTGAAAAAAATTTTGGAGGTTACTCTTCATTCGATAATAAAGCCTAAACTGTGTGTTTTTCATTTCTGTCTGTATGTCTGTCTGTATCTTGGCTGCGCATCACGCCACCGGAACTACTGGATGAATTCAAATGAAACTTGGTATGATTTGAGTTCATACTACGAGGTAGGACATAGGATACTTTAAATCTCGAAAAATTAATGGGTTCTTGCAGGATTTGGGTTGAAAATTATTTAAAAGAACACATGTTCTTTTAAATAATTTTCAACCCAAATAAACCTTCGTCCATTAGTTTCAGCGTGGTACATACCACGCTGAAACTAATGGACGGATGTTGATGCAACTTGGCACAGACATATATCTATACTTATAATAAAGCAATAGGTACGAAAAAGGCTGTAAAAAGCAGATAAATAAAAAATGCTCTTGGGTGCTTAAAAAGGGTATTGAACACAATCTTGTCGCTCTGTCTGTTTGTCTGTATGTTTGTTTGTTCACGCATCACGTAAATTCTATTGGACGATTGCAACGCGGTTTTCATTGTTAGATAGCTTAGGGTTTGATTGTAAAACTGATGTAATTAGTATCTCAATCTGGTGAGTTAGAAGCCGAGCAATTGATAAAAGTATTTTTGACGGCAAAATAAATTTTGATCAAATGTTGGTATATTGGTCCTGGATTAGCACATTGAACCTAAAGAAACAACCACGCGTGCGAAGCCGTGGGTACAGCTAGTCTTATATATAAATCTTATCTTAGAGGAGTACCATCAAACTGACACACGATAGCAAATTGGTTGTACTTGAATAAATAATATACTACATAGAAATCAGCGCAAAACCTTAAAAAACGGCCAAGTCAGACTCGCGCACCCAGGGTTCCGTAGAAAAATAAATTTTTTGTGAATGTATGTACAGTTTTTGGATATTTTCCTTTACTTGTGCAGGGATGGCAGACATGAATTTGATAATAATTTCAACCTGATGCCTCTACACGTTTCTGAGAAAAAGGGTCTTGACAGACAGAAAGACGGACAACAAAGTGATCTTATAAGTGTTCTTTTTTCCTTTTTAGGTACGGAACCCTAAAAAATTACTTTATTGGATCGACCAATTTTATTGTTATCTATACGTCTAATAAAGTAGTACGTAACAAGGAGTCTGTACAACGAAGATAATTAAATAGAAGGGTCTAGTGTACTTAAAATACAGCAACTGAATAAGAATATAAAAAAAGGTGACTGTCTGTCAGCGCATCACGTAGGTATACACTTCTAGACTGATTGCGATGGGGTTTTATGGTTATATCTAAAAGTTAAGCTTAAGTATTTTCTTAAAAACTGGTGTACTGTGTATCTCAGCCCAATAAGAAGAAGCCGAACAATCGATAAAACTATTTGACATGTGAACGAATATCGGTACTAGTGATTTTGGAATAACACACAGGATATCCTAGAAAAATTACCACGAGGGCAAAGCTGCGTGCACCACAAGTTATATAATTTTATGCCTTGTTCAAAAAGACAAATAATAATAATAATTCACGTTTTTTTTATTAATGTTGAGTTATCTGAGACATCGAATATTAAGAAAGAGAAATTAATGTGATAAGTTCCTAATTTTGACGGTAAGTTATAAGTTAAAACTAATCATAAATTCGACCTATTCCAAATGCTAAGTTGATTATTAGCCTGAAACTCAGCCGACCTCAGCCGGCGCACTCGGCAAGTTCAACGAAGCTTGCACACCCTCGCGAACTCCCTTTCCGCTTCGTTACGAGTGCTTCTTATTGTGACGACAGGCTGGCCGCTGGGTGACGTGGGTATTCTAGGATTCATCATTTTATAAATCTTCAGTATTTCTTTTAAAACATTAATCCCTGTACGGAAGTGAGAGGTGTTCTTCAAAATGGTGAGCGCGCAGCGAACATTTTGTACCTACTATGTAAGTTGTTCAAGGCGAGGAAAGAAAACATCGTGAGGAAGAAACACTAACAAAAACAAAATTTATGACATAAATACTAACCAAACAAGTTACATTAGTCCATAGCGATAGATTATAAGTATTATAACCCATACCATCTGTAGAACAAATGTTTCCCCGTTGTAGGAGTATAATTAGCCAATGACATTAATTGTCATTGGTAATAAATAGTTCAATGAGGATGACGATAAATGCATTCAATGCGTTTTGGATTCGTACATTAAGTACTTAAATCAGCAATTAATGTGTTTCATTCTAATATCAATATATCTCATTAAGGTTGATTCATTTTTCATGGTTGCATAGCAGCTGAGTGGATAGGATTTTGTAGTTAAACAAGAAACAACATAATAACGACTTTCTTGTCAGTTGCTGACCTCGTTGTGCCACTTCCCGCTTTCTACTCCACAGCAGCGGAGAATCTTAAGCACAAAAGAAATGCTATTTGCATGTCAAAGAACATTTGAGCTTTATTGTGCGCACGGACCATTTTGAGGATTTTAAATAAACAATGTTATAATTGTGTCAAAATGAGAGAGTTACCGATCACAAAAGTTGAACTCGCTGTCACCTGCAATCTGCCTGCCACCGCAATCACCTACAAGTGGCGGCGAGCGCCTGCAATTTGTCGCACCGCCGCTCCTGAATAAATTACAGCCAGTATGTTTTAGTTCGAAACACAAATAAACGGTATTTTATTGCTGCATTCGTATGTTTGGGTGAGTGAACTCCGAAGAAAGTTTTATAGGCTTGAAATATCTGTAATGGAATTTTATATAAAAACACGCACATGATGTAATAGTACAACTTATTTCCACTGCCGATATTGAATAGATAACTAGCTGCACCCCGCAGCTTTGCTCGCGTGCAAGTTGAAATATCCTTGTTCTCCCCCTTATTGAAATAGGGATGGAATTTAAAAAAATCCTTCCTTAGAGCACCGCTAGGGTATTTAAGGAATATTCCTTGCAAATTTCAAATCTCTAGATCCACCAATTTCGTTTATGCGTTATCAGTCAGTCAGTTAGTCAGTAAGTCAGTCAGTCAGTCAGTCAGTCAGTCAGTCAGTCAGTCCGTCAGTAAGTACTATTTCATAAGTATGGTTTCATATTTTATCGATTGATACAATCATTTTTAGTGATTCTTGCAAGCAATTTCGATAAAAAGTGCTCAAAAAAACTGCCGCCAAATGTTTAATTATTGAAACATGTTTTATTGAGAATTTAAGTGTGAAATTAAATGCAATGGTTATTATCCATTATTTAATAACTGAAGTGAAATAGTGCCTATCTGGGCGCAATTTTTCCAATATGGCGGCACGAGTGACAGAAATATGAGGGGGAAAATTAAAATTATAAGAGAGCACGTTGAAATCTATAAAATTAGGAATTTTCAAAACTCCCGGAAAATTTTCGAGGTTAGGTTTTGAGCACCAAATGGTTGGACTGATACTAGATTAATTATGCCTTATTTTCTATTTAAGTACGACACATAACATAACACAGTAACATTGTTTTTTATTTAATAAAAAGTTTGATTGGCAAACTCAATACATGTTACAAATGACAGACAGTTTATATTCAGTGCAATGTACACAAATAAAGTAGTGTGTGTGCGAGAGATGCTTATTGTACGATGCGGGTGTTTAGGTCAATTTACATAGTTTTATTATATTTTTCTGCAGTGAAAAGTTCTTGCAGTTAAATAATGTTAGATAAGAGCTTAACATTGCGATGGACATTCTAAATATGAACACTACAATACAGAAAAATAAATTTAGTAGGAATTATGTTTCGCGAACGAAGAAAATCGTGTTGACAGATGTTCCCTTAGCTGGTCTTGCTTTCAAATCCTTCAGCATACCTTCAGCATAAAACTAATTCAGAACAAAAGCGCATTAGCAGCCTTATGCAAGGATTGATGGCTGCAGACGTACTATCGAGACGACAGCAAGACAAAGTGCAAGCACAGAATAACTAATAGTACAGAGAAGGCAAGACTAATGGGACACCAGCTTAAGTGAGAAGCGTACAGATTGTGTTTCAAGCATGGGCGTAATACGTATTATAAGTTAAATTATAATTGGGCTAGAACAGTATCACTTTTTAGAAATTACCAACATTATAATACTGCAAAAATCAAACATCAATATCAACAAGATAAGAAAAAGTTTTTTGTAGGCGGTGCCACACCGAGCCATAATTATTAATATGGTTGAGCTTATTCAAAAAGGTAATTGTCTTAAACGGCTTGAAGTGCTATATAAAATAATAAGCTATTAAAGTAATTATCTACGAAAACTTAATCATTTATTAAATTGCTGTATTCTTGTCAATCGGTTCAAAAATCTGCTCGTATGAGCCTCTTGTTTTGTCTCTTCAGCGTTTCGTGTTTTGTATGAGGGTGTGCCATAGACAACTGCATATTACTTAGTACGTAGATAGATATGTATTAATTTTGTAATTATATTAAATTTAAATGATGTCTAGGTTTGGAACCGCCTTCAAAAAACTGTTTCTTATATTATGGTGTATTTTTCCATTATTTTTATGTTGGGAATTTCAAAAAAGTGATACTGTTCTGGCTCAATTGTAATTATTTTGTTACTTTTAGTGAATGTTTACAAAATAACATTTTTAATATGAAGAAGTTTTTTTTTGGAAATATATTTTATTTTTTGATTTTGAGTGGCTTACGCAAACCTTGGAAAGAATATATGCCAAAGAATATAGTAGACTCACGCACTTACTCTCTCACTCACTTTAGATTCAAAGCGTTGGTAAATTAAAACCAAGGATGAATAAACCTACATATATAACAACTGAATTAGTTTTGACGAAAATTATCTATTATTTCACTGGAATGAAATGGAACTCTTTACAAAAATGGTTACACATCTCGTAGATATGAGGAATCATAAACCCAAAACAAATGGATTTACAAGTTGTAAATGCTGTAATGATGTACTCGTATGTGTCGTTTTTTAAAGCAATCTTTTGCGAGACACCATCAGTACCACTTAATACCTGAGAACACATCGATACCAATCAAATAAGCCTAAACTCGAAGTGGTTTCATCATTTGATTGTTGGGTAATGGGTTCCTAAGACTAAATCTCCGTCATAAGACCCTCGATATCTCATTAGACCAGAGAACTTATGAAGACAAACCCAATGAACCCAAACTCGAAGGGGTTCCATTATTTTTTTGTTGAGTTCCTGATACTACCTGCGGGTTCCATCACCAGACCCTGGATGCCACATATCACCAGAGATCTCAGCAAGACAAACCAAATGAGCCCAAACTCGAAAAGATTCCATCATCCGATTGTGTAGTTCTTTTGACTACCTTCCGACTCCATTATCAGACCTTGGATACCACATTAGACCAGAGAACTCATCAAGTCAATCCAAACGAGCCCAAATTCGAAGGGGTTCCATCATCCGATTGTCGAGTTATTTTGATCATCAGGTCAGATTAATAGTACTTGCCATAATTGTCATCAGAACTACACCCATGTGCAAAACTTCAGCATCTTTGGACGTCCTTAAATAGTTCAAAATTGACTTGCAAACCAGTCCCAAGCATAATAGCCTAGTGAATTAAATTAAAGCTTGTTTAATGCTACGATGAAATTCATACACTAGAGATCTTCTTACTCAAGTAGAAACAATCATCTAAATCGGTTCAGAAATCCCAAGATATTAGAAAACATAAACTATAAAACAAATAGATTTTCTAGTAAAACATCTGACAAATTTTGATGAAATTTATAACCGCTTAGTGCCCCCGCTATAAAAAAAATACAATATTGTAAATACACTCCGACCACGTGAGCATGACACCGCGGCAAGACGGCAAAATGGCGCGAAAATATTGTTGCCTGATAAAACTTATTTTCCGTTCCTTCCTCAACGGTTTGGCGGATCCGTACAAAACTTGGCCTGTGATTGGCTGAATATATGTAGCCATTGACAAACCGAACTAAAGTTTTATGAAATTATTATGTAAGGAGAGGGCACCGCGGAAAAATGATGAATCCAAAAATGGGAGTAGTTTCAGAAAAAAAAACGTATTTTGGAAACGAAAGCAATGACATATTGTTTTTTGTTTTATTTAAATACTAAATAAACCAACCTATCCGTTAACAAAAAAACATCAACACAGTTTAGTACAAAAAGTGACCGGAATATTTTTGTGAAAACCAACAAAAATTTACGGCACACGAAGAAAGGCCGTAGCTTTATTTAAAAAAAAAATAATACTTTTTTGGTGTTTTTACGTATAAAATATGTATCCCTTTGAAGAGAAAAACACACAAATTTGATAATATATGCGAGATTTCATTTAAATCGATTTAAATCGGTCAAACGGTTAAAATTAACTTCCATGTTTTTTTGGTTGCTCTAGCGACCAGGAGTGCGATTTTTGAGTATCACCGGTGATTTCGAAATCAGCTTTTCGCAAAAGTGGTATTTTTGAATATCATACCCTGTCTACCAACATCCAAATACTGCTCAGCTTTGCTAATAGACAATCGTATGATTACGTTACATCCTACGCAGCATATATTTTATCTGTACTAAGTACCGGTTTTTATTTTTAATACAAATTGACAGTAAAACTTCAAACGGAACGTATCTGCCAAATCCTAAAACTACATATGGTCTAATTTGTGGTCTAAATCAGCGGATTGAAGTCGAGTTTTCGTTTCTTCGAAAAATTATGTTTGTTTTACTTTTATTACGACGGACGTGATAGAGACGTGAATAATTAGTATAACAAAGAGAATAAAACGCTACATTATGGCTACAATATCATAAAGAAAGGTTGAGGCCCATATTCTGGACAAAAAGACATTGCTACATTAGGTCATTGTTGGATCTTAAATTATTGTAAGAAATGACAAGTTTACTGCAACATTCACAACGAAAGAATTTGCCAGCCGTCTGAATGCCATTCTGGGCACCAAGAAAGCATGTATACAAAGTTAAGGAACACAATTACATTAAAATATTACAAAGTACTCTGTGTGAGAAAGATTAAAAGGAGAGGAGGTAATTATCATTTTTACTACCTACCAATTAAGTAAATTTGTAACAATTGTTTTACCATTATATTTTTCTAGTCAGATAGTCCTTTGACTTAGCTAATCGTTGCTACCAAGCACATTTGGACATGTATATCTTCCAAAACATGCGGATGTCAACCACATCAATAAATGCTTCATCGGGTTCCATTCTGCATAACTAGTTGGTCATTTCAGTTTGTCGGAGTAGAGGGACAGATTCTGAAGTCATAATATCTCCATCACTGCAAGATACATTATACTCGTAGCCCATAGTTGTTGTATAATATTTTGGCCTGTAATGACGCTTGATCGGGTCCAACAAAGGCTTAACATTCCCTCTGAAGCAAGCATTGATGGCAAATGCACACTTAACATGGATGAAACCCGGTGTTGTTGAATTTCAAAGTGCACATATTCACAACTTGACTACCATAGCTCTTCTGCAGTGACATAAATCTACTATATAATTTAACATTTAAAACTTGTGTTAGTTCAAGATGACCAAATCCAGCAACCAGCAATAATTCACCAATGCACCTGACTAATCCACTGCAGAACATGGGCCTCCCCGATGATGGGGGCGATTTACCATAATCACCACGTTTGGAGGCAGCGCGGTGACCGCAGTACATGTTGATACTTACAGAAAAATGCTGCTGCCCATTTCCTGAATTCCCTATGCACTCACAGCGCCGACGGGGTTAGAATGAGTGCACATATTATGAAGCACATGTGGGCACATGGCAATTATTATGTAAATTGTGACATAAATATGATTCTACGGTTCTACAAAGTAAACTTACTATTAAAATTAAAAATCAAATGAAGTTTTATTTCTTTATTGTAATTTCAAACAATCAATGCACAAAGAGATTGCAGTTAGGTATGTCACTGATTCTGGTCTTCCACACATAGGGACACATTATAGAGGCTAAACATTTTTTTGAAGCCTTCTCCTCAATTAGAGCACTCCGGAACTGTCCTTGACAATATTGTATTGCATGGGCCCTTTTGAAGACATTATGCCTGTCTTCGGAATGGCTTTATGGCACAAGAATTGGCACTTGTTACCAAGGCTTTATAATTATCCACAAACATCTGGAAAAAATATATATGAATAGTTAAATAAGTAGGTACATGCGGTAGACCTCAGATTAGTCTGAGCGCTAAACTAACAAAATAGGGTTACAGACGTACAGGCTACCCCTGTATTGTGGGTACCTACCTACTGATACCACCTAACCTAGTAAAAAAGAAGGTACCTACCTAGGTAAGTAATTATGGTAATCTGTGTCTACAGGTAAGAATCAACTGGGTGTTGGCTGCTAGTACTAGCTAATAGGAGAAGACAATAAAACATTGACTTACCTTTGTTTCTATAGAGAAGGGAAGCCACTTGTCTTATTATCAACAAAAAAAACCTAACATCCTTGAAAGCCAGAAGTTTTGAGAGGCAATGTCTTAGCGGACATTGTGAATGCCTCTTCATGCATAGCATTACTTTAGTCCCAGTATCCTTATCTGACGAGTCATCTTTAGTATTGCTACTAGGCTTGCTATCTCATTCGTATATTATATGTAAGTATATTAATATGCGTTGTATAACTTAATGTTTATATACTCTATGATATCATTCGTTGTTCGCATTTTAGGAAAAAGAACACACGAAAAGTAGGTGAATTTAGGAAGTTATGAACGAAATTTCAAAAATATCACCGGGCGATTTCAAAACGAGTGGGTAAACGAAATCATACTTATGATATTTTTTCTCACCCAGTGAAATTAAAAAATACGACTTTTGGGAAATCGGTGACTTTCATTCATTTCGCTGATATATAATCACTCGGTGATACTCAAAAATCGCACCCCAGGGGGGATTTGCCGTTTTGGATTTTGGTCGCTACAGCGCCAAAGGGGATTCAGTGGATGGGACTACACTGAAAATTTTCCCTTATTAATAAAAAACAACCATTTAATAGGTTTAGAAATCATAGAGATAAACACAAAATCATGGCAATATAAACTGCTGAACCAATTTTGGTACAATTTATGTGGGACCACCTGGAGAGTATTTTATAAACAAAAATCCAAACAAACCAATAATTTTCAAAATCGGTCCGCAATTTAGGAGAAATCGACAGACATACATAAAAAAAAAACATACATACAATCGAACATATCACCCTTTTATGCAGTAGCCATGTTTTGGTAAAACTTAGAACGGGCTATCACAATTAAATGCGTGTGCTACATTTCGTGCCTGTGCTATTAACTGTTGAAGAGTTCCTTTATCTGTAGTGAATCCTGGAAGTCGATTCAGGCTGAACCAACATGTAAAATTTCAACTCCGTATGTTAAGAGGAAGTGGTTCTAATTCAGTTCGCAAGATTCCACCTAAACTAACATACTCGTACATTGCAGGTTGCTTTTAATATGGGTTCAAGTGCGATTTAGGCCCGTAATATCAATAGCAGTTTAATCTACAAATCATAGTTTAAACTATCTCTGTTGATTATCTCGTAATATCAATGATGGATAACCTGTAAATAAGAGTTTAAACTGCCACATAGTTTAAACGGTCAAGCAGGGGCGGTTAAACTGTTGTGTAGAGTTTAAGCTATTGTTTCAAAATGTCCGCTTTTAAACAGATGTTTGTTTGTCTTTTGAAGATTGCAAACAAGTAACCTTAGAATGGCTTTTACCGACGATTACCGACGATTCAGATTCGGATATTGTAATTATAGAAGTTCTTAATGAGTTTCATACCTATACAACGAGACCTTACGTTGTTAAGCCGAGAGAATATAATTTTGATAATTGGGATGCCATTGAATTGCCCAGGTCACAACAAAAACAAAAAAACAACAACGTTCTTTCATTTTTATTATTCAGAACGTTGTTTTTTACACTCTAAAATGGCAGCATGTTCTTTCACCAAAGATGTTAACAGTCCTGTCACCGATTTATTAAAATTAGGAACACGAGATTTCACACTCATAATTCAGGTTTAAAAATGTGGCAGAAAAAAGAAATAAAAGTAATGTATACAAATAAACACCGAAGCACATCGTTTAACATACAAGAAAGAACCTAGCATATCGCGTAATTTCAAAATCTAATATGTTGTCAATATCTGTTAAAGTCAATGAAACGTCTGTTTTCTTAGTACAACATTCCTTACATTTCTTGAACAAAGGAGCGAAAGGAATGAACGATATCCCGAGTGTTGCTACATTTTAAAAACTGATCGAAGTTTAACTAATCGGCCAATGTTTTGTCATTGATATTACGAAAGAGGTTTAATCGACAGCTTAACTTTAGAAGCCGATTAGTTAAACTGTGAGTTAAACGATGGTTGATATTACGGAAATCTCTGTTAATCTATGGATTATGTTCCAGGGGCCCGAATCACGCACCACAGACGAATGACGCTATATTAAATTTGACAATGACGAAACAAAATAGCAAAGTTATGTAGATAGAAAACTTCTTTTTTTTTTCGTTTTGTTATTAACCGAGCAGGTTGCTTCCTTGAAAGTAAACGTCATGCCTGCCCATAACAGTTGCGCAGTGCCACCCAGAACTTTGATTGCTAAATGTTACGCGTCACTGCACTGCGCTCGTCACCCTGAGACATAAGTTTTTATGTCTCATTGCCCAGTAATTTTGCTGTTAGCATTGCCCTTTAAACCAAAATACAGAAATGCTTACACACTTCTGCTTAGAATAAGAAAATCTGACAAAGGTGTGGTACTTCCTCAGGCAGACCCTTGCATTCGAGACACTACTAAAATTACCATATTATCTTGACATGGTCTACAAAATGACTACTATTGCAGTGTTGTTTGAAATTGTAGATATCGAAATTTATAAACATTTTAGTGATGTTTCGTAGAGATTTACAAAAATCTGAGCTCCATGTTTGTACCGTTATTGGTTCAAAGTAAACGATTGGAACACGATTATTAACATAAATTATTAGTCCCGCGTGAATGCAGAATTTACGTGATAAACTGGGTTTAATTGTACTCCAAATTATGGCCTTACTATTAATGTTCCATTAGAATTGTTATCCGCTATGGTTTTCGTTTTAGAGATAGCATGCATGGACGTTATACACCAAAACACAGAAGGTAAATTGTACCACCAGATGCGTGCTTGCCGTATAAGGTGGTGCTGACCTCTGGTATCAAAGCTTGCCATGCTGCCCGAGGGCCTCTGTTATGGCTTAACATCTAATATTAATCATTTATTACTTGGTCGGATTCTCATTGCACCAGATTCAGTACAGACATTAACATAAACATATTATTAATAATAAATTATATAGAACTGAGCACAAATTGCTTGATTATAGTTATTAAAGTAGAGACTGACAGCTTAACGTGCCCTCCGAACACAGAGCGTCTTAACACGTCGTGGTGATATTAAAAAACCTCATAAAACGTCCCTTTGCATATTCATTAAGTTCAACAAATTTTCAAAAAGGCATAAGTTCAAACACAAAAACACGTCTACGGTCGGGTAAAAAATAGCCTATGACATCGTTGCGATTAAGATGTCACCGTTAAATTGTATTTGAGGTACAATTAAACGGATCCTAATTCGGAAAAATCGTAACGGACTTACTATTCACTAGTGTAATGTGATAATAATAAGAATTAAAAGTAAATTAGATTTTGATAAAAAAACTTTTTTTTTTTAATCGTATGTCCAAGATAGTCTGATGGCTGGCGATGATTGCATCTAGAGACTAGAACGAATTTTGAAATCACAAGAAAAAAAAATATTGGGGTTAAAAGAAAAAAGTGAAAATAAATGCAATCCATGCGTTATTACTGGTAAAAAAGTAAATATCAGAGGAGCCTCACCTTTTCACGGGTTTAACAGCATGCAGGGAAACGATAAAATTGACATGTCTAGGAAACGAGCGCAGCAATATAAATCCACGTATTCCTCTCGCCGTTCACCCGAGAAAGTGGATTTTCATCGCTTAAAGTGCTCAAATCTTTTGCAATTAGTCTTGAGGTCACGTCGGTATGACTGACTGTTTAATTTGTAACTCTTTGGTGATAAACGCACGTCTGACCAATCAAGGACAGGTTAACAATTTGAAGGTGGTTATAAAAAGGCAGAAATCGGATAAATTGTAAAACTGTGCACTGATTGGTCGGTTATTGTTTATACGGTCCTTGTCACTGTCCTCAGCCATTTGCACATAAAGTAAAACAAACTGGTTGAATCAAATGTTTATGTTTAACACAGTATAAACTTGCGACTCTTGCCAGTGGCGTGGCTATCGTATAGCGGGAACGTGTGTCTTCAGCTGTCACTGTTCTTTTACCATAGATAATCTTAGACCTATCCCATAAACATCCCCCCTTTTACAAATAAAGTGTAGTACATACTGCATCTAGGTGCTCATATATATAGGAGCTTATTGTTCTTAATCTGAACTATCAACAATATCCTTAAAGAACAATGGCGAACTCTCAGACATACTTTTATGCCAGTCAAATTCACGGCGTCTTTAGACAAAAAATATCGCTAGTAATTCAGCATCATTTCCTGAGATTGTTAGGCTAAGTTTTTTTTTGGGGAGGCCAGGTATAATTGTTAATAGGCTTCAAAATGTTGTAGGTTATGTTACTGTTAATGACCTTTGAAACAAGTCTTAGAGGTAGGCAAGTAAGTACCTGAGCGTGATAAATATAATGTTTCAAGATATTGTAGGTAGTTAAATATTTAAACGGGACTTAATCGCGCTGAAAACTGTCTTCTCGTGACCACGATCAATGCAACTTGATCGAAACGTCGAGGTAAATAAATATTAAGTTTTCAGCGCGATTAAGTCCCGTTTAAATATTTAACTATGTGTTCGAATCGCGAAAGTTTAAAAGTTATATTGTAGATACCTACCTATTCAATTACCTATCTAGTGTAACAGACTAGGCTTTTGAATAAGCCTGGCGAGATTACAAAACAATATATTTAGTTATGTTGCTGCTGTATCACTGTGCAGGGAAACAGTTGTCCCATATTAGCACAAATATTTAGCAACAATTCCTTACACTAAATATTTTATTTACACAAACCTTTGTTTCTTTCAGATTTATAGTTCAATACTTTAACTAACACGCCCTATGTATAGTTGATAGATTCAGGCGTTACTTTGCGGAAATCCATATTTAAAATGAACAAAATAAAAAATATGTAGCTTACTTCCGCCAAAATTGTAAGTCAGACAAATGATAAATGGTAAAAATAAACAAAAGTAAAACCCCACGCTAAACAAACCCTACCCAAATTGAACTATTGCAAAATATAAATGAAATGAAAGCTAAGGCCTGGAGGCCAAAAACGCCCTATGTTCCTTTACGACCTGGATGACTGGTAGATAATGCTGTTTAGCATTAAGTCCTTCCTTGTACCTACACTATTTTAGTGCAAAACAATTAAATAAATTAACATACCCTATCTTCCTCATTAAACTATAATGCATTGTATTCCCTTTGCTACGAGTCTAATGTTTAGTATATACGTTTTATATTGACGTACCATTTTGTGTATCGCACAGTCTATATTATTATTATTATTCTGTTTATCGCAAGGAGGTTGAATTACGCTTACTGTTAAAACATTTAACGCCAGTAAGCTTAATTCAACCTCCTTTAGTTTAAAAAACCGGGTGGGAAGAAAGCGTAATTCAATCTCCTTTGGTTTAAAAAACTGAGTGGGAAGTATACTGTGTTGACAATTTTGACGTCCAAACCGTCATTGTATTATATATATTTTTTCACCCGTTGGGCAGGCAAAAAGGCCGGTTAAACATTGTAGGAAGGAAATGAAGTTGAATGAAGTTGCAATTTCATGATTTTTTAAATTGATTTGGTAACGTGGGCTTTTCTAGCTTACAGGCTTTGTTGAAAAAACGTAGAAAAATAATTACTTAAGTTCTGTAGAAATAATATGTCAAGACTGCAAGATTTATCGCATAAAATTCCGCCTATGTTCTTTAATAGTTTTCCTAATGTGACGTCCACTGCGTGTTACTTCAAAAATATCATTATGACTCGAAGTACCATGTACGATGTTAATGTCTTCGAGTCTTGACTGTAAGCTGGGAGTAGACATATTGACATCAGTATTAAGTGAATTGTTAGTCGATGATTTTTCAGATGTATCCATAGAATTATTAATATGCTCGGTATATGGTTCATTGATACTCTCATTTTGTTAATGACTGCTCTCAACTTGTAAAACGTCAGGCTCAACATATTGCATGTTATTACTTACAACAGGTGAAATATCTGGTACATCATCATTAGTAAGATATTTTGTTTGTATTATTAAAATAATTACTTGGTTTTATGTACTTTCTGTTTCTCCTATACTAGTTCCTCACCTCATCTCTATAGGATTACGGGGGCTGGTTATCCGTTAACCCTATTGTTTGGATGTCCTAAAGGATGTCGAAATGAAATAAGATAATCATTTAACACAATTTATTACGTTGGACACTAGTATATCCAAACGAAATGCGAAGTATGATTATTCTACAACTATCACTAATACCATTGCAAATGGTAAAATAATGGTGGTAATGGTGGTCTTTAATCTCAGAAAGGATCTCCGGCTTAGAGACGATGGTTGTGCCATTATTGGTCTTGAGCTTCGTCAGATGGGATCTACTCAATTGCTGGGCGAATTTTTGTGACCCCCGATCTGCTTAATTGCCTTATCTATTTGGCGTGTATTTGAGCATCGGAGGTCACGTCGCACCAGCTTACTGCTTTTTCGATTGAGTTCGCTTTTTTCTGACGGTGTGGCTTGCTTCCTCCCGTCGCTCGTCCATAAGTCTAAGAGCCTCATCCGAGATTTTGGACTTCGTGCCCGTATAGGATTCCGGGGTTAGGTTACCCGTTAAACCTATGGTTTGGATATCCTAAAGGATGTCGAAATTAAATAAGATAATCATTTAACACAATTTATTGCGTTGTATACTAGTACATCCAAACGAAATACGAAGTATGATTATTCTACAACTATCACTATCAATACCATTGCAAATGGTTGGCTGCTGGATTTAGTACTCACCCCAGTATTGGTAGACCTTCAGATAATATGATGTAACTTCTTGAACGTCGCGGATAAGAGGACGATGACCTAGCGTCATTCCTTTATATATTAAATTCACGGTACTGAAGTGCGTCTCCCAATGGCTTAAGCGTGAAGTTATATTCTAATTGAGTTGTCACTGTCTTGTCAGATAGACAGCGACATTGATATTTTGCACACTTGATATATGGTGCGTTCGAGTTGTACTAACATCCATATGCCACACCACCCCCGTACGAAGAAAAAAAGTTAGGTCCTAATTTTATTGAACCTAAACCTAACTTGACGACCAGATCGGGTCGTGTACGTTGGTACAGGTTGACTCAACGGTGGTGTTTCCGAAGGAACGAGCGGTGATGTCAGACAGAGCGAGGCAGGAGCAGCTAGAGGAAGCAGATATGGAGCTTCAAAATAGGGGCAGGCTTAGTCCTTTCGATGCTGACTTTCTGTGGTCGACCTGAAATGTAAAAAGTTATTGTTTTAGCAGTGCGCTTTACAATCCTGAAAGGGCCTAAGTATGGAGGCTGGAGTGAGCGCAATAATTTGTCGTCTCGTAGGAAAGCATGTGTAGCGATCACCATGTCTTTAAAGACAAACGACGCTGGCTGCACATGTCGCGAAGCTGTTACTGGTCTAATATTAGCCATTCTTCGACGAAGTTGGATGACAAAATCTTAAGGATCATCAGCTAGAGAGATAGGAGAGGGAACAAGCATCTCGCCTGGTAGTCGTAGTGGCTCGCCTTACACGAGCTCAGCCGATTAACAACCTAGATCCTCTTTCAATGCGCTACGAATACCTAAAAGTACTAGGGGTAACACTTTAGTCCAGGAACTGTCGTGGCACATTAATGAACATTTTAATTGCCTGTGAAATCGTTCTACCATTCCATTTGCCTGAGGATGATAACTCGTGTGTGTACCTTTTTACTCGCACATAGCGTTGTTAGGTTGGTAAACAAAGTTGATCGAAAATTCGAACCTCGATCACATGTCACGATTGGGGCGTCCCAAATCGTGATACCCAGTTTGCTATGAACTTGTCAGCTATCTGTTCAGCTGTGATCGAATTCATTGGCCAGGCCTCAGGCCAACAGGAGTGTCTGTCAATCGCAGTGAATAGGTAGGTTTTTCCATCGGACATAGGCAATGGTCCCACAATGGACATGCTGGAAGCGTCCAGATGGTGTGACTAAGTTAATGGTGAATGTATATGACGCGTTACCTTACTCCGCTGGCAAGCCACACAGGCACGTGATCACGCAGCGCAGTCGCGATTGATGTGAGGCCACAGGTGCCTCCCCGTTAACAAGCGCACGGTTGCTCGCGCACCAGGATGACTTAAGTTGTGGAGTTTGTCGAACACCGCCTGACGAAATGACGGGGGCAGGTAAGGTCGTGGTCGTCCGGTCGTTGAATCGGTTACTGCGACATCGGTACCGGGTTTAAATATTTTTGAAAGTTTTAGTGATGAAGAAGATTTTGTCATCAGCTGACATAGTTCCTCATATTTCGCCTGACAGACGCTGCAAAATCCTGTTCAAAAGATATAGACTCAATCCTACTCATTGTGTCGGCCACTATGTTTTGGTCGCCGGGCAAATATTGAATATCAGTAGTAAACTGACTAATAAAGGAGAGTTGATTAAGATGTACTTGTTGCAACTTTTCGTGACGTTGTATGAAAGCGTACAACAATGGCATATGGTCAGTGAATATCGTGGCATGTTGGACTTCCAGTATGTGCCGAAAATGCTGTACACTCTCGTACACTGCCATAAGTTCCCTGTAGTATGCCGGTATTACTAACTGTTTATCAGTCAGTTTCTGTCAGTTTTCAATGCAAGGGTTTGCCATTGGTCACCTACCTTTTGTTGAAGACAGGCGCCAACGTGTGTGGTTAAAGCATCTGTGAATAGACCCAAGTCGGCTTTACCATCAGGATGTGCTAGCATCGTTGCAGAAGCGATGCTGTCCTTGCATGCTTGAAAAAAGGATTTCAACTCTGGAGTCCATGGAAAAGGTGTTTTACCCTTGCCATTGACGGCATAAACTATCTCTTTATCTATCTATATATATATCTATTAGGGAAGCCTGGTACTTTGCAGTATGAGGTAAAAACGACGATGGTTGACTGGAATGGTTGACCATACCTAAAAAATGACGCATGGCCTGCAGCCCGATTCCATAACTTGGCTTCAATCAGATTGTCACTTTTTTCATAGCAAAATCGACTCTATCGCAAAGCATTATTGAATTTCATTGCTTGAAACCGTCATGATCAACATTACGAAATCGCAGTGCTGGACTGTCTCCGGAGGTGGAAAATCCTCAATGTCTCTGATGCGGTCAGTAGGTGGTTTCCAACCAGCAGCACTGATGTGGTAACCTAAAAATGTCACCTCGGATAGTCCTACATGGCATTTTGATGGGTTGACTGCTACACCGTAGTCCTGCAGTCTTTTACAGATGATACGCAGATGATTTACATGGTCTACCTCATTTTTTGAGTAGATAAGTATGTTGTCAACGAACGGGTAGCAGAAATCGAGTCTCTGTTACTTGAACGATGAAACGCTGAAAAGATTGACCAGCATTTCGCAAACCAAATGTCATATAGGGAAATTCAAACAGACCGAACGGTGTAATGATTGCGGTTTTACAGATATCGTCTTCGTCGACGGGCAATTATTGGATTATTAAATCGATTACATTACATATAGTTCAATCGGAAATGTTTTGACTAAAGTCCGCAATATGACGTACAGGATAGCGGTCAGGTAATGTACGAGAATTCAGTGTTCGATAGTCTCCGCACGGCTGCCAACTTGAGTGTTTCTTCTGTGTTAGATGAAGTGGTGAAGACCATGGACTCTGACGAACGAGCAGTACCAGACCTTACCATGTCATTAAACTCCTTCTTGGCCGCAGTTAGCTTTTCTGGGCCAAGTCAGCGTGGTCGACACGAAACTGATGGGCCGCTCGAGGTGTTTTGATGTAATTCACTGTATTGTGCTTGACTTGCCTGTCGATGGACGCAGTATATCCGGAAATTGAGAAAGAACATGGTTGTAAGGTGTATCTTTATTAATGTCAATCACCTTAACGCTAAGCTGATTGGATGATGTTAGCGTAGCACCTGAGTGCAGTGCGGTGACACCGTCCACTAATCGCTTATGAGCACTATCTGGTAATAAATTATAATGTGCAAATTATGTGTGTAATTATATTAGTCCGATCAAATTATGGGAGTATTCACATCAACAACCACGAAGTTCCATTTTAGTTCTCGTCTCAATCCTAAGTTCAGTAATAAAGATATTCTGCCGTATAGATCTATTGCTACCAATAGCTGCAGTCAGCTGATAGGTGCTCGCCTGCAGTTTACCATGTGTTTGTTTTTTAGGATAACAACAAATATCTGAACCAGTTCTATAAATATTAAAACGAGTATCTATAAGAAATCGGCATTTAGTGAGTAAATCAGTGACAAACAATCGACGACTAGCAACCGGACGATCAGTAGTCGTTTCTACTGACCGCCTTTGTAGTTTAAATGTAGGCTATCCCTACTACCAGCAGTCCAATTGCAAGGTGTTTTGCAATGATGGGCTTTTTCACCGATGGGTTTTTTGTCGGTCATGATACCAACACAGGCCAGTCGTTTTTGATTTTGAACGAGAGCGGGATTGGAACCTACTGCGAGATCTACCTCTGTTAGGTGATTTATGAGTTGCAGTTAAAATTTTCACACTTTTAGTGAGCTCTGCAACTTGTCGCTGAAGCGCAATAATTGTTGACGAGTCAGTACGGTTAGTTAGTTTAATCAAAGATTGTACCTGAATTGATTGTGACCTCATGAAGGCGGTCCGCTAAATTTCCCAACTCTTCCATGCTGCTACTTTTTTGTGCAGTCAGAATGCCTTGTATTTGGTCCGGCAGTCAGCGCATCCGAATGATCTGTAACAGACGCTCCGGCACAGTGCCAGCGGAAAGCGCCTGCAGGTGACGTAGGAAGGCAGCAGGTTTCCTGTCTCCGATGTCTTCGTGTTCGTTTTTTGTGTACGGGTTGCTAGCGGGTGGATTCGTAATAATATCTTCAGCTTCACCGGCACTGTGGTTATCCAGATGGGATACACGGGAGTATCTATCTATCTATACAGCATGGTAGAACTTGGTGAGCACTTGGTTTGTTCCCTGAAGATGAAATTGCGCTTCCAACAACAAACCACAAACCACACACTGCGAACCACAAACTAGGGCGCTCAGGCCAGAAGGGAGGTACTCGAACCGATACCTTACTTACCCCGTCTGACGTCACCGGTTCTTCGGAGTTCAAAGTTCAAACATATTGGGTTAATATTACACTCCTAGGGTTAGGTGATGTAGCTTCCCAAGTAGTAGGTACACGTTATGTTTACATTTGCCTGAGGGGCTTTAAGTATAAATTTGTTCTACGTTATCACTTATTGTCTTTAAATTTTCGTTCCACTGTACTTCAATGATGAAGACACGAGGCGTAGGCAGTATTCAGGCACTGGCGTAGTACGCATGCGGTATGCACACGTGGTAACTGGCAGTGGTGTCGTCGCGCCGTCAGGCACACGTCAGGGCACAAAGCACGTGAAACGCGTGGCGAGCTGTGCACGTGGCACGCAAGGTGGCTGCAGGTAGCAAGGCGTTGATGAACGTGGTGTGCACGGCACACCATTTGTACATAAAGTAAAACAAACTGGTCGAATGAAATATGTATGTATAATACAGGATAAACTTGCGACTCTTGCCAGTTGGGTGGCTAGCCTCTAGTCATAGAGTACAAAGAGAATATAAATACGGGGGGAATAGAGTAACTTATATATGCCTCTAGTTTTTTTTAATTATTATTTTTTAGTGGCTTCTGCGGAGGCACTGGCCTATTAGCAATTTCGCCAATGTCAAGTTTAGTTTATTAAAGTATTGTCAAGTCACAGTCAATAATTGTCAAAGTCACGAATCAGTAAAATGGTGTACGTTTTACTGAAACTTCCTGGAGAGTTTTGAAAACATCACAAATAGTCACGTTTTTTGTTTTTTTATCCTTTGTCCACACTCGTGCACGTTAACAAATACATAATGATTAATATTACACCAATATTACTCATTAACACTCGAAAAAACACTCATATGAAGAAAAAATAAAAATTTACAACATGACAGCTTGAATACTTTCAAAAAACCCTGCCTCTAGTTTAGCGGTAACGTGTGTCTTGACAACTGTCACTATCTTTTTATCATAGATAATCTTAGGCCTATCCCATAAACAGTAATATTCGATCGTCATGTACATTAAAAAGTTTCGGCTGCCTGTAATAAAATAAAACGAATTAGAATCAGTCAGCTTGTAATCTATCGGTTTTTACAATAAACCGGTGACAAAAACGAATCGATTGATATCTCGTTTGTCAAAATAGGACCAAGTTTTTTAGTTTTAACACATAACCTTCCGTTTTCTTCGCCGTAGTCGGGTAATAAATAGCCTATAACTGCACTTTATATCTAAAGACTAATCGATTGATAACTCGCTTGTCAAAATCGGACCAATAGAGGTGACGCTATGGTGGAACATCCACATACAAAAAAGGTTGACTAGAAGATACGACTTTTAGCGATAGTCCGCCCTTTCAATCTATTCTTATTATAAAACTGTAACTGGTCCAATTCTGTACATTGAAGATATGTTGAAAAAAATTTTGCACCGTACTCTAGATTTGATACTGAAGCCAAACTGTATTTTTTTTCTTTTTTGTCTGTCTGTCTGTCTGTCTGTCTGTATGTATCTTATCTAGGCATCACGCCGAAACTACTGAATGAATTTAAATGAAACTTGGTATCATTTTAGTTCATACTACGAGGTAGGACATAGGCTACTTTTCATCCCGAAAAATGATAGGGTTCCCGCAAGATAGGGGTTGAAAGTTATTTCAAAAAACACTTACCACTCTTAAACTACAGGACGGATTTTGTTGCAACTTGGCACAGTCATAGTTTATATGATGGGTTAAAATTAAAGATACTTTTCTCCCGAAAAATAAATAGTTCTTGCGGGATAATGTCCCAAATTCTGTAAAATAAAGATATATTGTTTTTTTTGGGCCGTTCTATTTTCAATTCTAAAGCCAAAACAGTATCATTTTTATTTTTGTCTGTCTGTCTGTCTGTCCGTCTGTACCGTGGAAGTGCATCACGCCAAAAACACTCAATGAATTCAAATGAAATTTGGTATGATTTGAGTTCATACTTTGAGGTTGGACATTGGATACTTTTCATCCCGAATAATTAAAGGGTTCCTGCAGGATAGGCGTTGAAAGTTGTTTAAAAGAACACGTATCACGTTGAAACTACTAGACGGATTTTGTTGAAACTTGGCACAGTCATAGTTTATATAATGGGTAAAAATTAAAGATACTTTTTATCCCGAAAAATAAAGGTTTCCTTTGAGATATGGGTCCAAATTCTGTACATTAAATATATAATGTTTTTTTCTTTTGGAAGATATTCTATAATGAAGCCTAAACTGTATGTATTTTTCATTTTTGTCTGTATGTCTGTCAGTCTGTATCTTAGCCGCGCATCACGCCGCCGGAACTACTGGATCAATTCAAATGAAACTTGGTATGATTTGAGTTCATACCACGAGGAAGGACATAGTTTTTTTTCTGCACCTATGTTGTCCCACTGCTGGGCAAAGGTCTCCCCCATTTCCTTCCAGATATCCCGATCCCCTGCAATCTCTAACCATCCCTGGAAGGCATCGAAGTCATCACGCCATCGCTTCCTGGGTCTGCCTCGGCGACGACGCCCCTGATCAGGCACCCATGGTGTGACAACTCTTGCCCAGCGATCTGGGTGTTTTGGCTCACATGTCCCGCCCACTCCCATTTTAGCCTAGCAGTCTTACTCCCCACATCAGCGATTCCTGTTTTTGAGCGAATTGTGGAGTTCGGAACTCTGTCGATCCTCTTAATTCCTAACACGCTTCGCTTCATTGCTCTTTGGAAAACCTTGAGTTTGGACTTCTGAGATTCGGTCAGTGACCACGTCTGAGCACCATATGTCAGGACTGGCAAAATACACGTGTCGATGAGTGTTCTGAAAGGGCCGTTGCCCGGCTAAGGAAAACGGACCTCCTTCTCAGGTAAAGGCGAGGAATTAAAACAAGATGGTAAATTCAATAACAAAGGGCTTTATTACAAAAAATAGAAAAAGCACACATGAGTTATCGAATATTGGTACTCTCCCCTTTACTGAGGAATTCAAAAAGAAATATTTTACACTTAATTTAGTTTGTTCAGCATCAAAATAATTATAAACAGCAAGATCTTATAATAGGAAATACTACTAACTTAATACTCAAAACTCAAAATTCTCAAATATGATTACAATTTCATCTAACATATAAATTTTAGTAGATAACTCCGGCCTGTATGATATGAATTTACAATAGAAAAGCTGTATCCTAGGCTAGTAAAACTTAGAGAGTCTGTGCTCAGCAGATCAACATGTATTGGTCACAACGCAACGGAATAATCTTGTCTTTGCCATAGAATGTTCTAAATTAAAAGAGAACTTGTGCAAACAGAGTGTGTGTGTGTGTGTAAGATTGTGTTTCCCAGAGGGATATTAAACTCTAAAATAGAAAGTAAACAGAAAGTAAGACAGAAAGTATATAGAAAGTAAACAGAAAGTATCTTTCAACAGAATCTTTGCACGTTAGTAGGCGAAGGCTTCCCTCAACACTGTAGCTCGCTGACTCAAAATGATTTGGAGTGGACCAACCTGGAAGCTTCCTGGGACGCCGTACCGTAGTCTCGCGTGCCGCCGCGGAACGCCTCCTTACTCCACTCGATCAGCTTCTACTGCTTGTCCACGAACGGTGGTGATATCTTCTACTGGACAGGTGGCGCGTTGGAGTCCTTCTGGAGTCCCTCGTAGACCGGCTTCTTCCACGAACGGTGGTGAGCCCCGGGTGATCGCGCACAGCAGCTCGCAGTGGTGACGACAATAGCCGACCGTAGATGCACGATATAACCTGAAACCCACGTTCCTTCGTGTTCAAATGTGTCTCGAGATGCCCGCCTTAGATAGACGCGGTGCAAAATCAAAACAGATATTTCGTTAGTACAATACTGAAATCACGGGAAATCACACTAACCTGGCTTTTGCACTTTTGGATATCCTAAAGGATGTCGAAATTAAATAAGATAATCATTTAACACAATTTATTGCGTTGTATACTAGTACATCCAAACGAAATACGAAGTATGATTATTCTACAACTATCACTATCAATACCATTGCAAATGGTTGGCTGCTGGATTTAGTACTCACCCCAGTATTGGTAGACCTTCAGATAATATGATGTAACTTCTTGAACGTTGGATAAGAGGACGATGACCTAGCGTCATTCCTTTATATATTAAATTCACGGTACTGAAGTGCGTCTCCCAATGGCTTAAGCGTGAAGTTATATTCTAATTGAGTTGTCACTGTCTTGTCAGATAGACAGCGACATTGATATTTTGCACACTTGATATATGGTGCGTTCGAGTTGTACTAACATCCATATGCCACACCACCCCCGTACGAAGAAAAAAAGTTAGGTCCTAATTTTATTGAACCTAAACCTAACTTGACGACCAGATCGGGTCGTGTACGTTGGTACAGGTTGACTCAACGGTGGTGTTTCCGAAGGAACGAGCGGTGATGTCAGACAGAGCGAGGCAGGAGCAGCTAGAGGAAGCAGATATGGAGCTTCAAAATAGCGGCAGGCTTAGTCCTTTCGATGCTGACTTTCTGTGGTCGACCTGAAATGTAAAAAGTTATTGTTTTAGCAGTGCGCTTTACAATCCTGAAAGGGCCTAAGTATGGAGGCTGGAGTGAGCGCAATAATTTGTCGTCTCGTAGGAAAGCATGTGTAGCGATCACCATGTCTTTAAAGACAAACGACGCTGGCTGCACATGTCGCGAAGCTGTTACTGGTCTAATATTAGCCATTCTTCGACGAAGTTGGATGACAAAATCTTAAGGATCATCAGCTAGAGAGATAGGAGAGGGAACAAGCATCTCGCCTGGTAGTCGTAGTGGCTCGCCTTACACGAGCTCAGCCGATTAACAACCTAGATCCTCTTTCAATGCGCTACGAATACCTAAAAGTACTAGGGGTAACACTTTAGTCCAGGAACTGTCGTGGCACATTAATGAACATTTTAATTGCCTGTGAAATCGTTCTACCATTCCATTTGCCTGAGGATGATAACTCGTGTGTGTACCTTTTTACTCGCACATAGCGTTGTTAGGTTGGTAAACAAAGTTGATCGAAAATTCGAACCTCGATCACATGTCACGATTGGGGCGTCCCAAATCGTGATACCCAGTTTGCTATGAACTTGTCAGCTATCTGTTCAGCTGTGATCGAATTCATTGGCCAGGCCTCAGGCCAACAGGAGTGTCTGTCAATCGCAGTGAATAGGTAGGTTTTTCCATCGGACATAGGCAATGGTCCCACAATGGACATGCTGGAAGCGTCCAGATGGTGTGACTAAGTTAATGGTGAATGTATATGACGCGTTACCTTACTCCGCTGGCAAGCCACACAGGCACGTGATCACGCAGCGCAGTCGCGATTGATGTGAGGCCACAGGTGCCTCCCCGTTAACAAGCGCACGGTTGCTCGCGCACCAGGATGACTTAAGTTGTGGAGTTTGTCGAACACCGCCTGACGAAATGACGGGGGCAGGTAAGGTCGTGGTCGTCCGGTCGTTGAATCGGTTACTGCGACATCGGTACCGGGTTTAAATATTTTTGAAAGTTTTAGTGATGAAGAAGATTTTGTCATCAGCTGACATAGTTCCTCATATTTCGCCTGACAGACGCTGCAAAATCCTGTTCAAAAGATATAGACTCAATCCTACTCATTGTGTCTATTAGCAATTGGCCGCTCGAGGTGTTTTGATGTAATTCACTGTATTGTGCTTGACTTGCCTGTCGATGGACGCAGTATATCCGGAAATTGAGAAAGAACATGGTTGTAAGGTGTATCTTTATTAATGTCAATCACCTTAACGCTAAGCTGATTGGATGATGTTAGCGTAGCACCTGAGTGCAGTGCGGTGACACCGTCCACTAATCGCTTATGAGCACTATCTGGTAATAAATTATAATGTGCAAATTATGTGTGTAATTATATTAGTCCGATCAAATTATGGGAGTATTCACATCAACAACCACGAAGTTCCATTTTAGTTCTCGTCTCAATCCTAAGTTCAGTAATAAAGATATTCTGCCGTATAGATCTATTGCTACCAATAGCTGCAGTCAGCTGATAGGTGCTCGCCTGCAGTTTACCATGTGTTTGTTTTTTAGGATAACAACAAATATCTGAACCAGTTCTATAAATATTAAAACGAGTATCTATAAGAAATCGGCATTTAGTGAGTAAATCAGTGACAAACAATCGACGACTAGCAACCGGACGATCAGTAGTCGTTTCTACTGACCGCCTTTGTAGTTTAAATGTAGGCTATCCCTACTACCAGCAGTCCAATTGCAAGGTGTTTTGCAATGATGGGCTTTTTCACCGATGGGTTTTTTGTCGGTCATGATACCAACACAGGCCAGTCGTTTTTGATTTTGAACGAGAGCGGGATTGGAACCTACTGCGAGATCTACCTCTGTTAGGTGATTTATGAGTTGCAGTTAAAATTTTCACACTTTTAGTGAGCTCTGCAACTTGTCGCTGAAGCGCAATAATTGTTGACGAGTCAGTACGGTTAGTTAGTTTAATCAAAGATTGTACCTGAATTGATTGTGACCTCATGAAGGCGGTCCGCTAAATTTCCCAACTCTTCCATGCTGCTACTTTTTTGTGCAGTCAGAATGCCTTGTATTTGGTCCGGCAGTCAGCGCATCCGAATGATCTGTAACAGACGCTCCGGCACAGTGCCAGCGGAAAGCGCCTGCAGGTGACGTAGGAAGGCAGCAGGTTTCCTGTCTCCGATGTCTTCGTGTTCGTTTTTTGTGTACGGGTTGCTAGCGGGTGGATTCGTAATAATATCTTCAGCTTCACCGGCACTGTGGTTATCCAGATGGGATACACGGGAGTATCTATCTATCTATACAGCATGGTAGAACTTGGTGAGCACTTGGTTTGTTCCCTGAAGATGAAATTGCGCTTCCAACAACAAACCACAAACCACACACTGCGAACCACAAACTAGGGCGCTCAGGCCAGAAGGGAGGTACTCGAACCGATACCTTACTTACCCCGTCTGACGTCACCGGTTCTTCGGAGTTCAAAGTTCAAACATATTGGGTTAATATTACACTCCTAGGGTTAGGTGATGTAGCTTCCCAAGTAGTAGGTACACGTTATGTTTACATTTGCCTGAGGGGCTTTAAGTATAAATTTGTTCTACGTTATCACTTATTGTCTTTAAATTTTCGTTCCACTGTACTTCAATGATGAAGACACGAGGCGTAGGCAGTATTCAGGCACTGGCGTAGTACGCATGCGGTATGCACACGTGGTAACTGGCAGTGGTGTCGTCGCGCCGTCAGGCACACGTCAGGGCACAAAGCACGTGAAACGCGTGGCGAGCTGTGCACGTGGCACGCAAGGTGGCTGCAGGTAGCAAGGCGTTGATGAACGTGGTGTGCACGGCACACCATTTGTACATAAAGTAAAACAAACTGGTCGAATGAAATATGTATGTATAATACAGGATAAACTTGCGACTCTTGCCAGTTGGGTGGCTAGCCTCTAGTCATAGAGTACAAAGAGAATATAAATACGGGGGGAATAGAGTAACTTATATATGCCTCTAGTTTTTTTTAATTATTATTTTTTAGTGGCTTCTGCGGAGGCACTGGCCTATTAGCAATTTCGCCAATGTCAAGTTTAGTTTATTAAAGTATTGTCAAGTCACAGTCAATAATTGTCAAAGTCACGAATCAGTAAAATGGTGTACGTTTTACTGAAACTTCCTGGAGAGTTTTGAAAACATCACAAATAGTCACGTTTTTTGTTTTTTTATCCTTTGTCCACACTCGTGCACGTTAACAAATACATAATGATTAATATTACACCAATATTACTCATTAACACTCGAAAAAACACTCATATGAAGAAAAAATAAAAATTTACAACATGACAGCTTGAATACTTTCAAAAAACCCTGCCTCTAGTTTAGCGGTAACGTGTGTCTTGACAACTGTCACTATCTTTTTATCATAGATAATCTTAGGCCTATCCCATAAACAGTAATATTCGATCGTCATGTACATTAAAAAGTTTCGGCTGCCTGTAATAAAATAAAACGAATTAGAATCAGTCAGCTTGTAATCTATCGGTTTTTACAATAAACCGGTGACAAAAACGAATCGATTGATATCTCGTTTGTCAAAATAGGACCAAGTTTTTTAGTTTTAACACATAACCTTCCGTTTTCTTCGCCGTAGTCGGGTAATAAATAGCCTATAACTGCACTTTATATCTAAAGACTAATCGATTGATAACTCGCTTGTCAAAATCGGACCAATAGAGGTGACGCTATGGTGGAACATCCACATACAAAAAAGGTTGACTAGAAGATACGACTTTTAGCGATAGTCCGCCCTTTCAATCTATTCTTATTATAAAACTGTAACTGGTCCAATTCTGTACATTGAAGATATGTTGAAAAAAAATTTGCACCGTACTCTAGATTTGATACTGAAGCCAAACTGTATTTTTTTTCTTTTTTGTCTGTCTGTCTGTCTGTCTGTCTGTATGTATCTTATCTAGGCATCACGCCGAAACTACTGAATGAATTTAAATGAAACTTGGTATCATTTTAGTTCATACTACGAGGTAGGACATAGGCTACTTTTCATCCCGAAAAATGATAGGGTTCCCGCAAGATAGGGGTTGAAAGTTATTTCAAAAAACACTTACCACTCTTAAACTACAGGACGGATTTTGTTGCAACTTGGCACAGTCATAGTTTATATGATGGGTTAAAATTAAAGATACTTTTCTCCCGAAAAATAAATAGTTCTTGCGGGATAATGTCCCAAATTCTGTAAAATAAAGATATATTGTTTTTTTTGGGCCGTTCTATTTTCAATTCTAAAGCCAAAACAGTATCATTTTTATTTTTGTCTGTCTGTCTGTCTGTCCGTCTGTACCGTGGAAGTGCATCACGCCAAAAACACTCAATGAATTCAAATGAAATTTGGTATGATTTGAGTTCATACTTTGAGGTTGGACATTGGATACTTTTCATCCCGAATAATTAAAGGGTTCCTGCAGGATAGGCGTTGAAAGTTGTTTAAAAGAACACGTATCACGTTGAAACTACTAGACGGATTTTGTTGAAACTTGGCACAGTCATAGTTTATATAATGGGTAAAAATTAAAGATACTTTTTATCCCGAAAAATAAAGGTTTCCTTTGAGATATGGGTCCAAATTCTGTACATTAAATATATAATGTTTTTTTCTTTTGGAAGATATTCTATAATGAAGCCTAAACTGTATGTATTTTTCATTTTTGTCTGTATGTCTGTCAGTCTGTATCTTAGCCGCGCATCACGCCGCCGGAACTACTGGATCAATTCAAATGAAACTTGGTATGATTTGAGTTCATACCACGAGGAAGGACATAGTTTTTTTTCTGCACCTATGTTGTCCCACTGCTGGGCAAAGGTCTCCCCCATTTCCTTCCAGATATCCCGATCCCCTGCAATCTCTAACCATCCCTGGAAGGCATCGAAGTCATCACGCCATCGCTTCCTGGGTCTGCCTCGGCGACGACGCCCCTGATCAGGCACCCATGGTGTGACAACTCTTGCCCAGCGATCTGGGTGTTTTGGCTCACATGTCCCGCCCACTCCCATTTTAGCCTAGCAGTCTTACTCCCCACATCAGCGATTCCTGTTTTTGAGCGAATTGTGGAGTTCGGAACTCTGTCGATCCTCTTAATTCCTAACACGCTTCGCTTCATTGCTCTTTGGAAAACCTTGAGTTTGGACTTCTGAGATTCGGTCAGTGACCACGTCTGAGCACCATATGTCAGGACTGGCAAAATACACGTGTCGATGAGTGTTCTGAAAGGGCCGTTGCCCGGCTAAGGAAAACGGACCTCCTTCTCAGGTAAAGGCGAGGAATTAAAACAAGATGGTAAATTCAATAACAAAGGGCTTTATTACAAAAAATAGAAAAAGCACACATGAGTTATCGAATATTGGTACTCTCCCCTTTACTGAGGAATTCAAAAAGAAATATTTTACACTTAATTTAGTTTGTTCAGCATCAAAATAATTATAAACAGCAAGATCTTATAATAGGAAATACTACTAACTTAATACTCAAAACTCAAAATTCTCAAATATGATTACAATTTCATCTAACATATAAATTTTAGTAGATAACTCCGGCCTGTATGATATGAATTTACAATAGAAAAGCTGTATCCTAGGCTAGTAAAACTTAGAGAGTCTGTGCTCAGCAGATCAACATGTATTGGTCACAACGCAACGGAATAATCTTGTCTTTGCCATAGAATGTTCTAAATTAAAAGAGAACTTGTGCAAACAGAGTGTGTGTGTGTGTAAGATTGTGTTTCCCAGAGGGATATTAAACTCTAAAATAGAAAGTAAACAGAAAGTAAGACAGAAAGTATATAGAAAGTAAACAGAAAGTATCTTTCAACAGAATCTTTGCACGTTAGTAGGCGAAGGCTTCCCTCAACACTGTAGCTCGCTGACTCAAAATGATTTGGAGTGGACCAACCTGGAAGCTTCCTGGGACGCCGTACCGTAGTCTCGCGTGCCGCCGCGGAACGCCTCCTTACTCCACTCGATCAGCTTCTACTGCTTGTCCACGAACGGTGGTGATATCTTCTACTGGACAGGTGGCGCGTTGGAGTCCTTCTGGAGTCCCTCGTAGACCGGCTTCTTCCACGAACGGTGGTGAGCCCCGGGTGATCGCGCACAGCAGCTCGCAGTGGTGACGACAATAGCCGACCGTAGATGCACGATATAACCTGAAACCCACGTTCCTTCGTGTTCAAATGTGTCTCGAGATGCCCGCCTTAGATAGACGCGGTGCAAAATCAAAACAGATATTTCGTTAGTACAATACTGAAATCACGGGAAATCACACTAACCTGGCTTTTGCACTCGTATACTTATTTCGCCTGTAACAGGGCAGCTTCGTTCTGGACAGCGTGCCTCGGTCGTTTTGTTCACACAAGAGAAACTGCGTATTTTTCTGCCGCCTGCGCCAATCTCTATTACGTGCCAACTATGTAAATTAAATTTAGTTTCACGTCAGAAAACAAAATCCAATCCACAGGCTACTCTCTTGTATATATACGAACTTTTGGTTTGCACTTCGAGTAGCATTCTACTCCGATCGAACTTCCGCTTATCCAGAAAAGTCTAGAAACAACTCTGCCACTTGCACCGTAAAGCAGACCTTGTCGGCCTAGCTATACAGGTCACTGTCCTCCAGACAGTTCTGGTACATTCCAACCAGCTTCCGTTGTTTACTTGTAAAAAGTTCATACAAAAAAAAGAATCTCTCTGGAACTTTGATGTGATTTTTGCATTACGTCAAAACCTTCCATGGTGTGACCATCGCAAGCGATTTCTAGATTTCAATTATTTTCGACATATCAAACGCTGCCTTCTGTATTTATTATTTGTTAGCCAACTTAAAGATACGACCTATTCTGGATTTTTAAACAACCCGTTCCTCGTCCAAAGTTATCCAGAGCCCGAAATATTCCTGGAACGTCAATTATTAATAGCAACACTAAGAAGCTCGCTACTTGCCGATAGAGATCACCACTTAGTTTCCACCTTTCTTCTAGTTCACGCTTCTTGTCGCTAGCTGTCGCTGCGTGGATTAACCATTTTATCTATTTTGAGACAGTAGATGAAAACTTTTCCCTTTCACTCGCAGAGGCAAATTCAACCATTATTTCTTGATTCTTAGATAGGCGAAATTATCAATCTGTCTTCAACAAGAAAAGCTTTCATTATTCCTTTAACGAAGAAAGTGGCGCACGCGCGGTGGAGTTCGGCGTTTTTTACAAACTCTGCGTCTGGTTTTCAGATACGGAGAAAACACAACTTGATCTAATAGAAAAGACGCTGCTCTTCGCCAGATGGCGTTGTACAATATATTCTATTATCGAGATCTATAACAAAATCTAACTTGGAGTCATGATTTAACATGTCACAGTTCGATAGGATACTTTACATCTCAAAAAATGTATGGGTTCTCGCAGGATAGGGGTTGAAACTTATTTAAATGAACACGTACCACGCTGAAACTAACGGACGGGTTTTGATGCAACTCGGCACTGTATTAAGTTATTTGATGGGTTAAAATTGAGGACAAGTTTTATTCCGAAAAAGTAAAGGGTTTCTGCGGGATATGGGTCCAAATTTATGTTAATATTTAAGTAATAAAAATATTTTTTTGGATGTTTTTCTATATTCGATACTGAAGCCAAACTGTTTTAATTTTTAATTTTGTCTGTCTGTTTGTCCGTATCTTGCCCGCGCATCACACCCAAACTACTAAAAGAAAATACTAATCAAATTCAAATGAAAAAAATGCTCTTGGGTTCATATAAAAGGTATTGAACAACCCTTTTTATTGTTTTCGTGTCTTTCTTTCTGTTTGTCTGTATGTTTGTTTGTTCACGCATCACTTAAAAACTACTGGACCTATATCAATGCGGTTTTCATTGTCAGATAACTTAGGGTTTGATTTAAATCTGGTGTAATTGGTATCGCAATCCGGTGAGTTAGAAGCCGAGCAATTGATAAAAGTATTTTTGACGGCTGAAGCAATTTTATTATTTTCAGGACCAACAACATTTGTTGGTATGTTGCTCCTTGAATAGCACATTATGGTACTTTGAACCTAAACAAAGACTACGCGTGCGAAGCCGCGGGTACAGCTAGTTAGTTATAAGATTATTTTTAGTGCACTGTATATTTTTGTTAAACTCATTACAATTCCTCGATCCGCCGTGCTCTAGTAAACAAACCATGCTTTACTCCTATGTAGTAGTTATTCTGTACCCTCCTTCAAAACACTGTCAAAACAATTAAGGAAAAGTAAGTAACGAAGGAGGAAAGAAAAGACATTTACAAAATTATTCATCAGCGTGCTGACGTTGAAATATCGTTAAAATATTCAGTTATTAACGAAAACAGCTCTAAAGCAATGAAAAGCTTGCCTTTAATACTTGAAAGCTAACTCGTACAACTTTATTGTAGAATTCATCGTTTTTTTATTATTGAATCTACTTCCAAATTATGGTGTATGTTTTCCTTTGGAAGGTGTTTTAGAATTCTTATAATTTCTTATTATTTTATATGTCTGGGCTATTAATTGCCATGTTTATGAAATTTAGTGTAAGCTAGGAGGTGAGCTTGGAATACAGTTTATTTTAATTGCTTTATGTTTGTGTAACATTTTTATTGCTAAGAGAGCTTTGACGCTGACAATATTCATTGAAATATTATTTTACATTTTGTTTGAGAGATTATAGGTAGAAGAAAAACTAAAAACTATTTATTTAAATAAATCCCAACTGGGAACAGATCCATTGAATAACATTTTAACAACTCACGTGATATGTAGATTCGCAGAGCGGTGCAGGTGTAGGGCACTGGAAGCACGAGGTAAACTAGCAGACGGACGCACCATGCGAGCTCATTGGCCGCAATTTTTTTGTCACCTTCCCTCAAAATTCAAAATCCTTAAAACCTTAACCATCCCGACATCATTTTGTTTACTAACTCCTGGTTATATTTCAGTAAAAATTCAAACTGTTTTTTATTACTTTTTTGTTTTTAAACCTCATCTAACAAAAAAACATTTATTCAAATCGGTCGAGCCATTCTCAAGTTTTAGCAAGTAGTCTCGCTGCAATTGATTTTTATATACATAGGAGACTAGCTTTCCCGCCCGCGACTTCGTCCGCTTGGACTACAGTTCATCGCGTAATAAAGCATCCTATGTTCTTCTAGATCTAGGATATTAAAAACCAATGCAAAAGTAGGTATAGCACCAACGCTCTTGATGTTTTTTGACCGACTTGTTATTTCGTTTCCATGGCAACCCTTTCTTACAGCGAGTAATCAATATTTTCCAGTTTTCCCGTGGAAACTTAAAATTTTCCGGGATAAAAAGTATCCCATGTTTTATACCAGGGTATAAGCTATCTCCATTCTGACTTTCATCACAATCCGTCAAGCCGTTATCGCGTGAAAGCTCCCTAAACAAACAAACAAACAACCAGACATCGTTTCACTTTTATATATTGCTATAGATTTTACTTTACTTTATTTATTTATTCATTTAGACACACCAACGAACAATTCACAAAACATTAATAGTTAGCTTAGGATAAGGGTACATACAGATTAGGTGAACCAATCAATTACAGGTGTATACAACACTGCATAGTAAAAACACAACATTAGGTTAATATAATACTTAAATATAAATATAAGAATACACTAATAAAATCAAAAAATAATAGAAGTTAATTTGAAACTTAGATATTATGGTATTATAAATATAAGTAGTATTAAACAAAATAATATAAAATCAATAATAAATCTAAAAGTAACATTAATATGACATTAACGTGAAGCAATCAGGCTTACGAAATGGCTCTATAGCCTCTTTTTTTAAATGAGACAAACTAGCATCAAAGATATCTAGGCTTGGGTTATCCTTGTACAAGTTATTGTAGCTATTAATAATACGGTTTAGCGGCGAATTGTGACCCAATTTTGTTCTACTCTGTCGGGACTTAAAAAATTTACGGGTTTTTAACCTAAAATTAGGGCGTGGGACCGTAATCGCGATCTCAGAGAACAACTCAGGAGAACTCAACAATCCATTAAGAATTTTATAAAAGTTAACCAAATCAATGATGTTACGTCGTTCATGTAGTGAATCTGCTTTGAGAAAACTTAGGCGCTGGGGGTAGTCCAGATTCTTGAGCATATTTGTATCTTTATGAGCAAGAAACCGGGTGAACCGGCGTTGGACTCGTTCAATTCTGTCGATGTGGTTTTTATATGTAGGGTTCCATACTGTCGAAGCATATTCTAAATGACTTCGTGCAAGAGCATTAAACAGACAACGTAACGATGCCGGTCTCTTGAAGTCTTTGCAGTTTCGCTTGATAAGGCCAACCATTTTCGCAGCTTTGCCAACGACACTATCAGTGTGCTGTATGAAAGAGAGCTTGCTGTCAACCAGCACTCCCAGGTCCCTAATACAATTCACCTGCTCCAAGCGAACTCCATCAATGGAGTAGTCTGATTGTATTATATTCTTGTTTCTAGTTATTTTTATATGGAAACATTTAGAGGCGTTTAATATCATGTGATTATCTCTACACCATTCAATGATAGCATCTAAATCCTCCTGAAGCAGAGATGCATCACTAGGTGATCTTACTGATTTATAAATTTTGAGGTCGTCAGCAAAGAGTAATGCTTTGCTATGTTGAAGGCAATTAACAATGTCATTGACAAAGACTAGAAAGAGAATTGGTCCAAGGTGAGAACCCTGCGGCACCCCTGAGCTTGCTACATAAGGTGAGGAAGTGAAGCCTCCAACGATCACACGTTGCACTCTGTGCGTGAGATAGGATCTGAAACAACTTAACATTGGGTCGTGGATATCGCAGAGTTGCAATTTCTTGATTAAGATATTATGGTTGACCTTATCGAAAGCGCTACTAAAATCTGTATAAATTGCGTTAACTTGAACGCGAGCCTCTACTGCCTGTGATACGTCATTAATGAACGAGAGTAGGTTGGTAACAGTCGATTTGCATCTTGTAAATCCATGTTGCTGACTACAAATCATGTTCTTAGTATGCCATGTGAGAACTGGACAAACAATGGACTCGAAACCTTTGAGAATGTGGATAAAATAGAAATAGGACGATAGTTTTTCACGTCGGATGATTTAGCTTTTTTATAAATTGGTACAACGTTCGCTTCTTTCCATCTAGATGGAAAGGTTGCAGTCATTATAGAAGTAGTTGTAATTGCAACATTGGACTATAAGTACTTACATAATTTGATAAACTAACATTAGACATTTTGTAACAAGCTTGAAAGACAATTAGCTGCTATGAAGGTAAAATTGTTATATCATTCATATTATTGATATTTCATATATCTTAAATCACTCTCGTGATTAAGAAAAATCCAATGTAAATCAGTGCCAAGGCCTTGGCCTTTGCGTTTGCTGAGTCGGGACCTGTTTGAGACAACACACAGCATTAATTTATGTTTGTTTGTCTAATTTCCTAAAAAATTTTCTTCTTGATAATGTTTAATGTTGTGTGTTGTCAGAAATAAATGTATTTTCTTTCTTTCTTTTCTTTCAATGATACCTCATTCATCAGAATGCATCAATATTTTTACCCGACTGCAGAGAAGGGTTAGTGTTGGGTTGTATGTTTGTACGTTTCTTTGGCGGGTCCTACAGGTTGATGGATTTTTATATATGTGTTATCACTCGATTCATTTTAATCATGAGAGTGATTCTATGCTGTGGTCGTAGAGGGAGTACAGAGAAGTGAGAGCCATAAAACGGAAAGCTTGTTACTGTAGCTCAACTTTTCATTCCTATGTATTCATTCAGTTTGACAGAACAAGACAGATGTACGATCATTGATAATACACTTATATAAGTATACTGAGACATACGATTGTCAAGCATCCAATATTAAAGGTTATACACTTTTTTGCAATGCTAGTGATGGACCAATTAATATCATAATACAACGGTGACATATATTATTTTTACTTTGATGTGGTTATAACATGCTGGTAAAAACATCATCAACAATCATCATCATCATCATTAATATCATCAGCCCATATTCATCCACTGCCGGACGTAGGCCTCTCTTTGTGAGCGCCACTGAGCCTGATCATCGACTCTACTTGCCACTTCAGCTTGCCAATTCTTTGAGCTATGTCGGTCGCCTTAGTTCTCTGGCGGATCATCTCATTTCGGATTCTGTTCTTTAGAGAAACTTACAGCATAGCTCTCTCCATAGCTCGCTGAGCGACTTTGAACTTGTGGACTAGCCTCACTGTGAGTGTCCACGTTTCTGCTCCCTATGTCAAAACCGATAGGACGACGCAAGCGTTGATGACTTTTGTCTTTAAGTTTTTTTTTTTTATAATAATTTGTACTTGTTTTTATTTTGTTACTTATTTTTATTTTTTTACTTATTTTTTCTAAGAATGACTCCTTACAATTTGTATAAAATTGTAAGCTACATTGTGAGAATTTCACGCAAGAATTAGACCTTAGCTTATTATCAGAAACTATCTTCCATTCTCAACCGGGTCGACTGGGCAACCAAGTAGGTTAAAGAGCAATCAAACAAAAGCCATTAAAAGCTCATTCCATATGAATTGAAGTTTGACTCAAATGAAATCTAAAAAATAATCCTAAGGGCCGAAACACATCGAGTTGAGATTTTGCAAAGCCTAAACTACTAATGCGTTACAATGTTACCTACAATGTGTTTGACTTTTTCGCTATGGCAGATTAGTGATCTTCTTACACAGATCATATCTAATAATTTTCTAAACGAAAATTTTGGACCACAGATGGGGTTCGAACCCGCATCACGGTACACAATACACGGTACACGTCTTTACCAATTCGTCTAGCGTGACAGGTACAAGCTCATCCAAATTTTTGGCTTAAATTGTAAATCCGTCTTACGGAACGGAGATGGTAACGCCGCTATTGGCAGTATTCTGAACTGACCAACTGAACACGGCTAATATTGTAATTAACTTCGTTTCATGAAGATAACGCCTCCCAAATCTAATATTTATACGATTTTAGCATTAACACCTGCTTAGCGAGAACATATCAAATAATTTTCTAAACGAAAAATTCTCACAGATATCGTCAGCTGAGCTGGACTTTTTTTGAGGATGAACGTCTTTATTGTCCGAATACCTACCGGTCGAATCAATCGACAAAATAACCCGTGAGTGACAGTCGTAATAAATATTTAAATAGTGGACTGTCTGTTTTGTTAGAACTTTTAATTTCGCGTCATGGAACTCACTAGACTTATTACTGTTCTATTATTATTGAGACCACGCATTTAATTAAAAGAATGTGCAACGCGAGTCACTTTATTTGTGACCTGAGGTATTAGTGGAAAATAAGAAGGCTATGCGTTTGATGGCAAGCGGTGACAACTCCTAAAGACATAACTAAAAAAAACCTATCTATACTTATAATAAAGCAATAGGAACGAAATAGTCTGTACAAAGAAGATATTTTTAAAAAATAAAGTCTAGGGCAGGGGTTCCTAAACTTTTATGGTAAAGGAACACTCGCCAAATATCTTCTATTTTGTAGGACCCCACACGAAATGGGATACGTACGAAATGTAGTGTCCTCGAAGTCTATTCATCGAATTGTCAAAAACTGCGAAAGGTCGTTTGCTCGAATATTCTAATAAATGAGTGTCTGCATGTTTTATTCCTGATTGTATTTTTAGCTGTTCTTACCTGCAAGCTATAGATTTTATGTAAATAAACAACAAAAAGTACCAGGACAGCATATATTGCTATTGCTAGCAGGAATTGATGTATTTTTCAAGTCAAGACTCATTTGGTGGCAATAGATTCAAAGCAAAGAGTAAATTGGACTTGAGGACAACAAAAGCGTTGTTTTTTTTTTTTTCTTTGACCCTTTTTTTGTATGGGTACCGTAACTTGGCAATCTCGTACATGTAACTGATCCTCAGTAGTGCCAACTTTAACATAGTAGAGATGTAACGTCGTCACTCAGCCGCTTCCAGTGTTGAAGCACCTAGCGCAAATGACTGGCCGGAGTACTGCGGGGGCATCTCTTTGTCACCTTGGTCCACTGGGAACTTTTAATCTTACTTACCGGTAGATTGATAGGCAGCTCGTTATCTACAAGAACTGCTTGCTGCAATAAGATGGGATCAATGCGAGGGGACTTCCTGTTGATAATAATCGGACTAAGCAGAAATTGCATAACAGGCGATCCAGCTTATTGGTTCGGCTTTACCTGCTCTTCCTTAATTCCCGGTGCAAACCGGCTAGGTGGAGCGAAAATATTTTATATTATAAGCATACAAAAGGGCTGGCAGCTAGTGACCACGATAAACTTTCGCAGTATTGACCATTCGAGAGAACGTACCTTCGCAATTTTGATCAGCAGTAACGACCATTCGAGTATGTTAGCATTCGATGAATAGACGTCGAGGAAAAGACCTTCGCAGTATCGACATTCGGAGTTGACTACGTACGTATCCCACATCAAACTGATTACATATGAAAGACACTGCAATTTAACTAAGAACAAAATTTATTTCTCACCATAGCTTTTAATGTGAAAAATTTAATTGCTTCAGTGTTTTATTAATAATTGCTTTATAGTACTATAGGTATTATGTATGTCCGCCAGTTCACACTCACGTCCGGGATAGCATCCAATCTCGACCTGTTATATTTTTTTTTTGTATAAAGGGAGCAAAGTTAAGACAGCTTTTTTGCCTACTTCAGGGTATTCACTCCCAACACCAATCCAAAACTCTTACACAGACACAGACTTAAATGTGTGTTGCTAATGTGTGGATGAAAATCGAATGTCAATTGTGTGGATGAACTCTGAAGATCTATGAATGCTTCGTAATCCAGGACAGTTAGCATCGCAGGTTGATGGATTTTGACTATCCGGAATGTAATCTGACAAAGATTTCAGGAGATTTAGCAAGAGACGTTACCGCCGCACCCGCACCACGGCGCCCGTAGGCTAGGCCAAATTATCACTACTTACTTATCAGTAATGGGTTCTTCTTCTCATCAAATATTTTGCGCTATTTCAAAATAATATTGGTTATTGTGGAATTATTTAACAGCCAAAAATAAAAAAAATCGCGGAACCCCTAGATTCCGTGGAACCCACTTTAGGAATCGCTGGTCTAGGGTACATAAAATAAGCTACTGAACAAGAATATAACATTTAAAAAATTCGTGTCTATCTGTTTGTCTGTCTGTATGTTTGTTCACGCATCACTTAAAAACTACTGGACCGATTGCGATGTGGTTTTCACTGTTGGATAGCTTATGTTTTGACTTAAAACTGGGGTACTTTATATCTCAATCCAATGAGTAGATGCCGAGCAATCGATAAAAATATTTTTGACGGCTGAAGGAATTTTGATCAACTGTTGGTACATTGGTATTTTAGGTCCTGGAATAGCACAAAGAGTATTTTTAATCTACAGAAATGACCACACGGAAGCCGCGGGCATCATCTAGTGAAGACATAATTATAAAGAACTGCAGTACTGAGCCCTCTCGTTGGGAATCGCTAACAGGGAATCGCCCTGGATAGCGTCATGTAGTGCAGCTTAATGTATACTCATTTGAAAATGAGAGGAAGCGTGAACTATTTGCAAAACGTGACCATCTAAAGATGAGACCGCCTTCAAATCTATACTCTATTAAAATTTTATCTGGGCCAAATCTGTACTTTAAATATGTTTTGAAAATTATAAATGAGATTAGCTTCATTATCGTTAGAGAGGCCAAAACTGTTTTTTTTGTCTGTCTTTCTGTCTGTCTGTCTTCTCTTTGAACACGCAACATGCTGAAACTACCGAACGGTATTTAATAAAACTTAGCACAATTATAGTTCATATCATGAATTAACATTTAAAATAAATTTTATCCCGGAAAATTTAAGTGCTCCCTCGGGATAAAGATTCAAAGTTATAGTAAAACGCAAGCATCACGCTGAAACTACCGGGCAGATTTTGATGCAATTTAGCAAAGTTATAGCCTATATTATGGTTTAAAATTCAGAACACTTTTTATCCTGAAAAACTAAATAGTTCCTGCGGGATAGTATCGTAGTAGTAGTAGTATATATATTATTTTACAAATCGACAGATTTGGTGAAATGGATGAAATCTTGGAAAAAAAATGTGATAAGGAACAATTAAGATAACACTAAATAAATACAAAGATACAATTAAGATATTTATATTCCGAAACAATAAAGGGTTGAAATTGCTTTAACGATATCATTACACAAATCAATTGTGTATGGTACCATAATTTTGTCTTTCTCTCCACGAAGCAGAGTAGCGCAGTGGAAGCATAGGCCCAACCCAGAGATTCGTGGATCGAAATTATGCGCTTCTAGATATGTTTTGCTGTATATTTATATGCATTTACATATTTTATGCGTTATTTTTATATTTTTCTTGATATTTTTAAAACTTCTGTAAGTTCCTGAAGTAAACCGTCAAGTTTTGTTTGAAAACAAACAGATAAACATACACAGACGACTGCGCGTTTGTTATATCATGAGATATTGATAATTTATAACACAGAGACCACGTTGGGGTCAGGCATATTTTGAAATAGTGAAAGCAAATATGTATTCTTCAAAAGTATACTTTTACCCAACATATAATTATGACGTCACTGACATTGGGTAAATTTTTGAGTTGAGAATTTCACGGCGTATTTCGAAAATATACCTCCACACAACGCTACTGCAACACAGATAGATTTTTGTCAACAACCTTCAGTGGCGATCCGACATGGCCGTGATAGGTTAGAAGACGAAGGCGGGAACTCGCTACGCTTCGATAATAAGGTCCTGCTTTCGTCTTCTAACCGATCACGGCCATGTCGGGTTGCCACTGAAGGTGGCGGCCATTTAAATTAACAAACTACGCGAGCAATGCCGCGGGTACAACTAGTATACAATATAATAACGTCAACGGTGTCCTAATGTGTGCACATTGTGCGCGCGTATTTACCGCAAAAATACGGTATATAAGCCATTAAAGAGCTAAACACCCAAGCTCATAAACGATGAAAGCAGAAGTTAAGTCACAGTAGATGAAAACGGCTTAGATGACTTTTATTATTAATTAAACAAAATTGCGAAATCCTGCTAAGACTTCAGTTCCTAGAACTTCAATAGAATTCGCAGCGCTGCGATGTGTTTCAGCCCTAACGCTGCATGGCAATTCCAGTAACAATTTCATACATTTTAAAATTTTAACTATCGCACATTGCAGGCCGTTGGGCGCGAGCAACGTAAACGTAATGGTTTATTCAGTGTATCTCGAGCGGCCCCGTTCTGTTATTATAGCTTTAGTTCGCTTGAGTTTCGATATTAATACGAAAATGTTTAGTGGAGCAGGTAAAATTGGATTTTATAGACTTTATATAGATAAGGTATCTACTAAGTTGTTAATAACATGAACTGAAATCAAGGGACTTCAAACAAGTGCTCTCTTATTGAATACTGTAAGGTACAAACAAACCGTCGTGATGACGATGGAGATCATAATGTTGGCGTATTTTCCAAAAAGGCAGTGACACAACTACATATTATACCTTTCCTCCTCAGTCATTTTCCCACTTTGCAAAATATATCGGCCAAGTAAAGCCATGTGAAGTATGCATAACACTTTGAATAAGACAAACCTTTTTATCCACCAGGTAGCATGGCTGCGCGTTGACACGCAAACCATCCTCACCATCGCAGGTCACGTGATCACGAAGAACCACCGCATCAGCGTGAACCACGGCGACGGCTCCTGGTCCCTGGGGCTCAAGGATGCAGGCCCGGGAGACGGTGGGCGGTACATGTGCCAGGTCAACACTGAGCCTATGATGTCGCAGACTCACTATCTGCATGTTGTTGGTAAGCATGCGTTGATAACTGGAACTACTATTTCAAAGTCAACTGCTTACGGGGCTGCTCGGTCCATACCACCACAGCAGTTTTTAAAATTATAAGTTGGATGATATGAGTCAGTATTTTGAGTTTAGGTTTAGAAGCATCTCTGCGGAGGGGGAGAAGGGAGAGGTGACACGCAAGTCAGCCATCAATCAACATCTTTTGGACTCGGGGTCTGACTACTGGATCGAGTTACATAACCCTCAGATACTATCTACTGAACGCCACCACATACCAAGATTGGTTAGAGAAGCGATTGAAATCACCAAATTCAAAACCGTCAATCGTGAGGATAGGTTTAAACGGTCGAGTGTCTGGAAGGAATCCACTGGTATGTCTATGTGAAAACCGAAGAAATGTCGTCGTCCCTAATACGCGAGATGATACTGTTAGTGTTGTATCAGTAATAGATCGAGTAATAACGAAAGTGTGAACAATGGTACTGGTCTCGCGCGTAATAAAAAATTGAGAAAGAGGGTAGACCATTTTGTCCGCCCGTAAAAAGTAATCCACTCGCAGTTTCTTCAGTTATCCCTGATCATGGCGCTTGCAGTAGTGTCAAAATATTGGGACTCAATATAAATAGTGCCCTCCTTTTATGGATGAAATACCTCGCAAAAGAACGAAGCGTTACGCTTCTTCATTTATTATAAGAACTGCAAAGGATTCGAATGCCCTGCCCTCGTCAGTGTTTTCGGTAGAATTGTTAACATTGGAAACAGAATATTTACCATGAATACTATATATTTACGTAATGGGCAATCGTTTGACCACGATCTCACCTAAAGGAAAGCGATGATGTGGTCGAAGGTGTAGCACGCTTGCCTAGTAGATAACTATTCACTCTTGACTTGAACACACATAATTTCTTATGTTTATAATTTTAGTAGTGTTTGTGACCATGTTAGTTTTAAACCATAATATATTGTCGCATAATATGAACCAAAACATCAAATTAATAGCTCATAAATCAAAGATACAATAAAGTTGAATTAGATGTCAGAGAAAAGCTCAACCATATATAACCCTCTTATTGTACCACCGATGAGGTCACAGGACTTAAAACCATGTTTATTTCCACAGTACCCCCTGACATAGACGACGAGGCAAGCAGTGGCGAGATACTAATCAAGGAAGGCGAGAACGCGGCGCTGCGATGTGTGGCGTCCGGGACTCCCCCACCCGTCATAACGTGGAGACGGGAGGACTCCCGTCATTTCAAAATGGATAACCAAACACTAGGTCAGTAGTGCCAAATTAAGATTTAAGCACCTCAGGGGTTGGATCAATAAATAAGGATCCATATTTGAAAGTATGTAGCAGGAAGGCATCGCAAAAATTCGACGCCGTCGCACCAATTCTGCTTTTCATACGTGTCGTCTATGAAAGTGTAAACTGAATTCGAACGTGAAATTAACCCTTTTGACTGTTGTCACAAGCTTTATGTATATTGCTCAAATAAAAATGAAAATGCTTGCACAGCTGCCATGTAACACTTAAAATTTTACAATCATTAGAATATCACCGAGGGCTAACAATCATGTTAACAGCAAACAAACATCACCGCACTCCAGACCAACTTTGCTTTAGTCACCTAAAAGCCTCCTGCTATAAAAGCAGAATTAGCAAACTTTTCCTTAATTCCATCCAAACAATATCAGAACAAACAATTGTTTAAATAAACTTGAGTCCAAAATGGGCTTTATCTGCTATTCACACTAACACAGCGGTTTGTTTACGTACATAAAGCTACAGCATGCAAAAACTGTCACAGTTTACAGTGCTGCACACAAGTCGCGCAGACAAAACACCTAACTACAACCGCACAAAGAGAAAACTTTCACGCTGCGGCTATAAATTGAATGTTAAATTCCCTTATTTGCATTGTTTGCTGCAAACTTGAATAAAAATTGCAGGAGAATATCATTTCTGAGCCTTCGGAAACTCAAACAAGTGTATAAGTATTGAAAGTTCGCGCTAAGTAGATACTCTCCAAGAATTGTCAAGTTGCTCCATTTGAATTTAATCCGTTCATTCGCCGTTTAAAAGGCACTGAAATTAATATTTTGAGGTGTAATATTGTTTCACTCACCAAAGCCGACGCAAAAAAATTATACTGTTCTGTGGTTTCGCTGTTGTTGTAATCGGAAAACTTAGCAACTTTTGGATTATACCTAGGTGCTTTTCAATAATTGGGTGTAATTTTCCAAAAAATATTTTTTTTTAAATCATGGAATACTCCAAATACTGAACAATCTATATACTTATAATAAAACTGTAACGGGTCCAATTCTGTACATAGAAGATATTTTGAAATTTCCTTTTTGAGGGTACTCTATATTCGATACTGAAGCCAAAACTGTTTTTTTTTTTCATTTTTGTCTGTCTGTCTGTCTGTCTGTCTGTCTGTCTGCCTGTCTGTCTGTCTGTCTGCCTGTCTGTCTGTCTGCCTGTCTGTCTGTCTGCCTGTCTGTCTGTATCTTGGCTAGGCATCACGCCGAAACTACTGAATGAATTTAAATGTAACTTGGTATGATTCGAGTTCATACTACGAGGTAGGACATAGGATACTTTTAATCCCGAAAATTTAAAGGGTTCCCGCAGGATAGGCGTTGAAAGTTATTTAAAGAACACGTATCACGCTGAAACTACTGGACGTATTTTGTTGCAACTTGGCACAGTTATAGTTTATATAATGGGTAAAAATTAAGGATAATTTTTATCCCGAAAAACTAAAGAGTTCCTACGGGATAATGTCCTAAATTCTGTAAATTGAAGATTTTTTTTTTTTTTTTTGGAGGCCGTTTGTATTCAATAATAAAGCCAAAACTGTATATTTGTAATTTTTGTCTGTCTGTCCGTCTGTCTGTCTGTACCTTGGCAGCGCATTATACCAAAAATACTCACTGAATTCAAATGAAATTTGGTATGATTTGAGTTCATACTTCGAGGTAGGACACTGGATACTTTTCAACCCGAAAAATTAAAGAGTTCCTGCAGGATAGGCGTTGAAATTTATTTAAAAGAACATGTATCACGCTTAAACTATTGGACGGATGTTGATGCAACTTGGCACAGACAATTATGGATATATGGTGAAAATTATGGATACTCTTTGACCCGAAAAAATAAAGGGTTCCTGCGGGACATGGGTCCAAATTCTGTACATTAAAGATACTGAGAATATTTTTTTGGAGGTTTCTTTATAATCGATAGTGAAGCCTAAACTGTATTTTTTCATTTCTGTCTGTATGGCTGTCTGTCTGTATTTTGGCCACGCATCACGCCGCCTGAACTACTGGATGAATTAAAATGAAACTTGGTATGATTTGAGTTCATACTACGAGGTAGGACATAGGATACTTTACATACCGAATAATTAACGGGTTTCCGCAATATAGGGATTGAAAGTTATTAAAAAGTACACGTATCAGGCTGAATTTACTAGACGGATTTTTTTATGCAAATTTACACAGTCATATATCTATACTTAAATTAAAGCAATAGGTACGAAAGAGGCTGTAAAAAGAAGATAAATAAAAAAATGCTCTTGGTTGCTTAAAAAGGGTATTGAACACGTATATACATTTTTTTTAATCGTGTTGCTCTGTTTGTCTGTATTTTTGTTTGTTCACGCATCACGTAAAAACTATTGGACCGATTGCAATGCGGTTTACATTGTTAGATAGCTTAGGGTTTGATTTAAAAACTGGTGTAAGTACCTAATTGGTATCACAATCTGGTGAGTTAGAAGCCGAGCAACTGATAAACATATTTTTGACAACTAAAGAAATTTGGATCAAATGTTGGTGTATTGGTCTTGGAATAGCAAGCACATTATGGTACTTTGAACCTAGAGAAAAGACGACGCGTGCGAAGCCGCGGGTACAGCTAGTTTTTAAATAATTTTGCATCATTATTTTCTAAAAACAATGTCAAAGCTTTAATAGTAGTTCATAAAACGGTTGCATAATGGGGGTTATTTAAACACGAGTGTTGAGTTTAAAAAACGAATCACAAGCGAGTTTTTAATAGCATCACACGAGTGTTTTTATTTCTAGTCATATATTAATTTATCTACCCTCATGCAATATGAAGGTATATATAGATATATTACGACTGTCACTCACGAGTTATTTCGTCGAACAATTCGATTGGTGTTCGGTGTTCAATATGAAGGTATAAAAAATACATTTGTTGTAATATTTTCTTGATTTTACTGGTAAAAGATCGTTGCTTATTTTCGTTGCTGTTTCCATGATATCAGGCGGAGTCAAGTTGTCCAAATATCACAGCTGTCAGACATTTCTTCTCAGAATAAGACTTTTGACCAAAGGACTTTGAGGATTTAGTCAACTTTCGCTCTTTGTCGACTTTTTATCATTTACATACATTTCATTCTAGCTTTGCCGACTTTTTGTTTTTTTTTTTTAAATTTTTACCTCTTATTTAGCCGACTTTTAACATATTAAAAATTTTCAAAGTGCGGACTTTGCCGACTTTTTTCAATTTAATATATAACTTTATATTGAAGTAGGTAGTCCAGCAATCTCGCGGAAATGCGCTCGCATGCACTCTAGTCCGCGGTGTCATTGTCAAACGGCCACACACACAGTCGGGTAAAACAGTACTATTATCACAAAATAAATCATAGTACAAGGTATTATGGGAATAAACACCCTCGTGGGTCGGGGCCATAACAGTGCTATAATGAAAAAATATATAATTAAAGCATTGTTTGGATGAAAAAACAATTCTTTAATAAAAAAAACTTATCAGAGACGTGCCATGCGTAAAGTATGTCATTGTGGCATACATTGTTGAGATCATAATCCAGATTTCACGATAAGAGTGTAGATAAAACTAGTTTATATAATATATATTATTTATCTCTTTACGTGGTATCGTGGCTTTAGTGGTATCCATTAGATTGGCAAACATGGTTATCCCAGTCAATGATCATTAAGCGATTACCTGATACATAAAAAATACATACCTACTAAGTGAGGAAACTGACCAAATCGGATTCTAGTCCGAAGAATCACATCAAAAAGATCAAGGGAGCTTAGTGAATCCTCTTTAGGTGCAAAGACAGTGAAATACGTAGGTGTCCTTTGAGAACCGACTAACGGACGAGATTTGTACAAGCAAATCATTAAGGTTTTTGCCTTTATCTCTAGAATTCCGGTGCAGCTTTGTCGATAAGAGAAAAACATATTGTTTGGCGTGCCAAGTTTTGTTTCAACATTGTAGATGTTTTTTATGTATTGTTACATAAATAAATGAGACTCAATCTATACTTATAATAAAACTGTAACGGGTCCAATTCAGAACATTGAAGATATTTTGAATATTTTTTTTGAAGGGTACTCTTTATTCGATACTGAAGCAAACTGTTTTATTTTTTCATTTATGTTATCTGTCTGTCTGTATCTTGGCTAGGCATCACGCCGAAACTACTGAATGAATTTAAATGAAACTTGGTATGATTTGAGTTCATACTACCTACGAGGTAGGACATAGGATACTTTTCATCGCGAAAAATAAAAGGGTTCCCGCAGGATAGGGGTTGAAAGTTATTTATAAGAATAGTTACAACGCTGAAACTACTGGACTGATTTTGATGCAACTTGGCTCGGTCATAGTTTGTATGATGGGTTAAAATTGACAATACTTATTATCCCGAAAAAGTGAAGAGTTCCTGCGGAATACTGGTCCATAGTTATGTTAAGTATGAAGTATTTTTTTCGTAGTGTACTCTATATTCGATTCTGAAGCCAAACGTGTTTATTTTTTCATTTTTGTCTTCTGTCTGTCTGCCTGACTGTCTGTATCTTGACCGCGCAACAAGACAAAAGTAATGAATGAATTCAAATGAAACTTGGTATGATTTGAGTTCATACTTCGAGGTAGGAAATTAGATACTTTTCATCCAGAAAAATTCAAGGGTCACGCAGAATAGGGGTGGAAAATTATTTAAAAGAACACGTAGCACGCTGAAACTATTGAACAGACGGTGATGCAACTTGACACAGTCATCTATATATACATATATTAAAGCAATAGTTACGAAAAAGGGTTGGATTTAAAAACTATTTAGAAAATAAGAGTACTTAGTATCTTAATCCAGTGATTAGATGGTGAGCAATCGCTAAAATCTATTTCATGGCTCAACGAATTTTTAAGGTATATAGTATATTGTACGTTATAGGCGCTTTAGGTCATGGAACGTAAGGGCTACTTTTAAATGAAATTACCACGTGGGCAAATTCGCGGGCTCAGCTAGTCTTTAATAATGAGAAACATTTACTCTCAAATGAGGTAAGTGCCGATACAGTGATATGAAACAGCGCGCAGCGGTTGAATATCAAATGCAATATAGTAATAATATTATTAAACTTTTTTTTCTTCAGAATCCAAATGGAGTGGCACGTGGATGAACCTAACTGGCGTGGAGCGAGTAACGTCGGGCGCCTACCTCTGTATAGCGACGAACGGGGTCCCGCCGTCCGTCAGCAAGAGGATACAGATCAACGTAATGTGTGAGTTTGATGTTTGCCATGACATTACAGCAAGTCATCACCATCTACGTGATAAAACAAGCAAGCATTAGCTTGTTTCACGGCAACGGGTCAGGCGGAAGTTATTTTTAATCATACACTAGCTTTTGACCACTAGACCTATATCTCAATTAGCTACTAGCTCAGTTTGTTTGTTTGTTTGTCACATGAGGTGCCTCTGATGTATTAGTTATTCAGGCCGCCCTAGATCCTCTGATGTAGCTTAATTTTGTTGTCTTGGTCTATTTAATTAGAGTATATATTTTTCATACACATGAAAGAGCCCAAAGATCGGGCTCAGTGGTGCGCATTAGGAGACGCCTATGTCCAGCAGAGTACGAGTACAGGCTTTGACGATGAAATAAATGTATGCTCGATCAAGGGACATTTAAAATTTTGATATAATACAAAATGCCCCGTAAAAGTGCAAAATGTTGACTATTTACAAAAATAAAATGAGTTTGTAATAGGGAACATTGGGGATTAGGGTGGATATTAGTAACATAGATAAGAAAATAAACTAATTCTGTATTGACCGCAGTCACACCGTCCGTATGGGCTGGTCGCGTTGCCGTGCGAGCGCCGGCAGGGGGCGCGGTGACGCTGCTCTGCACGGCTGAAGCGTACCCCGCGCCAGTGGGCTACTGGACCCTGAATGGGGAACAGAGGCTTGTTAATGGTAAGTGGCTGGCTTACTTCCACACTCATGTAGGCGTCATTACAGCTATAACTATAAGCATTAAATAGACAAAACAAAAAAACAAGTACATGATTTTATGGTAGATTAGCGTTAATTGACGTCTCTGAAGTGCGGTAGTAGGCCCTAAAACTTAGGCTGTATTTGTATTTGTTTCTTGAAAGCAGAAATCTGTCCACGAAATTATGCAGAAGCTCTTATGAATTAGCCTGAACAATCGATCCATCAGAATCCGTCAAACATATTCAAAGTCATGACCATCTAACAAACGAAACGAAACAATTGCCTAGTCCGTAATAAAAAAAAAAAAAAAAAACTGTACAAAGAAGATGATCTGCTGGCCGACCGCAAGTTGTAGGAGGCCCAAGTAGTAGTTTAGCCAGCTACGAAAGACTGCCCCGCCGCTTGTGAAAAATCTTGAAATGATCCATCGGGCCGGCTAGCGACCGGATGAGAGGAACTGATGAATTATTTCAGGGGGGTTTGGGCATCCCAGCAGTCTCTGCGCAAGTTCTCCAATGACGTAGTTATGCCTCAACTTCCGTGTGTTAGCCATTCCGAAATTTCGTTTGCTATTACTCGTCATGAAAAAAGTCCAAAGAAGAAATAAGTTAAAACGGCAGATGCACGTCCTCACACTCAAAGTGAATCTTGCGAATATTCGTGGGATTCACTCCAATCTTTAACCGGTCCATTATCATCTGAAGACCTCTAAACCCCACTTCTTCTTCTTGTCGGAGACGCAGATAGGATGTTCAGCTGATACGGAATACTTGGATTACCCAGGCAATGTCTTGGAGCACCTATTTATCCCAAACGCTGGCGTTTGTGTTTACGCCCGTGATGACATTTGCTTTCTGCGTCTCCGAAATCTTGAGCCTTACTTCTCGGGGATTTGGGTGCTTCGAGCTCTTCTAAATGTGAACAAGGCCAGTGGTCCTGATGGCATTCCAGCGATTATGTTGAAAAATTGTGCGCCCGCATTGTATCCCATCTTAACAGGTTTGTACCGCCTCTCTCTTCACTCAGGTGAAGTTCCGAAGAGCTGGAAGCTTGCCAATGTACAACCAGTACCAAAAAAAGGTAGTCGTGCTGATCCGGCCAATTATTGTCCCATCTCAATAACCTCCTTATTCTGTAAGTGTATGAAGCTTGTCAGAAATATTAGGCTCTTGGCATACCTTGATGACAATGATCTCTTCAGTGACCGGCTATACGGATTTCGCTGAAACCGGTCTACTGGGGATCTTCTCACGTATGCCACTAACGTACTGAGCGAAGCCATCGAGATGCATGGTGAGGCGCTTGCCGTTTCCCTTGACATATCGAAGGCATTTGATCGGGTCTGGCACGATGGCCTTTTAAACAAGCTTCCCTCATATGCTTTACCTGTCGGCTTATGCAATTGGATAGTTGATTTCTTGAGGGAACGATCTATTCGAGTAGTCTTAGAGGGCTGCTCGTCTGATCAAATGGCTATCAATGCCAATGTACCTCAGGGATCGGTTCTATCGGCTAAACTGTTTTTACTGCACATTTATGACCTTCTGAAGCCCGGTACCTTTGGGTATGCTGATAACAGTACTGTAGTTGAGAGATACAGTTCCAATGCTCAAGCCAGCTATGACGCTGTCCAGTTTCAGAGAGAGGCTATGGCAGACCTTTTAAATTTAGCCTTAGAAGCCGTGTCCGATTGGGGCGATGCTAACCTGGCTAATTTTAATGCTACTAAAACGCAGGCGTGTTTGTTTTCTGCTAAAAAGAGTCCTCTTAACCAATCTCCGTCTTTCCAAAGTGTAACTGTTTCAATTAGTGACCATCTGGAGCTTTTGGGTGTTGAACTCACATTAAGCCTGAATTTTAGGTCTTATATCGAATTCAAAGCCAAGGTAGTTGCAAAAAACCTGGTATTTTGTCTACAAAATAACAGGTTTTTTACCAGGCTTTTACACTTTGGAATCTAACCCTAATCTTAGAAGGTTAGGCGGTACTTCACACAGGGACAGCTTTTGAATTTTTATCAAGCACAGGTCCGATCTTGTATGGAGTACTGCTGTCTCCTCTGGGACGATTCTGCCAAGTATGAGCTCGATTCTTTGGATTCAATTGCTATCAGGCTCATTGGGGATGACACTCTAGAAAAGACTAAGCTTCAAAGTCTGGCGCATCGACGTGAGGTAGCAAGCCGGTTGGTATTCTACAGATTGCACTATGGAGAGTGTGCACAAGAACTGCACAACCTGATTTCCCCATCACCGTACGACTAGACGATCAGCAAAGCGCCACGCTTTTATGATTGAAATACCTCGCACAAGAACGAAGCGTTTCGCTTCTTCATTTATTATAGGAATGCCCTGCCCTCGTCAGTGTTTCCGGTAAATTATAACCCAGGTGTGTTCAAGACAAGAGTGAATAGGTATCTACTAAGCAAGCGTGTTACATCTTCGACCACATCATCGCTTTTGATCAGGTGAGATCGTGGTCAAACGATTGCCTAAAAAGATTATAAAAATATGGTTAAGGGTACCTACTGAAAATAAGCTACTGAATCAGAATATTACAATATTTTTTTAAGCGTGTCTTTCTGTCTGTATATTTGTTCGCGCATCACGTAAAAACTTCTGGACTGATTTGCAATGCGGTTTTCACCGTTGAATAGCTAAGGGTTTAAATTAAAATTGTGGTACTTGCTATCTTAATCCTATGATTAAGCAGTGGATAAAAATATTTGACGGCTGAATGAATTTTGAAGATTTGTGTAGTATATACTCGTATTGTATTTTAAAGTCACTTTTGGTCCTGAAATAACGCGTATAAACTACTTTTAAATGAAATGACCGTACAGGCAAAGCCGCGAGTATAGATAGTTCGCAATAATATGCTTTCTGTAGCAGCATATTTTGGACAAACAATTTGGAAGCCTTCTCGTTTAAATTAGTCACACAATCTGGTATACTATAAAATTGTACACATTTTACATGAAAGGATTTGCTGATTTTGACAACCTTGCAGGAAGCACAAGCTTTCCTCTGTATTTATAAAATAAATAAGGTTATCGGTGTGTTTTTTGCAACTGTGCAGATTTCATCGGGCGTAAAAATATACATATTTTTTATAAAATATTTTATTGCAACATGAGTCTAAAGTATTTAAAAATAGCATTATCGTACATAAATGTTAACTAAGGGTTCCTTTATCGGAAACCGTTTTGCAAGAATGTAATCTTTGGGAAATAAATCACGGAGAGGAATCTGATGGTTATTAAGAGGCCTTAAATTGAGGAAAACTTTTCAAAAATCACGGGTTTCAGGAGCGATATTGAAAACGAGGGTTAATAAATAGGTAATGAAACATTAAACGTATCCTAGCTACATATACTTAAACAAAAAAGTCATGTAGTAATTCTTTTAGAAAAACTAACTAATAACATCTCAGTTTATATTCCAGACAAACTTGGTTTAAAATTTTTAAATAAAGATTTATATGTGTCCGTTAAAAGAAAAACATATCCCTACTATAATTAAGAAGAAGTTTTGTTTTATTATTACACTTTCCTTCAGTTTTATTGGTACGCTAAATATTTTAATAATCTTAAAACTTCTCTCGCAATTAAGGTATGAAACTTCATTAAATGTACCTTATTATTCGAAAGTTATACAAAATTATGATGATTACTAAAGTGATATTGCTACTTGAGAGTTTGCAAATAGCAAAGTTTGAAACTCAAACTCGTAAATGGTATTGAATAGTTGTCAAAACATAATTTAAAATTTTGGCGAAGAAAGTTTTGACGTGTAATGTAATGCTTCTTTCAAAAGTTATAACATTGATGAAAATTGAATAATGTTAAGTAACATTATATAAATTCAGCAAAAGGTTACAAGTATTCCGAAAGTTGATATTTTTATATCATAAGTATTAAACTGATACTACTAATAACGTTCATCTATACTTATGTTAAATATGTATGTAAAAATAACTAGCTTAATAGCTAAAAAAAAAACACGTCTGCCCTGCCAAAAAAGAGCTTTTGCCAATAAATTATACAATACTGCTGGAATGTGCTTATCAAGGCCTTCAATTTGATACCCATATTGAAAACGAAGTTTTTTTTTTCGAGTTTGGAATCATCATCATTATTTCAGCCTTTAGCAGTCCACTGATGAACATCAGCCTCCCAGGGAGTCCCAGAGAGTGGGGAGTCTCCCTACACTTCGCTTGCTTGTTCGTGGTCGCCATTCCAGAACCTTTATTCCCCAGCGGTTGTCGGCTCTGCGAACTATATGGCCTGCCCATTGCCTCTTTAACTTGCAAACTGTGAGAGTTTTGTCAATAACCTTGGTTCCTCTGCGGATTTTCTCGTTACGGATCTTATCACGTAGTGAAACTCCAAGCATAGCTCTCTACATTGCACGCTGCGCGAATTTTAGCTTGTGTATGAGACCAATAGTTGGCGACCACGTCTCAGTGCCTCATGTCACTGGCAACACGCACTGATCACTTTCGTCTTGAGGCACTGCGATATCTGTGACGAGAAGATGTGGCGTAATTTCCAAAACGCTGCCAATCCGAGTTGGATTCGTCAGTTGACCTCTTTGTCGAAGTTGGATCTGCCCAGTTGGATTGTCTGATCCAAATAGACATAGTGATCAACAGCTTCAATACTATGGTTCCCAACATAAACCAGCATGGGTGTGACATGGGAATTAGACATGATGTTCGTCTTACCCATGTTCATTTTAACACCCACCTGTTGAGAAACAATATTGTTGTCACTGAGCATTGTGCTTAGACCTTCCAGGGTTTCTGCCATGATGACTATATCATCAGCAAATTGAAGGTAAGTGATGCATTTGCCATTGACCATAACCGTTCCAGTTCAGAAGCTTGAATATATCTTCCAGTGCAGAAGTGAACAGTTTCGGAGAAATAACGTCTCCCTATATCACCCCTTTTTGCAGCTGTATAGAATTCGTGATCCGATCCTGATGACAGACAGTCAAGGTGGCATTGCTGTATAAACACTTCAACACTTTGATGTACCGGTAGTCAATCTGGCACCGCTGTAACGACTGTAGCACTTCCCAGGTCTCAACTGAATCAAAGTCTTTCTCGTAGTCAAACAAAAACAAACGCTAGACATAGTGGCCGATTATACTCTTTGATCTTCTGTATACTCTGCCGGAGCGTATGGATGTGGTCTACGGTGCTAAAGTCCTTCCGGAATCCAGCTTGTTCGGGAGGCTGAAAGTCGTCGAACCAACGAGCCAAAAGGTTTGTAACTACTCTTGAAAACAGCTTATAGACGTGGCTCAGCAGCAAAATGGGCCTATAATTCTTCAAGAGGGTGTTATCACCTTTGTTGAAGAACAACACCACTACGCTCTTGTGCCACTCCTCTGGTGCGGTACTCTCAAGGATGACCGAGTTAAACAGCCTCTGAAGGACTTTTAGTACCCGTGTTCCACCCGCTTTCAGTAGCTCTGTTGTAATTCTGTCCACCCCTGGTGCCTTGTTGTTCTTGTGTCTGGTATAAGCTGACGTCCAGGTTATCTTCGGTATAATTTCTGGTCTACCGGGCTCTTGTATCGCTAGTCGTGCTAGGAGGATTAAGCGATGAGGTGTTTAATTTATCATAGAACTTCTCGAGCTCATTCAAAATCTCTGGTTTCGACGAAACGATGCTGCCACTGTCAGTTTTCAGCTTCGTCAACAAGCTTTGCCCAATAGACAGATCTCTTGTTAACATTTTGGAGCCCCTGTTCCGCTCTATTGCGTTCTTAATTCAAGTAGTATTATAGGAACGCAAATCGTTTCGCATTGAATAGGAGATCTGTTTATTAAGCAAGCTGTAACTCGACATATCCACTGAAGACTGCAGCCTCATTTCGCTTCGTTCTGCCATTTGAGTGTATGCTCAAAGAGTTTTTTTTTTGTTCTACTATTGCGATGAGTCTTAAAAAACTCCGACCCTACTGCTTGAACAATTTCCACCAGCCCGTTGGTTAGTTCGTCCACTGTATCGCATTCGGTAAGGATTTGGAAGAGATTTTGGAGCTCCAACTGAAAGCTCAACCTCCTTCTCCATGAAGTCGGCCCATCGCTGACCCCTTTGGTTCCGCTGTCCAAATCCAAACTGTCCCACTCTCAGTTCATCACCATTTCTCATACCCAGCCGTGCGTTTAAGTCCCCTATCACCACTGTGAAGTGTTTTTTCGGGGCATGTATGGCATTAGGGGGCTTGTCATACATAGCCTCCAATTCATCGTCCGGGCATTCCGAATGTGGGGTGTACCTGTATGACTTTCAACAAATACCGGTACGGTAATTCTAAGTATAAGGTATGACACCCTGCTCGAAACGCTTTCGTTCTTCATAACGTTGTTGACGAGGGAATTGTGAACGAGAAACCCTATACCGTGTTGGGACTGCTGGTCGCCCGCTCAGTAATAAAGTAAGTTGCCGGCATTCAGGGTCATCGTGTCTTCTCCCTGTTTTAGGACTTCTGATAACCCTAAAATATCCCAGCGCATTTTACTACTCCTTCCAGCTAAGAATTCTTACAATTTCCAATACGTCTAAATCTGTTCACGCATTTAAAAGTTATGGTGGAATAAAGCAACTCACATACAAACATACATGAATGCTAAAAAACAATACACTCCTTTTTTGGGCAGTCGTGTAATAATAGTACTGTAAAATGAAGATAATTAAAAGTAATGCTCTAGATAAGTGACTTAAAATAAGCTGATCAATATAATAACATTTTTATAAATGGTGTTAGTCTGTATGTTTGTCTATTTGGTCGTGCATCACGTCAAAACTACTGAAACGATTACGATGCAGTTTTACCGATGGAATTGATTTAAACATTGGTGTATTTTATCTCAATCCGATAAATAGAAGAGGAGCAATGGATAAAAAAAATATAACTGAACGATATTTGCTATTTTAAACATTATACATTTGGCCCTGGAATATCTTATAGGATAATTTATCCCAGAAAAATAACCACGTGGCCAAAGCCTAGCCTAGCTTCTTGTTTAAGACATTGTCCCAATTCACAAAGACAATATCAAAATAAATTTACCATTCCAAAATCAACAAGCGCTGTCCTTGAATTATCATGTCAATCAAAAGTCTTCTAGCGTGTTCTCTTCCGTTCTACTTCTCCTAAACTAAGTTCTGTATTATTGTTTCTCAGGTTCAAAACACAGACTAAACCTGTCGTCTCGCGGCTACAGGCACACTCTGAGTCTCATAGTGACAGAGATGTCACGAGAGGACGCGGGAGCTTACCGCTGTCACGTGGAGAATAACTTAGGAAGGGCGCAAGCTGAGCTGTTTCTTCATTGTAAGTTGTTTGTAGATATCATAAATATTGATACATGAACATAATATTGTCTTTATGAAATTGGCAGTTTGATAATGCACAATTAATGATTCATAGCGAGTACACTGACCATTTTGACTTGTAAAAGTGCTTTTATTTTACCTATTTACAATAAATACTCCAGGTATAAGAGCAATGCGGTAGCCTAACGGCTCAATAGTGCAACTTTGAAGCCAATGACACCGGGGTACCAATTACTTTTCTGAGTAATGTGCAGTTTTCCATCGCTCCGTGCTTCGGAGGACACGTTAAACTGTTGGTCCCAGCTGTTATTGATTAATAGCAGTCATTAAGCCATGGCACAGGCCCTCAGGCGGCCTGATAAACTCTGACACCATAGGCCAGCACTATCACTATCCAGTTTTTTTGACGTATGAGCACTATCAGTCTCATACGTCATACAGGCAAAAAAACAATAAATACCTTGACTTTGTCATTTTTTCCAATAAATTGACGTACTTATACTTTTTCTTCAGTTCCTTCGAATCGATCCAAGTAACATATTATAATTATATCGTTTGAAACACAACAGATATCAAACTAAAGTTACGTTTTCTTTAAAATTATACGTAATAAATATAGTTGTAATTAAAATGTTTTTTTTTAACGTTTTCTGAATTTTAATGACATGTTTTATTTTCATTAGTACTAACAACAACGTCAACTAGCACTACGACCACAACAACAACAACAACGACCACAACGACGACAACTACAACGTTTGCTCCTCCTACCACCACGTCGGTGACCTGTGAGTTGATCATAATTATTAATCTACGTAAGAAAATGATCAACATTTTACATAAAAATATCCAGAACTAAGTGTTTATTTCTTTGATAAAAATAATGCTCGTGCAAATGTCAAAAAATTGTATAGGATAGAAAATTATATAATATTAACGTATTACCAGCAAAGCTTGAGTAAGGTTAGATTGGAATCTCAAATAATTTTTAACATTATCTTATACTTTAAACTATAAACTTGGTGTTTTCTTTTTATTTTCAGATGACGTAGATAGACATTTAGAGCAACTTCATCGAGGAGTATTAGAAGACCCAGAGCTAGACAATCCTTATATTGTTTTGAGCCAGCACCAAATGCAAAACCTGGGTAAAAATGTTTTCTATTTTTAATTTAATGTTGTCGTCCAGAATCACTCTTCGTAGATCAAAATATTCAGTTATTGATATTCTCCATGACTGACTTATCAATAGCCTTTTATGAAGTTACCATATTGTTGCATTACTTGATGATTATACATCATGTACTCCATCATAAACAATGATTATAATTTATTATTTAAGACCTTTAACAGTTATATTTATTCCTTATCAGAAATGGTAACGACTATATGACCCGAAGCCGGAGGGCGCGGCCCTTGGAGTGAGGGCTGGCCGCCAAGCGTAGCTGACCGATGCTCTTTTACTTGGATGATATTGTGGTGCGCGATAGTGCTCTTGAACGTCGCGTGACATTGAAGACTTTGTGTTGAGAGACTGTGGGCTAGTGTTCGGGTTCTAAGCATTGCAATGTAAATAAAATAATCTAGTTTCGTTAGTAATATCCATATGATTTCTGTGAAAAGAAAAGGGGTGTTTTATTATGGTGTGATGGAGTGTAATAAATACAAGACAGAAGTAAAATGATAATCATTAAACACAACAGTTTTAGCACTGGTTGTATTTCATCGTCTTTGTATCATTATTACGTATTTTTCCTGGTACATTTTGTTTTACAAAATTGTTAACTTCATTGTGATGAATTTAATGCTGATAGTAAAGCAATACATAAAACAAAGCATAGCATGTTTACTGTTTAGTCATTCATTTAGATTCTGCCCCTTTTACAGTAGTTCCTGTCGTATACTAGAAGCTAATGAACATGTGACAAAATGGAATGTTTGTTCAAAATTGCTTTGTAAAACGTTTGCATTGATTATTCAAACTACGTTATTTGAAATTCCTAATTTCTCCGACGTTATTGAATAAGTTCAGTGATTTGCATATTTGAATTGTAAATTAAATTAGGGTAATCGTAACATTAATTGAACAATGACTGCTGTATTTCAATTTTGGATTGTTTAAATGTAAATGTATATAATAAAGAATTGTAATTTATAAGATCGTGAAACAGCCACATTTTGAATCCAACTGCAGACTTTATAATTGTATTAAGTACATAATTCGATTAATTTATTATAACATTTAACTACAAATTTTGTGGTGTCTCAGTTATCACGAATTTAAAATAAGTAATTTAATGTAATAATTGCTGTAAATAATTTTGCACGAAGCTAGTCATATCAAAATTTATAAACACTTACCAGTATTACGTGTATAAAATATAATTAATGTAATGAATAGTGTAATGTTATCCTTTTATTATTATTATAGTGAAAGATGTTTATTTAAACTTTTTCATGTTAATTGAGATTGAATCTTAATACAAAATGAACATGCCAAAGTTTCCTTTTTCTGTTATCCCATTAAAGCTTGAATACCTGTCTAAATATTCATGCCATTTAAAAATAATATGTAAATAAGACCCTTACCCTCGTTGTCTTGTTTGTTCTGTTGCTAAAATAAATATTTGGAACGTTGTGATTTATTTTATTTCTTCTGATTCTTATTCTGATATACCTGCTAATAACTTTTAATTTCTAATATTTTTCTTTTGCTAGCGACATTTATTCTGAAACTGACCTGCTTCTTAGCACAGTACATTGTGAAGACAATATAATTATGTACTGTGCTAATTAGTGCTCATAGTAACAAGAACCCTTAGAATATCTTAGGGTTCCATATCCAGGATACTTAGCTAGGTAACTAGGAAAACAGCGTTGCAGTCGGTTCATATTTGTTTTTATGGTTGGATATTGTCGCTCTCTAAGGAATTAATTCAGACTGGACACAGGCAATTATACAAAATATATATATATATATATAGCAAGCAAGATAACGCATTAGCGTAATCTTGGTTGCCAATAGCTCGTTAACTAGTAAACCCTAGATAACCATGATAATTTTATAATTAAAATGGTATTATGCACTAACACATGACACATAGTATTTGAATAGCATAGTATGAATAAAAGACACAGATATTCTATTTACCTATGTATAATATTTTGCGAAAACTATAAAGATTAGAAAACATCGTAAACGTAGTTAGTTTCAAGGATAGTAAGGACTTAGTTAAAAATAAGAACCTGATAATTTTGTGGTATTTTACAAATAACCTTGTGTAGTACATATAATATCCTACTTATATTATAAATGCGAAAGTTTGTGAGTGACTGTTTTTATATTTTAATTGATGAAATTTCAGGTATCTTGATATTTTAGGTCCTGAAATAACACATAGGTTGCTTTTTGTCATCATCCACGGGAATAAAACAACGGGACGCAGCTAGTATGCTATAGAAGTATATATTCATCCATACCAATATATAAAAGTGAAACGTTGTCTGTTTGTTTTGAAGAGAGGTTGATTGGGCCTCTTCATCCCAAGTTAGTATAGTCCTGCTTGACAGTACGATTAATAGAAGTTTACTCGATTGAAACACTAGCGTTTCACTTTACGGAATATAAATAATTTAATTCTTATCTAATAATTTATCAATTTAACATTTTCTGAGAAATTCGAGTATTTTTTCTCTCCTAGACTAAACATGACATAATTCTATGACAACCAACTTGTCTTCTTTATTTGAATCGTGTGCGAATATACAAAACACTGTAAAGGTTGGTAACAATACTAAAAAGGTTAGACGTGTTTTCGCCAGTTTGTTTGTTTGTTTGTTTGGGGAGCTTTCACGCAATAACGGCTGGACGGATTTTGATGAAATTTAGAATGGAGATAGCTTATACCCTAGAATAAAACATAAAATACTTTTATCCCGGAAAATATTAAGTTTCTACTAAAAAATGCCGACTACTCACAGTAAGGAACGGTTGCTACCACAGAATGGTCTGTGGTTGCCATGGAAACAAAATAACAAGTCTGTCAATAAACATCAAGAGCTTTAGTGCTATACCTACTTTTGCATTGGTTTTTAATATCTTAGAAGAAAATAAGATGCTTTTTTTTGCGATAAACAGTAGTCCGCGCGTACGAAGTCGCGGGCGGGAAAACTGGTATCTATATAATAATAGATATATGGAATTAGAGTCTACAAGTCCGAGTGAAGCGTAAACAATAATTGATGAAATTATCGCTTTACTTTTAGTTAAGATAGTGGCCAAACGCATCCCAATATATAAAAGTGAAACTTTGTCAGTTTGTTTGTTTGTTTGGGGAGCTTTCACACGATAACAGCTAAACGCATTTTGATTAAATTTAGAATGGAGATAGCTTATTCCCTGGAATAACACCTATGATACTTTTTATCATCATCATCATCATCTTCAACGTCCCTCACGTGGGTGAAACAGCAGGATGTAGATAGTTATATATAAAATAGAGCACGTTGACTAGAAATCGCTGATGAGACATATTGAGCAAACAGTATACAAATAAATCGGACAACAATTAAAAGAACCCTACACAAACAAAATTAAATTAAAGGTAGATCTAGCAATGCAATTCATCAACTTAATTTGAACACAAAAGAATAGATTTCAGTTCTTGTCCCTCCAAAAGATCTCCAAAACGTGACGGGCCGCGCTTCAAAATTTATCGTCCAGGTGCAATAAATAAGAAGAGTGCGCCATTAGCCCAAGATAACTCTGTTTTATTGTAATTTTATGCGGCACATTAGCTGCCGGAGAAAATGCAAAACGCTCTCGAGATTAATTAGGTATATACCGGAGATGTAACTACATTTGCTGAATGGCTCGCAAGATTTTATTGGTGAGAACGCCTTTTATCTTTACGGCTTCCTAATTGCGGAGCGATGAAGCCGAGTAACGTTATCGACATTCATTGGTTCGTTAATATTATAAGATTCTACGCTCCGGCACTACCCGCTCTGAAGGTCCTTGCAGTCAAGGCCTTCTAAGTCTTTTGCAAACGATTTTAAGCAATATCTGGTTGATGTTTGTCAGAAACTCGTTATTGATTATACATTTTAACACGGGAGAGTCAGTTTTGTCCACACCATAAAAAAATGGGTTACAAAAGAGAAATGGAAAATATGCGCATGAGATTATTCATTTGCAGCGCGATAAGCAGGTAGATGCCAAGAGATGGCGCTGTTTTTCGATGTGTGTAATTTTAATTATTTAATTTTATTGAAAACAGGCAAGACAAAGAAATCGGTCACCGTATCGATAACGCCTGGAAGAGCTACTGGTCTATGAAGGGGCTTATGAAGGGAAACCTTCCGATCTCTCTGAAACGCAAACTCATCGACATGTGTATCCTGCCCACTCTAACCTACGGTGCCCAGACCTGGTCACTTACTGAATGTCAGAAGTCCCGGCTCAAGGTTTGTCAAAGGGCAATAGAACGCAGCATTCTAGGTATAAAGCGAATCGATTGAGTCAGAAATACCGTACTACGTTCCATGACAGGTATTGCAGATGTAGGAGAAAAAACTGCAAGGCTCAAGTGGGATTGGGCGGGTCACGTGAGCAGGATGCATCCCGAAAGATGGGCAAAGATCGCAACACATTGGGTACCCAATGACCGACGAAGGCGTCGAGGCCGTCCACGGAAGCGGTGGCGTGACGATCTTGATACTTTCGAATGAAATTGGCTTGAACTTTGGCAACAGGGCCCAGGTGTTTCAGTTGCTCAACTGTGATATCGTCAACACCAGCAGCTTTGCCATTGTTTAAGAATTTCAGGGTTAGTTATTAAGTCTGTCAGGTTAAATGGTTTGCAGATATTTGTGGGATTCTCTGATATATTGCAATTTTTTGAATTTTTGGTTATCGATGAGTGGCTTTACCATTTAGTAAAAGCTGGTAAGCCACTTGGTTCGCTGTGACTTTGCCCGGGTTGGTTGCGTTCGGGGGATCTTCCGTTAGCTTTTAAAATGTAGACCATGCTTGCTTCCTGTTATGGGTCAAGTGGATGTTTGCTACAGTCTTCACCCATCTATCTCTTCGGTTGTTCTTAAGCATATCCATGAGTTTCTCATCCATGGCTATTGTTTCTTTAGCAAAAGGGATCATCTTCATATAGGTATTGGTAATGTGCAAAAAGCTGTGCTGAATCTTTATTTAGGCCGTGTATGTATTGGGTGCGACGTCCTCTGGGTATGCAATGGCGTGACACGGACCAGATTACATTGACAAACTTGTCATAGTTAGGTGACGGTTCTATGTTGATCAGGTTTGTGTCTATCTCAGACGTATATCGTTCCCAGTCAGCTTTAGAAAAATTAAATCTGCGTCTGAATGGAACTTGGGATGGTTTTAAAGCGGATTGAATCATGTATGTTATAGGCCTATGCTGTGTATGTGGAATAGAAGTGGACACAGTTTTGGCGCAGAGATTTTTAGCATTGTCACTAACAAAAATTGAATTGGGGTTGTATCCGCGCTTCCATCTCCCACTGTTGAACGACGCTGCAAGTTTAGCATCATGTACTAGGTACATGTTTTTGGCTTCTGCCCATTGTCCAACTGCGGTACCATCAGCATTGGTTTCGCGGTACCCCCACAAGGTACTGTGACTATTGAAGTCTCCTACAACTATTTTGTACTTTTGACCATTGAAATTAGTTGTTTAGTTGAATTTGAACGGCTGTGGCGGTGGTTTGTAAATAGAAGTTATAGTGGCTTTACCAGTATCTATGGTTAGAATTTCTATATTATACAGTGAGTTGTCTGAGACTGATACAACGGGTATGTTGGTTTTAACAAATATTGCACTACCGTGTTTTGGTTGAGGTATTTCAGCCACTAGCGTTAGTCCAGGGATTTGTGGTCGGAGGTTTTCGTGACCACGGTGTGTTTCTTGGACTCACAGAACATCGCAGTTACGGCTGAGGTCTGATAAGATCTGTGCGTTTTCGTCCGAGAGAAAAAGCTGAGAAGTGCCGTTGAAGGGGGTCCTGAAAAGGACCGTTGTGTTTATGTACCATCGTAGTGCAAGGATTCATCAGTCAGCACCTGGGTGCCGACTGTCCAGGGTGGGCCGTGTGTTTTCGCAATCAAGTTGTTCGATCATAAAATAAACACCGCTTGGGGAGGCTCCTTGCCTCCGTGTTTAGAAATTGATACAAATGTTAACTGGAAAATGCACATTAACAAAATAAAGTCCATACTCAGTAGTTTTACTTACGCTTTGATGGAGATAAAGAAAACTACAAATATTGCAACGGTACTTTCCGCATACTATGGTAATGCTCACGCCTCGTACAGTTTGGCATCATCATAGAATTACTAGTAATTCTATAGGCATCATACCACCGAAGCCGATGACTTATTTATACTTCAGAAAAAGTGTATATGTATTCTCGTACATATTGAGAGCACCAAATGCCTCATTTTATTGAACATTAAATATTGACATTAATTATTTCTATTTACATTTGAGAATTTGCAAATTTGACAAAATACCCGCAATTGTTTATTAAGTGTAGAGATACCAAAGCAGGTTTACCACTACCACTACCACTACCACTACCACTACCACTACCACTACCACTACCACTACCACTACCACTACCACTACCACTACCACTACCACTACCACTACCACTATCCCTACCCCTACCCCTACCCCTACCCCACCCCTACCCCTACCCCTACCACTACCACTACCACTACCCCTACCCTACCCCTACCCCTACCCCTACCACTACCACTAACACTACCACTACCACTCCACTACTACTACTACTACTACTTCTTCTGTAATTAATTGTCTTCAAATCTACACCCATGTGCAAAACTTCAGCATCTTTGGACGTACTTAAACTGTTCAAAATTGACTTGCAATCTAGTCCTAAACATTATAACACAGTGAATCTATTTAAAGCTTGTTTAAAGCTACTAAACCAATTTTGATAAAATTTATACAGTACCACACTACGTCTTCTTACTCAAGTAAATTAAACATCTTATTCGGTTCAGAAATCCCAAGATATTAGAGAACATAAAATAAAACAAATAGATTTTCTAATAAAACTACTGAACCAATTTTGATAAAGTTTATGTGGGACTACACAAAAAGTTTATCCTTTTGAATAAAATAACAATCATTGAAATCGGTTTAGAAATCTTAGAGATAAACACAAAATAAAGGCAATATAAACACAAAATCGAATGGATTTACTGAAATAACTATATATTCTCAAAAACTGCTGAACCAATTTTGATACAGTTTATATGGGACTACCTGGAGAGCATAACCATTCAAAAATTAAAGGAATTTTTAAAATCGGTCTGCAATTGACGGAGATTCGATTGACATACATAAAAAAAAACATACATACAGTCGAACATATAACCTCCTCCTTTTTTGAAGTCGCTTTAAAATACATTGTCATCGGAACTGAGACAATATGTAAAAATTCAACTCCTAAACAAACATCCGAAAGTACATGAAAGTTACATAAAAGCGTTTGAATTACAAATTTTTTGAGCCGTAGCGTCGGATAGTTTTTATCGATTGCTAGGCTCCTTATCATCATATTGAGATACCAAGTACACCAGTTTTTAAATCAAACCAAGTTATCCAATAGTGAAAACTGCATCGCAATCGAAACAATAGTTTTAACGTGATGTGCGAACAAACAAACAAACAGCGGGACACAATTTTTAAAAACGTTATATTCTTGTTCAGTAGGCAATTCAAGTTAAGACCCATGGTCATTTTTTTTTATTATCTTCATGTACAGACTTTTGGTACTTATTGCTTTATTAAAAGTATAGTCCGATACGTCAAAATAAACCAGAAAACAATATAATATAATATCTTCTATTGTCCATACTAAAGCAGTACTCTTAAGTTTGTAACAAAATATGAGTACAGTATTGATATATTAACTAACGTGAGCGTGATTCATTATATATAGATATGTTACGACTGTCACTCACGAGTTATTTCCGCGAGGAGGACAATGTCGTCAAGTAGTGTGAGGACCCTGCACTCTTTGTGTACGTCAGCGACATCAGTGATGATGGTGCGGGCGCAGGTGTGCTTTCATCTGGGCTGGGGTTTCCTCCGCCTGCAGCACCTGCAACGCCAGCGCCACTGACGCAACGGGCGACACGCGTGGCAATCCGCAGTTCGCGTCGTGCCCTCACTACGCAAACTCCTGAGGATGGACGTCGTTAACGTCCGAACACCGGTCGAATTATTCGACGAAATAACTCGTGAGTGACAGTCGTAACATATCTATATGTGTACAGAGAAAATAATTAAAACAAAATTTGTCGAAGGCACTTAAAACAAGCTAAGTATTAAACAATAATCATGTCGTAATGAAAAATAACGTGTGTTTTGTACATTTTATACGGCAAAACATAGAGTTACTAACCTGTATAGGCTGAATTATTCCAACTATAGTTTCAATTCAACCACATCACGACGAGGCGAGACACGTTCGCGAGCGTTCCGCACTCACCTTGAGAAAGACCACCGGATGTGGTTGAAACTATAGTTAAAAGAATTTAACTAATGTAAGTGAGTAACTAACATTAGTTGAATTCTAATAATTGTCTAGTTCCCCCGTTTTAACTTTTCAAAAGAAATAATCATATCATTTTAAAATACAGTGTCAGTTTATCTGTTTGTTATCGCATCACATAAAAACTCGTGGACTGATTAAATGCAGTTTTCAATGCGAATGACTTAAAATCTGGTTTACTTTACTTCATGCCTTGAGTAGAAGCCAAGTATTCATTACAAATCAATTCGTCAGCTGAACAATTTTTGATGTTTGGTATATTGTTACTTCATAGGCAATTTTGGCGCTGGGATAACACATTGGATACTTACTTTTATCTCTGAAAAATTACCACACAGGCAAAGCCGCGGGGCGCAGCTAGATGTATAAATAAAAACAAAAATGTCTGTGAGTATGACGTCATACCTTACAAAAGACATAAACAAGTACAATGCATTTAGTTAGGCGAAACGATGTTAATGTGTAGAACAAATTTCAGAATTGATTATATGTATTCCGCTCGTTCATTCCACTTACTTTTTTTCATTCAGTAGATCTGTTTCTCCTCATGTTTGTATAGCAACCGCTCAGACATCCTTTCACAAAGCAATAAACAATCCCAGTTTACTTGAACAAAGAAAACCACTAAAATTACGTTTCCGAAATCCCTACCTATCACTCACATTGTCACATACGGACCAAGAAAGTGAATCGTTTGTCCCCTCATACGGCGACGTATGAACACAAACAGTAACACAACTGCGTAAATACTTTTTATTTTGTTCTAACCCCCGATTGCAAAAAGAGAAGGGTGTTATAAGCTAAGGATGTGTCTTTCTGTATATGTCTTTTTGTGTCTTTTTCGTAGTTCCAAATAAATCGATCAATTTCAATGCGGTTTTTTTTATGTATTAAATTTGATGTCATCAAATTGGTTTCTAGACATAATGGGGGTTGGCGGTCATATAAATTCAGAATTTGGGTTTTTTATTTTTCGATTATTGCTCAAAATCTGAAGAGACTCTATTATGCATCCGTGTAAGAGCGAAGACCTAAAATATAGAATCTCAATAGGTTTTACAAAATAACGCTATATAAAAACCAACATCATATACTGTTAAATTTTTAATTACACTAAGCTACGAACAGATTTTACCAATCACAAAGCCGTTTAAGCTTCCTGAAAAAAAAAACAACAGCCCAACTGCTCAGAAAGTGCCAGAGATTCCCAGATTACTTTGTGGAAGGAATAGCATGAAACTCCATCCGTCTTCATTGCCAGTAGATACCCAATCCTTTGGCTATACCACCAACCTCCTTGGCCCGTGTGAAAGACGATCAACCGGCTAAGATCCCAGGTGGCTCGCTGGTGGCCCAACCTTGGGAGGAGGTGCATGACAGGTCAACTATTGAAAGAAAAGAAAGAAAGTAGATTTATATATGAAAACATCGTTATACATATTAACAAACAAAATAAAAACAAAGAAATACTCTCACAGGCACAATTAACCGCCCAGCCTGTATTTTTCCTTGTTTTCGGTTTTAGCGCATGGGACAAACCTCTAGTTTTTGCGCCTGTAGACTCGCTGTCGTCCTTCTACGCTATGCGCATAGCGCTATTTTGTACGGAATTAATAAATTAAAACCTAGTAGCTCTAATGGGCCAGATAGTATTTCCCCGATAGTTGTCAGACAAACAAAGAAATGCGTTTGTATTCCCCTTTGCCACATCTTTTATTTGGCACTGCGGAATAGACAATAACCACCTCAATAGAAACTTCTCGTCAGTTTCTATTGAGGTGGATATTGTCTAGTAACCCCTATACCAAAGTGTTTTGGCAAGTCAATGGTGAATGAATACCGACCTATTGCCGTTTTATCTTCTCCTGAAAACGTGTTTGAAAGCATTATGCACAAACACATCTTCGCAAAGGTGGATAAATACCTTTGTACCGAGCAACACGGTTTTTGACCAACGAGATCCGTTGATTCCAATCTCTTGACACTCGTCGAGTTTATTTATATAAACTTTTAATTTAATTTATTCGTCAATATACATAGCAAATATTATAAAACAATATTCTGCCAAACTGCAAAGTAGTTTCTAGGCAGATTATAGCTCTCATGTTATGTAATAACTAAGTGATTAATTTTACATTTTACATGTATACATTTTTTTTTAAATTATGCATATTGAAGATATTTAGGTATAAGTCTTCAATATTCTATAATAGCCTTTTTTCAAGGCTACTTTAAATGAATATCTAGTTAAATATTTATCGTTATACAATTTGTAGATAGATCGTTATACAATTTGTGCACTAGCCATTTCCACATACGTTGCCCATAATAATTTTTAATATTATATTCTAAAGCCAGCTGTGGCTTAGTTGCTTTCCGAGTCGGATAGTTAGATTGTCTTTCCTTTTTAAATGTACTGATCTGAAAGTGATCCATTATAATTATATAATGTACTTTACTATCTACTGGTAATACCTTACATATTTTGAAAAGTTTGAAGTACTCTTTATTTAATTAATCTTTAACTTTCTTGTTTACTAATAGTTTTAATATTCTAGTTTGTAGGTTTTTAACTTGTCGTAGGTATGTTGGGAACGTAAGCCTGTAGCAACTCAAGCCATAGCTGATAATTGCTTCGACTAATGCGTATTACATACTGTACAGGTTGCCTCTATTTAACATTTTAGTTAATTGTTAAAAAAAATACTAATCACAAATGTGAGGTTTTTGAAGACGCTACGATGCACTTAGTCACTGCGGCAGCCAGTTTTCTATTTAAATTTAATTTTGCGTTTTTTACCCATTCTGAGCATTTTATTCGTACAAGGAATATTTTTCCTTTATGGTAAAACACGCAATAAGTACCAATAACCTTAGTAGGATTAATAAAAAACAAATAAAACAGACCTATAATTTTGACAATTTTTTTGTTTTTTATTTCGGTTTTCACAAAGATATTCTGGTCACTTTTTTTACTATACTGTGTAGATATTTTAATGTTATTAGATAGATAAAATATTATATTTATATTTAACATATTATATTTAAATAAAACTTAATAACAGGGTGTCAACGATCTTATTTCCAAAATACAATTATTTTTCCAGAAATACTCCCCATTTTTGCCTTCATCATTTTCCCGCGGTGCCCTCTTCCTTATATCATAATTTCATAACTTTAAACGCGGCAACAATATTACGCGCCAATTCGCCTGAAGTGACTATTACTTATTCTGTGTGCCTGTGTATACATAGACTTTGACATAAACTAAGATAATAATTAAGATTCAAAGTATTTTAACCGACTAATAAAACTAGTTTAGATAGAGGCTCACAAGTAGACTTGCTATATGTTGACTTCCGGAAGGCGTTTGATTGGGTAAATAATGACATACTGCTAGCAAAACTTAGTACCATAAGCTTTACTCCGGGACTTCTCAGGCTTCTTGCGTACTATCTCTGTGATTGCCAGCAGTTCGTCAGACTTGGTTTATACGAATCTAAGCCCTATCAAACGCGTTTCGGAGTGAGTCAGGGCTCAATATTAGGACCTCTTTTATTTTTACCAGTACTAGTACTCCTGAACCAATAGCACACTACTGGTCCAGGAGTGTGCTGAATTTCGGAAGACTAATGTTAGAGCCACAGAAGGAATAGTTCCACCTGACACTTATCATCTTCCTCTTGATGTTAATAATAAAATTCTTGCAGCTGGTAATTCTAGTAGTATTGAGCCGAGTAATATAGATTCGAATAGTGATTTGAATTTCAAATTGTGTGATTATGAAAATTTGTACGATATGCTCTCTAAGGTCTCATGGCATGAACTTTATCATCTGGATGACGTGTGTCACGGTACTATGTATTTTTATTACACTATTTACAGCATGTTCAACGCTTGCATAACCAAAAAGCGACGTAAAAATGGCAGAGTTTCACGGTACCCAGTCTGGTTTACAAGTGAAATCATTCGCGATACAAAACGTAAACTTAAATTAGATAGTGACTGGAAGCAAACAGGGTCACACAAAGTATATCAATCTTTTTCTGATCTAAGAGCTGACCTGAAGATGCGCATCACGCTTGCGTACGTCTCCTTTGTGTCTCGCATAGAGAAGAATATTAAAACTAGTGCCCGTGAGTTTTGGCGCCACGTCTTGAGACTTCGATCCAAGGGTGTTTTTGAGCCAAATGAAAAATACAAGAAACTTTGAGTGGAGAACACGCGTCTGAGGCTTTTGCTGAATTCTTCTCTAGTGTGTTCCTGTCCGAATTGCCAAAATTGGATTCGGGAAATATTGATAATCGGAACCGGCTTCCGTCCAGTAACTACGTTATCATACGTGAGATCACTCCGAGTGACGTGGTTGCTGGGATTCAGGACCTTAAATCTGGTAGTTCTGTGGGACCGGATGGTATTCCTCCTTGGTTTCTCAAGCAAGGAATGTCATTTCTGGTGAACCCACTTTGTTATCTCTTCAATAAGTACATAAAATCCGGTAATTACCCTTCCCAGTGGAAGTTAACACGTCACTCCCATTCCTAAAGGCTCCAATAAAACATCTGTTGAGGAATATCGTCCGATTGCTATTCTTCCCACACTAGCAAACATTTTTGAACGTGTCCTCTATACAAAAACATATTTGAAATTTATCCATTTTATTATCACACTCCATTTATAGATCGAGTCGAGTTTTTTTTTTTTTTTTTTTCCTGCGCTCAGTATCATAGACACTCAGTATTATGCTGAGGCGCGGCCTTTTTGGCACCGCACTTAATTTTTTACTATTTTTTGTTATTATTATTGTCATTTTTTGTAATTGTGTGTCAAATAAATGCTTTTTCTTCTTCTTCTTCTTCTTTTATATAGGCAGGTCTTTAGAAGCAACATGGCAACATGGCTTTAGAAGGAAGAAATCAGTCAATACAAATCTACTAAGCATTATTGACTTTATTTTTACCCGACTTAAGCATGGAGGGCAAGTAGACGTGCTTTACTTTGATTTCTGGAAGGCGTTTGATAGGGTCAATAATGACATACTGCTGGAGAAGGCTTGGCCCCTGGCCTCCTCCGTTTTATAATCCGATTACCATCGTGATCGCCAGCAGTTTTTTCGTCTTGGTCTCTATGAGTCCCGACCCTATCACACGCGTTCCGGGGTGAGTCAAGGATCGATACTTGGCGAGGGCAATACAGCAGAGGTGCTGTTCCTTATGATCTTCCCGCAGTCGTCAAACATGCGCAATGTCTTATCTGTGCCGATGATTTAAAGCTATTTTTAGAAATAAGAACAGAGGAAGACTTTTTAATGCTTCAACGTGACATCGACTCGATCTATAAATGGAGTGTGGATAATAAAATGGAATTCAATCCTTTGAAGTGCTTCGAGATGACTTTTTGCTGAAAGCGACATCCTATAGAATTTCTGTATATGCTGGACTCTTCTATAATACCAATATCCTCGTCTGTTAGAGATCTGGGTGTCACGTTTGACCAAAATCTCACTTTTCATGGCCATATAACGACAGTGGCTAAGGAATCTTTTCAGTGACTAGGTTTTGTTCTTTGGAACTCCAAAGATTTTCAGAACATAGAGGTCATCAAGCTGATCTTCGGCGTCTTGGTTCGCAGTAAGCTAGAAGCCAGTGCAGTGTGTCGCACCCATACGAGTGTCAATATGCGCTTTTATTAGAAAAAGTACAGACGGCTTTTCTAAGGTACTTATACAAGCGCATATATGGCTATTACCCTTACATGTACCCAACGAAATTTCTTCTAGGTTGCTTAGGGTATAATTCTTTGGAGGTCAGAAGATCTCGTGACCAATTTGCGATGATGTGCAAGATTCTTCGAGGGAAGGTTGATGCCCCTGATCTAAATAGTAAGCTGTGTAAATTATTAGTTCCAAATAATTACCATTACTGGGTTCCGTGGCGGTCTCGGCTTAGAATAAGACCCTACCCAATCCTCCCGTGGATGTCGTAAGAGGTGACTACACACCGAAAGATGGGCAGGAGCGTCCTCCGAGCACATATTTGCTAGACTGCGTTCACCAATCCACCTGCCACGCGTGGTGCCTATGGCAAACCCCCCACCCAATATGATAGACACACCACAAAGATGGCCCCCAGTCCCCGGTGACTCCGTTATTCCTGGCACCAGTAGCAGCTATGGTAATGGCGGTGCAGGGAGTGCTAAGAATCCCCGGTAGAGACCCAGCTACCAACCCCCATGATCTCTGGACCTGGCAACTATAAGTTGCCAGGTCCAGAGATCATGCACAATCAAGTACGCACGCACCTTGAGGACCGATGAGAAGTTGATAGAGCTGGAAAAAGTAGTAAGTAAGTTGCGCTGGGATATTATAGGGTTATCAGAAGTCCGAAGAGAGGGAGAGGATACGATGACCCTCAATTCCGGCAACTTACTCTATTATCGGGAGGGCGTCCAGCAGTCACAACACGGTATCGGGATTCGTCGGTTGACCTCTTTGCCAAACTTGGATCTACCCAGTTGGATCGTCTGATCCAAGTAGACATAGTGATCAACAGCTTCGATAATATCGTTCCCAACATAAACCGGCATGGGTACGACATGGGCATTTTACACGATGTTTGTCTTACCCATGTTCAGTTTAAGACCCACCTGTTGGGAAACAATATTGAGGTCACTGAACATTGTGCTTAGGTCTTCCAGGGTTTCAGCCATGATGACTATATCATCAGCAAATCGAAGGTGAGTGATATATTCGCCATTGATGTTAACACCAAATCCGTTCCAGTTCAGAAGCTTGAATATATCTTCCAGTTCAGAGGTGAACAGTTTCGGAGAAATAACGTCTCCCTGTCTCACCCCTTTTTGCAGCTGGATAGAATTCGTGCTCTGATCCTGAAGACGAACTGTCATGGTGGCCACGCTTCAACACTTTGATGTACCGGTAATCAATCTGGTACCGCTGTAATGACTGTAGCACTGCCCAGGTCTCGACTGAATCAAAGGCTTTCTCGTAGTCTACAAACGCTAGACATAGTGGCCGATTATACTCTTTGGTCTTCTGTATAATCTGCCGGAGCGTATGGATGTGGTCTATGGTGCTAAAGCCTTTCCGAAATCCAGCTTGTTCGGGAGGCTGAAAGTCGTCAAAACTACGAGCGAGACGGTTTGTAACTACTCTCGAAAACAGCTTATAGACGTGGCTCAGCAGCGAAACGGGTCTATAATTCTTCAAGAGGGTTTTATCACCTTTCTTAAAGAACAAAACCACTACGCTCTTGTGCCACGCCCCTGGCGTATTACCCTTGAGGATGACGGAGTTAAACAGCTTCTGAATGACTTTAACTACCGGTGTTCCACCCGCTTTCAGTAGCTCTGTAGTTATTCCGTCCTCCACTGGTGCCTTGTTGCTCTTGTTTTAGAGCCATTCTGGTCTCGTATAGGCTGAGGTCCGGAGTAAAAGGCCTAAAACGGGTATGTAATAAAGTATAGAACAATGGGCTATACTAAAATATACCCAAGAATAACTAGCTTAAAAGCTAAAAAAACACGCCTGCCCCGCCAAAAAATAATAAGTGACACACTTCTGAAATGTGCTTATTAAGGCCTTTAATTTGATTTCCATTTTGTAAAACCCAAAAAAATAATATTTATTTCGCATTTGAAAATGTATGGTGCAATAAAGAAACTCACATGCAAACAAACACATGAATCCTAAAATTATTATACATCTTTTTTTGAGCAGTCGTGTAATAATGTTGAGGTCGGGTATATTTTGGAATCCTAAACGCGGGCGTTAGTATTATATACCAGACCTTAGTGTAGAGCGTTGTATACTTGTTAATGTATATTTTCATACGCGTATGTGTATTTGTTCACGCATCACGTAAAACTAATTTACCGATTGTGAAGCGGTTTTTACTATTAGATATCTTTGGGTTTTACTTAAAAACTGGGGTACTTAGTATCTTAATCCGATGATTAGGTGCCGAGTAATCGATAAAAAGCTATTCGATGGCTTAACGAATTTTGAAGAATAATGTAATATTTTTACTTTGAAGACATTTTTGGTCCAGCAAAAACACATACTTTTGAGCTAATTTTAAATGAAATGACCACGCGGGCAAAACCTCGGGTACAGCTAGTATATATATATATATTTATTTATATGCCATAGACAGATAGATAGATAAGAAGATAAATTTTACCTTACTGTATTTCGTCCTGTACTGCCAACTCCTTTATCGCACTCGGGTGATTCCAAAGGGTTTTATTTCACAGAAACTAGCTTGGAATAGTTCTACGCACTCCAATCGGATCGCGGTTCGAGTGGTTTCATTCTGGGATTCTGTTCTTATTGAATCGCTTCTTTGGCTGCAGAGCTTTTGACCGCATAACTCAATGAAGCATTGAAATTAATACGTTGGTTCAAATAGTTTTTTTTTCTTGAGAGGTTATATTTGGAATCCATTAGATTTGTACACATTAATATTACTTTTTTAGTTGATAGATTCACGCGTTACTTTACGGAAATACCTATTTAAAATGAACTAAATAAGAATATGTAGCTTACTTCCGACAAAACTGTAAGTCAGACAAATGACAAATGGTAAAATTAAATAATAACATAAGTAAAACCCCACGCTAAACAATCCCTACCCAAATTGAACTATTGTAAAGTATAAATGAAATGAAATCTAAGGCCTAGAGGCTAGAAAGACAGTTATATATTTATATACATATTGTTACGAGCTGGGGTTCGGATAAAATTAATGTACGCTAATTACACCAAAAAAATAACACCTTTATTCGAAAAACCACAAAGTAAATTAATCCAACAAATAACGCTCAAACACTCTTTAACTTGACTGTACACTCTTATCAATCAATACTCGCTTCGAATCACTTTGATCGTTTCGTATCGTCAGCCAAATCAGTTATGTCCCAGGCAGTCGATGTGCGCCCTATTTATACCGCGACGTAAGTTTCCAGAATGTACTCATAACTACTCGTATGTACTAGTGGTAGTCGGTAGGTCTTCGAACTTTCAAGGTCGGCGGTGCCTTTGAGTTGCCGCACCGCGTCGCGCCTGTAGGTACTTAAGGCCGGTGGCACCTTTGACGTCGCCGTGTCCGTAGTTATATACCTACCGCACGCTCTGGAAACTTCTGTAGGTACCTACGCTCTACTAGTGTGTTCCAGAATGTTCCTTTAAATGTAGGTATTGCGTCATTTTAGTACCTACTGTTTTTCTAAGAATCGACCGGCGTAGCAATATAATATATATATACACAATAAAAAAACACAGCCCTACCCAAATACATCTATCGTAACACTTATATATTTATATACATATAATATAAATACACAATAAAAAACATATACCTCGATCCAAATACCAAACGTCTGACATCAATACGACACGTGTTTTGCCTCTGCACGAGCAGCACTCGACGAGTCAATATCACCCAAAGATGCCTAAATTATGTGCGGTTTTCCATCACTCCGTGCTTTGGAGGACACGTTAAGCGGTTGGTCCCGGCTGTATTGTTGATAGCAGTCTTTAAGCCACATCAGAGGCCCTCGGGCTCCCTGAAAAACTCTAACACCAGAGACCAGCTCTAGCTCAGAAGATAAGCCAACAAACAAGAAGATGGTCAAATCATCATCATCATCTGGCCATATCGACCCACTGCTGAGCATAAAGCTTCCTCTCTTGTTTTCTCCCAGATCGCATCAAGAGCTTTCCTACTATATTTTCTATCGTTTATCGACATCTCAAGCCATCCAGCAGCTGGTTTGTCAAATGAGCGATATTCTTTAGATTTAGGAAGTCTCTTCTACGTCGCATCGGCTAGTGTGATTAAAGCATTTCACTTCAGAGTATGAAACTTATTAGTACTAGCTTTCGCCCGCGACGTCATCCGAGTTGACTACAGTTTATCGCGAAAAGGCATCCTATGTTCTTCTAGTATATAGAAAAACAATGCAAGTATAGCACCAACGTATTGTATTCTCTTTGGCACCAACTATCTTGATGCTTTTTAAGCAACTTCGCAAAAGGAGACGGTTATACTCATTTGTTCGATTTTACGTAAGATTTTTATTTTTTATTTATTTCGGTCGGTTTCTCCGTCAGTTGCAGACTGATTTCGAAAATTACTTTTTTGTTTGAAAAGGTATACTCTCTAGGTAGTCCCATATAAATTGTATCAAAATTGGTTTAGCAGTTTTTCGAGGTTAAATAGTCTTTTGAGTAAATCCAGCCATGTTTATATTGCCTTGATTTTGTGTCTCTAAGATTTCTAAACTGATTTAGATGGTTATTTTTTTATTCAAAAGAGTAAACTTTCAGTGTAGTTCCATATAAACTTCATCAAAACTGGTTCATTAGTTTTATTAGAAAATCTATTTGTTATATTGTTTATGTTCTATAATATCTTGGGATTTCTGAACCGAATTAGATGATTGTTTTTACTTGAGTAAGAAGACCTCTAGTGTGGTACTGTATAAGATTCATTTTATAAGGTTTAATTTTTACCAATTTTGAACAAAATTTTATTTAATTCACTGTGTTATTATGCTTGGGACTGGTTTGCAAGTCAATTATGAACCATTTGAGGACGTCCAAAGATGCTGAAATTTTGCACGAGTTTGATGATGATAATTATGGCAGATACTATTGATCTCACCTGATGATGGAGTCGGAAGGTAGTCAAAAGAACTCAACAATCAGATGATGGAACCCCTTCGAGTTTGGGCTCATTTGGTTTGTATTGATGGGTTCTCTGTTATTATGTGGTATTCAAGGTCTCATGATGGAGCCGGAAGGTAGTCAAAGGAACCCAACAATTGGATGATGGAACCCCTTCGAGTTTGGGCTTGTTTGGATTGACTTGATGAGTTATCCGGTCTTATGTGGTATCCAAGGTCTGATGATGAAGCCGGAAGGTAGTCAAAGGAACTACACTATCGTATGATGGAATCCCTTCGAGTTTGGGCTCATTTGGTTTGTCTTGATAAGATATCTGGTTTTATGTTATGTGATATCCAGCGTCTGATGATGGAGCCGGAATGTAGTCATAGGAACTCAACAATCAAATCCTTACAAGAAAAATACATGATATAATTGAATGGAATTCAATTAAAACATGTAAGGAAATAAGAAATGTCCCAAAAATTCAGGAGCCGCGAAGCCATCTTCTTACGATAGCGGGACTCATCTCGAAAAACCTTGGCCTAACGGTGAGTCGATCAGATATACTCGACATTTTTCGTCTGCCTAGCAAAGCTGATAATAAAACATTAAAATTTATAGTCGAGTTCCAGAACACTTTTGTTAAGTCGGATTTCCTATAATGCCGCTTAGAAGTACAACAAATCTCGACCAGGCGACCAGCGTTGCTCAAAGCATCTATGTTTCGGTGACATAAGAGTACCAATCTACGTATCTGAGTGGCTCACTACCAAATACAGGCGTCTTCACTTCCTAGCCCACGAACTTGCAAGGACCAAGTTTTACGCCCACTGCTGGATTTCTAATGGTAAGGTGTACATAAGAAAACAGGATGGGGCCCCAATATTACAATTCCTTTTTCCTTGGTGGGTACGGGCAGCAGAAAATTCACAAAGTCACATAGGGCTTTACATACATTGATTTCCGGTAGGAATCAATCAGTACATCAGTTTTAAGTTTTAGGTTAATAGGTTAGTTTTAGAGTTATATTAGAATAGTTAATAAGTAATTAAGTACCCAGATGTATTTTAACTAGTTGCCAGCTAATTCTCAAAAGTGGTCGGTGACTATAAGACCGGACAGGGTTCGGGTCGCTTGAGGTCTGGTGGCTGTTTTAAATTAAGGTAAAATTAAGAAGGGTGCCATTCGCATAGAAGATGCGAGACTATTAGGGAAATACCGCTACGGCTCAAGCCCAGTTGTGCGCAGAACGATCCTCAGGCTCGTAGAGATGTTGAGTACTCCACGGGCAGGTCCGGGTTCCCCGGGTAGGTACCACAGAACCAGTCTACTCCCCGTCGAAGCGGACACCCGTTGAGATGCAGAGGGCACTGGGCTGACCCGTAGGGATGAAATTAAAAGTGGGGGTTAGCCCCCACTTGGGACCTCCTGAAATTTTCGAAGGAGACCTAAGTGTGGGTTTCGTGAATAATAATTCCGCGGAAATACGCGATAAAATAAGAGACTGGCATGCGGTGGGATGCTTTCTCAACTATAAAGCAGCCCAGACATGAGTGATGTCATAAATTAACGCAGATTGTATCACGATTAGCGCCATCACATGTTATGAAAATTGCATAGACCGCTAAAATATGTAAAGAAACGTGAGGTTACGTGAATAATAATTCCGCGGAAATACGCGATAAAATAAGAGACCGGCAAGGGGTGGGATGCTTTCTCAACTATAAAGCAGCCCGGACATCAGTGATGTCAGAAATTAACGCAGATTGTATCACGATTAGCGCCATCACATGTTATGAAAATTGCATAGATCGCTAAAATATGAAAAGAAACGTGAGGTTACGTGAATAATAATTCCGCGGAAATACGCGATAAAATAAGAGACCGGCATGCGGTGGGATGCTTTCTAAACTATAAAGCAGCCCGGATATGAGTGATGTCATAAATTAACGCAGATTGTATCACGATTAGCGCCATCACGTGTTATGAAAATTGCATAGATCGCTAAAATATGAAAAGAAACGTGAGGTTACGTACCTATTGGAGGTGATTAAGTCCAAAAATCTTGCAAAACACAAGAAGCCAACCACAAAACACATCACAATACTATCCACTGAAACACCATGAAATTCCTCACAATTTCTAAAAACTCACCGAAGTAATATGATTTGACGTGTCGTCGACAAGAAACAGAGTTTCAATGTGACCTTAATGGCCGCGTCAATAGGGATGATCCCGACAATTAGTGATCTAGAAATCTATGAAGTCGACTACAATTCGATGCACCAACTTCGACGCATGCGCTAACAATCCTAGCGCCTCTGACAACTGACAAGTAACCAACGAACCGTCAAAAGTCATTTGCACTGACAGATGACTGATGCAGGTTAGGTTGGAAACCAAAATATTATTGAAGAGTATGATTTCGGGATATTTACTAAGTTAATGCCTGTAAATATGATAAATTGGAAGTGTATGATCCGACATGATTGAAAAAAGGTAAATTGCGACAAAATGCTTGAAATCAGGCGTCACAATACCCCCTTTCTTCCAAGAGTTTTACGAGGATACGAGAAAAATACTATGCTGGGCTAGCATAGTATTTTTCTCGTATCCTCGTAAAATTCCAGCATAAAAACCGAAAAGAAAAATTGGTCAAATAAGAGGTTAACCTAAAAAAACAAAAACGAAAACAGCTTAAAACACAATGAATCAATTTTATAATCCAAGGAGCTGACATTCCTACCGAAATATATTGTAATGTAAAGCCCAACAACAAAACCTGCAGAAACGGTCTAATACTCGTATATAAGTTAATAAGGAAAACCTCTTGAGCATGAGCATAAAAATAACACCTCAGTCCAAACAAATGGTAACAAAAAAACGGCTTCATAAGCAACGTCACAAGGAACTTTAACGTTTATCTTTACGTTTATCGTCCGCAGTCAGCTTTATGCTAAAAAAAAGCCTAAATAAAGTCGAGCATACGAGGCGACATAGTAATATGAAGGAGAGGGTTGACCCCCAAAAACAAAAAAAAACGCTTCATGACCATGAGTATAGGAAAACTAAAGCTAAAAAACAAAATAAAGTCGAGCATACGAGGCGACATAGTAATATAAAGGTGAAGGTTGACCCCCAAAAACAAAAAAACGCTTCATGACCATGAGTATAGAAAAACTAAAGCTAAAAAACAACGAACACTCTGGGGAGGAAGCGTTGAACATTGAAGGATCGAATGATGGAAAGAATCAAGATTGGTTAAGGGGTGGTAGCTCGTGTTAAGCATGAGCGCCAAAAGAAGGTAACGCATAACTTGTTCCTTTCCCTCAAACCAACGCCATTCCCTTCATGAACAATTGCGTTAAAAATAATAAAAATATTGCTTTGTTAAGGCAATAAAAGGGAAAAGAGGATTGGAAAAGATAAAAGAGAAGAGAAGGAAGAGGGAAATAGGAAAGGAAACACCTTGGCTTCGCCACCACCCAAAAGGGGTGGGGAAGACAGAGTGGCCTACGGCGTGACGATACGGCAAGTATCTGTCAACTTCCTAATTCCCGTTTGTAAATTATCCCCTTTTCAAGTCCTTCATTTGCCAGCTACCGAGCAGTTTGCCCGTATCAAAGTCTTGCAACTCATAGACCAACCTACCTAATCGTTTAACTACTTTACACTTACTGTACTTGGGAGCCAGTTTTTCCATAAAAAATTTGGAAGCGTCGCTTAAAGGATATGTGCGTTTCCATACGACATCCCCTACATCAAACATTTCATCACGACGATGCTTGTTGTACTGAATACCACTCTTTTTATGAGCTTTCGCAATAGCGGCTGAGACAACAGTGAAAGTGTCAGTCAAACCACCGAGTTTTGCGGCATGCGCGTCACGAGAAGAGACCGCGAGTGGCGACGTATCAATGTCAATGACGAGGCAATGTCATCGTAAACGGAGCCGTGCCAAACGGCTTCGCGTCCGTGTACCAAGAAAAACGGAGTATGGCGTGTAGTCTCGTTTACCGAGGTATTTAAAGCAAACTGAATCTTAAGGGATTGAAACGTCCCAAGAACGATGATCCTGGCCAACCAGAATGGACATTGCCGTGACTATCGTACGATTATAGCGTTCAACTGTGTTCACCTGAGGGCAGTATCGCGGTGTGAAATGAATTTGGGGTATCTTATACTTTTCAAACAAAGCTTGGACCTCCTTTCCCGTGAACTGAGATCCGTTATCTAGCACCATGGTCCTGGGCGTTCCATGCACCAGAAACACACCTTCCTCCAAACGAGGCACAATTGTCTTGCCCACCACACGTCGCAGGGGAAATACAAGGCAGTATTTCGTGAAACAACATACCACGACAAGCAAATATGTAAAACCTGCGTGTGATCGCGGCAAAGGTCCAACCAGGTCTATACTCAGGGTATCAAACGGCCGAGAAGTTACCTTAGGGTCTCCCATAAGTCCAGGAGTCGGTCGCTGAGCATGCTTGTAAGCCGCGCAAAGATCACACTTACCAACATATTCAACGACATCTCCGTACATTTTAGGCCAATAATATCGTAGGGAAACGCGTCTAAAGGTTTTAAAAGTCCCAAAATGTGGAACGACTTCTCCACCGTGACACTCTGAGAAAACGGCCTGCCTACGATCAGCAGGAACCACCTCTTTCCAATCGAAATCCCCGTCTGTACTTGACTTATTTTTACAATATTTGAACAATCTACCCGATTTAATAATAAAATTGGAACAAGATCAAGGTGATTTTTCAACTCTCGCAATCAAAGCTTGGTACCACGGATCAGTGGTAGCAGGTTGAATTTCCTCTACTGGCACAGCCCTGGAAAGTGTGTCCGGGATTATATTATTCTTGCCTGAACGATGTTCGATTTCAAAATCGTAGGGAGATAAACGACACCCCCATCGAGCAAGACGACCAGTAGGGTTGGTAAGGTTGAAAAACCACTTTAAACTAGAATGGTTACTAATCACTTTAAATCGTGGGCCACCTTCTAAGTAAGGGCGGAAATATTCAACGCCATAAACCACTGCTAAGGCTTCGCGCTTCGTGGCCGAGTAATTACGTTCAACTTGGTTCAGAGAGCGACTAGCATAAGCGATCGGATGTTCTTGACCGTCTGCAGAGATTTGAGTCAATGTTGCAGCCACACCGTATCCTGACGCGTCACAATAAAGAGCGAAAGGCTGCGTGAAGTCTGGACAAGCCAGGACAGGGGCCGAAACAAGCGCCGACTTTAAGTATTAAAAAGCTGTATTGGTTTCTTCAGTCCAAGCAAACGGGGAGGCTGACTTTTTCGTACTCGTCAAGGCATTCAACGGTGCAGCGAGACAACTGAATTTTTTAATGAACCGGTGATAATATGACGCGGTACCCAAAAATTGTTTGACTTCTTTTCTGTTCACAGGAGCAGGGTAGTCTACAATGGCTCTAACTTTGCCGGGATCGGTATGAAGCCCCCTCTCATTGACTATGAATCCTAAATATTTGAGTTCTCTGCGATTTTTTTTTGATTTTTCGAAGTTTATTGTCAAGTTAGCCAATTTCAGCCTCTCCAGAACCCAGGTGAGCAATTCCAGGTGCTCAGAAAAGCTGGAATTCGCGATAATGATATCATCAAGGTATACAAAGACCTTATTACCATGCTCGCGACCGAACAGTTTGTCCATTAGCCTTTGCTGGGTAGCGGGAGCTCTCTTAAGACCAAAACACATAACCTTAAAATGATAAAGGCCACGCCCGGGGACCGTAAACGCAGATTTTTCGCGATCTTTCAACGGGATTTGCCAAAACGCAGATTTTAAATCAATTGAGGACAGGTACCTAGCATCACGCAGCTGATTCAAGATGTGAGAGATATAAGGAAGAGGGTACGCATCTCCCTTACTGACAGCGTTGAGTTTACGGCTGTCCAAACAAAACCGCAACTCGCCGTTGTCCTTCGGGGCTAGCAATACCGAATTATTCCATTCGCTGCTACTTGGTTCTACCACGTCCATCTTTAACATATCGTCCAGCTGTCGGTTTAGCTCCTTTAATAGTTCAGGCGATAAACAATAACACCGTTGTTTAATAGAAGAGTGATCACCGGTATCGATGGTATGAGATACTAAATCGGTACGACCTAAGCCTTTCCTTTCAAAAGATACCTCCTCAAAGTGACGAATAATATTGTCGGCCGCTGCACGCTGAGCTTCATCCAGCTCATCAAAAGAATTAAGGTATTTTAGTTCAGAAACTACAGGCCTCGATGAAAGACCCTTAAAGGTAAGTCACTAAATAAACTGGGAGCTAATCGGAACGCTTTCCAAAAATTAACCCCGAATATTAAAGGAGTGGTAACACCCGGTATAACGTGGAACTGGATAACCTTCGTTTCACCCTTTAATTGAACCGGCAAAAACATAACACCACGAACGTCTTCACAAGAGCCGTTGGCTGTGGCCACACGTGATACATCATCGTCCACACATGGATGCAACGTGGCCCCTAGGTTTACAAATATACGGCTGGCACCTCCCCCAAGTACAGAAATGAAAGCACCCGAATCTAATAATCCCGAGTACTGGTACATCATAAATGGAAACTGTTAAATGAGGACGACGGTCATCCTCCTTCAAAAATTTTACACTTTCAACACGGTAAGTAGAAAAAAAAAGTTTAAGTTTAGTTAAATAGTCCTTCCAGTCCTCTTTATCAAAATTAGGATGGAGACGGGAAGGACAACCTACGCGTTTTTTGAAATCATCGGAGAAGCAGTCTTTTTCCTACAGTCCGGACAAGAATTGGACCGTACTCCCTTCTTACCACAAGAGTAACACACAATCTCCTTTGAAGTGCACGCATTTAACTGGTGACCGGAGACCCTACACCGAACACAAAACATATTGGAAGATACTAAACTTCCTTCAGGTTTAGTATCAGTCGGTTGTACAGCCTCAACTTTTGGAACACTCTTCCCGTGGTATGACAAGTCAGGTGCCAAAGTACTGGAGTTGGACCTAGGTGGCTTCTTAAAATCAGAGGCGCGAGTAAGGCTGTGCTCGATTAACCTACACTTCGTCTTTAGGTCCTGAATGGTGTAGATAGACTCCATAGCTAAAGCGGTAATGAACCGTGGTCGAAGGTTGTACCTAATAGTGTGGAGTTTGTCAGACTCTAGAACGGGACGAGAAAGCCTTGAGACATGATTGAAAAAGGGTAAATTGCGACAAAATGCTTGAAATCAGGCGTCACATCATATATCCAGGTCAGAAATGAATCGCAGCTGCAAGATCTAAGAGTAAAATCTGTACCAAACTGACTGTCTAGTATTGTTATTTTTAATCGACTTCACAAAAGAAGACGGTTATATGTTCGGCTGTATATATGTTATTTTTTTTAATTTTTTTTATGTATGTTGGTCGATATATCCGTCAATTGTGGACCGATTTTAAAAATTCATTTTTGTTTGAAAGCGTATACTTTCCAAATGGTCCCATATAAATGTATCAAAATTGGTTTAGCAGTTTTTCGAGAATAAATAGTTTTGTTGAGTAAATCCATTAGATTTTGTGTTTATATTGTTTTTATTTTGTGTTTATCTCTGAGATTTCTAAATCGATTTAGATGGTTGTTTTTTTATTCAAAAGGGTATTTTTTTTGTGTAGTTCCATACAAATTTCATCAAAATTGGTTGAGTAGTTAATGTTCTCTAATATCTTGGGATTTCTGTACTGAATTAGATGATTGTTTTTTAATTGAGTAAGAAGACCTCTAATGTGGAACTGTATAAATTTCATCAGAATTGGTTTAGTACCTTTAAACAAGCTTTAATTTAATTCTTTGTGTAATATGTTTAGGACTGGATTGCAGGTCAATTTTGAGTAATATAAGGACGTCCAAAGATGCTGAAGTTTTGCATCTGGGTGTAGTTCTGATGACAATTAAAAACTACAGTAGTAGTAGTAGTAGTAGTAGTAGTAGTGGTAGTGGTAGTGGTAGTGGTAGTGGTAGTTGTAGTGGTAGTGGTAGTGGTAGTGGTAGTGGTAGTGGTAGTGGTAGTGGTAGTGGTAGTGGTAGTGGTAGTGGTAGTGGTAGTGGTAGTGGTAGTGGTAGTGGTAGTGGTAGTGGTAGTGGTAGTGGTAGTGGTAGTGGTAGTGGTAGTGGTAGTGGTAGTGGTAGTGGTAGTGGTAGTGGTAGTGGTAGTGGTAGTGGTAGTGGTAGTGGTAGTGGTAGTGGTAGTGGTAGTGGTAGTGGTAGTGGTAGTGGTAGTGGTAGTGGTAGTGGTAGTGGTAGTGGTAGTGGTAGTGGTAGTTGTAGTGGTAGTGGTAGTGGTAGTGGTAGTGGTAGTGGTAGTGGTAGTGGTAGTGGTAGTGGTAGTGGTAGTGGTAGTGGTAGTGGTAGTGGTAGTGGTAGTGGTAGTGGTAGTGGTAGTGGTAGTGGTAGTGGTAGTGGTAGTGGTAGTGGTAGTGGTAGTGGTAGTGGTAGTGGTAGTGGTAGTGGTAGTGGTAGTGGTAGTGGTAGTGGTGGTAGTAGTAGTAGTAGTCAAAGGAACAACACAATCGGATGATGGAACCCCTTCGAGTTTGGGCTCATTTGGTTTGTCTTGATAAGATTATGTCTGGTTTCATGTGGTATCAAGGGTCTGATGATGGAACTGGAAGGTAGTCACAGGAATTCAACAACAAAATGATGGAAACCCTTCAAGTTTGGGCTCATTTGGTTTGTCTTGGTGAGTTCTCAGGTGTTCTGTGGTATTCAGGGTCTGATGATGGAGCCGGAAGGTAGTCACAAGAACTCAACAACAAAATGATGGAACCCTTTCGAGTTTGTGCTCATTTGGTTTGTCTTGGTGAGTTCCCTGGATTTAAGTGGTATCCAGGGATGATGGAGCTGGAAGGTACTCACAGGAACTCCACAACAAAATGATGGAACCCCTTCAAGTTTGGGATCATTTGGTTTGTCTTGATGAGTTCTCTGGTGTTATGTGGTTTTCAGGGTCTGATGATGGAGCCGGAAGGTAGTCACAGGTACGCAACAACAAAATGATGGAAAATGGTCAAAACTAATTCAGTTGTTATATATGTAGGTTTTGTTCACCAAAGTGAAAGAGTGTCTACTATTTTCTATGGCATATATTCTTTCCGATGTTATATTAGGCCACTAAAAATAAAAAAATAAAATATTTTCCCAAAAAAAAATTAAATCGACTTCATAATAAAAATGTTATTTTGTAAACAACCACTAAAAAGAATGAAATAATTTACAATTGAGCCAGAACAGTATCACTTTTTCGAAATTACCAACCTAATAATAATGCATAAATACAACATAAGATAAGAAAGAGTTTTTTGAAGGCGGTGCCAGCCATAATTATTAATATGGTTGAGCTGATTCAAAAATTTTTTTTGGGAAATTATTTTATTTTTTTATTTTTAGTGGTCTAATATAACATCGGAAAGAATATATGCCATAGAAAATAGTAGACACTCTTTCACTTTGGTGAACAAAACCTACATATATAACAACTGAATTAGTTTTGACCATTTTCCATCATTTTGTTGTTGCGTACCTGTGACTACCTTCCGGCTCCATCATCAGACCCTGAAAACCACATAACACCAGAGAACTCATCAAGACAACCCAAATGAGCCCAAACTTGAAGGGGTTCCATCATTTTGTTGTGGAGTTCCTGTGAGTACTTTTACATACTGTAATGAAAAAAACACTGCTGCATAAATCTTTCATAGTATTAAATTTCATAACATTGCTTATAACAAGCTTTCAGAACTTATTTCACTTCAATAAGTTGAAACTTTATTGTCAGCATAATTTCCAATTTTTTTGGAAATATATTATTATTTTGATAGTAGTATTTATTCTATTAAAACATTATTATTTAGGCACAGGAATGATGCGGTTCTTTGTCATATCGTACTCAATATTGCATGTTGTTAAACTGGCCCCTAATAATACTCGTATATGCCTACCTCTCTCATTTTCTAAGGTCTTGTTACCCAAAGATGTGAAACCAAATCTTTTAAGACCTTACAGCTTAACTACATCTGATAATTTTATATTAAGGTATAATAGTGTAACGGTAAAAATTATACATGTTTTTGCTTTATAGTGCTGCTGATAATTAATCAAAGATCACGCTATGACAAGAACTTGTTGATATTACCACTCGTTGCTTGTGAATAGTACAGACTTAATAAATAATATTGACAACACGTACTTCATTGAAAATGCCAGGGTTGGTGCAGCGAAGGACTGCAAATGTGAATTGGGTAATATTTCACAACAAACCACTGTTTTAACGCAAAACATTCGTAGTGCCCGTAAAAATGTTGTTCATATTTTTTGTGTTTCTATGCGGTTTCGGTTCCTTCCTAAAATCATAATACTCACAGAATGTTGGATAGATGATACATTAAATGCCATTAATTTACCTAATTATAATTGTCATCACTCTAAAGTATTTCTTAATCAAAATGATGGAACAATTGTATTTTTTAGAATTTGTATTAGTTATTTTTTGTGCTTGTAATGCACATAACAAAACGTTTGCAATAAATTGAAAATATTACTAGGTATGTCTTACTGCCTTTTTTAATATCCTTCGTTATTTATTGTGATCATCTAATGTTGAAATTATAATTTCGTTTGCGCGCTTTGGTGCGCTTGCAGTATAATCATACTTACGACTTACGACACAAGAATAAGTTGCTTCAAGAGCAAATATGGCATCTAGAAAGGTGAGAATATAATTTACGGGCTCGTCGAAATAACTAGTTATTTTATATAGCACGTCAAACCGTTAATACATTATCTTTTTTAATACATTAATACATTATCTTTTTGAATAAGCTCAACCATATTAATAATTATGGCACGGTTTGGCACTGCCTTCAAAAAACTCTTTCTTATCTTATGTTGTACTAGCTGTACCCGCGGCTCCGCATGCGTGGTCATTTTTCTAGGTTAAAAGTACTCTACGTACTATTCCAAGACCTAAAATACCAATTTATTGGATCAATACTCCTCCAGCCGTCAAAAAGTTTTTATTGATTGCTCGGCATCTACTCATTGGATTGAGATATAAAGTACCCCAGTTTTAAAGTCAAACCCTATGCTATGTAACAGTGAAAACCGCATTGTAATTGGTCTAATAGTTTTTACGTGATGCGTGAACAAACATACAGACAAACAGACAAACAAACAGACAGACACGAATTTAAAAAATGTTATATTCTTGTTCAGTAGCTTATTTTAGGTACGGTACATTAGACTATTTTTACGTTAAAACTCCTCAAACAAACAGACAACGTTTCACTTTTACATATTTGTGTGGACGATACGTCTCTCAAGTACACTACGTTTGCAGAATCAAGACATCTTTTTTGTGAGCTCGGGCAGCCTGACAAACTCTGATACCAGAGGCCAGCACAACCTCATATGTTAGGTTTACTTGAAATCTGTTTTCAATTAGAATAAAAACTGACTTTGATATTTATTCGAATATATTATATTTAATATCTTATTTTACTCAAATAGTTGTAAAATAGACTTCCAAGTGCGAACGACACTGACTTTAGCCGCTAACAGAAATAGATCTGGCAGCACCTACGGGCAGCACAGTTGTCAAGTGTCAAGAGAGCAGTCAAGCAAGTGAGAGTGTCGGTTACGAACCATGGAAAGTGTTGGTCGCGGAAATTCAGTTTTTTTTATTACGTTGAATGACGAGACGGACACGTCGTTCGCCTGATGGTAAGCGTCACGCCTGTCCATATGAGTTGCAGGGCCACCCAGAACTTTGGTTGCAAAGTCTTGCGCGTCACTGCACTGCGCTCGTCACCCTGAGACATTGGTTGTTAAGTCTCATTGCCCAGTAATGTCGCTAGAAAAATAGCCCTTCAAACCGAAACACAGAAATGTTTACACATTACTGCTTGGCGGTTGAATATCTGACAAAAGTGTGGTACTTCCCCAGGCGGACTCTAGCGTAAAAGGCCTACCACTACAAATTACTACTACTATAGCTACTATTATTCATTGTATTAGAAAATGTAACGAATCATTTAAAAAAACAGAACGCAATTAAGTTTCTTCTGGACTGGCTTGTAATTTCTGAAAACGGGTGGTTAATAATAAGTACGAAGGGTGTTATAAGTTTAGGGTATGTATCATTGTGTGTGTGTGTGTGTGTGTGTGTGTGTGTGTGTGTGTGTGTGTGTGTGTGTGTTTGCTGTTGCATCGTAGCTCCCAAACGAATGGACCGATTTTGATGCGGTTTTGTCTGTTTGAAAGCTGATGTGATCGAAATGGTTCTTAGAAATATGGGGAGGGGGAGGTGAGAAAATGGGGGTGAAAATAGTTGCTTTCAATCGAATTGAATAATTTAGCTGCGGTTTTTTATGTTTCAAAGCAGAGATAAACAAGATTGTTCATAGCTATAATGGGGGTGAGGATCGTAGTCTCAAATGGATGGACCTATTTTGATGTGGTTTTTTATGTTTGAAAATGTATATGATCGAGGTGGTTCTCAGCTATATGCTATGTGGTATAGAATCGTATTTTCCAAACGAATGGACCAATTTAGCTGCGGTATTTCATGTTTCAATGTTGAGGTAAATGATATGGTTCTTAGCTATTAATGGGGGTGGGGGGGAGGGAGCTATATTTTTTTTATTTGTACTGATTAAATAAATAACTCGCATTACCCGTGATTACAATAGAGTTGATTGTAGTAGATTGGACCGCTTTTTTGTCTTTGGAGCACGACGCTGACTATTTCTTGCAATGAAATTGTTTTAAAAATGAAACTCGTAAACAACGGTGCGGACAGGTTCAATTACATTATTCACCATTTAGTTAGACAATTCAATTACAAATTAGTGCCCCGTTTCGTGTCCTCTGTCCACAAAAACACATAATATTATTTGCTTATTACAATAGATCAACCGGTTAAATAGTCTATGGTAAAATTATAGTATCTACCTACATTATTTAGGCCTGATATGGTAATAAATATTACACAGTTCACTTCTGCTTTCAGTATGAAAACTGCCGCGACAAGCGTTGCTTGCCCACGAATTTATCCTGAATTAAACTTCTGCATTCGATCAGATCCCAAGCGTTTACAGAAAGCAAACGTGGTCCACTTGGCAATATTAGAACGCGTTGTATTCCAAAGGCGTATTCCCAAATAAAACGACGCCCACTCGAGCGCCAATACTTTTAATTACGTCGGAAAGGGGCCATGTCCAGCTGCGACGTCGTTACCTGAACACGATGTGCGCCCCGGGGCGACATGTCCTTAATTAGTCCGGTGTAGTCAGGCCAGTGTTAGACATTTCTACGAGGTGATAATAATGCTGAATCAAGTTAGTCTTATTTAGTGGAAATATTTCATTAATAGCTTGTGAATATTCAGTTATTTGTAATACTATGAATTATTTTCTATTTTTCAGTAAATTGCTAGTAGAAATGGTTGCGTGAGGAGAAAGGTGTGAAACTGCTCACATTCAACAGAAGAAAATGAAACATTTATTTAAAAAGACAATTACGAATACTACAATATAATCGCATAGATAGCGTATCGGCCCCAACAAAAAATCTGTTCCTTTGTGGCACTATATAGACAAAACGCGTAATCTGATTTTGATGGTCCATACGTAAATCGTTTTGTCTTAATCTTGTGAGTACTACTAAAGACATAAAATTAATCAAAATTCAATATGGCGACAACTAAACGCCATATGGTAAAAATAAAAAAAACAAGTAGACGAACTACACTCGAGAGCAATGAAACCGGGTCACTTGAAGAAGGCTATAAATCTCGGAAACTAAGAATGCTAGCTTGATGAAATAAATTGTGTTTAATAGACACTGAAATACTCCTTAAATTAAGGTATTAAAACTTCTTAATTATTGTAAAGTTATGCCATATAAAAAATAATAGAAAAAGGTACACTTTCGAAGATGGAACTACGAAATTACTGCATTTGATTTTGCTTTTGTTCCTAATCTGTCATTTAAGTGGGTATATAAACCATATTGATAGTATTCGATATTTATTATTCAAGCTGTAATCATGTCGCTTACACCTGAAGAATGCACCAAAATTCTTACAATGCTCGAAACCGGCCGGAGTCAGCGCGATACAGCCAGGACTGTCGGTGTATTGCTGTCAACAATACAAAGAGTCCTCCGACGTTACGAGGAAACTGGCTCTAACTTACGCAGACCAGGAACAGGCAGAACCAAGTGTACCACAGCATGAGAAGATCGATACTTGGTGAGTGCTTCGTAATCGCTTTCTCACAGGAACTGAAGTTACAAATCAGTTTCGATACCTCGGAGGAAGTAACCCAAGCGCATGGGTAGGAAGCCGACGACTTGTTAAAGCTAACTTGAAACCACTTAGACCTGCAAATGGCCCTAAACTGGAGCGTGGGCATCGTTTTTCAAGACTAAGATATGCCCAGAACCACTTAAATTGGTCTATTGAAGATTGGTCAAAAGTTATGTTCTCCGACGAATCAAAGTTTATGCTCTACAAGCACGATGGAAGACACAGAGTGTATAGAAGACCAGGAGAAAGATTCAAGCAAGCATGCATCGAAGAAAAAGTAGTCTACGGTGGTGGATCTGTACTTGTGTGAACATATAGGGCCATTTATGGTCAATTTGGGTGAGGATGCTATTTTTATGCAACACAATGCCCGACCTCATACAGGTTGGATTGTGAATGACTACCTTCAAGAGATGAACGTTACTTGTATGGAGTAGCCAGTACGCAGCCCGGATATCAACCCGATTGAGCATGCTTGGGACGAGCTTGAGATGCAAAAGCCTCCCCCAATCACGCTTCGTGAGCTCAAAATTGCTTTCACAGAGGAATGGGAGAATATTCCCCAAAATCGTGTAGGGAACTTGGTGTACAGCATGCCAAACCGCTTAAACGCAGTAATGGAAGCACGAGGAGGCAATACAAAGTATTAAAATTCAAGAAAATCGTAATGTTGTTAAAAAAATGACCTGTTTCCTGCAGAGATTAGCAGTTTTTTTTTCTTTATGTAATTTATCGTAAATAAAATTTAGTGAATCATAAATTTTATTACTTTCATTGAAGGTGTATTATATTGTCTATTAAATACAATAGACAATATTTAATATTTCATTAAGCTAACATTTTTAGTTTCCGAGGTTTCTTTAAGTGACCCGGATTCATTGCTCTCGAGTGTATGTCAAGTGGGGAATCATTGAATAGATGTTTGAAAATCATCTAAGTTTCTCTTATCATTTTTCATTTTGAATGACCACTTAGGACCTATAACGATATAAAGGTAAGTATGTATGTCTGTTCCTATATGGCACTATGTAGATCAAACTCGTGGTCCAATTTTGATGATTCTTCGGCAATCGATTTGTCTTTATCTTGCGAGTACTAATAAAGACATATCATTAATCAAAACTCAATATGGCAACAACTAGACGTCATATTGAAAAAATAAAACAAATAAAGTTTACAACATATGTTGAGTGGAGGGTATCATTGAATGGATATTTGAAAAAAATATTTTTCCGAAAAAATAATAATGACTTTCTATTAAAAATATTCATCTGTAAACAACGACTAAATATAATAAAATAAATACAATTGAGCTAGAACAATATAAATTTTTCGAAATTACCAATGTAATTATAATGCAAAAATATAACATAAGATAGGAAATAGTTTTTTTGAAGGCGGTGCCTAATCGAGCCATCATTATTAATATCAACATCATCAACAGCCTGCATTAGTCCACAGCTGGACATAGGCCTCTCCCAATGCGCGCCACTGAGCTCGATATTCGGCTCTGTTCATGTAATTGCTGCCAGCTACTTTGCGTAAATCGCCACTCCATCTGTCCGGAGGGCGCCTTACACTACGTTTACTTATACGTGGTCTCCACTCTAGAACTCGTTTTACCCCACCGGTTATCACTTCTTCGACTAATGTGACCTGCCCAATGCCACTTCAGTTTGCTAATTCTTTGAGCTATGTCGGTGACTTTCGTTCTCTGCCGAATCACCTCGTTTCGGATGTGATCCCTTAGAGAAACCCCGAGCATAGCACGTTCCATATACTCGCTGAGCGACCTGAAACTTGTGGACCAGTCTCACAGTCAGTGTCCACGTTTCGGCTCCGTATGTCATTACGGGTAGGACGCACTGGTCGAAGACTTGTCTTTAGGCACTGTGGGATGGGCGAGAAGAAGACATGACAAAGTTTCCCATATGCTGCCCAGACCAGCCAAACCCGCCTATCAGCTTCCTTCTCAAAGTTGCTGTTTCGGCCTGCTCTGGAGGCTGAAATTCGTCAAATCTACGCGCGAGAAGATTGGATGACCCTTGAGAACAACTTATAGACTAGATTCAGGAGTGAGATTGGCCTATAATTCTTGAGCAAGGTTTTATACCCTTTCTTGAAGAATAGTACCACCACACTCCTGTTCCACGCCTCTGGAGTTATCCCACAGTTGATGACGGAACTAAAAAAGCCTGTAGCTCTCTGAAGGCAGAAGGTACTCCTGTCTTCAGAGAGCTACAGGCTTTGTTTGGGTTTTTTTTGGCTTTTTTTGGCTTAATTGCTCAGAGGACATACCGTCCTCACCAGGGACTTTTCCATTTTTCAGTTGTCTCAAGGCCATCTCCACCTCGTCCAGGCTGACATCTGGCAGCTCACCGGTGTAGTGGCGGGTCAGTGTGGCTCTTGAATCCTCACTAAGGATTTCTGGTCAAGGAGCATGTGGAGCATATAATCTGCCATAGAAATTCTTGATTTCAGCAATAATATTACTTCTGCCGCCCCTCACTGCCACCATTGCTGAAACCTGATGGATCACTAGCTCACACTGCTGGAGACAAAGCGAATTTATTTGCTTGTCTTTTTGCAGAAGCCTCGCATATAGATGCTTCTGGCAAGAGACCTTCCTGCCTTCCTCATTGCGGGGTTTTTATGCCCGAAATTCGCATTTGCCAGAAGGAGGTTCTCAGAACGCTTCGAGCTCTAGATGTGAACAAGGCCAGTGGTCCTGATGGTATTCCAGCGATTGTGTTGAAAAACTGTGCGCCCGAATTGTCTCCCATCTTAACGCGTTTGTACCGCCTCTCTCTTCACTCAGGTAAAGTTCCGAAGAGTTGGAAGCTTGCCAATGTACAACTAGTACCATAGAAGGGTAGTCGTGCTGATCCGGCCAATTATCGTCCCATCTCGATTACCTCCTTACTCTGTAAGTGTATGGAGCGCGTCATAAACATTAGGCTCTTGGCATACCTTGAAGACAATGATCTTTCTCAGTGACCGACAATACGGATTTCGCCGAAACCGGTCTACTGAGGATCTTCTCGCGTATGCTACTCACGTACTGAGCGAAGCCATAGAGATGCATGGTGAGGCGCTTGCCGTCTCCCTTGACATATCGAAGGCATTTGATCGGGTCTGGAACGATGGCCTTTTAAACAAGCTTCCCTCATATGGTTTACTTGTTGGCTTATGCAATTGGATAGTTGATTTCTTGAGGGAACGATCTATTCGAGTAGTCTTAGAGGGCTGCTCGTCTGATCAAATGGCTATCAATGCCGGTGTACCTCAGGGATCGCTTCTCTCGGCTGCACTGTTTTTACTGCACATTAATGACCTTCTGAAGCCCGGTACCTTTGGGTATGCTGATGACAGTACTGTAGTTGAGAGAGACACTTCCAATGCTCAAGCCAACTGTGACGCTGTTCAGTTTCAGAGAGAGGCTATGGTAGACCATTTAAATTTAGCCTTAGAAGCCGTGTCCGATTGGGGCGATGCTAACCTGGTTAAGTTTAATGCTACTAAAACGCAAGCGTGTTTGTTTTCTGCTAAAAAGAGTCCTCTAAACCGATCTCCGTCTTTCCAAAGTGTAACAATACCAATAGGCGACCATTTGGAGCTATTGGGTGTCGAACTCAGATCAAACCTGAATTTTGGGTCTTATATTGAATCCAAAGCCAAGGTAGCTGCAAAAAAACTTGGTATTTTGTCTAAGGTTAGGCGGTACTTCACACCGGGACAGCTTTTGAATCTTTATCAAGCACAGGTCCGATCTTGTATGGAGTACTGCTGCCACCTCTGGGACGGTTCTGCCAAGTATCAGCTCGAGTCTTTGGATTCATTTGAGAGACGTGCTATCAGGCTCATTGGGGATGATACTCTGGTAAAGAGTAAGCTTCAAAGTCTGGCGCATCGACGTGAGGTAGCAAGCCTGGCGGTATTGTAAGTTTGTTGTTTTTATGATCGACAGATTCGATAGACAATAAAAATAATAATAAAAGTATAATTAAATAAACTCTCAGCCCCAGGAAGATCAGAGCTTACTTCTCTGTTCTTTACTGAGGTAATACCCATTCTGCGCGTCCACGTCGCGGGGCTGGACACCGGTCATTTCAGTAGGCCGGAGTGAAACAGTGACTGAGTTCTAACGTGGACCTAGCTCTATGAGGTATAACATAGAACCCGTGCCCAGGGTTACGGGCGAAGACCTCAACGGTGGAGAGGGCGGAGACAATAGTTGTCGGTACGGCCAAACCAGCGGAGGAGGCGAGCCACAGGGGCATTGTTCCTGAATCCTGATGGAGGGCAGCGGTAGCCATCAGTACCAAGGTGAAGCGCAAGGACATTTGCTTCGGACCGGTCCATTTATGAAATATTATAGCCATTGAGGCTATAATACCGCGATGTACAAAGCAAGGGGAAACTACTACATTAATTGTCCCATGAGATTTGTCAAAATGGAAAATGTAAATACAAGAACAAAGAGAATCACCGCCTAGCGACCCGCGTAGCGATCGGTGCCTTGAGCTTTCCGGGGCCCCAGGTGTGAAATGGACTACCAGCCATGTGTGTGCAGGCAACCAGGCATCCCATGGAAAATATGCTACTGGAAGAAGCATTAAGTTGCGGAGATGCTATTGTTTTGAAACATGGAACGTACGAGGTCTCCTTGACGAAGAAATGCTACATATACTGGAGTGCGAGCTTACAAGATGTAATGTAACAATAACTAGACTAAGCGAGACACACTGGCAAGATAGCGGCCATTTTGACTCCGAGAAACACACTATCTATTTCTCCGGCAGTAAAACAAGCAGTTTTTTTGGAGTGGCCATCGCGATACCGAAGATGTGGAGTGGTGCCGGCTTGGGATATAGTCCAGTTAGTGAGCGAATCATATCTATTAAACTAAGTGCCTCACCGACTATCCTTAATATTATTCAAATCTACGCTCCCACGTGTTCTGGCAAGGATGTAGAAGTAGAAGATTTTTACAGCCAACTGGAGTCTTCTATAGCTGCAATACCGAAAAGAGAGCTGCTCATCATCATGGGGGATTTTAATGCTAAAGTTGGATCCACCACTATGGATAGTGGCATCCGCAACATTGGAAATTATAGTCTTGGCTTGCGCAACTCCAGAGGAGAGCGTTTTATAGAATTCGCAGCTAATAACAACCTGACTATAATGAACACGGTTTTCCAACATCATTCGAGACGCCTTTATACCTGGACATCCACTGATGGCAAATATCGTAACCAGATAGACTACATCTTGATCAGATCTAGGTGGAGAAGTTCAATCACTAATACGCATACACTGCCCGGTGCTGACTGTCATTCCAATCACCAATTACTGATCGGCAATCTCAGGATAAAGTTACAACGAGTGAGACAGGTAAAGACATCAAGAAGAATGGAGATCACAGATCAGAATTTATTTACTGAGTCAATAAATAACAAACATTCCTCCTGGCGTACAGAAATCGAGAACCAGGATGCTAACTCTTTATGGCTTTCTGCAACGAAATATATTACAGACGCAGTAAAATCTCAACCCAGGGGACCTACAGCCAAACGACAGCACTGGATGTCAGGGGACACGTGGAAACTTGTCGAAGAGCGTAGGGAATCCAAATCTACTGGCGCAAGTATTGGTGAGCTACATTTCCAAAAAGCAATAATACAAGCAGCGTGTAGAAGAGATCGTAACAGTGCCCTTGGAAAAATATGCGACGAGCTTGAGCGCCATTCTGAAAAATTCCAAACAAAAGATCTCCACGATAAAGTACGATTCATTACCCGCCAATTCAAACCAAAAACATGGGCAATAGAAGACGCTGCAGGTGTTACGAAAACTGAAATTAAGGACATCGTGAATGTTTGGAAGGACTATTGCAAAGAACTCTTCTCTGACAACAACTTGACCTCAGATTTCTCATGTACCTCAGAACAGATCACAGAGCGAGAACCTAGCATTTTGCGGGATGAAGTCCGTGCTGCCATTTGACATTTGAAGTGCAATAAAGCAATGGGAGTTGACGAAATCCCAATTGAAATGTTGAAAGCCATGGGAGATTATGGAATTGACGTTATGTACTCAATCTGTTGCCAAATATGGGAAACAGGAATATGGCCAGAGGACTGGTCCCATTCCGTATTTATACCTCTACATAAGAAAGGTTCTACGAAGAAATGCAACAATTTCAGACTTATCTCCCTTATAACGCATGCAAGTAAAGTGATGCTTCACATTCTGAACACAAGATTGCAGGCTCATCTCGCACGGCAAATTGGGCCTGAGCAGGCTGGTTTGTGAAGGGAAGGGGCACTCGCGAGCAGATTTTAATATTGCGACAAATAATTAAGAAAGCGAGAGAATTCAACACGCCCCTATTCATTTGCTTTGTGGATTTCCGCAAGGCATTTGACACAGTAATATGGGATCGTCTCTGGAAGATACTATCAGAAATGGGCGTACCATACCATCTTATATTTCTGATAAGACGATTGTATGAGGATGGTTCAGCCGCGGTACGTGTGGATGACACCCTCTCAGATAAGTTTAAAACTGAGTCTGGAGTCTGACAGGGATGTATTCTGTCCCCACTATTATTCAACACATATACGGAATACATAATGCGGATTGTCCTAGAGGGAAGGAATAGAGGTGTGTCGGTGGGGGGTTGGTTGATCAATAATCTCAGATATGCTGATGATACTACACTTCTTGCAAACACTAAAGAAGATATGGCAGACATCTTGACTTGTTTGGAAACAACCAGTCTCCAATTTGGCCTTGCAATCAATAAAGACAAGACAAAAATGATGGTAGTAGACCGGGCTGAACAATACGGATCGAACTTACTAAGTGTGGCCAATTGCGAAGTGGTGCAAAGCTACATCTACCTGGGCTCTGCTATCTCCAATACCGGAGGCTGTGGGAATGAAATTAAACGTCGGTGTGCCATCACTAGATCTGCTGTGGAAAGGTTGGGAAAGATTTGGAAGGACAGAAGAATAACCAAAAAAACAAAGGTTCGACTAATGAAATGTCTAGTCTTCCCTATCTTCCGAAAAATTGATGCTCTGGAGATGTGGTGTTGGAGACACCTCCTTAAAATTTCATGGACGGCATTCCGCACCAACATCTCGATCCTAAAAGAACTTAATATTAAGGACAGACTTTCGTCGATTGTGCAGCTGCGAATTCTGAAGTTCTTTGGCCACATCTCCAGAAATGAAGATTCAATTGAAAGACTAGTGATCCAAGGCCAGGTGGAAGGGAAAAGATCACGCGGCAGATCGGCTACTCGTTGGACGGATATCATCTGGACGGCAACGCATTCCACAATGGTCCAATGTACTCGCAATGCTGCCAATCGCCAGAAGTGGAGGATGATTGCAAAAGCGGCAATCCTCGCCAAGGAGCGCGATAATGAATAAGACCTCCCATGTGTACACCATCCATTTGTACAACCACGACCACTCTGTGAAGAGTGCCCGACTAAGAAGAAGAATCAAATAAATAGTAAATAATAAAAGCATATAGACATCTCTGAATATATGCTTTTTGTCCGTCATGATAAAGTCAATCTCATTTTTTGTAACGCCATCTGGGCTTCGTCGTGTCCATTTTCTCTGGGGCTGCTTCTAAACTATTCATTAAGAAGTGCCCCCCCCCCCTCTCCCCAGAAAGTTAACAAGCATTTTTCCTCTGGCGCTTCTGCTGCCAAACCATGTGGTCCAATCCTCGATTCGTTGCAGTCTTGTACTCCCACTTTAGCGTTGAAATTCCCCATAACAACGTTGAAGTGAGCCCTCCTGGTGGTATGGAGGGCCTTGGATATGTCATCGTACATATCTTCAACCTCATCGTCTGAGTGCGACGAAGTCGGTGCGTAGACCTGTATCACCTTGAGAGTATATCTCTTGGTGAGTTTAATAATGAGGTACGCAACCCTAGTCGAAACACTACAGACTTCTTCAACGTTGTTAGCAAGGACTTTATGAACGAGGAACCCAACGCCGCCTTGGGATCGGTGGTCTCCTTCTCTGAAGTACATCTGATGGCCCGATTTCATGGTAACTGTGTCCTCCCCCGCTCTTCGGATTTCACACAATCCTAAAATGTGCCATCTGATATTCTCCAGTTCTACTTCCAGCTGTGCCATGTGTTCGTCCAGCCGTAGAGTGCGTCTATTATACGTAGCCAAATTCAGTCGTTGTTGGTGGCCTTCCGTAACCCGGGGATTCTTAGCACCCCCCGCCCTGCCGTTACCATGACCGCCACCTTAGGCAGGAATAGCAGAGCTGCCGGGAACTGGGGGCCGTTTCTTTGTGGTGTCTATCATTGGAGGAAATGCCCGTAATCGCCACGCTGGGCAGGCGGGTTGGCAATCGCAGGGCGCACCTCCTCGCACCGGCGGCGCTGCTGCCCGTCACCGGTCATGCCATTTAGCTGCGCAGATTTGTGGATGGATATACCGCCATTTGTCGGTCGCCAGAGCCTCGTTCGTTGTACGGCAGGGTGTACCACGTGAAAGTGAGGTTGGTTTGGAGCACTAAGTTGGTGATTTACTCCCTTACACCCCATATTACATTATTCATATGTATGAGCTTATTTAAAAAGAAGATGTCTTGACGTGCTATAAAAAATAATAAGCTATTAAAGTAATTATCTAGTTTTTTATTATCATTTACTAGATTGCTGTATTCGTGTCAATCGGTTTGTGTAGGTATGAAAGTCAAAATCGTGTATCAAAAGTGTGCGTCTCTTATTGTTTGTTCTGCGTTTCATGTTTTGTAAGAGGGTGCGTCATAGACAACTGTTTATACTTCGTTCTCTAGACAGGCTCTTGAGGAACGTCGCAATGAGAGCATTTGATTATAGCCATTTTGGCGCTGATAGCAGTAGTTTGTCAGTAATGAGCGTCCACGGAACTAAGGTCTTTGTACTATTATTTATACTGTGACTAACGTCAGGGCTGTGTTCACTTACACACTCGAATCATCCGTGCGATTATCGCTCGATCACCCGGACTGAGTGAACGACTTTGGACGTCCATATACAACTGACAACTGTCAAGTGTCAGTTTCATACTATTCCTCCCCTCCACTACTATTTTTCGGATGACCCATGCGAACGCCCGACGACGCCGTGAACGATTTCGAGTGTACACGCGGGTGATCTGTGAACGGGCGCCAGGAGATGAAACAATGACAATTTTAGTTCCATGGACGCTCGGTGTGGCGCTTTAATATTATTTTTTCGCGTAAACGTAAGTACGGCCTAGAGATCAGTGGGGTGCGTGATAGGTATGTATTAATTATGTTGTAACCATATTTGATTTAAATGATACCTAGGTTTGGCACCGCCTCAAAAAAACTCAAATCTTATGTTGTATTTTGCATTATTATTATATTGGTAATTTTGAAAAAGTGATATTGTTCGGGCTCAATTGTTATTATTTTTATTCATTTTAGTGTTTTTTTAGAAAATAACATTTTTAATATGAAGTCGTTTTAATTTTTTTCGGAAATATATTTATAATTTTTCATTTTGAGTGGCAAACATCGGAAAAAATATATGCCAAAGAAAATAGTAAATCTCGTAGATATGAAGAAAATTAAACACAAAACAAATGGATTTATAGTTGCAAATGGATTTGTTGTTGTTTTATAGTTGTATAGTTGTTTAATATATAAGTCCTTTTTTAAAACAATCTTTTACGACACACCAGCAGTAACTCATCGGGACCATCATCACTACGTACTCCAGAGGCACGTCAAGCTGTCGGTCCCGGCTATTATTGATTTAAAGCAGTCGTTAAGGTATATCAGAGGCCCTCGGGCGGCTTGACAATACACAAACAAACCAACAAATCGAATTTGACCAGTGAACTTATCAAGACAAACCCAATGAACCCAAACTCGAAGGGGTTCCATTATCAGTGTTGAGTTTCTATGACTACCTTCCGGCTCAATCATAAGACCCTGGATACCACATAAAACCAGAAAACTCATCAAGACAAACCAAATGAACTCGAAAGGGTTCCATCTTTTTGTTGTTGAGTTCTTGTGAATACCTTCCGGCTCTATTATCAGACCCTGAATAATTTATAAAACCAGAGAACTCCTTAGTCAAACCAAATGAGCCCAAACTCGAAGATTTCCGTCATTTAGTTGTTGATTTCCTGTGACCACCTTCCGGCTCCATCATCAGACCCTGGATACCACATAACACCAGAGAATTCATCAAGATAAACCAAGTAATCCCAAACTCAAAGGGGTTCCATCATTTTTTGTTTAGTCCCTGTGACTTCCTTCCGGCTCCATCATCAGACCCAGGATACCACATAAAACCAGAGAATTCATCAAAATAAACCAAGTAATCCCAAACTCAAAGGGGTTCCAAACTCAAAGGGGGGGTACATAACACCAGAGAACTCTTCAATACAAACCAAATTAGCCCAAACTCGAAGGGGTTCGATCAATTTGTTGTTGAGTTCCTGTGACTACTTTCCGGCTCCATCATAAGACCCTGAATACTATATTAAACCAGAGTTCTCATCAAGACAAACCAAATGAGCCCATTCTCGAAAGGTGTCCCTTATTTTGTTGTTGAGTTCCTAAGACTACCTTCTGGCTCCATCATTAGACTCTGGATCCCACATAAACTAGAGAACTCATCAAGACAGACCAAATATGCCCAAGCTCAAATAGGTTGTATTGTTTTTTGTTGAATTCTTTTCGGCTCCATTATCTGACCTTGGATACCACATAAAATCAGAGAACTCATGAAGACAAACCAAATGAGCCCAAACTCGAAGGGGTTCCATCATCCGATTATTGAGTTCCTTTGGCTACCTTCCGGCTCCACCATCAGGTCAGCTATATACCTATTTGCAAAACTTCAGCATCTTTGGACGTGGTTAAATGGTTTTGCAAACTTGACTTGCAAACCAGTCCCAAGCATAATAATACAGTGAATTAAATTAAAGCTACTAAACCAATTTTGATGAAATCTATTCAGTACTACACTACAAATCTTCTTTCTCAAGTAAAAACAATCATCGACATAAATTATAAAATAAATTTTATAATGAAAACTACTGAACCAATTTTGATGTAATGTATATGGGGCTACACTGAAACTCTACCCTTTTGAATAAAAAAATAACCATCTCAATCGTTCTCAAATCTTAGAGATTTGAGGCAATATAAATACAAAATCAAATTGATTTACTAAAAAATCTATTTATTCTCGAAAAACAACTGAACCAATTTTGAAACAATTTATATGGGATCCCTTTTATACAAAAAAGAATTTTCAAAATTGGTCAGCAATTGACGGAGATATCGATCGACATATATAAAAAAAAACATACATACAGCCGAACAAATAACAGTCACCTTCTTTTTTGTGAAGTCGCATAAAAATCTTCTTTAGAGTTTTTTTATTATTTTACATTTCGCATGATTATTTAGGATTTATAAGGATTTAAAGTTTGGTACGCCACCATGCTCACTAATCCTTATAAATATAAAGTAAAAAGTTTTAAATAAAATAAATTATTATAAAATCAAAAAACCAGAATGCGAACAAAACTAAAATGAGGCAAACAAGCTTTAGATTTTTATTTTAAACTATAAAAATGCTGTCGGAAGCACGAAGCATATCTCGCCAGGTTCTAGCTAATCCCGTCTGTCTACTGCCAGACTGTCTGTACCTTAACTTGTGATATATACACTTGGTCTAGAAATACAGAAACGAACTTGTTCAGCTTCAAAATTCACATTGAATAAAACTCAGTCTAGCAGCTGGTACTCGAACTATAAATTAAATGTCGAACGTATTGAGTGAATTCCTAAAAAACAAAAAAAAACTCAAATACGGTAAACGCTTTCCCACATCTAAGTTTTATTGCCAACATTTCGACGTTATGCCTTTAAAGGGCTTTCTCAGTAAGTGATTTTTAGTGTCACATTAATCTTTTTCGTCGCCAAAAATATCCCGAATTCGGGAGATGCCGCCGAGAGCTGATTTTACTCATTCCCTTTGTCAATTGGGCACTTTTTTCAGTTTCTGTTTATTTATGTACGTTTCAGTCGAATTGTTATTTTCAGAATCAAATTGTAAAAGAATAAATAAATCATATACATAAGTGTAGAGTGGGTGGGTGGTTTAAAGAAAAACGTATTTTTGTAGGTATTAAAATTCTAGATTTATTCACGTTGCGCGTCTGGCTTATGACGAACGATTTAATTTCATCTTTAATTTTTAAAGTGATCACTCGCTTTTTATGTAAATTTGTAGATAAATAATTTTTTATCACAACATTTTTTGATGCATTTTAAAATAATTATATAATGCTACATTCGTAGTATATACTTTTGAAGTATATATTTTTAAATCACTTTCTGAAAATAATATTTAATATAAAAGATGTACCTTGTTTCCACACGTGTTTGCCATACTATCATATATTTACAATGAAGCCGCTCACATTACAAATATTACCACGATGGATTCAGTCAAAAAATCATAGCCAAAAGATATTTAATACGAGTAAGTGCAAGCCATAATCAGTTCATCATTCTATTACAGACCTAAGACATAGCAATCAAAACCTCAAATAAGGGGACCTTTTGATCCCAACATTCGAGACTAATCCAAACCTTTGACACCCAATTACTCTAGCTAGAGTACAAACACTCTCTGGCGGAAAGTAAAGAAAGTAATCAAAAAGTTGCCGACACTCGCCTCTTCAGTAACCCATTTGCATTCACTATTGAAGGATTTGAAAGGAGAAAATTTCTTTGATGTCCCAATTTGGTATTGATTTTTAAATTGAATTTTGTTTATGAAGTGGATCAGTCCATGACTTTAGTTCTTTAGTGTACTATTTTATTTTATTTTAGTGTTGATTTAATTTCTCAAAGGCCAACTGGGAATTATACTCCGATGGGATTGACTCAAGATTGCACAATTTAGAACCTGTGCCAGGCAATTATGAGAAGTTTGTCGATATCATTTGGAGGGTTTCGCGGCAGCATATTCCACGGGGTTGCCGCACTTCTTATGTTCCAGGTCTGAGTAAGGTCACTGCCAATGCCCTCGCGGAATACCAAACACAATACGACCATGACCCATTCTCAGAGGAAACCATCGAAACTGGCGTAAAGCTCATGCGAGAAATTGGAGAAAGCCGCAAGCAGAAATGGCTGTCTCTTGTAACGGGCATAGACTTGACACACAATAGCAAAAAGGCATGGCACAATATCAAAAAGCTTACAGACGATCCATCTGAGCCTTCAAATCCTGGCCAAGTTACTGCAAACCAGGTAGCACATCAACTTCTGGTAAATGGCAAATCACCCCACCGCCTTCCTAATAAACTAGTTGCACATAACCAACCCGTGTAGCAATCACATAAGCAAGCCTTTCACACTTACAGACATCATTTTGGGAATTAAAGGCATGAAAAATGGTAAAGCGGCTGGTTTCGACGATTTAACTACCGAAAAAATAAAACATCTTGGACCAATTGCCGTATCTTGGCTCCTAGCTCTGTTTAACGTCTACCTCAAAGATGCTTTAATCCCAAAACTCTGGAGGAGAGCTAAAGTGATTGCTTTGCTAAAGCCTGTCAAATGCCCGAAAGACCCCAAAAGCTATCACCTCATATCCTTTCTGTGCCACACGTTCAAACTTTTCGAAAGACTTTTATTCAACCGCTTGATGCCCATAATCGACCCAGACCTTATCTCTGAGCAAGCTGGCTTTAGGCCAGGAAAGTCATGCACAAATCAAACACTCAAATTAACTCAGTTTATAGAAGATGGTTTTGAGTTGAAAAATATCACTGGTGTTGTGTTCGTAGACCTTACAGCTGCTTATGACACTGTCAATATCAGACGACTTCTCCTAAAAACTAACGCTTTGACTCGCAATATAGGGTTTGTGCGTATTCTGAGCAAGATCCTACATAACCGGCGCTTCCAAGTAGATCTTAATCACACAAAAAGTAGATGGCGCTGCCAGAAAAATGGTCTCCCTCAAGGAAACGTACTAGCGCCGGCATTATTTAACATCTATACTAATGACCAGCCTAGCTCCCCACATACTCACCGTTTCTTATACGCAGACGATCTTGCGTTAGCGGCTCAAACGCACAGTTTTGCGGAGGCCGAAGAAAGGTTGATGGATGCCCTGGAGACACTCGACTCTTACTACAATAAAAACGCTCTCCGACCAAACCCAAACAAGACGCAGTCGTGTGTCTTCCATCTTTGAAACAGGCAAGCTGAAAAGACCCTCAACCTCTCTTGGCGTGGCGTCGACATCGAACATTGCGATCACCCACGGTACCTGGGTTATAACTTTAGATCGAGCACTTACATATAGAGCTCACTGTCAGAAAGCGAAAATGAAGGTTGCCTCGAGGAACAACTTGCTTCGCCGTCTGACGTCTACCAGCTGGGGAGCCACACCTCATGTACTACGCTCAACTGGGCTGTCTCTCTCATTTTCAGCTGGTGAATTTGCATGTCCTGTGTGGCATCGGTCCGCTCACGCTAAGGAGGTTGATGTAGCGCTGAACGATACCTGCCGCATCGTTACTGGGTGCTTAAAACCCACACCGCTTAAGATGCTGTACCCTCTAGCAGGTATAGCTCCACCAGATGTCCAACGCGAAGTTGCTTGCTGCATGGAAAAACACAAACAGGAAACAGACAGCTGGCACCCACTATTCGATTACTGGCCACCACCTGCTCGTCTCAAGAGCCGCAGAAGCTTTATTAAACACACCGCTTCCTTAAAAATAGGTGCAGCGGAAGCAAAATGCGAGTTGTGGAAGACTAAACAGCCCCCCTCCAAAAGACTTTATTACCCCGGCAGAACATCTGCCTCCTGGACATGAGCTGCAGTGGCCAATGTGGAAGTCGCTTGTTGGTCGTTGCAGAAGTAACTTAGCCAAATGGGGAATAATCAAGGTATCTGAAGAACAGTGTGAGTGCGGTGCTCCCACACAAAATATGCTACATCTGCTTTCCTGCCCTCTGTGCCCGACTACCTGCACACAAGAAGATTTGATTGAGGCATCCGATAGGGCCGTGGAGGTGGCTACATACTGGAGCAAAGAAATTTAATAATATTATAAAAGAGCTTATTGACACGATTAATGAAAGTGTACTATGTACCATAATAGTAGGTGTTGTTTCTGAATTGAAAACAATAATTATTAGTGGGGGTTTTCAACGGTTTAATTTGTTTCTTTACATTGTATTACGCAGTAACTCCAAGTTCTTTAATTAACATTCAACAAATATAAAGCCTATCACCAAATTAACCAAACACAAAGTATTAACCCTCTTCGCTTCCCCTGCCATTAAATTTGATATATGCGTCGAAAATTGGTCCATAAGTAAACGTGTCGAAATTCGGTCCCACGTACATATATTTGGCGCATAAATCAAGCCAATACAGGGCCACTATCAAGGTGCGAGTGTTAAAACGGCTGTTTAAAATCCTCGCCAAATACGGTGCGTAAACGTAAATGACACCTTTTCGGACCCTTTTTGGAAGGTGGGCGTAGGAGAGATTAAAGGAATGGGACCCAACGAGACAGAACATTCATTCGGCATTCGGCAACTAAGAATGAGTCATTCACCAATTTTCGTGATAACGAGTCTATTGTATAGTACGAATCAAACTTAATGGCGGCTGTAAAGTGCGCTGTTAGGGCAGCATCGCGCATCCCTTCACCCTTCCAACGCCCGCGCATACCTAATATTTGCTATTGCGCAGCGCTCCGCGCTAACATCTCAGCCGCCATTAAGTTTGGTTCGTACTATGTCTACAAAATCATAAGAGAGACTGGTCGGCCGCATGGTCTGAGTGCTCTTATTTTGGCTGGTAGAAACAGGAATGTAATTTAATAATGGTAAATCTAGAAATAGGTATAAACTTGATTCGCTGCATCCATGTTCAGTCCTGTTCGATCGTAAATTTCATCAACTTGTATTCTTTGCTGAACAAAATAATAGAAAAGTTATTTTTTGTCGTTCATATAACGATGATTTTAAATCTTTTCTTGGAATTAAATGGAGGGAATCTAGAAAATAGCTTACGTTTCCGAATAAAATTACATTGACATTCAAAACAATTTGTGTTAGTTTTTCGGCCCACCGAAAATGTGCTATTTTCGGTTACAGAACTGAACTGAACACCGAAACTCAGCACTAAATCTCTCTCATAAACCCGAGTTCTCACCTGCGGCGACACAACTAAAATGGCGCTCTAAAACAAACGACAGGTTTTATGAGTCACGGGCCTCACGGGCCTCACGGGCCTGCTGCCCAGCCCATTGATAATACATAGTTACTTTGGCTCGGCCCACTCCGAGTCCTATTTATGTCGCCGAGAGATTTGTACGTATTCGGCTCGGCCGAGGGATGGAGGGCTAATTTTATGTGGAAATTATAGGTGAGGTAAATAAACCCTATAGGATGGAAGTGGTGGCAATCTATTTTGTTGTTTTTGTTGTTTGAATAAAATTTAAATGAGTCTATTAAGTACCTATATTTTGATGATAGGCAAAATACGTTATTAAGTCTATGGATTACATTCTTAATGCATTCGAAACCACAATGCCATAATCTATCTATATATACTTATAATCTATACTTACAATAAAGCAATAAGTACGAAAAAGTCTTTACAAAGAAGATAATGTAAAAAAAATGGTCTACGATAGGAACTCAAAATAAGCTGCTAAACAACAATATAACATTTTGTTAAATCGTTTGTGTCTGTTTGTTTATTTGTCTGTATATTCGCGCATCACGTTAAAACTACTGAACCGATTGCGATGCGGTTTACTTGCGGATAGCTTAGGGTTTGACTTAAAAACTGGGGTCCTTGGTATCTCAATACGATGAGTAGAAGCCGAGCAATCGATTAAAAACGTTGTGACCGTTGAAGGGATTTTGATCAAATGTTGGTATATTGGTATTTTAGGGCTTGGAATAGCACAGAGTACTTTTAACCTAGAAAAACAACCACGCGTGCGAAGCCACGGGCACAGCTAATAACTAATTAATTTGCTGAAACTTACAACGTTTAATACTGCTATATTTTTTGTCGAGAAGTTACAGAATCAGGGATCTATGCCCTCAGTATCTAGAAAAGTGACAAACTGCCTGATCGACGAGATCATCAGAAACTCATTTTTCTGGTTAAAATAGCTACAACAAAGTGTATTTTATTATGAAGACCGTGACTTTATCTGAATAGTTGGATGTAATGTTGTTACGTCCGACTTGTTATTGTTAAAGAAACAGCCAAGGAGTAGAACATTTTCGAGACTGCCATCCTCTAGGCAAGAGTATTATACCCTAGACCACAACACTACTTACTTGTACGCTAACTTATACGTAAAAAATTAAAAAGATCGCACAAAATTACGGATTAAAAAATGTTTTAAACAATTTTGCCGTGCAGTCCCTAAATCGCAGCATGAAGGATTTTGACGTTTTTGAACTAAAAATTCATCTTTGATGCCCTTAGCGTAGCAGATCTAATCATGAACCAATCAGGTTTGAAAATCGAATAACAACAAGTCTATAAAAAAAATGGTTTCGAAAACAACCGCTTTGCAATTTTATGCAATAATGTCTGGCAACACCAACTAAAGCGCAATAATGGTAGTTACGTCTACAACAATGCACCGCTTTGCCGAGTAAAATGCAGCAAAGAACAAGGGCAAAATTTTATGTGGTAAATCTTGCAGCGTCTTGAAATATTATTTCTACAGAACTTAAGTAATTATTTATCTACGTTTTTTCAACATAGCATGTAAGCTAGGAAAAGCCAGGTTAAGAAATCCATTTAAAAATGAAATTGTGAATGAAATGAAATTTTCATTTAATTTGAATCTTTATTTCCTTCCTACAATGTTTTACCGGCCCTGTCGCCTTGCCCAACGGGTGAAAAAATATATATAATACAATGACGTTTCCGGTTCGGACGTCAAAATCTTCAACACAACAGAATACTTCCCACCCAGTTTTTTTAAACCAAAGGAGGTTGAATTACGCTTACTTCCCACCCAGTTTTTTAAACCAAAGGCGGTTGAATTACGCTTACTGGCGTTAAACCTTTTAACAGTAAGCGTAATTCAACCTCCTTGCTATAAACAGAATAATACTATAGTCTGTGCTATAGACAAAATGGTACGTCAATATCGTAAAGAGAGAGGTCAATATAAAACCTATAAACAAAATATTGTAGCAAAGAGACCAAAATGCATTATAGTTAATGGAGGAAGTGTAAGGAATTGTTGTTAGGTTATGTTTATTTATTTAATTGTTTTGCGCAAAAATAGTGTACAAGGAAGAACGTAATGATAAACAGCATTATCTACCAGTCATCCAGATCATGAAAGAAATAATAGTACACTGGGCGTGCGGCTTCAGGTAATGAACAATAAATTCAAAAGAAACAAAGGTTTGTGTAAATAAGGTTTTTAGTGTGAGTAATTATTGCAAAATATTTGTGCTAATATTGGAAAACTGTTTCCCTGCACAGTGAAAGAGCAGCAACATATCAAAACATATTGTTTTGTAATCTCGCTAGGCAGTAACAGATTAAATTATTATTATTAAAGCCTAGTCTGTTACACTAGGTAGGTAATTGAATAGGTACAATATCTATAAACATTATATTTATCATGCATAAGTACATAATTCCCTACCTAATTAAGCAGACTAAATAATTAAAATCATGTTTCAAAAGTCGTTAACAGTAACATAATCTACAAAACTTTGAAGTCTAATAACAAAAATTCCTGGCCTCCCCAATAAAATATTCTGATACATGTTTGTATCTCAGGAAATGATGCTGAATTACAAGCGATATTTTTTACGCCGTGAATTTTACTGACAAAAAAATATGTATGGGTCTTCGCCATTGTTCTTTGCGTACTGACGGAAGAAACGGTTTACTTCCCGGTAAAATAATAAGTTGGCAAAATCCTATTACAGCTTAATGAAAAACCTTAAAAAAAATACAGGTTAAAATGCAGTTATTTGACGGTATATTTAATTTTACAATGTAAAAAGGAAAATTATGACAACAGTAGAACAGAAAAAAGTGCAGGTAATAACAGATAATTGAACAGATTTGTAAAATTGTATCAACTTTGTTACACAGTTGCTTAAAGGTGGTCCAAAAGATAGGTGCCAAAACGAGTATGGTCTAAAAGCAAGTTGTTTGATAGTGTACACTTTAAATGCTTTGCATGTTGCCCTATGCCAAAAAAACAGGATAAAGAAAAAAATGTAGTGATAAGAGATAACCTATCATTCTATTTCTCTGAAAGTGTTCTCAGGACTTGTGAAGAACTCATTATAGCCTTTGTCTGCCTGAAGGCATCTTCTACAGCCCCTACACGTGGCTTTGTATGGTCTCTTGAAAATTACTGGAGACATATTTTTACGAGCTGGAAAGAACTTGAAGACAAAAACAGAAAACATTAGCAAAGAGTTGTTTTCTACGGTTTCTTACTAAACTACAAACCAAACTATCTGAAAACTACGCAGGAAGTAATAAAATTATCGTGGGATTCAACATGCCGCCTATAATATATAAACTATGAAATACTCAAGTCAAGTCTGCCCGAAATTTCCATGTTGCCCGAAGAAGTATGTATAACTACAGCTATTGTTATCATGGAAATGTAACAAGAGATTAGAGGAGTTTCAGTGCCCCAGACACCACGGCAAAAACAAGGGTTCAGGTGCCACCAGGTAAATATATTAATATGGGTGATATTTTTCAGCGTTAGTTTTCTTGAGTTAGAAAACTACATCAAAGAAGAAAAGTAAAAAAAACGAGTAAAGAAAATCCGATTTATTTTAAAGGATTTGACATCAGACCACATAAGCATTCTAGTTACTGACAATAACAAATCAAAATTGTTATTCACATATCAGATATGCATATTTTAGCAGTGGAACCAACAGGTCTTATTAGGGAGAGACCAATTACGGATGAAAATGGGACTATTAAATGTAAAATGCGCAAAATGTCACCTATTAAAAATAGAAAAAGAAAAGACGTTGAAAAATAAGTCATACATCTGAATAGAAAAACTGTGCCCTTAATTTACAGTACGCTGGTTAATATCCTTAAAGAAAAAAATGAACCGTCCGGGACGCCTGGCAGATGTGTAAGCTTCAAATAAGGCCAAGCTGAGGCGGAAAGAGCCAACGAGCCACGAGTGGTACGGTAACGCGTCGCCAGGCCACTTGCGTCGCCGTGCCAAGAGTCGGCGTTACCCCCGTACGTGCCGTTAGATGCTTACACATAATAAAACGGACCGTCGCGTCGCCTTCATGTCCTACCAGCGTTACTGATAGCATCAATTTGCACAGGGACTCCGACATTGCAAATTTATATGATGACTTTAACATGGAACGTGATTTGGGATTTAGAAACATATTTTCAGATAATGAGCCAGAAAAAACAAACCGTAAAAAAAGGAAGTAAATACCTGGCGAAGCAAAAGACATATCAGAGGAGAGAAACAAAGAACCAGAGAGAGCAAAATGCATATCAGAGTAGATAAACACAGGAACCAGAAGAAGCAAGGGACATATCAGAGGAGAGGAACAAAGAACCAGAGAAAGCAAGTTGCATATCGCAGCAGCGCAGCATAGACCGACCGAGTTCATGGTCGAGTGAGGTTGTGCTCCGCGATTTTTATTAATTTTTATTCGAAAAATGGCACAAAAAGTGCTGGACGGTCTCGTTCGCGAGTTAATAAAGACTGTCGAAAGTCTAGTGAACAAAGTGGAGTCACTGGAGGCGAAGATTGAGGATCAATCAGCTGTAATAGCGAAGTTGACTCCATCGCATTACGAACTAACTACCCACAATTTAATGACAAATGCGCCAGCGATCGTAAGTACCGCGACAGCGCTGCAGCGCCCACTACGTAATGAACGGAAGAATGCAGCGGCCACTAAAGCGGATTTTGCCGGCGCTGCTATGAAGATAACGGAGAGAGTGAGCACGCCTAATGGACCACGCGTTGGTGCGAAAGAGAAGCCTGTCTGTAAAACGTCTTCAGCTACACCGGTAACGCAGCCACCTCCACTGGCAGATGAGATGACGTCACGACAGGCCACAAAATCTACGTCTGCGCAAGTTGGAAACGACATTGACAATTCAGGAGGCCAATGGCAGCCAGTGGCTTCTCGCCAACGTCGCAACAACTATCAACAGCGACCCGTCATAGTTGGTGTCAGCAAAGACAACAACGAATTACAAGCAGCGGAAAAAACAAGCTACATTCAAGCTTGGTCATTTAAAGTCGACACCACGACAGAACAACTTAAATTATTTTTGAATAAGATTACGAAAGCGGAGTACTTCATTGAGAAACGGCAAATAAAATCTGACATGCGTCATTCATAATTGGAATGCCTGAAAGTGTATATGCGCAAGTTACTACGCCAGCTTTGTGGCCTAAAGGAATCCGTTTCGCGAACTGGTTTTTTCGCGCCCGCACGCATCTGCAGTCTGCGGGGAAGTAAGAGCGAGCGCTCAAGATACAGTGCAAGCGCTTGACTCAGTACGTTATGCAACTACTCTTCATGCGGCAGCGGAGACGCGGATGGCGCCGGCAGCGACGAATGATGACGGAACCTGTCACGTAAGATTATGCCACCAAAACATCGCATCTTTGAAGAATAAAACTAAGCAAATAGAAGTGTTACTACAATGCAACTTAAAATGCGAAATTCTTTGTTTGACTGAACATTGGCTTAAAGAGCATGAGCTTAAATGTATTAATATTAGTAATTCTCGCGTCTTACTACTGCAGATCAACCATAGCCCATGGCGGGTCTTGTATTGACGTTAGTAATAATGTTAGATATAAGAATTTAAATAGTTACACGCGGCTTTCTGTCGAGCAAGTTTGTGAAATATCAGCTGTGGAACTAATCGATAGAAACATTGTAGTTGTATGTATATATCGATCTAACCTGACGAGCACGTCACAATTTTTCCCCGTTATGGAGTCATTGCTCAACAAGATTAATGACACTGGAAAAGAATTTGTAGTTTTGGGTGATATGAATATTGACGGAATCAATAAATTGAATAGTGACTTGAAGAAAATGAATGACCTTTTGTCATCAAATAATTTATTTAACATAGTGGACTTTCCCACGAGGATGACAGACTCCACGAGCACTAGTGTTGATCACGTGTACTTCAGCTGCGGGTCGGTAGAGGAGGCGCGCGCGGCGCCTGTGATTACTTATCTGACTTCGCGGTGCGCACTTCTGTGCCATGCGAGCCAGGTCCGGGACCCGCGCCCGCGCGCCTCGCTCGCTCCTACAGTCAAGTCAACACATATAACTTTATGGCGGCTGTGGAAAGCGTTGACTGGGTCGAAATTGAACGGAAGTACTCGACCTCACCGGAAGAGTTAGCTAAGACAATACTAAATATAATTAAAAATAAAATTGACATTTGCTTTCCATTAAAACGGATTATTGTAAGTAATAAACAAGTATGTTGGATGACCAATGAAATTTTTAATTTGAATTCCTTAATATTTGACATGCGAAAATTGACATATAAATTCTCACTGAATTTAAATTTAGTAATTAGAATAAATTAATTTCAAACCAAATATGATTGCTTGCTTCAGCGTGAAAGAAGCGCTTACTATTGTAATTTAATTGATGAATCTCCAAATGTAATCAAATCTATGTGGGAGGTAGTAAAACTTTAAACTGGTAAGTAGAAGAGGAATCGAGACTATACCGAGTCATTAATGCAACCCAATGGGTTGAAATTTCTCAGCACGGTGGACGCCGTTAATGCTGTAAACGCGCACTTTGTCAGCGCAGCTGAGACGTGCGGCGCACCCGCTGCAGACGTAACCGCCGCAATTTGCGCGCTGGCGGCAGCGCGACTTCCTGCAGACCGCTCATTTAGGCTGAGGCCGTTTACTGCACTCGAAGTGTTTCGAATTCTGACCACTGGCGTAGCTCGTAAGACCTCTAAGGATGCTTACGACATTTCAATCTCGTTGCTCCACGCTGCCGCTGAGTAGTTATCTTACATCTTCTCTTCCCTTTATAATAGCTGCTGTAGAGAAGGTGTTTATCCTTAATCTCTGAAGCACGTAAAAGTCTCACCAATTTATAAAGGAAAGGGAAAACAGGACGACATTGATAGCTACAGACCGGTGTCTATTATCTCAGCCATCGCAAAAATCTTCGAACATGGTCTTAGTTTCCGACTTACAGATTACTTCACAGACTGTAACGCCTTATCAGATAGGCAATATGCTTACCGTCGTGGCCGGTCTACGACTTCTTTAACACGGGAGTTAGTCCGACGTATTCTCGACGCCCGTGAGAGAAAACAGCAAATAGCCGTGATTTTCTGCGACCTATCTAAGGCGTTCGATGTCGCGGACCATAATGTCCTAGCAGCCAAGATTAGGTTCTATGGTGACGAAGGGCCAGCTCTAAAGTTGCTGACTGATTTTATGTTAGGCCGACGTCAGATAGTAGTAGGGGATGGTGGCACGGTTAAATCGCAGTCGCTAAAAACCGTGATTGGAGTAGCGCAGGGCTCATCGCTCTCCAATATTATATTCTCCCTTCTCCTCAACGACTTTCCAGGGAATGTTCGTGAAGGCCATATACTAATGTATGCAGAGGATGTCGCGGCAATCGTCTCCGCTCCAACAGTAGACCAGCTGGAGCAAAAGTTGAATAAAGTAACAAGTGACCTGAGATATTGGTTCAAAATCAATCCGTTGATTTTGAACATAAACAAGACCCATTTCATGCACTTTAACCTGTCAAGCCGCACATACAGGCAAACTCACAGTTAAAGTTGGGAACTCTGAGATGGATCAGGTAAAAACTACCATGTTTTTGGGTTTCCAGATCGATAGCGGTCTCACCTGGGAGGGCCACATAAACACATTATGTGGAAAAATCGGCCGTGCTTGTTTCGCGCTGTGGCGTGTATCCGCAATACTTCCCTGTAGCATGGTCCGGAACTGCTATTTTGCATCTGTGTACTCCCTACTTCAATATGGCGTCGAGCTCTAGGGACGCGCAGCCGATTGGCAGCGTGTCTTCAGAATGCAGAAAAGAGCGATTAGGGCCATAGTGCGAGTAGCACAAAATTAATCGGCACTTCCATTATTCCGGTCCATGAAGGTACTGACCCTCCCATCCTTGTTGTGCATTCAGACGGCTCTGTATTCCAGAGACCACCTGGAGGAATACTCGAGGCTCGGAAGTATAGCACGCGGAACGCGCACCGACTGCGAGCGGTGCCACGGCGGCTGACAAAGACGTCCAAACTAGTGCACGTGATGGCGCCGGCGGTCTACAACCGGCTGCCAGATAACGTTAGAGATGCACTTTCAAGGGAATCATTTAAATACAAATTCAAATGTTGGCTTGTTGAAGAATCATTCTATTCATATGATGACACTGTTAAATTAAAATTATTGTGTGTGTAATTGTGTAATTTTATTTCAATAACTTTTTGACACTTTTTTTTTGTTTTATTGTATTTTTTACAGTAAAGTATTTACTATTATGATATTTTGAATTAAAATTGTATTGTTATTAATTAATTGTTGAATTATATTATTATATGATTATTTTTGCCTGTTGACATGTAACAAAATTGTTATGAATAAATGAATATGAATATGAAATATGAATAGGAATAAAGAACCAAAAGAAGCAAGGGGCATATCAGAAGCGAAGACAGAGATTATAAATGACGTATCAAATGAGTAAAACAAGGAGTCGAAAAGAAGTAAGTGACAATCTAGGCAATGAAAAGGCTGTAGAACTTGAAAACTCACCTTCTATATATAATTATGCTGAGGAAAATTATGACATTAACCAGCATATTAGATTTTGTAATAGAAAAGAGTGGACATACTTCTACTCACGTATTTTTCTTTCACACGCACACATTTCATTCATAAATCTATTCATGCAAAATTTGTACGTGTGAGGAATTATTGGATAGGTATATAGAAAAAAATAAAACCTGGTAATGTTGCATGTTATGAAATAAGATTCTATGACTTGTTAGAAGCCATTGAGGTTTATCTGTACTAAAAGGCCAGAACATGACGTTGTTCCTGCATTATCAATCGTTAAAAATTTACCTGATTCAAGACCCTCTCTACCTAAAAGATTTCGTCTATCGAATCAAGAAGATGTTATATAATTTTCTTAAAAGGTTATGTACTCGTAATATAAAAATCTCACATTTATTCATGTGTATAATACAATTTTTAGTTTGGTAATCTTTATTTATTCAACTAAATTAATACTTAAAGACTATTTGGTAACCTAGTTATTAGACTCATTAGTCTAACAACTAGGTTACCTACAGAGTTATATGTGACTTTACAGAGTTATAGACCAAGAAACATAATTGATTTTTGCAGACTTTTGAATAGCTATGAAAAAAATCGGACACAGTTGCAATATATAATATTGTGTCCAAATATATTTGTAACTAGCTGTACTCGCAGCTTCGCACGCATGGTCTTTTCTTTAGGTTCAAAGTACCATAATATGCTATTACAGGACCAATATAACAATATTTGATCAAAATTTCTTTAGCCGTCAAAAATACTTTTATCAACTGCTCGGCTTCTAACTCACCAGATTGAGATACCAATTACACCGGTTTTTAAATCAAACCCTAAGCTATCTAACAATGAAAACCGCATTGCAATCGGTCCAATAGTTTTTAGGTGATGCGTGAACAAACAAACATACATACAAACAGACAGAAAGACACGATAAAAAAAAACATGTTAATACCCTTTATAAGCACCCAAGAGCATTTTTTTATTTATCTTCTTTTTACAGCCTTTTGCGTACCTAGTGCTTTATTATAAATATAGATATATGACTGTCAATTTGCATCAAAAAATCCATTTAGTAGTTTCAACGTGATACGTGTTCTTTTTAATAACGTACAACCCCTATATTGCGGAAACCCTTTAATTTTACGGGATGTAAAGTATCCTATGTCCTACTTCGTAGTATGAACTCAAATCATACCAAGTTTCATTTTAATTAATGCTGTAGTTCCGGTGGCGTGATGAGCGTCCAAGATACAGACAGACAGACATGTAGACAAAAATGAAAAAAAAAAACATACAGGTTAGGTTTCATTATAGAATAGAGCAAACTCAAAAAAAAAAACAGTATCTCTAATATGTTGAAGTATTCATAATTTTCACCCATCTTATAAAGTATGTTTGTGCCAAGTTGCATTAACATCCGTCCAATAGTTTCAGCATGCTACATGTTCTTTTAGATAATTTTTAACCCTTATCCTGCGAGAACCCATAATTTTTTCGGGATGTTACTCAATCCTATGTCCTACCTCGTAGTATGAACTCAAACCATACCAAGTTTCATTTGGATTCGTCCAATAGTTCCGGCGGCGTGATGCGCGGCCAAGATACAGACAGACAGACATACGGACAGAAATAAAAAACATACAGTTTAGTCTTCATTATCGAATATAGTGTACCCTCCAAAAAAAAAAAACACAATATCTTTAATGTACAGAATTTGGACCCATATCTAGCAGGAACCCATTACTTTTTCGGGACAGAAAGTATTCACAATTTTTACCCGTCTTATAAACTATGTCTGTGCCAAGTTGCATCAACATCGGTCCAAAAGTTTCAGCGAGCTACGTGTTCTTTTAAATAATTTTCCACCCCTATTCTGCAGGAACTCTTTAATTTTTGGGATGAAAAGTATCCATTGTCCTACCTCGAAGTATGGACTCAAATGATACCAAATTTCATTTGAATTCAGTGAGTATTTTCGGCGTATTGCGCTGCCTAGGTACAGACAGACAGACGGACAGACAGATAGATAAACAAAAATTACTAAAATACAGTTTTGGCTTTAGTATTGAATATAGAACGGCCTCCAAAAAAAGGTAACACAATATCTTCAATTTACAGAATTTGGGACGTTATCCCGCAGAACATTTTATTTTTTCGGGATAAAAATATCATATTTTTTTACCCATTATATAAACTATGACTGTGCCAAGTTGCAACTTAATCTGTCTAGTAGTTTCAGCATCATACGTGTTCTTTTAAATAACTTTCAACGCCTATCCTGCAGGAAACCTTTAACTTTTCGGGATGAAAAGTATCCAGTGTCCTACCTCGAAGTATAAACTCATATCATACCAAATTTCATTTGAATTCAGTGAGTATTTTCGACGTGATGCGCTGCCAAGGTACAGACAGATAGACGGACAGACAAACAGACCGACAAAAATTACAAAGATACAGTTTTGGCTTTAGTATTGAATAAATAAAGGCCTCCAAAAAAAATTACAAAATATCTTCAGTTTACAAAATTTGGGACATTATCCCGCAGGGACTCTTTATTTTTTCGGGATAAAAATTATCCTCACTTTTTACCCATTATATAAACTGTGACTTTGCCAAGTTGCAACAAAATCCGTCCAGTAGTTTCAGCGTGGTACGTGTTCTTTTAAATAACTTTCAACGCCTATCCTGCGGGAACCCTTTAATTTTTCGGGATTAAAAGTATCCTATGTCCTACCTCGTAGTATGAACTCAAATCATACCAAGTTTCATTTAAATTCATTCAGTAGTTTCGGCGTGATGCCTAGCCAAGATACAGATAGACAGACAGACAGACAGACAGACAAAAATGAAAAAAAAAACGGGTTTGGCTTCAGTATCGAATATAGAGTATCCTCCAAAAGAAAATTTCTAAATATCTTCAATGTACAGAATTGGACCCGTTACAGTTTTATTATAAGTATAGATTATCTTTATGCGCTTTTTTGATAATAATTATTCTTTTGTGTAACCTAAATGAGTTAGTAATTAAAAGCACCTTAATATATTTCAAATAAAAGTAGTTATAAAATGTTTTTTTCTTTGAATTGCCATTATTTTTCATTAAAATTCCAATAAATGCATGCCTTAAGTTCAGACATTCTTCCAAATATCACAAATAGGCTCTATTTAAAAAATCCATACCAATATATAAAAGTGAAACGTTGTCTTTTTGATTGTTTTTTTTTTGTATGTTTGTTTGTTTAGGGAGCTTTCACGCGATAACGGATGGACGGATTTTGATTAAATTTGGAATTGAGATAGTGTATATATACCCTGTTTATTAGTATCTGCGGGAAAACTAGAAAATGTTGATTTCTCGCTGTTACGGTTTCCACGGAAATGAAATAACAAGTCTGTCAATAAACATCAAGAGCGTTGGTGATATACCTACACATATATCTCAATGACAAACATTGAGATGTATGTGTTATTTTATTATGTTATGTTGTTACTTTGTCATATATCTCAATGACTTTTGCATTAGTTTTAGATGTCGACACGATAAACTGTAATCCACGTGGACAAAGTCTAAAAGTATAGTATAAAATAAGAAATTACAAAATGAAAATATACGTTTATACTGCAATTTAATATTCAATGTAATTAAAACATGTATGTTTTTTGCAGTATAAAGGTTTGTACTGCATCACAACCAGTATTTTGGCAAAAAATAACGTCAGTAAATGCTACAAATCGAAATAAGGCACCAGGCATTTTCTTCATATCATATTGTCTCTAAAAATGACTTTAACAGTCTTTGTATTTATTTATGTATGTATGTATGTTAAATATATATATGTACTCGTATGTGGATGTTATACCAATGCGTTGCCACTAATAGTCCGACTTTGACAAGCGAGGTATCAATCGATTCGTCTTCATTTATAGGCATAGGCATTTTTTACCCGATCGTAGCAGGGTTTTAGTGTTTGAACTTATGTCTTGTTATTCACATGACCAGTCAAAACTTCCGGGAAAAGTTGGAAACATAAAAGTCCGCGAGGGGACAAAAAGCTGGACAAAACCGAAAAAAACGTGACGTCTGGTAAATTGGTAATTCTTCTACGCTGAGATAGCTTCTAAGAGGAAAAGAAAAACTACACAGCTCACATCACTATATAACAGGTATAGAGAGAGCGTACAAACTGCGTTAGTTGTACTGTATCTACATACAGAGACAAGGAATATAGGGAACAGTCAAACCCAATGACACCTAAACATCATTGTGTGCTCAATTTTAATGGAATAAAATAAACACAAACGGCCTACACTAAAAGCCGCCCATTTAAAAAAACGTCTATTGGCAAACGGAGGCACATATCGTAAATCGAAAGACTAGAATAACAACACAGGTGAATCGTTCTAGCGACTGGAGTGGAGGGGAGGCATTTTGGACATTAATTCTGGACGTGAGCCGACTCTTGTGATACAGTGGAAAACCGTTGCTGAGACTCCTGAGGTGGAAGTACAAGTTTGTCTTATAGTTGGTACAGTGAAATACTTGAAAAATATAGCAAGGGTCCGAGTAACAACACAGTTGTATGTTTTAAGCTGTGTTGTAATGGAACTTGATAAATCGTGTGCTTCACTTTAGTAGATACCTAAAAAGTACAACATAATTATATTAACTACTTACTACGAGTAGCTGGTTGCCTTCTGCGGATATCTCGATGAAAGTAGATGCAGTACAAATATGACAAATGTAATAAATTTGTTTAAATACAGCAAATTGCGGAGCGGCAATATTTATTGATTGGCACTAACTGAAATGTTTCCAGCTTATTTTGCTAATAAACGTTTTTAATTTAATAGAATTTGCCAAGAAAGTGTTACGTTGCCACCACATAAAAAAACTCTGACACCAGACGCCAGCTCTAACTCATACAAAAACAAACAAACCACTTTAAAAAAATATGTAACGAGTTTTCAACATTTATGCGCCAACAACAACAAAAAAAACGGATTTTGGATGTCATGCGATGGATATCTATTTATCACCTCCGCAGCGGCTAAAAACCTCCCACTGAAGCATGACGGGTTCTTTTAAGACCTGACAATAAACCCACTTACGGTACGTTACGGGGTCTATCTAGAATCTAGACTTAACGAATAGAGTTATTTTTTTGGCTCTGGTACGGAACTAGATGCGAATTGCCCCGAATGCTGAGAGCTACGGATCATTATTTCATTTTATGAAGGAATAATTGATTTTCTACAATTAATCACAGTACATATATGTATCACACAGTAGTGTATTGAAGCATTGTTTTCGAGTTTGATCTCTACTGTCAATCGTTGACCGAAGGTTGTCACTTTTGGGCCTTTACACGACTATAAAAAAAAAGATGGTAATGATTTTGTCAGAATAACTATGTATGCATGAATGAATGTATGTATATTCAACATGACGTAAAAACTACTAGACCTATTAAAATGAGGTTTTCACTGTTCGTTATTGTTCACTATTGCACTCCGCAACATGTACAATTATTATACCTACACTTTGCGGCCGCAATATTGCGGTTCATTCAGTAGAGTGTCAAGCGTGCGCTCGATGAGTTGCGCGCCGTGTGCTTAAGATAGAGTACGTACTTACGTAAAGTTTTTGTCAAATTTTATTATTTTCTTATTTATGAGTACCAAGAAGAAACCTAGAATGTACTGCATAGCATTCGGTCTGACAAGTTTCGTAAAATACCTACATACTGACATTTTATTACGTAGGTAGTCATTTCTTTTTCATTCATTATTAAGGATGAAATTCAGACAGGCACCTTTTATTCATCAAAGTGCATACCTATTAAGTTATAATCACCTAGTGATATCTTGATACAACCCTACCGAGCGAAAAAGTCGATTCTAAAACGGTTATAGCAATGGAAGCTCTCGTGCGTTGTGATACGGTACTTTCTAGCCTGCACGCAATGGGTGAGCGCCTTCTAGGTAAATATAATTGAAAGATCGCAGCGCTGTGCGAGTTAAATTGCACTTTATTGCGTTGTAGCGAGAGTTGCTATGTATTTAAATGACTTTTCTCAGTTATTCTTCTGTACTTGTACTATTATTTATTCTGTGGTACAGGGCAGGGTCGAGAGCACACGGGCACGAGGGAGATCGCCGATGCGTTGGACCGACCAAGTTAAGGCAGCACTGGATGGCCCTGTACACGAATGCACCAGAAGGGCAGCTTTTAGAGAAAAGTGGCGCAGGATTGTTAAGTAAGCCACAACCCCAACGTGTCAACCACGCCAACTCTGCCAAGAGTATAGCGACTAAAAAGAGACACTAATATTATAAAGAGGAAAGATTTGTTTGTTTGTATAGTTTTTGTAAGTTTGTTTGGAATAGATAAACTCAAAAAATACTGAACCGATTTAAAAAAATATTTCATCTATAGAAAGCTACATTATCAGCGAGTAACATGGGCAGTATTTTATTTTTAATATACAAAAATTGTAATAATGTAACCGAAGACATCAAAATACGGAAATGATATGTTGCAATGGAAACGAAATAATAACAAGTCTGTTAATTACGTGAGAAATAATGCAGTTATCTACGGTCAAAAAAACACCACAATCGTAGCTGCCAAACACTTTGAATTACGCTTAACGACGGGTATAAAATTAATAAAAATGCCACGGTATGAGCGAACCCGTGCACGGTATGAGCGAAGCCGGGGCGAGTCACTTGTACTGCATATATATAGGTACTTCTGGTTCTGGAATACATACGCTAATTTTTCTCCAAAAATATATCCACGTGGGCAAAAACATACACACTGCAATATGAAGGTGTTATGTTGGCAGGACAGAGGTAGGTGACATGCCAAAAGCCCTCTGATGGAGATAAACACGACGTTGGACGCATCCAACCGTTTAAATTTCAAACATTTGTGAATATCTTCACATCTTTGCGATTCCGCTGATCTAGTTTTTTTATTCGGACGTGCTTGCGTGTTTTACTTCATCAGGGGGCTCTTGGCATGTCACCTACCTCTGTCCCGATGGTTTTACAGAAAAATTAAATTCATTTTTTTCTGGTGCCAATAGCAGGTCAAAAATATGGAACTAAAGATTCATCAGGATTGGACTCTTTAATTCAATATACTTATTTTAGTTACTAGGTCTTTGGTCCAATCTATTTGTGGTACTGGCGCTGTATTATTAGGTATTCTGTGGTACTGGCATCCGACTTGCACAGCACGCTCCTCACCCTTTCTCGCATTTTAACGTTAATAAAATACACGGCACTCGCTTGTAGCCATATTTTCAAAACCACTCTGAGACCCCTGCCTCCCGGCCCCCGCACCGCATGCCTCAATTCGGCCGTTTACTCCCCGATACACTATTGTTCGAAAGGAATATATATGTACTGTGATCTATTTCAAAATACTTTATAATAAACTTGTCAAAAGTTCCTTCCTGTGTGGAACAGCCTGAAATTGCAATCGAAAAATGTAAGTCTGGTTTTCAGATCCCAATATTTTTTGAACTTAGGTACTGTCTTCATGTATACTTCACATCTATGCCGATTTAATTGGAACAGATAACAAGTTTTCGAGTGTTCAGGTACGTGGGCCGTGCCGTACTAACTTGCGGTTAATCTATGGCCTGTAACTTTGGAAGGTCGTGTGAGTTTAATTAGAGGCGCAAATGGACGCTGCTGAATTATTTCGTTATGATATACATGATATTGTACAAACATACATTCGATAATTTTATCTTAAATAAGTTAATATAAAAACATTTTAAAGAGAAGCTTAAATGCAGTAGCCATGTCATGGTGAAACTTAGAACGGGTTAGTCTATGCTGTTATCCGTAAAGAGTTCCATTATCTGGAGCTAATCCTGGATGTCGATTCATGTCATGCTTTCCATAAAAAAGCATTTTCATTGTAACTTTTTTTTTAATTACGGTCTTGGCAATCGTTTGACCACGATCTTACCTGATGGAAAGCGATGATTTTATCGAAGGTGTAGCACGCTTGCCTAGTAGATACCTATTCACTCTTGACTTGAACACACCCGGGTTATATTTTACGGGAAACACTGACGAGGGCATTCCACTCCTTTGCAGTTCTTATAATAAATGAAGAAGCGTAACGCTTCGTTCTTGTGCGAAGTTTTTCAACCATAAAACGATGGCGTTTTGCCGATCGTCTAGTCGTTCGGTAACGGAAAGGTGATGGGGGATTCGGATTGTGCAGTTCTTGTGCACACTCTCCATAGTGCAATCTGTAGAATACTGACAGGCTTGAGACCTCACGTCGATGCGCCAGACTTTAAAGCTTACTCTTTACTAGAGTGTCATATCCAATGAGTTTCATAGCATGTCTCTCAATTGAATCCAAAGCCTCGAGCTGATAATTGGCAGAACCGTCCCAGATGCCACCTCTGGGACTCAGTACTCCATACAAGATTGGACCTGTGATTACCGCTTAACCTTAGACAATATACCAAGTTTCTTTGCAGCTACCTTGGCTTTGGATTCAATGTAAGACCCAAAATTCAGGTTTGATGTTAGTTCGACATCGAAACGCTCCAGATGGTCACCTAATTGTATTGTTACACTACGGAAAGACGGAGATCGGTTAAAAGGACTCTTTTTAGCAGAGAACAAACACGCCTGCGTTTTAGTGGCATTAAACTTAACCAGGTTAGCATCGCCCCAATCGGACACGGCTTCTAAGGCTAAATTTAAACAGTCCACCATAGCCTTTCTCTGAAGCTGGACAGCGTCGCAGCTGGCTTGAGCATTGGAACTGTATCTCTCAACCACAATACTGTCATCTGCATACGCAAATCGTCGCTCACGTTACATACAGGCGTATCTTATTTCATCAACTTTTCAGTAGAGCCAAAAAAACATTTCATTTGCCGGTTTGATAAACGTTTAAGTTTTTGCTTTGATTGCCAAGCCATGTTGGCACATAAAACGTGGTGTTAATTGTTAGTAATAGTCGGTGGTTTAATACTATTACAAAGTAACTCAAATAATAGAAGGCTATATACCTAAAAAAGCCTTTGATTTCAGATAGGCCCCTTTGTTTAGTCTCAATTTTATAATATAGAACAAAAAGTCATAATTACGCCCAAGCATTTGTAAGAAAAACTTGAATAAAAAAGAAAATAGAGCGCTATAATAATATTATAAAACAAAGAGAAATGAATAGAGAAAAGTTTATAAAAAAGGCATTACTAATGATAATAAATACAAATAACAAACATAAATGAATAGAGATTAGTTTATAAAATAGCTAGCCCAACGAGCTATGGAGCGCGCCATGCTAGGCATCCGCTTGGTAGATCGCATACCAAACGTCGAAATTCGACGTCGTACTAAAGTTGAAGATGTAGGTATGCGAATTGCCAGGCTAAAATGGAAATGGGCAGGACATTTGGCAAGACGGGACGAAAATAGGTGGACCAAGGCAGTCACCGAATGGTATCCAAGAGATGGGCTATGACCTCGAGGCGGACCACCCACCCGATAGTCAGATGACATTGTGAGGTACGCTGGGGTCCAATGGATTAGATTAGCACAGGGCCGGAAAGACTGGCGTGAACGAGGCCTATACTCAGCTGTGGGTGGATACGGTCTGATTAGATAGAAAGATTATAAAATAAGGCACTATTATAAGTATTTACGAATTTTTATTCTTGAGGCAGTCTGTGGTAGTAGTCCTTATACTCTTGAAGTCTAATAATAGCAATATTTTCTGAGCAGATACTTAGAAGATCTGCATATTTTGCCTTAGAAATTTTGTTCTGCTAGAAATTTACGAGGTGTCTACGCATCAGCCTCCGCCAGTGCGGGGACCGGAGGGGACGACGAGCCACCACACCACGCCGACACCGGCACCCATATATATAGTGCTCCAGCGCCGCCCGCAGACACTTGCCCATGCGCCTCCCTTTAATATACTGCTCATCGTAATAATTAACTTAAATATTGATTATACCGCACCATTTAATACAGTCCATTAAATCTTATTATTTACCATCCACCACTAGTCCCTTTAACACGAGGTGCATCATCTTTTAAGAATTTAGCTCCTGTCCTTTTTATTTTTATAGACCTATAAGATGTCTCTGTATGATTTATTTTGAAAAATTGTAGTAGAGCTTTCTCTGCGGACATTTATGTCAGATATATCCGTCCAGTTAAACTCTTTGTCACTGTTGCCTTTTTGTAAGGAAAGTACTTTAATTTTTCGTGAAACTGTTTAAAATCTTTAAAATCATTGTATTCATTAGAATACAATTTCAAAGACGTAAGACGTGGTCGTGGACGTTCGACCATTAGGTCGAAAGTCATAAGGCTGTGAAGATCAAGCCATCTTCATAATGAGATACAGCTGGGATGGGAGAAATGTATCTCCTGCATTTTCAGGGCATATGCAATTTGCGCTGTGTGCCGAGACTTCTTCATTTTGCACACCGTTCGGTTCAAAGAACTTGAGAGATATATATTTTGATATTTGGGCAATTGTTAATGAACCTCCTAGAGGAGGCCACTAGAGCGTTTTTATTTTGGCCTGTGCAGCCGTCAGCATAAGATATGCAGTTTCAACAAGGGTCTCATCGCAATCTTTTAAAAAAAAACTGTCTCTGGCCAAGTGAAGCAAAAATAATCTCGAGAAGAAATAATATAGTCTGTAAAATTATACACTGACAAGCGTCTTTTGTAGAAAATAGCTCCATCTTAAGAATTCGGCAAATATATCACTTGTTGTAGATGGACAGATGCACAGACTATTTTATTATCTGTCAAGGCTCTTTTCTTATTATCTTCTTTAAATTTTCTAACGGTATCCTTTTCTAAAATATGGCTAGTATATTTCTCTCCTAGGTCATCTTTCATTTCAGTGGAGCCTTCCTTGAATGCAATAATAAGGCTCCACTTTTTCCTCAATATAGGGCTGTTTGTACCGCCAAATCTTATAAACAGTACAGTCGTCAATAGGCGTTACTCAATTTACGACTATAAGTCACGACTCTTTTCACTGCTTTTTGAGATAAGCCTTATGACTATGTTGAGAATAAATATAGTTAGAGTAACGCCTCTTTTTGACGATGTAAAGTATAAAAAGATTAACATTTTGGTGTATTAAATTCATTTTAGACTTTTTATGAGATACGCCTGGTATGTTACGTGAGCGGTGAAATGTACCGGGCTTCAAAAGGTCGTTAATTTGCAGTAAAAACAGTGTAGCCGAGAGAACCAATCCTTGAGGTACACCAGCATTGATGGCCATTTGATCAGACGAGCAGCCCTGTAGGACTACTTGAATAGATCGTTCCCTCAAAAAAACAGCTATCCAATTGCAAAAGCCAACAAGTAATCCATATGAGGGAAGCTTGTTTAAAATACCATCGTAACAGACCCGATCAAAAGCCAATATATCAAGGATGACGGCAAACGCCTCACCATGCATCTCGATGGTTTCGCTTAGTACGTGAATGGCATAAGCAAGAAGATCCCCAGTAGACCAGTTTCGGTAAAATCCGTATTGCCGGTCACTGAGGAGGAACCAACACAGTGGTGTTATTCTTTAAGAAAGGTGATAACTCACTCTTGAAAAATTATAGGCCCACTTCGCTTCTGAGATACGTCTATAAGCTGTTTTCAAGAGTAGTTACAAACCGTCTCGCTCATAGGTTTGATGACTTTTAGCCTCCCGCGCAAGCTGGATTCCGGAAAGGCTATAGCACCATAGACCTCATCCATACGCTCTGGCAAATTATACAGGAGACAGAAGAGTATAATCGGCCATTATGTCTAGCGTTTGTGGACTAAAAAGCCTTTAGCCTTTGATTCAGTCGAGACCTGGGTAATGCTACAGTCATTACAGCTGTGCCAGATTGACTATTGGTACATCAAAGTTTTGAAGTGTTTGAACAGCAAGGCCGCCATGACTGTCCGTCTCACGAACTCTATCAATTTGCACAAAGAAGTGAGACAGGGAGACGTTATTTCTCTGAAACTGTTCATCTCTGCACTGGAAGATATATTCAAGCTTCTGAACTGGAACGTATATTGAGTTAACATCAATGGCGAATACATCACTCACCTTCGATTTGCTGATGATATAGTCATCATGGCTAAAACCCTGGAAGACCTAAGCACAATGCTCAGTGACCTCAATATTGTTTTCCAACAGGTGGGTACCTTAAATGAACATGGGTAAGACGAACATCATGTCAAATGGCCATGTCGCACCAATGCCGGTTTATGTTGGGAACGATATTATCGAAGCTGTTGATTACTATGTCTACTAAGGTCAGACAATCCAACTGGGTAGATGCAACTTCAACAAAGAGGTCAACCGACGAATCCAGCTCGGATAGGCAGGATTCGGGAAACTAAGCCATATCTTCTCTTCGCAGATACCGAGCCTCAAGACGAAAGTTTATAATCAGTGCGTGTTGCCAGCGATGACTTACAGCACTGAAACGTGATCGCTAACTATTGATCTCATACACAAGCTCAAAGTCACACAGCGTGCATTGGAGAGAGCTATGCTCGGTGTTTCAATACGTGATAGAATCCGAAATGAGGAAATCCATAGGAGAACCAAGGTTACCGACATAGCTCTCAGAGTTTGCAAGTTGAAGTGGCAAAGGGCAGGCCATACAGTTCGTAGAACCGACAACCACTGGGAAATAAAGGTTCTCGAATGACAACCACGAACAAGCAAGCGAAGTGTAGAAATGAAATTTGTATTATTATGTGGCTTGTTGAAAGACGCGTGCATTGTTTGTGTTTTTTGGGAATCGGACCAGGAACACCGAAGATACAATTAAATAATTGCCGAATGTTTTCGTCTAACGGTTATTCTTAACTGACCTACAACAACTCGCCACGCGCTCCCATCTACTGCTTGTCACGTCAGTCAGTGGGTCATCGTCCCCAGTGCATAGTTGCTGCAGTCGGTATTCGCTAATTATCCGATCTATCAGCTGTTTAACTTTTGTTGACGGTCGAAGCCCGCTCGGTCATTTATTTTTCTGCATTCAAGATGAATTTCGCTACTTGCTGTAGCATTATCGATGACAATGAGGAGTATGTTCGTTGCACAATAGATACTTGCTACAAAATATACCATCTTCTCTGTGGAGGTTGAAGAAACCTGATTGAACCTCGCAATATATGAGTTTGCCCCGAGTGTCGCTATGCAGCTAATTAAGGCGGCGACAAAAGTTTGACTCTGGTAGGTTCAGCTAAAAAAACGTGATAGTAATGTCACACATCGTAAGAGAGTGGAATCGACCTGTCTTGCTAAAGCTGACGATATCTCTATTTTGATGCAGCTGACTGATGTTTCACTAGAGGAGATCCAGCGTCTGCGGCAATATATACTGTCACTGAAAGATCAGTTGTGCCATGCTATATTTCTCATAATAAGCCATGAATCAAAAATGGCAGAGTATGGTTCTGTAATCAAATAACTTAATAAGAGATTCGAAACTGTTATTCCAGTCGTCTCTGTTTCCGCACTAGCGCATACACCTAAGCTCTGGCCTAAAATAACTTGATAGTGCCACCAAAAACTGCAGCTCCAACTTCAAACAGCTTCACCTGGACACTTGCAAGCGCAGTGGTGTCAGAATCACAAACTCCAGCTCAGCTGCCATTCGCCACAATTGCTGCTGCTCCAGCATCTTTGTCTGAAGAGATGTTGGAAGTTCCGGCGGCTTTAATCCCTAAACGACGCAAGCAGAAATAAGTTGAAATTACGGCCAACCATGGGCAGCCTTTGCGTTCTGTATTGTTAGCAGTCTCTTCTCAAAAGACAGAGGTACGGGATTCTGAACAGTGGACTGAGCTGAAAAAGAGAAGATACGAGCGCCCAGCTTCATTATGCGGCACTGTTACTTCAGCCAAAACTACACTGAAGGTGGTGGAGCCAAGGAAGTATATCCATTTATGGAACATGGAGTCTAACGCTGACGACATTAGATATTATCTTCGTCAGTTGTACTCCACAGGAACGTGTACAGTGCAAAAACTGAACCCAAGAGGGGACTACAAATCCTTCAAGATAGGAGTCCCAACTGCGGCCTATGACAAATGCTTGTCAACCGAGGTCTGAATAGAGGTGTTAATACCAGAATAAAAGCTTGGATACCATACCAGAAACCAGCTGGATATGCAAATATTGATGTCTTACGGAAAAGTATGGCTGTTACAGGCAATAAGCAGCCTTTTCGTGGTCCCAAAAAAGCAGAATCAGATGTTCTATCAGAATGTTCGTGATTTGAAGACAAAACTACAAATATGATGAAACAATTTAGTTTTGACAGAACACAATATTGTAGCTGTAACAGAGACCTTTCTCGACAACTCTGTGGAAGATTCGGAACTTGAATGCGGTGATTGGAGAATATTACTTAGGGATCTATGCACGCCGTGCGAAGGCGTCGCGCTCGCGGCGCGGGCTCTTATTGTACTGCACCGCTGTAAAGACCTAGAAACTGACTCCAGCAAAGATCAGTGGGCCTCCTTCTTATGGCACAATTGCCCATTTTATGTTTGTGTGGTATATGTAAAGTGAAGTGCAAGTTAAAGCGACTTTATGCAGTGGTTTTCTAAAGTTGAAAATTCTATTATTATGTTAAAAGCACCTGTTTTGATCTTAGGTGACCTGAATCTAAATAGTGCAACTGTAAACATTAATAAATATCATATATTTTTTCTGTCTTACTGTAGTCTGTCTGATAAGAATGGAGTGATAAATTTGCACGGAGGAATGTTAGATGTCGTATTGGTCCAGAAAAGCGATGACTTGCGCGAGGATTGAGACACAGCTACTGACGGTATAGTCTATCCTGATGCATATGCACTGTTGGATATTGTAGTTGAAATCGATACAGCTCAATATTCAGATTTTCTCGAGCTGACTAACATTAGTCCCTCTAAAGATTGGAACTTTAGTATGTACGATTTTGAACGCTTATTCTCATTACTTTCCGAGACTTCCTGGACTGCAGTATTTCAAGCTAATGATGTTTGCTCTGCAACGAATAGCTCATACAAAATCATTTATTGTATATTTGACTCTTGCATACCCAAAAAGTGTCGTCAGAATAGTTTAGGTAGGCGCTATTCCGTCTGATTTTCCAATGAAATTATCCGTGATACTAAACTCGAACATAAATTGTATGCATCATGGAAGCGGACAAATCGTAAAATAACACATAAATTACTACTCGTATTCTCGGATCTTAGAGCAAGCCTTAAATCACGTACCGCATCTGCCTACGCCTCGTATATGGGATGTATTGAAAACAATATAAAATGTAATCCCCGTGAGTTTTGGCGTCACATTGCTAGCTTGCGTTCGAAGGGAAGATTTGAACCCAATATATCGAACACAGGTCAAACTTCCTCTGGGGTTCAGGCAGCGGAGGCTTTCGCTAGCTTTTTTGCTAGCGATTTTTTGCCTGACATACTTCTAAAGTTCTAATAGTAACCATATAAATATATTTAAAATTACACCCGGTGATGTAATCTATGGAATAAATAACCTGAAGCCGAGTAGTTCTATAGGTCCCAACAGTATTCCCCATACGGTTCTTAAAGAGGTGAAAAAATGTTTACGCCTACCTCTTAGCCATATTTTCAATCTTGCGTTGGCAACAAGAATGTACCCACTCTAGTGGAAACTGTCAAAAGTCAGCCCTATACCTAAAACCTCAGACAAATCCAATGTAGAAGAATATCGGCCAATTGCTGTTTTGTCTTCTTCAGCATAGGGGTTCGAGAGTATACTCCACAAATAAATTTATGCGCAGGTGGATAAATATCTTTGCAACGAGCAGCATGGCTTTCGACCAAAGAGATCAGTAGATACCTTACCTTACCTTATCAGTAGGTACCTTCTGCTGACTCTTGTAGAATTTATTTCAACTAAGCTTGACAGAGTCTATGCTCTACTTTGACTTCCGGCAGGCGTTTGACAGTGTCAATAATGACATACTGCTGGCAAAATTTTGCAACATAGGCTTTGCCCCGCGACTGCTCCGGCTTCTTGCGGACTACCTCCGCGAACGCCTGCAGTTTGTCAGACTTGGTTTATACGAGTCTAGACCCTATCATACGCGTTCCGGAGTGAGTCAGGCCTCGATATTTGGGCTTCTTTTGTTTTTACTCATGGTTAATGACCACCGTTCAAGAAAGCTCGCTCTTCAGTGAGATGAGGTCAGAACTAGACTGCCAAGTTCTTCAACGTGACGTCGATGCGGTTTTTCAATGGAGTCTCGGGAACGGGATGGAATTCAATGTCTCTAAGTGCTACGTTATGACTTTCGGTCGAATGTGGCTCCCAAAAAGTTACGACTATAAATTAAATGGTGATAGCGTAACTCGTTCGCAAAATATGAAGGATTTGGGTGTCATATTTGATGGAAGTTGACTTTTCATGATCACATAATTACGCTGGCCAAAGACTCTTTCAGGCAATTGGGTTTTATCCTGAGAAATTCCCGCGACTTCAATAACCAGCACGTGATAAGACTTATTGTTGGGGGCTCTTGGTACGCTGCAAATTAGAGAGTGCAATGTGTGTGCGGAACCCACACGAAAGCAAATATGTCCTTCTGTTTGAAAAGGTACAGAAAGCTTTCCTCAGGTACCTTTACAAGCGCATCAACGGGTACAATCCTTACCTTTACCCTACAAAAAATATTTTGGGATGTCTAGGATTTAATTCATTTTAAGTTAGACGGGAAACAAAACAACTAACAGTTATGTGCTTCGAGGTAGTATGAATGCTCCAGATCTGCATTGTGCGCTGTCTCGACTCTTTGCGCCTTGTAAGTTTAACCGCACCAGAAGGCACATATTGTTCGACGTTCCTTCTAGTCGGACAGTGGTGCGTTCTAAATCCCCTATACCTCGCACCCTCTCTGCACTCAACGTTCTCCTGGTCACTAATCCAGATTGTGACTTATTTGCGGATGGAAGGTCTAATATATTTTAAGAGTGTTTGCGTTTTTGTGAGAGAAAGTGAATGCTGAATGTGATGTGTATGAATGTAATTGTACCTATTATTTAATCATTTTTATTAATATATTATGATTGTAAATATTGTTATTGGTCTTCATTTAATGTTATTGGTTATGAAACCGTTTTAATTGAAGTAAATAAATAAAGGAAAGTGTGAGGAGACCCCGCACACAATGGACCGACAACATTGTAGCCATCGCAAGAAGTCGATGGATGAAGGTGGCACAAGATCGCCCGTCATAGCACTCTTTGGGGGAGGCTTATGTACAGCAGTGGACTTCTAAAGGCTGACATGATGGATATATACCGATAATAGTACCAGACAATATTCACGACTTGGCTGCATAAATATAACAAGAAACCAATGAAAACATTACTAACACAAAATAATTTCACTAGAATGTGGATAAGAATTGAGAGAGGCAAGAGGAGGAAAGACTAAATAGAGCAATTCGGCAGGCTACCCGAAACAATGCATAAAAATAAACTCTCGGCAATTCGAACTATGCCCCACGTCCCCGCTCCTCGTGTAATCTTCATTCCAGGCCCAATTACAGCTATCTGGCCAACTGCAGATGTGACCCCCGTCCGGCATCGATCGACGGTGCCCCTGCCAACCCACTGAGATGATACATGAGGCGACAATATTAGCGAGGACAACAAATTAAGAACAGTTATTGGCATGAATAGGTAAATGATTTACTACAATCTTCTTAGCCAACAAGATATAGCTTAGCTTATATAATAACAAGACATAAGTTCAAATAATAAAACCCGACTTTGGTCGGCTAAAAAATAGCCTAATACACTCTTGCGATGAAGACGAATCGATTACCTCATTTGTCAAAATCGACCCAAGTTTTTACTTGAAAACATAACCCTTCCTTGCTTCGGCGTAGTAGTAGAAAAAAAAATAGCATATGACAGTAGTCTGGTAAAAAAATTGGCTATGACACTCATACCTGAAGACAAATCGATATGGTGACACATCCATATACCTTCCCCCCACATACATAGATACATAGATAGATAGATAGATTAACTCTTTATTAGACACCACAAGTACAACGAGAAATCAAATCTAAAAATAAAGTATAACAATGAGTGACACAAGGGGCGGTCTTATCGCTCAGAGCGATCTCTTCCAGACAACCGTGCACGGAGAGGCATAACAAGTGGTTAGGGACGTTGATTATCAGTAAATTCATGAATAACATACCTACACCATAAAATATATAAATGTAATGCAATATACAAAAAAACAATACATACATACATGTATAGCTATACTCATTACCTTTCCCTTGCTTCGCCGTAGATGGGTAAAAATGCATTGCTAAATTGCTTGGTAATGGTTAAACTCGAGAACGGCTGGACAGATTTTTATTTACATTGATTTTTTGGTTTTGTCTCTGTCCTGAGTAAATTTTTAACTAAAACATCAGAAAAAAAACTTTTTTTTTCTCAATCACTTTTTTATATAACGGGTTCCTCATAAATTTTGTATGGAACGGTTTTTTGATGATTTTCTCATACACTAGAGAGAAAGGGGATGATGAGATTTCTTTTTGACTTTTAACTACGGAAAAAACACAAAGGCCACGGGGCGCAGCTAGTAATAATAATACAGTAAAAAATATATTTATTTCAGAGTAAAGAACACTATCTTCATATTTTTTTAATAAGTACTTTCAAATAACAGTCAAAAAAGAAAAACAATACGGACTACTGTCAGAGAATATTCAAAAGTTGTGGTCGATTTAAGTACGGACATTGTACAGATACAAATACACTCATATATTGGTAAAATAAATTTACAAGTCAATTACATATGTACTACAAATAAACTACAAAATAGATAATATATTACGTTTTGTCATATATTTAATGTTTCGTCCGACATAAATTCCGCTACAGAATTATGTGCTTTTTGAGTTAGTAAACTTTTTAATTTATTTTTAAATATGTTGGTGGAAGCTGCGTCTTTTAATTCATTTGGTAGACTATGTAGATTATGTAGAATAGAATATAATATAATATTTTATTGGCCTTATAACAGACAGTGTTATACTAGGCAAGTCCATTTTCACATCAAATCACATTATAATTAGTTATTTATATAAAAAAAAAAAAACAAAAAAAATATGACTTCAAGAAAACAAGAATAAAGAATGAAGATATACAAAAAGTTCTTACAAGAATGAAGATTTAACCAGACGCATATCGTTGTATTCTTTTCTTATTGTATACTGATTTATTGGACTTACGAGTACTAAGGGTGTCTTGTATAAAGTCTATGCTTATTTCTAGTCGTTGAATTGACGTTAACATTAACAAGGAACTTGACCTTGAAGTGGTGGGAATCCTGAGGGAAGAGGGAACGAAGTTCTGCGAAATGCTGCGTACAGGCAGGAAATCAAAACTTTCGGTGGTGTATCTGCAGCTCATTGAGAAACGACGCGAAGATCCAACAATCACTTCGTCAGGACAGCGGGCTTTGAATAAGCAAATTATCAAGCTGGTAAGGCGTGACCTCCGACCTTCGAATCCAAGCGCTATAGAAGAAACGATAGAGCGAAATCGGGGGTCATAATTCTTCGTACAACAGCTTGGTCGAAGCCATCTGACGAAGTTGACTACATCAAGCGGGAAAGTTGTCGTTTCTAAGCCGGAGATTCTTGCGGAAGTTGAAGATTTCTATGGCCGACTGTACGTGTCACACGTGTCGCAACCCGAACCCGATATCAAGGATTCCAGGGCCACTCTGACCCGCCACTGTAACAAAAAGCTGCCAGATGTCAGCCTTGACGAAATCGAGATGGCTATGAAACAGCTCAAATATTGAAAAGCTTCGAGTGAGGACGAAATTACTACGGATCTCCTAAAGGCAGGAGGTATTCCCACGCTTAAAGAGCTTCTGCGTATGTTTATTTCTGTTCTCTTCTCTGGGAGAACTCCAAAGGCATGGAACAAGAGTGTAATCGTCCTATTTTTCAAAAAAGGTGACAAGACTCTTTTGAAGAACTATCGGCCTATTTCCCACCTGAGCCATGTCTACAAGCTCATCACAAATCGTCTTGCGCGGAGATTCAACGTATTCTAGCCAACAAAGCAGGCCGGGTTTCGGGGAGGATACGGCACCATAGACCACATCCATTCAGTGCGGCAGATTATACAGAAGACAGAAGAGTATAATCAGCCCCTGTGCCTGGCGTTTGTAGACTATGAGAAAGCCTTTGACTCTATCGAGACTTGGACTGTTTTGGAGGCTCTGCAACGATGCCAAGTCGACTGGCGGTATATCCAAGTTTCAAGATGTCTGTATTACGCCGCAACAATGACCGTCCAAGTACAGAACCAGCAAACTAAGCATATCCCCCTGCATTGAGGTCTCAGACAAGGGGACGTTATTTCTCCGAAATTGTTCTCAAATGCATTGAATTGCATGCAAGACTCTGGACTGGAAAGGATGTGGCATTAACATTAACGGTGAGTACATCTCACACTTGAGATTCGCAGATGACATCGTCATTGTGGCAGAAACGTTGCAAGACTTGCAACAGATAGTTATATAATATATAAACGGGACTTAATCGCGCTGAAAACTTAATTTTTATTTACATCGACGTTTCGATTAAGTTGCATTGATCGTGGTCACGAGAAGACTGAAGTAGCGGATGTCAGCGTCGAGAAGGGCGAGCGTTGTCTCCAATTACCCACATTTGGTTTTGTAAATTCAAAATTGTCACGACACACAACACTAACGACATCTGCAGATTTCAAGTAAAGTTTTCAGTACGATTAAGTCCCGTTTAAATATATAATTATGTGTTCGAATCGCGAAAGTCTAAAAGTTACACGAGCAACAGATGTTAGATAGCCCAGCTGATTCTTCTCAAAGCATTGGTCTCCGGATGAACTTGGACAAAACAAAGGTTACGTTCAACAAACATGTTATACCGAAACCAATTGCTGTTAACGGAACTGCTTTCGAGGTTGTTCAGGAGTATGTTTATCTGGGAAAAACTTTGCAACTAGGTAAAAACGACTTCGAGAGAGAGACCCGCAGAAGAATACAGCTGGTCTGGGCAGCATTTGCGAAACCTGGTCGAGTCTTCTCGTCACCAATACCGCAAAGTTTAAAGACAAAAGTCTTCAACCAGTGTATCCTACCTGTTATGACATACGGAGCCGAGTCGTGGACACTCACGGAGCGACTAGTCCACCAATTTAAGGTCGCTCAGCAGGCTATGGAAAGGGCTATGCTTGGAGTTTCTCTAAAAGATCGTATCCGGAATGAGGTGATCCGGCAGAGAACCATATTTGATGACATAGCTCTTAGGATTAGTAAGCTGAAGTGGCAGTGGGCTGGTCATATTTGTCGAAGGACTGATAACCGTTGGGGTAGACGTGTTCTTGAGTGAAGACCGCAGCTCGTTAAACGTAGTGTAGGGCGCCATCCAGCTAGGTGGAGCGACGATATACGCAAAGGTGGCTGGCAGCGGTTGGAAGAGAGATCAGGCTCATTGGCATGCCTTGAGAGAAGCCTATGTCCAGCATTGGACTGACACGGGCTGATGATAATGATGTCTAGTCAGGCATATTTGTGAAGCTCCCAGGTATTTGAAAAGAATAAATTTAATGAAAAAGTATAATTTATATAAATAATTTGAAATGAAAAAAGAGTGGATTATTTCGAATAAATACATACTTCTGGTAAATCAGTGTAGATGGGACACAAAATATATATATGTGTATATAATACACAGTTCCTCAAAGTATGGCTTTGTAGATTCATCCCATTTTGTCTTTATAATGGCACATATAGCTCGTTTTTGCAAGATTAGTGCTCACTGGCAATCAGCTGCTTCTCCCCAAAGCTCGGTTCTATACATGAATAAAGAGTGCACAATTGTGAAGTAGCAGCTACGCACAGCATGCCTAGAAGCTGAAGCCGCAAGGCAAAATACGCCTGGCCCAAACGGGAATACAGCGTATCTATATGATAGTCTCATTTAAACGCGCAATCCACATTGAAACCCAGCAGGTTCACAGGCGAGACTTGCTGTAACGCAGCATCTTGTCAAACTACGACCTGCGGTGTCGAAAGCACGAGACAGGTCACAACAAATAGCTGCCATCTGCATTTTATGCTCACGCGCTTGCAACTCTTTCCATATGACATCTTGCTCCAAGGACGTTGTTGAACTGCCCGCTTGATATGTTTACGGCCTACCAGTAAAGACGTTACAACTGTCCAAAAAGTGAGACGTCTTTCGTTTATCCCGACTTCTAGTACTATAACAACTGCTGGTATGATTGAAATTACGTAACAGCATACTTACAAAAATAATATATTAAAAAGCAAAACTAAAATCCCGACTACAAACAAAACTAATAAAATATGTTATTTTTAGGAACCAGAAGTGGGTTCATTCAAAAAAATATGCAGAAACACACATTTTAACTGATTTCATGCATAACTTACGTTGATAGAAAACTTTGCCCACAAATGTCCAAACTGAAAGCCAAAGATATTTGGCATTATTATAGGTATCATTTTAGGTTTTGTACTTATTTAGTTTAAATTGTTATTATGACTTGGTATGTTTTTATCAATGCTTACAATAAGTTTGAACTTTTATTTTTGCAAATTCTTTTAAAAGGAATGGTCTAGTGGTCTGTGATCGTTCCTCAAAACCTTTTGGTGATGTTTTTCTTCTGCAGCTGGCTACAAATTATCTCAGCAAATATTATTTATATAAACACACATAGATATAAACCAATATTACATCCATGACTCAGAAACAATTATTTGTGCTCATCACACAAATTATTGCACCTTGCGAGATTCGAACTCGCAACCATTTGTCAGTCAACTGAACGTCAAATGTAGTAGCACTGAATGTTAATGACAAAATTACTTTTTCGGTTAACCCTCACCGTCCACCTTCTGAAACCACCTGGTTGAAGTTTTTTTTACAACGGCTTACCTTTGTCCACCGGGTGTTCCTTGGGAAATATTTAGTTTCCACCGTCCACTTTTTTATCAAAACTCTTCAGATTTGAAGTGCATAGAGAATATTGTGACATGTTAAATCATGACTCCAAGTTAGATTTTTGTTATGGATCTCGATTAAATAAATCTATTGGGTACAACGCCATCTGGCGAGGAGCAGCGTCTTTTCTATTAGATCAAGTTGTGTTTTCTCCGTATCTGAAAACCAGACGCCGAGTTTGTAAAAAACGCTGAACTCCACCACGCGTGCGCCACTTTCTTCGTTAAAGGAATAATGAAAGCTTTTCTTGTTGAAGACAGATTGATAATTTCGCCTATCTAAGAATCAAGAAATAATGGTTGAATTTGCCTCTGCGAGTGAAAGGGAAAAGTTTTCATCTACTGTCTCAAAATAGATAAAATGGTTAATCCACGCAGCGACAGCTAGCGACAAATGGCGTGAACTAGAAGAAAGGTGGAAACTAAGTGGTGATCTCTATTGGCAAGTAGCGAGCTTCTTAGTGTTGCTATTAATAATTGACGTTTCAGGAATATTTCGGGCTCTGGATAACTTTGGACGAGGAACGAGTTGTTTAAAAAAACCAGAATAGGTCGCATCTTTAAGTTGGCTAACAAATAATAATTACAGAATGCAGCGTTTGATATGTCGAAAATAATTTAAATCTAGAAATCACTTGCGATGGTCATACCATGGAAGGTTTTGACATAATGTCTAAATCGCATGAAAGTTCCGGAAAGTTGTTTTTTTTTATATGGAGTTTTTTGATGTAAACAAGGAAGCTGGCTGGTATGTAACAGAACTGGCTGGAGGACAGTGACCAGTATTACTAGGCCGACAAGGTCTACTTTACGAAGCACATGGCAGAGTTAGTTCTGGACTTTTCGAGATAACCGGAAATTCAAGACCTCAGTAGAATGCTACTCGAAGTTGCAAACCAAAGATCATATATATACAAGAGAGAAGCCTGTGGATTGGATTTTGATTTCGGACGTAAAACCGAATTTACTTTACATAGTTGGCACGTAATTAAGATCGACGGAGGCGGCAGAAAAATACGCAGTTCTCTTGTGTGAACAAAACGACCGAGGCACGCTGTCCAGAACGAAGCTGCCCTGTTACAGGCGAAATAAGTATACGAGTGCAAAAGCCAGGTTAGTGTGATTTCCCGTGACTTCAGTATTATTCCAACGAAATATCTGTTTTGATTTTGCACCGCGTCTATCTAAGGCGGGCATCTCGAGACACATTTGAACACGAAGGAACGTGGGTTTCAGGTTATATCGTGCATCTACGGTTGGCTATTGTAGTCACCACTGCGAGCTGCTGTGCGTGATCACCCGGGGCTCACCACCGTTCGTGGAAGAAGCCGGTCTACGAGGGACTCCAGAAGGACTCCAACGCACCACCTGTCCAGTAGAAGATACCACCACCGTTCGTGGTCAAGCAGTAGGAGCTGATCGAGTGGAGTAAGGAGGCGTTCCGCGGCGGTACGCGAGACGACGGTACGGCGTCCCAGGAAGCCTCCAGGTTGGTCCACTCCAAATCATTTTGAGTCAGCAAGCTACGGTAGCGAGGGAAGCTTTCGCCTACTTGTGGGTTAATATATTGTTGAAAGATACTTTCTGTTATTATCAAGATACTTTCTGATATTATCTAGATACTTTCTGTTTATTTTCTATGTACCTTCTGTCTTAGATTCTGTTTTACTTTCTATTTTAGAGTTTGATTTCCCTCTGGGAAACACAATCATACACACACACACTCTGTTTGCACTAGTTCTCTTTTAATTTAGATAATTCTAAGGCAAAGACAAAATTATTCCGTTGCGTTGTGACCAATACATGTTAATCTGCTGAGCACAGACTCTCTAAGTTTTATTGGCCTAGGATACTCCAGTACTATAGTAAATTCATATCATACAGGCCGAAGTTATGTACTAAAATTTATATGTTAGAGGAAATTGTAATCATATTTGAGAATTTTGAGTTTTGAGTATTAAGTTAGAAGTATTTCCTATTATAAGATCTTGCTGTTTAGAATTATTTTGATGCAGAACAAACTAATTTAAGTGTAAAATATTTCTTTTTAAATTCCTCAGTAAAGGGGAGAGTACCAATATTCGATAACTCATGTGTGCTTTTTCTATTTTTTGTAATAAAGCCCTTTGTTATTGAATTTACCATCTTGTTTTAATTCCTCGCCTTTACCTGAGAAGGAGGTCCGTTTCCTTAGCCGGGCAACGGCCCTTTCAATATGATTATAATTTAATTATTATTATTATTAGCCCATATCGTCCCACTGCTGGGCAAAGGCCTCTCTTCCCTCCTTCCAATTTTTCCGGTCTATTGCTTTAGTTCGCCATTCTTTCTCGTACACGTCAAGTTCGTCTCGCCACCGTCGTCTAGGCCGGCCATGCTGTCGCTTGACGCCTTGCGGGATCCATTCCGTGATGGATTTAGCCCACAGCTCGTCTAACATACGACAGACATGTCCAGCCCAGTCCCATTAAGTATAGCTGTTTTTTGGGTTACATCGGCGATCTGGGTCTTGGAGCGCAGTATTGTATTTCTGATACGATCTGTCAGTTTTACTCCCAAGATACTGCGCTCCATCGCTCGCTGGCAAACCTCGAGCGCGGACCTTTGTTGAACAGTCAAAGACCAAGTCTGAGCGCCGTATGTGAGGATGGGGAGAATGCACATGTCCTGAGTTTACATTTTAGGCACATGGGTAAGTTACCCTTCATTAAGTATTTCATGGCCCAATAGCTCCTCCAGGCGTTTTCGGTGCGTCTAGCAACTTCTTTGTCTTGTCTTGCCTGGAAGGAAACTATTTGGCCAAGATATACGTACTCCTGGACATACTCAATCTCCTTATCCTCTATGCATACCTTGCGCTTGGTGCTGTTTGTCATGAGCTTGGTCTTTGACATGTTCATACTGAGTCCGACCTCGAGGCTTGCTTTGCTTAGGTCTTCAAGCATTTGTTGTAACTCTGTGGCTGTGGAAAAAAAACAGAACAATGTCGTCAGCAAATCGGAGGTTGGTTAACCTCTTATTGCCAACAACAACGCCCCTTCTTTCCCAGCCAGTAGATAGCTTTTTGAAAACTTCTTCGATGGTGGCAGTGAAGAGTTATGGGGAGAGTGGGTCGCCTTGCTTGACTCCTTTGCCAATACGGAAAGATGGCCCAGTGGTTTGGATTTTTACTGATGCTGTGCTGTTATGGTAAATATTCTGAATAAGTTTAATATATGTTACATCTATGTTTTGATTACTAAGTGCATTAAAGAGTGAAGAATGGGTGATACTGTCGAATGCCTTTGAATAGTCGACAAACGCTATGTACAACGGGAGTTTGTATTCATAGTACTTTTCTAATAATTGATTAAGAAAGTGAAGATGGTCTGTGGTGGAAAGGCCTCGGCGGAATCCTGCTTATTCCGGAGGCTGATGTAAATCCAGCTTTCCGGAGATGCGGTTTTCAATGACTTTGATAAATGCTTTGTAATGATGGGAGACAAGGCTGATAGGGCGATAGTTGCTAATATCAGTCTTGTCACCCTTCTTGTGTAAAAGAATGATGTCAGAGTAGCAGAAATTATTAGGAAATGAACCAGTTTTAAGAATAATGTTGAAAAAATTGGTTATGTGTGGTAAGAGAGTAGGTTCCCCAATTTTCAAGGCCTCGGTAGTTATGCCATCTTGACCAGGACTCATGTGATATTTCATGCTGCAGAGTGCGCGATGAACTTCGAAGCCTGTGAATGGTGCAACTGTATCAGGGTACGAATATTCGCTGGTGAGTATTGGGGAACCTATAGCGCTGGAATATAGGGATTTATAAAAGTTTGTACTTATTTCGAGGTCTTTGCCCCTATCGCTGTGCTTCGTGCCGTCCTTGTCTTTAAGGCATGCTATCATTGATCTTCCTTGTTCCATCCCTTGTTTGGCTATCTTGAGTAACCTGTTTTTTTTCTAGAGCTGCTTGCACTTGTTGACTGTTATATTGTCTGATATCCTTCCTGATACTTCTTTTAACTCTTCTGTCAAGTTTTGTGTACTCTCTTGTGTAATATGTAAGTTTTTGTCTGTCTTCGATCAACTTTTTAGAATCTTCACTCAGTTTTTCAAATTTTTGTTTGGGAGGTTTTATTTTCAAGCTGGCATTTTTAATTGTGTTCCGTATGTTATTAAACTGTACATCTCATTTTCCGTATCTTTTGTCTCGAGTATGCTAAAACTGTTTTTCAATTCCAGGTTAAACTGTTCTTTGCATGTGAGTAAGGCGCTTTCATTGATCCGTTTCAGTGTATTTTTGATCATTTTAAGTCTGAGAATTTTAGTTTGAATGTGGCTGTAATTCGTAAAGGTCTGTGGTCTGAACTTAATTGGATATTGTTGATTACTACTGTGTTTTTGATAATTTGCTTATTTGAAGAAAGACAGAAGTCTATCTCGTTCTTAGTTGTACCATCTGGAGACAACCAAGTCCATCGCCGTTGTGTTTTTTTATAGAAAAAGCTATTGCTTATACTTAGATTTTGACTCAAAGCAAATTGGATTAGACGTTCTCCGCGGCAATTTCTGTCTCCGAGACCATGAGGGCCTAAGATGTTGGTGTTGTCAAGATCTTGTCTCGTACCAATTTTGCCATTAAAGTCACCTAGAACTAAGTTCCAGGTTCCTCTATGATCATTGTACGTTTTTCCGAGAGAATCATAAAACTCTTCCAATACGTCATCAGATATAATTTAGAAGATTTAAGATATCATTTAATGGTCTATTTTAAATGTTTTGTTGATATTTGTTGTTCAACATTAAACATCCCTAGACTAGATATTATAATGGCCAAATGATCAGCACCAATATTAAGGGCTTGAAAACCTGTCCATTACTGTCCAAGTAGGCTCATAACTTTTTGGAGGTGTTGTTTTTCTGCAGTTGGCTACAAATTCAGCCATCAAAATATTCTTCATTTAATGTTTTTGTAGGTTATATAAAGTGCATGTAATCGAATAAATTAGATAAGTATGTTAAACTGAAATGAGTGTTAGTAGAAGTAAATATCGAGCTATTATCTTTGTATCGAACTATATCTAAAAAAAACAGTGAATTTTCTGTTTGACTTTCGTAAGTTTGAAAGTCGAATTTTCGGAGAATTATTGCCTAAAATTAATAAACCGCAATTAATTATGATACCTAGATTAATGGCAATACTTAAGCAAAGAGTCAGCTTTTAATTCAATAAAACGAGGATAATTTCGTCACAAACTCAAAGCCAGTTGAGTTAACTAAACGAAAGGTTAGGACAGAGCAACCTTTTTCATTTGACATGTCTCGGTGACGATGAAAATGTAGACAATACCAATATATGTCAAAATATATGTTGTTTCGTTAATTCATTTCGCTTAAAAACAGCTGATAGTTCGGACAACAATTCGGATTGGGAGATTTATGTTCATAATGGTGTAAACGAATGTCAGTTTCATTATCACCAGAGTTAGACAATAAGGCTGCAGCTCCAGATAAAGAATTTCTTCAACGGCCAACAGCACAGTCACGACATTTTGTGTACGCATTTTATTATGATAGCTGGTTTGAAGTTTTACCATGACATGGGTGCTGCACTCCAGATTGGCTCCTGATTAGGGAACTCCTCAACGGTTAACAGCGCAAACACGAAATTTTGTGCGCACATTATATTATGCTAGCTGGTTTGAAGTTTTACCATGACATGGTCGTTTCTCTCTGGGTTGGCTCCTGATTATGGAAGTTCTCAAAGGTTACGTATTTAATTGTGATAGCCAGTTCTAAGTTTCATCATGAAAATGGCTACTGCATAAAAGTTTTTTTAAATGTTTTTAATTGGACGGTTAATATGGGGTATTTTTGTGCGGTTCGAGGCTGTTTGTCAAGTAAACATGAGAAGAATAGGAGCTTTTATAGATTCTTTCAGGTTATCATAGGGTAAGTTATTCTTGGTAACCTACAATGAGTAATTGTCATTCTTCAGATAAGTAGGCAGGTACTATATCTTTGTATTTTTTTTTATTTTATTCTTATCACTATTCAAAAATTGTTATTGATTTTACTTTATTAAACTTCAGCGGGGGGATCGCGGATACGTATCCTGATGGTAAATGTATTGAATTTGACATTTCTAGTAAAGGCAAAATGTCAAATTGAGCGCGATTACCATTACAAATTGTATCCGCGGTCAGACAGCAGGAGTTCTATTATATATCTTGGTTTCAATCAGATTCTCATTATCACTATGCCTTGCGACAGAGTCGAAATTGATATGAAAATATGCGAAATCTACTGGGTGCGTAGATAGGTATGTATTAACTGTGTTGTAAATATATTAAATTTAAATGATGTCAAAGTTTGGCACCGCCTTCAAAAAACTCTTTTTTATCTTATGTTGTATTTTTGCATGATACATTGGTAATTACATTGGTAATTTTGAAAAAGTGATGTCTTGGAAAACTATTTGAAAAGATTATCTATAGTCGTTTGCTGCGTGTATCTGATAGTCTTCTGATCGATGAACAATTTGGCTTCCGCCAGGGTCACTCAACGGTTCAACAACTAGTTAGAGTTGCTGAATTTATTTCACACAACCTTAATCTTAAGGAATCCACCGGTATGTTCCTTCTAGACATTTAACAAGCGTTTGACACAGTTTGGCACCAAGCACTTATTTACAAAATAGTATTATTAGGGTTACCTTTACCACTAGTCAAAATAATAAAGTCTTACCTATCGGATCGCAACTTTCAAGTTAAGGACTACTCATCAGCACCTCAAGTTCAAGTACTTATCAAGTTAAGGACTACTGCAAGCCAGTGCTCGCGGGGCTTTCTCAAGGCTCAATCTTAGGACCATACTTATTCTTGCTTTATTTGAATGACATACCCATTCAAACTCGAACAAACTTGGCCTGTTTTGCCGATGATACAGCGTCTTTTACATCTTCCTCAGATATTGATCTAGTAATCAATCGCCTACAATTCTCCATTGATCACCTCACGTCCTATTTCGATACATGGAAATTAAAGATTAATGCTTCCAAAACGGAGGCAATTCTTTTCACCAGAACGCGTGCTTTGCCTTCTCGAACCTTGTCAATGGATGGTTTTGCTATACCCTAAAGCAGATCTGTGAAGTACCTAGGTACAATACTGCACAATAAACTTAACTGGACAGAAAACACCTCAAAGCTCCGACTTAAAGGCTTTAAATGCTCTGAATCCAATTTTAAATAGACGCTTTTGCCGCAGCAGCCGTACACTACGTATTTACTGTACTCTAGTCCGACCTGCTATTACATATGCCTGCCCTGTATGGAGCAGCACTTGTCAAACTAATTTTAACAAACTCCAAGTCGTTCAAAATAAAGCTCTCAAATATGCCCCTTTCGTACCAACCTTCAAAAACTGCATCACAAAGTAAGACTACCAAACATTTACGAGTACATTTATAAATTATCAAAGAAATTTTATGTCTATAATAGACGTAAAACCAAAAATAAGTTACTGACTAACATTTGTAAAACAGTTAAGAAAAATCTCCCGTATATCAATAATTACAATCGATACAATTTACCCCATCACATATTCCTAGACTGCGTTGAATAGGTACAGTAGCCCGCGCACAGCGTGTGCGCTCCGCTCACCTGCCGCGCGCGCCATACCCGCCCGTATTATCCTAGGATATGAAGTGCGGATATTGCGCGCGCGACATGGGGCTGACTGCGCGCTTGTGCGATAGATAGTATACAAGTCACGTTCCTGTTGTTTCTAACTGCCTACTGACTTGCGTTTCTCGCATGCACATCTATTTTATATGCTACCGCTGATAATTAATTGTATAAAATTTAACTTAGAAATGTATTGTTATTACTAAAACTTACATAATTGTATCGTTTGTACAGATAGAGTTAGCTAAGCACATTTAAATAATGACGTTTAGGTACTTATTGGTCAAAATCATGTTTTAAGTTTTATATAAGCCGCTGAGCTTGAAAAACAAAATAATTATTAAATTGCTTGTACTACTAGGTTAATAACTTACTTTAGTAGTGTACAAATTGTATGAATTTTATGTTTTAATAAAGATATTTGAAAACTGAACTAACTGAACTGAGTCTGATGATGGAGCCGGAAGGTTGTCACAGGAACTCAACAATAAAATGATGGAACCCATTCGAGTTTGGGCTCATTTCGTTTGTCTTGATGAGTTTTCTAGTTTTATGTGGTATCCAGGGTCTGATGATGGAGCCGAAAGGTAGTCATAGGTACTCAACAACAAAATGATGGAACCCCTTCGAGTTTGGGCTTATTTGGTTTGTCTTGATGAGTCTCTGGTGTTATGTGGTATCCAAATTCTGATGATGGAGCCGGAAGGTAGTCATAAGAACTCAACAAGAAAATTATGGAACTCATTCGAGTTTGTGCTCATTTGGTTTGTCTTGGTGAGTTCTCTGGTTTTATGTGGTATCCAGGGATGATGGAGCTGGAAGGTAGTCACAGGAACTCAACAACAAAATAATGGAACCCCATCGAGTTTGGGCTCATTTGGTTTGTCTTGATGAGTTATCTGTTGTTATGTGGTTTTCAGGATCTGATGATGGAGCCGGAAGGTAGTCACAGGAACGCAATAACAAAATGATGGAAAATGGTCAAAACTAATTCAGTTGTTATATTTATGTAGGTTTTATTCATCCTTGGTTTTAATTTACCAACGCTTTGAGTCTAAAGTGAGTGAGTGTCTACGATTTTCTTTGGCATATATTTTTTCCGATGTTTGCTCAAGCCACTAAAAATAAGTAATAAAATATTTTCCAAGAAAAATTAAATCGTCGTTATAATAAAAATGTTATTTTGTAAACAACCACTAAAAATAATAAAATAATTACAATTGAGCCAGAACAGTATCACTTTTTCGAAAATACCAACGTAATAATAATGCATAAATACATCATAAGATAAGAAAGAGTTTTTTGAAGGCGGCGCCAAGCCGAGCCAATAGGGGTGGAACATCCACATGCCCACATACATAGATACATAGACTGATAAACTCATTACCCGTTCCTTGATTTGCTGTAGTCGGATAATTAATATAATTAATTTATAACAATAGAAAACAAACCAAGTTGAATAATTATTCATATCTACTTAGCAAAATAACTTTTTACAACGCTCTCAGTTCATAATCCCACAAGACTGTATTATTTTCAAACTACAAGTTAACACGGGACTTCATACTTTAACACTGAAGCTTACAGGTAGGTACCTCCTCTCGTATATACCCTTCCACTAAAGCGGTTACACGAGACTCATACCATTCCACTAAAGCGGTTACATTGTAGTTTTTGCGAGGGAACTCGCAAAACCATTTTCATTTTGGAGCGGCTGGCAACCCATTGAGCTTTAACAATGGCTCATCCTGCCGCTTTCGACCTGTTTTTGCAGTTTTGAAACAGATTTTCGAGGGTCCTAAAGTTTTCAAGAACTTTTATTTATGAGAAAAGCTTGTGGGTGTCAAGTATCCACTCGAGAAAACTTCGGAATGTATTCAAGGTGTAAAAAATCCCCACGAATTCATATGGGTAACTAAGTTGGAGAAAAACAATTCATGACAGCAGTAAATACAAAAATTTGCATTGATCGGTCTGGTCTATCTGGCTCGGTTTTCTGGAATTTAAACAACTCCGTAAGAGCCAGGTTTTCAAAGGCCTTAACAGATAAAGGCTTTAACTTTCATGTGTTAAAGTCGTGAAAAAAATCATCCTATGTTTTTCTAGGATTTTAAAAACCAATGCAAGAGTAGGTATAGCACGAATACTCTTGACGTTTTTTTAATAGACTTGTTATTTCATTTCCATGGTAAGCGTTCTTTACACAGAGTAATCAACATTTTCCAGTTTCCCATGCAAACTTAAAACAATCCGGGATAAAAAGTATCCTGTGTTTTATTCTAGGGTATAAGCTATCTCCAGTCCAAAATTCATCAAAACCCGTCCAGCCGTTATCGCGTGTAAGCTCGTCAAACAAACAAACCAAACAAACAAACAAACAGACAAAGTTTCACTTTTATATATTGGTATGGATTTGTTCGTAGCAGTAGCTTTTCCTTACGTTTGGAAATATAACAATAGAAATTGGGTATAGCCATCATGATCAATAAATTAAACTCCATCCACGATAATGTGCTGAAGCGGTTTGATAGCCGTGTCATCAAATTGCTTAAACTGGCATGTTTCATCTCATCACCGTGTTGAATAACAAGTAATTAGTTACAAAATCAAAATACCGAATACGATATTTTATTTATTGACACTTCATAATCAAGACAGAGACGAGACAAATCGTATGACACCTCATTTATTAAAATCCAACATTTCTTTTGCTTAATAACGTTTTGAGAAGATCAAGAGTCTTAAACCTACATACGAGCTAATAAAATGCTAAAATACTATCTCAAAACCAGCAACACAAACAAATTACAATTTAATATACGTGTCAGCTAGTTTTGCATCTGACAGCATGAACACGACCTTGGTACATAGGTATAATGTTTGTTTTAAATAATAATATTATGACAAAAACTGTCTCGGATCTAGATAATATGGCCTGTCAGCGCCTTTTATAACTACTATTTTAAAAACTACTCTCAAAACGAGAAACGTAATGAACCCAACATTGGGCGCGGGGTGAGTGGTGAGAAACTTTTTTAATTTCCCGCCAAGTAAACAGTTTCAAATCCCTTTTTGCTTGACCCGAGTTCTGTTTTAAAGAAAAGTTTCGAGGGGAAGCAGTAGAGATGGATGACTTACGGACACTCTCTGGGTCTGGATTGATCCGGCTAGAAAATTAATTTTGAACGGAACTGATGAAATAGATCGTTTTCAGCATGTGATTATTTCGGAATTAACACGAAGTGAATGTTTTCAGGGTTTCCTAATTTATTGTGACATGTGTGCCAAACCGAGTCTCGTAAATGAATGATGTCCTCCTTTACGTATCAATGGCGATCCTTGTTATCCGGATGTGTGAACGGAGATGATTGGAAAAGCTAAAATTGGTCATAGATATATTTTTACAGAGAACAGAAACGATAAAGCTCACGCTTGTAGCCTTAAACGATAGCTGAGATTACTAAAATGAGATAAAAACTTCCTCCCAAACGCCATAAAACCCATCGTACCGCATCACTAGTTAGTAAGAAATTTAAAGAGTTCATTTTCTTTAACGGCAGGCACGGTTACGGTAGGCCTTGAAAAGCGTTTTGATGAAGTTGAAAATTGCAAAGTAATTAATTCAAACCGCGTTGTAATTTAAATGATTTTACTGCTTCGCCTTCACAATTTGTGCCGCTCAATTTTTCGGAAATTATGACGTCATTTTAAGTTATTAGACTAAGAGATAGTATGACCATACGACACTTTCGAAAAGACACGTATCCATTGTAGAATCTTGTGTCCATATTATGTTATCAGCATGTGTGTGTTGTTTCACACCTAGACGGAGAAACTATTATACCATAATGTACTTTTAGGGAGTTTATAAAATACTCCATTGCTTGCTTGTCGTATGGGGTAGTGCTGCTGTCAGAGTTTGTCAGGCCGCACCGGGGCCTCTGACATTGTTTAAAGATTGCTATTAAATAATAACAGCTGGGACTAAAAGCTCAACGGGCCCACCGAAGCAGGGAACGATGAAAAACCGCAAATAACTTTGGAAGTCATTTGGTGCGGAGCCGTGGACCGAACCCGGTATCATTGAATTTTAAAACTTACTAGTAGACTCTTCCGCTACAATCAGTCTTTATCTTCACACCAGGTGAGAAGGTGGTCAAACAGCCGAGGACCGAACCCGTTATAGTTGGATACTTAATCCTGTTTTACGCGTATGTAGGCATTTATAGTGGCGTCAAATCTTTATCGCCCAAGCCTCATATTTCATCGCATGAAAGTCTTCATTAACCTTCCTGAATGATGGCCGAGTGGTAATATGTGCGCCTTGCAATCCAACGAGATACGTCCTCGGCCAGCACCATTGACTTTTATAAGTTATGTACTGCGATTTGTTATCGCTCTGTACTTTGGAGGACACGTCAAGCTGCTGCCAAGCTGGTCCCGAATGCTAAAAATAATTGATAGCAGTAATTGACGTAGGTTCATGATAGCAGTCGATGAATAACGTCAGAGGCCTCTTGTGTGGCCTGAAGAACACCAGATGTCGCCAATATTAACATAAAAATATTGACTTAAGCTTATGACTTTAACTTTACTTAAGCTATAAGAGACAGTATAAATAAGCTTCTGAGAATGATTATGGTGGGTAATTGGGTAAATACCACAGTGTAGTATAACCACGTCATCACAGCAAATAAACCATGCAGTTGTTTGAGGTTTCGCATGTGTGAATTATTTAGATTGAGGGTTTAACAGATTTGTGAGGGTGAGTGTGTGTGTGTGAGTATGTGTATACGTTTGTATGAGCCTGTGAAAATTGTTCAATAATTAATAAGATAGTCATATATTATACAACCGTCCTATTAATTTTCTTTTAGCTATCACCACCATTTAGAAGAATAATAAAATAACTTTCGAAACGTCCCAAACGAATTCGTTCGATGTGGCATGGAATTCTTTACAAAAACAAGTTGCTTTGTAATCACAGCGCTACACATATAAAAGCTGGATAACAATGGGATGGCTACACAACGGCGAGTGTTTGCTCTCGCCTTGAGGCTTGGGATCGGTTGTGGACGCAGTGCGAGCGGGGCAAATCTCAAACAAAGTAATCTGTCATCTATAGATCCAAGTTGACGACGTTATGCGTATAATATCTATCCACACCAATATATAAAAGTAAAACGTTGTCTGTTTTACTGGTTGTTTGTTTGTTTGGTAGTTTGTTTGGAGGGCATTCACACAAAAACGGCTGATCCGATTGTGATGAAACTTTGTAAATAGGTACTGTACAATATAAAGAGCAAAAAAATGGCTAATCATTTTTCTGGAAACTTATATCCACGGGAAAACTGGAAAATTACGATTAATCGCTGTACGCAGGGTTGAGATGATATAAATCACTGGCAAATTAAATCGCGATTACAAACAAGTGATTTAAAAAAAAACAATGATTTAAATCAATACTTATTTTACCCACGTGCAATGCTCTGTTTACCTATACAGTTCGGGGATTCTCCGAAATTTAAACTCGCGACTGATTCCACCCGGTCTTTTGTGATTGATTCGTGCAAAAGTAAATACAACAACAAGATGTCTGGAAGGAAAAATTACGCTGTATGGGTTTATTTCAATGAAAAAGTCTGCTTGCGGCCAATATAACAAAGTGGTGTGTAAACCTTGATACAAGGGATTACTGGGCTTTAGCGAGAGTAAAAAAACACATGAAACATGTGTGACAGATCGCAAATTAATAAGCAACTGTGTTTATTAGAAATGACTATCTTTTTAGACTTTATTTATGTTGATTGTTGTTAATTTTATTAATAAGTAATTAAATATATAAGCTTTGTATTGTGTTTATTCCAACTCCCAATTTAGAGAAGATGTAAATATAAAAATGAGATTTCAAATACTGATTTAAATCATATAAATCTGTTTTTTTTTTAAATATATATATCATGTTTTTTATCAACACTGGCTGTAAGGAACGGTTGGATTGGAAACGAAATAATACAAGTCTTAAAAAAAGCATCAAGAGCGTTGGTGCTATACATTTGCATTCGTTTTTAATATCCTAGAAGAAAAATGAATGCTTTTTTCACGATAAACAGTCCGCGCGGACGAAGTTGCGGGCTAGTACATATAATAAAGCTATAAATACAAAAAAGTTTGTACGAAAAAGGTCATTTAAAAAATGGTCTAGTGACAAGTTTTTTTTTAAATCGTGCCTGTCTGTTTGTTTGTTTGTCTGTATGTTTGTTCGCGCATACTTGAATGATTGCGATGCCGTTTACTGTTGGTTAGCTTAGGGTTTGTCTCTAAAACTGGTAATTGGTATCTAAATACGATGATTAAATGCCAAGCAATCGATAAAATCTGTTTGGCGTCTGAACGAATTTTGAAGATATTTATGTAGTACTAGCTGTACCCGCGGCTTCGCACGCGTGGTCTTTTCTTTAGGTTCAAAGTACCATAATGTGCTATTCCAGGACCAATATACCAACATATTTTGATCGAAATTTCTTAAGCCGTCAAAAATAATTTTTCACTTGCTCGGCTTCTAACTCACCAGATTGAGATACCAATTACGACAGTTTTTAAATCGAATCCTAAGCTATCTAACAAAGAAAAACTCATTGTTGGCCCAATAGTGTTACATGATGCGTGAACAAAAACATACAGACAAACAGACACAGCGACACGATTAAAAAAAAAGTATAGTAGTGTTCAATACCCAAGAGCAATTTTTTATTTATCTTCTTTTTACACCCTTTTTCTAACCTATTTATTGCTTTATTATAAGCATAGATATATGACTGTGTCAATTTGCATCAAAAAATCCATCTATTAGTTTTAGCGTGATACGTGTACTTTTAAATAACTTTCAACCCCTATGTTGCGGAAACCCTTTAATTTTTCGGGATGAAAAGTATGTCCTACCTCGTAGTATGTACTCAAATCATACCAAGTTTCATTTGCATTCATTCAGTAGTTTCTGTGCGATGCGCGGTCAAGATACGGACAAACAGACTAACAGACAGACAAAAATATAAAGTAAAACAGTTTTGGCTTCAGTATCGAATATAGAAAACCATCCAAAAAATATTATTCATTACTTAAATATTACCATAACTTTGCACCCATATCCCGCAGAAGCCCTTTAATTTTTCGGGATATATCGTGTCCTCAATTTTAACCCATGATATAAATTAAGACGGTGCCAAGTTGCATCAAAACCCGTCCATTAGTTTCAGTGTGGTACGTGTTGTTTTAAATAAGTTTTAACCCCTACCATACGAGAACCCATTAATTTTTCGGGATTTAAAGTATCCTTTGTCCTACCTCGTAGTATGAACTCAAATCATACCAAGTTTCATTTTAATTCATCCAGTAGTTCCGGTGGCGTGATGCGCATCAATATACAGACAGACAGACATACAGACAAAAATGAAACAACATACAATTTAGGCTTCATTATCGAACATAGAGTAAACTACTACACAAAATTGTCACATTATCTTTAGTGTACAGAATTTGAACCCATATCCCGCAGGAACTCTTTATATTTTCATTTCTTTATATTTTAATTATTTTCACTGACTTTCATAAACTGAGTTTGTGCTAAGTTGCATTTACATCCGTCCAATATTATCCGCATGCTACGTTTCTTTTAAATAATTTTCCACCTCTATCCTGAAGGAATCCTTTAATTTTTCGGGATTAAAAGTATCCAGTGTCCTACCTCGAAGTATGAACTCAAATCATACCAAATTTTGTTTGAATTCAGTGAGTATTTTCGGCGTGATGCGCTGCCAAGGTACAGACAGACATATATACAGAAATGAACAAACATGCAGTTTAGGCTTCATTATTGAATATAGAGTAACATCGAAAATCAAATTTCACAATATCTTTAATGTACAGAATTTGGACCCCTATCCCGTAGGAACCCTTTACTTTTTCGGGACAAAAAGTACCATAATTTTCACCCATCTTATAAACTATGTCTGTGCCAATTTGCATCAACATCCGTCTAATAGTTTCAGCATTGTACGTGTTTTTTTAAATAATTTGCTAGCCCTACCCTGCAGGAACTTTTTAATTTTTCGGGATTAAAAGTGTCAAGTATCCTACCTCGAAGTATGAACTCAAATCATACCAAATTTCGTTTGAATTCAGTGAGTATTTTCGTATTTTCGGCGTGATCCGCTGCCAAGGTACAGACAACCAGATGGACAGACAGATTGACAGACAAAAATGAAAAAAAAAACAGTTTTGGCTTCAGTATCGATAACTTCAATGTACAGAATTGGACCCGTACAGTTTTAATGTAAGTAGAGATGTTGTACTATACAGGCACTTTTGGTCCTGGAATAACAAGTATGCTCTACTTTTAAATGAAGTGACCATGCGGGCAAAACCACGGGTATATATAGTAATATATTAAACTATCTTTCAATTGGCCAAAACGAAATCATCCAATCTTTCACAAAAACAAGTTGCTTTTTAATCACAGCGATACACATAAAAGTTTAGTTCTTATTGCTTTCGCGTGCCGCGGCGCCGGCGGGTATATAATACATTATCTGGGGATAGAATATTGTGGGTTCAAGGAAAGAGGGCAGGAACTTATGTCCAAAGAATTCACCGCGGGGGATTTGCCATGGACAGTATCACAGGTACTATTTAAAACGGCTGATTTCAACTAAGCAGCAACCCTGTTCCTCGCTAATCGCTCTCACTTGCCACAATCCAAGCAATAATTATTATGATGGACTTAGGCCAAGATAAATGCACGCAACTTTGGCTCCGTCACTCGGGTACATTTGCCAAAATGTCGTTTTCGGGGAATTTTTTATCAGAAAATACCCATTAGGGTAAAATAACATGCGTTTAATGTGTTTTTCAGTCTATTACTTGATGGTATACTTAACCTCGACTTCATGGGACATTGTGCGGGATATAATGTCAGTTTTGTGCCATGAAAGTATCAAATTATATGTATATTCCAAACGCAAGGTTTTTAATATGGCTGTTTTGTTATGTTTGTCACTTCTTCTCTACGGAATTTCTAAACTGATTGTTTTTTCTATTTAATAGTGTTATTTACTATATCAAATAAAAAGCAGTCGGGTAAAATTGGTTGTTTTTTACCCGACTGCTCAAAAAAGGAGTGTTATGTTTTTAGCATTCATGTATGTTTGAATGTTTGTACGTTTGTACGTTTGTATGTTTGTATGTTTGTATCTATGTGAGTTTCTTTATTCCACCATCACTTTGAAATGCCTGAACAAATTTAGACGTATGGGGTATCTTTATAATCCTTACATCCCTCCGAGTAACAAAGGCCACATTTTTTTTTGAAAAAAAAAAAACAGTTTTCGGCAGTATGGCTCCATATTCCATTGCAAAAAATATATTTTTTCTTTGAATTTAACAATATGGGTATCAAATTGAAGGCCTTGATAAGCAACATTCCAATAGTATATAATTTATTGGCATATGTTCATTTTATGGCAGGGCAGGCGTGTATTTTAGCTTTTAAGCTAGGTATTTCATAAATCCATTTGAAATTGGATTGTTGGTATAATGAAATATTAACTATTTTTTCTTCCTTATAAGAAATAGGTAGATTACACCTACGTATTGTAATTATTTGAAAACAATCATAGGTACAAAGATTTATCTGTCTGCTTCTACCACTATAAAATCCTCATTACCTATATGTTCAACAGACCTGCCATATTGGCTATTCGATATCCGCCTATAGATATATTTTGACGCACATTCATTGTATTTTTTCGAATTATATTGCACGAGCATTAACCTAAATTATTAAGTAAACGCATATTTTCGTGGAAATTAAAATTGAAACACGACAAGAAAAATTGCCTCTCTGTGCAATAATAGCAGCGATATAAATCGAATACAGGCAGAAGCCTGAATTCCTCCCTCTCTGTTCGTGACTTAATGGCACCGTTTCACTCGTCTGACCTGCAAAATAGTAGGACGTGACTTCGCGCCTGATAGATAACTGCTTCGGTTTTCACGTCTACGTTCACAAAAATCTTCTACATTTATTTTACACATATACAATTGACGCAATCTACGCAGCCCGTCTATCACGCAAGGCGCCGCGCCATGGGCTCAGGCCCCTTATACTACGGGACGTGACCACGGGGCTGACAGACAATCCCGCTACGCATATCCGGGTCGAGAACATTTTTGGAAAAGCGGAGCAAGTTATAGAAGAATTATTCAACGAGATAAGACATGAAAACATCTGAAAAAAGTTGCGGAAGTTGCGTTTTTTAAGAAAAGAACATCGGAAAGTGTTTCAGTCCACGATGTAGAGACAAAACAGAAATTAATAGAGGGCTCCAGTCATTTGAGAGGTACCGTATTGAGTATGCGGGCCATATAAAAAACGGTACCAACACGGCGTTACATAGCCGTATACTCATTAAAGATGTTTTAAAACACTTGTTTCAATTTAGTCGCATTTTATGGAGAGGTTTCTCTGGAGAGGATGCTCAGGGTTTCTCTGAAGGATGTCGAGGTGATCCGATAAGAAACTGACGTAGCTCAATGGATTGGAAAGTTGAAGTGGCAGTGGGCTGATCCCATTTCTTGAATGACGGACAACCGCTGGGGTCGAGTAGATCCCGCTACTTGGCAAACGTAATTTATTTAGGACGCCCACTGATCTGATGGAGTGACGAAAGGCGGCCGGCAGGAACTGGATGAGAAGACTGGCTTACATTGGCAGTAGCATAGGCCCAGCAGTGGTCAAATACAGACTGATGATGATGATGATAGTGATGATTTTAAGGAACTGAACCCAAATTAGTATTTTATAAGTTTTGTGCGTTAGTTTTTTTGTCAAATTAATTATTTTCCGTGCTAAAAAACAAGCTTTGGTTTCAACTTACCAAATGACGTATGTAGTGTAACTATATTTTAATTCGAAACAAATTTATTCTGTGCCTTACATCACAAACATTTATCACTTAATCAGCATACGTTTATGAGCAGCTGTCGTTAAGACTATAAACAAAATATCCTTAGAACATAATGGATACCCAAATGAGGCGGTATGGCATACCAACGCCATTCTGCCACGATGGACAATTTTAAAGATAAATTACAACTGGTTATTAAGTTGTACAACAATGTTTCATCGTCATCATCATTATCAGCCCGAATCAGTACACTGCTAAGGACATAGGCCTATCCCAAAGCACGCCACTGAGCCCGATCTTTAGCTCTTCCTTTCCAACCGCGCCGCGCCGCCAGCCATCTTGCGTATATACGCAAGGTGCGAAGATGGTAGTGATGGTAATGTAGGACATCGACTGACGACATAATATATCATGCCGGAGGAGGTCCTACATTACGTTTGCTCATATGCCGACTCAAGAACACGTCTACCCCAATGGTTAATAGTCCTTCGGCAAATATGACCAGCCCAGTGCCGCTTCAGCCTGTTAATACTATATCAACAATGTTTACTTAAAAGTAACGATGATTGTACGTTATTTCTAGGATTTTAAGGATTGTCGTTGAATGCAAATAAATTACTCCCAAGTGGATATTGGCCCAAAAATTGATAGTACGAGTACTAATCCAGCATGCGACTTTTTATTTAGATAGATAGATAAACTCTTTATTGATACACCATGATATAGAAAAATACAATTAATAAATATATTACAATTGGAACTGGAAGAGATCGTTTTATGTGATAAGACTCACATAAAACGATCTCTTCCAGACAACAGTGCATGGAGAAGATTAACGTAAACAAACACATTTGTTTATCTATCTTTACTTGCTTCAAAAAGCAAACGAGACCTTTATCGAGCAACCCCAACCCATTATAAAACAGGGAAACATAATATCCTAAGCAAACCCGTTACTATGAGTACCAGGAAAGATACCTAAAATAATAAATCTTTTGGAATACATGGCATGTCCCACATATCTCACATTTTTAAAGAACCAATAATGCAATAACATAGCTCGAACCTCGTCTTTTGTCCCATATACGAACAAAAAATGGAATGGGTGACTTTTGACGCTGGAGGCCGTAGAATTACGTCAAGGAATCTTATTTATTTCACAGACGAAACGTGAGTGGCCTCTGAGGTGGACGCGGTGGGACATTCCGCCTCAAAGAACATTCTTTGTATATCCTGGCTCAACCCGAAATGTCAATAATAAATAAATAATCGTTAACAATTTGACACGAGCAAATAATAATGGTTATCTACCTTACGTCGTGTTTTCTGTACAGAGTTAGTTGACTTCTCGAAAGTTTAATCACAACATCACAACTTTTATTATTTGTTTTCAATGGAGCAAACTCCTTGTCAGCTAAACAGATAAAATAATCAATGTGACATAGGTATCTATCTATACTTATAATCAAACATTATTTAATAAAAGTCTGGACAAAGAAAATAATAAAAAAAAATAGTCTAGCGGACTTAAAATAAGCTACTGAACAAGAATATAACATTATTTTTAATCGTCTCTATTTGATCATCAAGTAAAAGTTACTGGACCGATTGCGATGCGGGCTTTCACTGCTGTATAGCATAGGCTTTATCTATCTATCTATATCTTCTATACTATAATAAAACTGTAACTGGGCTGAATCTGTACATTAAATATTTTATGAAAATTATAATTGAGATAAACTTCAAAATCGATATGGAGTGCAAAAAGGATATGTTTTTATTTTTGGTCTGTCTGTCTGTCTATCTGTCTGTCTCTTTGAATACGCATCACGCAGAAACTACCAGACGGATTTTGATGCAACTTGGCACATCATAGCTTATGTTATGGATTAACATTTAGAATACTTTTTATCCCGAAAAAAAACAATAGTTCCCGCAGGATAGGGGTTGAAAGTTATTTAAAAAAACACATATAACGATGAAAATACCTGACGGATTTTGATGTAACTTGGCACAGTCAAAGTTTATATTATGTGTTAAAATCAATAATACTTTGGATCATGAAAAAATACGGGATTCCTGCGGGATATGAGTCTAAAGTTATGTTAATTTGAAAGGAATAATAATAGCACATCCGTTTATAAAACGGTATCGTAAATTCGGTGCTCATACCACAAGTCAGAGTGGCACAGTGGAAGCGGTGTCTGGCCTGCAACCTAGAGGCACATGGAACAAATCCACACGCTGCTATAAATGTTTTGCCTCAATATTTATAAGCATTTACATATTTTATGCGTTTTTTTTACATTTTCTTTGATTTTTTTAAAGTTTCTGTAATTTCCTGAAGTAAACAGTCAAGTTTTATTTGAAAACAATATATATAATGGGATATATCCAAACGAATGGTCCGACTCGAGCGCATAAACCAAAGCCATCAAAGTTCTCCCTCAGATTTAACTAGATGGCGCTGATTGACCTTAAAACACGCAAGTATTTCATTCACTGCAACCAAGGGTCCCGCTAAATTCAAATTCATATTTTTTTTCGGATTTGGCTCACACTAGCACTAGCACGACCTCCAGGCAGTGTTGCCAGTGGCCGACAGTCAAAAGTAACACGAGACAGCTCTAAAAGCAACATTTTCACGAGAAAAGTAACATTATCTGCTTTAATGTAGGAAACGACTCTATTACTGTAATATGGCACTTTATTGACCGGACGAGCGCAAAGCATCTCCGTTTCAGCTTGGGCAAAAATGCTGTCGTAAGTCCAGATATCAGACCTTGTTCAGCCCCCTTTATGCCCATTTTTGGAGGATGGATACCCCCCACCCCTCCCTAATAAAAAATCCGAAAAATGTGTTAAGATTTATTGGACCTGTAGGTATACCAAGTTTCGTCTAGATAGGTTGAGAAATGCGACCTGTAGAGGAGAACAGCCGGGCAGACGGAAACATATACAAAAGCATTTTTGCCAAAGCTGAAACGGAGGCGCTTCGCGCTCACGCGGTTAAAAAAGTCTTCATAGCTACGTTTCATAGCAACAATTCATCTTATTCGCGATTGATCCAATTCGAGACGAAGATGGCTCAAAATCTTATGCGCCAACCATTGATGTATATGTTATTATATGGCGCCAACACGACGAACGAAAACTTCCTTTAGTACGTTCCGTTTTACGATTATTTATTTAATGCTGGATAAAATTTGAATATTATATTTGTTTTAGACGTAAAAGTAACATTTATAGTCATGTAACATAAAAGTTACATGAGAGGGTCAAAAGTAACGTAAAATGTTACAAAAGTAACATTCTAGCAACGCTGCCTCCTCCTCCTCCTTCTCTCAAGCCCTTGCGACTGATTTCAAAACTGGGGTACTTGGTATCTTAGGCCTTGCACGCACTACCTTGCGGTGGAACGCGGTGCGTTTATTTCATATTGCATTATATGCGTTTATTTCATATTTTATTATATGCGTTTATTTCATATTTTATTATATGCGTTTATTTCATTGCAATACGTGCACTTCTATGAAGTGTCATAGAAGTGCAAGTGTGTTATAACGCATATTCTGTGAAGTACGGAGTGCCGTACTTCACAGAATATGCGTTATAAAAAGGCAAGGCAGTGCCTTATTCTGATGATTAGATGCTGAACAATCGATAAAAAACTATTTGACGGCTGAACGAATTTTGAAGAAATGTAGTATAATATTGTACTTTGTAAACCTGGTCCTCTGGACCTGGACCAAACCTACAACTGGTCTGGTGGTGGTTTGGCTTTTGGTCCTGGAATAAAACGTGTGGGCTACTTTTAAATAAAATGACCACGCGGGCAAAGCCGCGGGCACAGCTAGTATCAAATATAAGTGTACTTGGTATCTCAATTCAATGAGTAGACGCTGAACAATCGATATAAAACTGTCACGAGGCGGTCCCAGGGTTTGGGCTTGCTCCACCAGCCCAGGGACCAAGCCTCAGTGGACAACAGAATTACAGGAACAACAGGTGCATAGACTTTTTCGTGGTGCTACAATATGGATGAAAACGACCACTTACGAAGGTATTATTTTATGTATTTTAAAAGAGTCCAGTTGTAATAATCTTATTATTGTATTTTATAATATTTTTTCGAAAATTACGGTTTTGCTAATGCAATCAATGTCCGAATGACAGGTTCTTTTTATATAGAATGAATAATGAACTATCAAAACGAAAAGAAATGGATTATGAAAGAATTAAGAGATCAAAAGAGTATCATTATGAAAGAGGTTTTGACCTCGTCACAATACCCCGCCTCCCGGGAGATTTTTTTATTTTTTTATTTTAGTAATTTAGTAATATGGTATGTAAAAATTTTGATGTTATTGGGTTCCCAAAACATTGGGTTTATTTTAAAAAAAAAAGGAGAAAAAAATTGTAGAAGTTAATAATACAAATATATATAATAAGGGTAAAATAGTAAAAGTTAAAATAGTAAAATAATTAATTAAAATAATGGAAATGCTGAGAAGTCTTTTTAATTTTTAGGTGAACATGTTTATTTACAATGTCAATATACAATTGATTGGATTCCTAGATGCATTCAAATTCATAAATCACACATTCATTCATCATCATTCATAGTCCTAGATTCATTCAAATTCATAAATCACACATTCATTCATCATTATTCATAGTCTTATTCCCATTCTTTGGAAATAAAACTCATTTATAAGAAAGAGGAACCTTATATAATATAAAGGTTACTCGTGAAACCAATACAATATAGTGTAGGCTTATTTATATAGTCACTACCCGCTGATTAGGGTGATTATGTGAGTGTATGTGTGTATGTGTATGTGTGGTGAGTGTGTGGTGACTGATGTGTAAATGTATGTATGTGTATATTTATATACAATTAGTTTGCCAAAATGGCTAAACGTACCTTAGGGTACGACTTGCGTGTAGCACGTATGTATGTACGTGTATGTACATAGTAAACGTTGTGTTAGAACGTTAAAATAATATAAGTAAGGTAGGTAGGTAATAGTATATTAACTATAAGATAATACTGGTTTTGTGACCTAGGCTTGGTTTATAGAGTAATCACAGTTGCCGCTCTTTTCAGTATTGGAAGTTTTGTGTGTAGGTGTAGTAAAAAATAATATATGGAACTGGTTTCGCTTTAAGCTGAACATAATGTTTGTAAATAAAATAAATAAAAAGTACATAGCTAACAAGTAGGGTATTAGCTACTGTTAGTACCAAAGAATTAAAATATGTAGTAAGTACAATAGCACTGAATAGCAATACTTAGGGACTTGAAGTCAATATTCATAATGAATCCGAAAAGTTAATGAAGTGAATAAAATAAAAAAAAAGCTAAAAATGTGGACATTACTCCGTAAAGGGAAATTATATTAAAATTACATTATTTACAACTTAAATACAAGGTTATTTGTAAGTAGGGAACCTACAATGGTAATACGTAGGTATTTAAATATATTATGGTAATGTACGGGAATATGAAAGCAATGTAACTTTCATAGTACATAATGTATGTATGTATCCTGTTCAAATGTATACGGGCTTTGAAAATCCTGATTATTCCAGCTATCAAGTAAGGTCGATAACCTTAATTGTAAATTGTTTGCAGTATCTGTTGTATGGACCTCAGCATTTCGACATTTTAATTCATAGATCAACTAATTAACCCTTTAAAAAATAATAAAAATAATGATAAAAAAAATAGCGTTAATGCAACTACGCGTTAATGCGTCACGCATAATAACGCGTCAAAGTTTAGAGTAATTCGGAACTAGGTAGGCCGATAGTGAAATTTGGAATAAAGTACGTATTAATGAAAATGTCTTACTTACATGAATGACTGGAATGCAAATATAAAATACACTTGAGTATAAAAAAACTGTTCTGGGTTTGCCAAATATTTCCAATCCAAATTTAAATCAAGATGGCCTAGTGCCTTTTAGAATTTTGTGGTGCGACTTAAAAATTGAACACTTATTAAAAAAAAAACACGGAGAAATCAGGAAGGATTCAGGATCAGGAGGATTTGTAGGCAGGTAGAGCAGGCTGGGTACGGGGACGTTGAGGGCGCCAGTGTCACGAGGCGGTCCCAGGGTTTGGGCTTGCTCCACCAGCCCAGGGACCAAGCCTCAGTGGACAACAGAATTACAGGAACAACAGGTGCATAGACTTTTTCGTGGTGCTACAATATGGATGAAAACGACCACTTACGAAGGTATTATTTTATGTATTTTAAAAGAGTCCAGTTGTAATAATCTTATTATTGTATTTTATAATATTCTTTCGAAAATTACGGTTTTGCTAATGCAATCAATGTCCGAATGACAGGTTCTTTTTATATAGAATGAATAATGAACTATCAAAATGAAAAGAAATGGATTATGAAAGAATTAAGAGATCAAAAGAGTATCATTATGAAAGAGGTTTTGACCTCGTCACAAAACTTTTTGACGCATGTTTTTTTTTATGAATTTGTATTGTACGTCATATTATGTACTTATGGTACAGTAATTACACAAAGGTTACTTTTACCCAGAGAAATGACCACGTAGACAAAGCCTTGGGCACCGATAGTTTATGAATTAAAATTTAATTTTCAATGGCATTGTGATAATCTTCCACGTGAAACAGCGGATGTGGATCTGAGAACTTAATCGAATTTATCTAGAATATAGATTGAACTTAGGCATAGTACAGGCACATAATTCATATTTAAGAAACACACATACATTAAATAATAGTTACTTTGTAAGCCCTTAGCCTGTTCCTGCGTATCGTCACCAACTACTGCAATCAGAAACACGCCTCCATAGCGTGGTGATTATGGACGTTTTTTCTGTGGCTAAAGCGAAATCCCCCAAATGATGGTGAACAGCGAGCAATAGTTTGTTGTGGCGTTTTCCACGGGGAAGACATCCACTGCTGAAAAAAGAACGAAGAACGTGTGTGTGAACGCCACAGAGAGCGGACCCTCTATTTACATCCAGAGCGGCTCTTCGCCTCGTCTTTCACCAGATATAATAAATTTGAAAAAAAAAAACAGTAATATCATCAATATCCGCCCAACTGGAAATTCAGAAAAGCTTCTTTAAAAGTAATTACTTACTGCTACAAAATTAAAGTCTGTTTTTAAAAGTAATTGTAATTAAGTTAAATGCAATAAGTTTATTTCAGTAAAACGGTGTTCGTCATAATGAGCAGGCCAAACAGTTACGCCCAATTAAAATGTTAATTAGTAATGAGTGACTACCTCTAGGTATAATTACGGGGCTGGGGATTCCCGGCCATTTGGGACAACGTCACTACGCTACGATTTTGTGACGGACTCGTATCTCCCCTAGGCGGGCCCTTGGGGAGACAGCATTTTTGTTTTATTTTACTTCAATTGATACCTAAGTATTGCCAGCAACAGTTTTTCATAACATTTTGTTTTCTCATGACCACGGCCAATGGAACTTAATCGAGTCGTCGTGGTCAACCAAAATCTATGGTGATTGTTTTCTTTCTCTCTCAGGATTTCTTTCTTTAGTTTTATTTTGAATGAAAAGGATCTCAAATAAAATAATCTACCACTACCTTGCTACGCGTGCGCACGTGCAGTATGCGCGTGGTAGTGCGCATGGTAGCTTTTACGCGCCCGAGAAATGTAGTAGCTATAGTCTTAAAATCATGTCATCACCGTCAGCTTTTCTCCACGTTATTGCCAACTTTAGCTGCAAGGGATTGTATCGTATGTCTCTGGACTGTGCCGACATCATGTCTAGGATGTGGACTTTCCTCAGGCCGCCTTCATATACTTATGTAGAATGCCATTGGTCTGCCATTTTTTAATGCATTTTTTGAGAGTGGATAAGACTACGTTGTGGTTCAGAATGCTGTTCCATCGCTCTCTCAATTGAGAGACGGATGAATATTAGTCGCTGCGAGAAAGCTGTCACACCAAGTGAATTTGATCGCGGCGACCGCACTCGCAGCGAATATATGCTGCGTGTGACCGAAGCTTTAGCGAGCCCCATGGCACATCTCGGGTAAAAAAAAGTTTTAAACAATGGATATTCATACTTTTCATCATCATTATTCATCATACATGCGGGTGAAACTGCGGAGGGGGTTGATGGAGTCAGAGTGCGGTTGGGAGAGGGTAGCGGTTGTGGGGGGTGGGCTGTTGGAGGTTGTTGGTAGGGGTTTAAGGTGGGATGAGGGGAGTAATATAAGCAAGCGGGCTAAGTCGTGGGGCGCATTTATAAAAATATAATTATTAAGGACGAGCTGTACCCGCAGCTTCGCACGCGTGCTCTTTTCTTTAGGTTCAAAGTACCATAATGTGCTATTCCAGGACCAATATACCAACATTTGATCAAAATTTCTTCAGCCGTCAAAAATATTTTTATCAATTGCTCGGCTTCTAACTCACCAGATTGAGATACTAATTACATCATTTTTTAAATTCAAACCCTAAGCTATATAACAATAAAAACCGGATTGCAATCGGTCCAGTAGTTTTTACGTGATACGTGAACTAACAAACATACAGACAAACAGACAGAAAGACACGATTAAAAAGTTATATTCTTGTTCAATACCTTTTTCAAGCACCCAAGAGCACTTTTTTTCTTCTTTGTACAGCCTTTTTCGTACCTATTGCTTTATTATAAGTATAGATATATGACTGTGTCAATTTACATAAAAGATACGTACAGTAGTTTCAGCGTGAGAAGAGTTCTTTTAAATAATTTTCAACCCATATCTTGCGGAAACCCTCTAATTTTTCGGGATGAAAAGTATCCTATGTCCTACCTCGTAGTATGAACTCAAATCATATCAAGTTTCATTTGAATACATTCAGTAGTTTCGGTGCGATGCGCGGTCAAAATACGGACAAACGGACAAACAGACAAAAAATGAAAGTTAAACAGTTTTGGCTTCGGTATCAAATATAGAGAACCATCCAAAAATATTATTTATAACTTCATTAACATAACTTTGGACCCATTTCCCGAAGAAACCCTTTAATTTTCGGGATAAAACGTGTCCTCCATTTAACCCATCATATAACTTAAGACGGTGCTAAGTTGCATCAAACCCCGTCCATTAGTTTCAGCGTGGTATGTGTTCTTTTAAATAAGTTTCAACCCCTATCCTGCGAGAACCCATTAATTTTTCGGGATATAAAGTATCCTATGTCCTACTTCGTAGTATGAACTCAAATCATACCAAGTTTCATTGTAATTCATCCTGTAGTTCCAGCGGCATGATGCGCTACCAAGATACAGACAGACAGACATACAGACAAAAATGAAAAAACATGCAGTTTGGGCTTCATTATCGAATACAGAGTCACCTCCAAAAAAATATCACAATATATTTAATGTCCAGAATTTGGACCCATATCCCTCAGAAATCCTTTATTTTTTCGGGACAAAGAGTATTTATAATTTTTACCCATCTTATAAACTATGACTGTGCCAAGTTGTATCAACATCCGTCTAATAGTTTCAGCGTGATACGTGTTCTTTTAAATAATTTTCCACCCCTATCCTGCAGGAACCCTTTTATTTTTCGGGATGAAAAGTATCCAATGTCCTACCACAAAGTATGAACTCAAATCATACCAAGTTTAATTTAAATTCATTGAGTATCTTCGGCGTGATACGCTGCCAAGGTACAAACAGACAGACGGACAGACAGACAGACAGACAAACATAAATTTAAAAAATATCGTTTTTGGCTTTAGTGTTGAATATAGAACGGCCTCCAGTAAAAAATACAAAATATCTTCAATTTACAGAATTTGGGACATTATCCCGCAGGAACTATTTAGTTTTTCGGGATAAAAAGTATCCTCAATTTTTACCCATTATATATTATAAACTATGACTATGCCAAGTTGCAAAAAAATCCGTCCAGTAGTTTCTGCGTTATACGTGTTCTTTTAAATAACTTTCATGCCTATCCTGCGGGAACCCTTTAATTTTTCGGGATGAAAAGTATCCTATGTCCTACCTCGTAGTATGAACTCAAATCATATCAAGTTTCATTTAAATTCATTCAGTACTTTCAGCGTGATGCCTAGCCAAGATACAGACAGACAGACAGACAGATAGACAGACAAACAGACAGACAAAAATGAAAAAAAAACTGTTTTGGCTTCAGTATCGAATATAGAGCAACCTCCAACAAAAAAAAAACTTTAATGTACAGAATTGGACTCGTTACAGTTTTATTATAAGTATAGATAATGACATATAAATATTTGAATTTAAGAATAAACTATTAAATGAGGTTTTAAGTCCGAACCGGAAACGTCCATTGTATTATATTTTTATTCACCCTTTGGGCAGGCAAAGTAATAGAAGGCCGGTAAAACATTGTAGGAAGGAAATAAAGTTTCAATTTAATGTTGTTTTTAATTGATAATAATGTAAATGTGGCTTTTACTAGCTTACATGCTATGTTGAAAAAAACGCTGAAAAATATTACTTTAGTTCTGTAGAAATTATATTTCAAGATGATGCAAGATATATCACATAAAATTTCGCCATTCTTCTTTAAATACATTTTTCAGGTTAAGTGTAATTAATCATCGTTAACGTTTCCTACAGCCTCAGCTATGCAATAAATTACTATCTAGCCTATCCAATGCCACCTATACCCATAAAATTCAAGAACTCAATAAATTCAGATCCTCAAAGATCCTACGTATCGCATAGAATGTATCATCTCGAGCGTTCACCCTTGACTGCACCAAAAGAGATGACAACCAAACAAGAAGCTTTCATCTTTTTACCGACACAAACGGGAAAGTCAAACTGAGAAGAGATATAAAAGAAAACACGTCGGAAAGATGTTACGTACGCATTTCTCTCAACGACAAGGCTCCGAACTCCTTCAAAACAATGTCGGAGCCAATTCCGCCACAAAAATAGGAATTTAGAACGTAACGCGATATTGGTGTAATGGAAAACAGTGACTGAGCTACGAATTAAAGAGGCGATTTATGTAAATTCGATATGACCATTGAATATATACTAGCTATGCCCGCGGCTTGGTCCATGTGGTCATTTCATTTATATGTAGCCCACGTGTGTAGGACCAGAACATTTTAAAGTAAAATAAGCTACATTTCTTCAAAATTCGTTCAGCTGTCAAATAGTTTATTAGTTACTAGCTGATGCCCGCGGCTTCGCACGCGTGGTCATTTATCTAGGTTAAAAGTACTTTATGTGCTATTCCAGGATCTAAAATACCAATATACCAACATTTGATCATAATTCCTTCAGCGGTCAAAATTATTTTTATCGATTGCTTGGCTTCTACTCATCGGATTCAGATACCATGTACCCTAAGTTTTTCAGTCAAACTCTAAGCTATCCAACAGTAAAAACCGAATCGCAATCGGTTCAGACGTTTTTACAAACAAACAGACAAACAGGATATAAAAAGAAAAAACTTGTTAAGTAGCTTACTTTAATTACTCTAGACATATTTTTTAAATTGTCTTTTTTGTACAGACTATTTCGTTCCATTGCTTTATTATAAGTATACATAGATATAGATAGATAGAATAGATTGTAATGGTACGAGTAGGCAAAAGTACGCCTGGGAAAGTACCTACCACACATTTATCACATATTCAACCGCCTAGCAGTTACAGTAGCGTGTTAACATTATTGTGTTCCGCATTTGAAAGGCATTGTTTCTGTCTAAAATACAGGGCAATGGAACTAAAAAACCGCGCCCTGCCCTTGGTCCAACCACATAGTTCACCTGGTTGTAACACAGAATAAATAATAGTACAATTACAGAAGGATAACTGAGTAAAGTCATTTAAATACATAGCAACTCTCGCTAGAACGCAATAAAGTGCAATTTAACTCGCACAGCGCTGCGATCTTTCAATTATATTAACCTAGAAGGCACTCACCCATTGCGTGCAGGCTAGAATGTACCGTATCACAACGCGCGAGAGCTTTCATTGCTCTAACAGTTTCAGAATCGCTCTGTCACTTTTTCGCTCGGCACGGTTATTATATTATATTATATTATATTATATTATATTATATTATATTATATTATATTATATTATATTATATTATATTATATTATATTATATTATATTATATTATATTATATTATATTATATTATATAGTATAGTTATATCTTGAACTAGGTACTTGTACTAGTAATTATTCTGTGATATGAGATATTGTAACAGAATAAACAATTATGTAATAATGTATTATTTTATTACTTATGTTGATAGTTCTATTAACTACATATAATGACATTAATATCAGAATAGACCTAGTACCTCATTATTTGATTATAACTTAATAGGTATTGCACTTTGATGAATAAAAGGTGCCTGTCTGAATTCCATGCTTAATAATGAATGAAAAAGAAATGGCTACCTACGTAATAAAATGTCAGTATGTAGGTATTTTACGAGACTTGTCAGACCAAATTCTATGCAGTACATTCTAGGTTTCTTCTTGGTACTCATAATTAAGAAAAGAATAAAATTTGACAAAAACTTTACGTAAGTAGGTACTTTATAAGTAGGTACTTTATCGTAAGCACACGGCACGCGACTCATCGAGCGCACGCTTGGCATTCTACAGTACCCCTAGTACAAGTTTTTATAGTTTTTGAAAACGAAATGTAGTTTCGCCTAGTTCCATACATTTACTGTCAGTGCCTCTTGCGGAAACTTGTAGGAACTAAAATTGGTAGGTCGGGTTTTATCAAATGGTAGTATTCGATTTCGAAATAAAGTTTTCGAGTATTTTGCATTTTAGCAGTACGAGTTGCCACTTTGACAAGTAAGTGGTAGCACAGAATAAATAATTGTACAAGGTGGTAGTAAACTTTGACGAATTCGATCATTTTCAAAGTACATATAAATTTTCGTGAAAGCTTCATGAGATCCTGCGATTTTTTATTTTATTATGATAACGAGACTGTATCTTCCGTGGATGTTAGCCTCGGAGGCTGTAAGAGCTGACCGTCGTGAAGAGCTGACCGTCGTGAAGGGGAGTGACGGGAGCTTGACGTAGGCGGAGATTAATTGCACCCAGTCACATCTCTTACACTAACTTTGTGCAACGGTATCGGCTCACGGGCTCACTTAAGGTTTTGTCTATCTCTTAATACTCTGCGGGAATCTCCAAGAATCTCTCTAGAGACCATCTAGAGACCAAGGTAAGTTAATAGTTAGGTACCTAAGTACCTACTCATATCTATAGATACTTTATCTTAGTTTGAACTTGTATTTTGTATTTTTGTAGCACTTATGTACCTACAATAATACTTCCAAAAAAAATTACAGAAATTGTAGTGCGAAAGACTACCAATCTACCTACTTTACAATTTCAATGTCGTGATGACGTCACGTCGTGATGACGTGATTTCTATTTCACCAAATATGACTCAATTGATGACAACAAACACCTAGTTCAGGATTCCTAACTAGTAATTATCAAAAATCAAGTATTACATTAAAGCTAGATGTCGTACTTGAGGCATAAACTCAATATAAAATAACTAGGTTTTGTTGGATAACTTTAGGTCTCTAACTTCGTTAGTACTGAAAAAAATTAAACACCAAAGGTACCGGAAGAATCAGAAAAATACGTTCTTTTCATTTATCACATCAATTATACGTAATTCGGTAATATTTTTTCCCAATAAAACCACAGATAAAAACGACATACGAAAAACAACACGTCAAACACCAATATGGTGGACTATATTTTGTCTCTTTTTTTTGCTTGTGGGGAAGAGAGATAGAAATATGTAGTGTGAAGTTCGTTAAATCAAACTCTTCGTTTTTTTTTATCGTGTAAACTTCATTTGAAAACATGAACTCGTCCTACCGATTACACCCAAAACTGTTAGTTTAGCCAGCTCACGAAACTTTTTACCGTTTTCTTAATGTGCATACCCGTACTAAGCGTACTGAATTCACATATTACGGCCGCAAAGTGTAGGTATAATATTTGTACTTGTTGCGGAATGCGACTGGCCTGGTTGTACCAAGGGCAATTTATTCTGCCCGTGGCCCATCCACATAGTTCACCTGGTTTTACCAAGGGCATGTTTTCCTGCCCGTAGTCCTCCTCAATTCTGGGTATACCAGGGGTTTTTATTTCTTTCCAAGGTCCATCTTAATTCACCTGGCTGTACCAACGGCATTTTTTTCTTCCCGTGGTCCACCTCAAGATTTCTGGGTGTACCAGGGGCAATATCACAGGGTGACGAGCGCAGTGCAAGCTCAAGAGTTTACAACTAGAGTTCCGGGTGGCACTACAATTGCTTTAAGCAGGCATGACGCTTACTATTAGGCGAGCGACATGCTCGTCTCGTCACTCAACAGTTTATTTTGCAGTGGTTGGCTTTTAATAAATATCAGATAATACAATTAGTTCAGATTTTTCTGTGATGTTATAAAGTGTAAACAATGTGGTATCAGCTTTACCATGTTTTTTTTACAAAAATCACTGCGGAATTGATCTCGTGATCTCGTACTAGTTACAAGTTTAATGCTTAAAATCCTAAATCCTTTACATTAGCTTACGTACCTACTGTCAGTTATTCCAGTGTACCGATATTACAGAGATCAAGGGAATCGCTTAGTAATGCCTGCGCAATATTCCACTCTAATGCCACGGCTGAGTTGTGGAACAGATTAGATTATAGTTGCTATGGAAACAGAGGCTCTATTCTGGTTTTTAACATACTATAAAATGGAGATGCTAAACTTATGTACATACCTATATGTAACAACTAGCTGCGCCCCGCGGTTTCACCCGCGTGAGGGATAATGATGATTATGATGATTATGATGATGATGATGATGAAAAGTATCCTATGTGTATTCCAGAGTATAAACTATCTCCATTCCTAATTTCATCAAAATGCATTCAGCCGTATGAGCGTGAAAGATGACGACGATGATGAAAATTATATTATGTATTTTTCCAGGGTATAGATAAGTTATCTCTATTCCAAGTTTCATCCAAATCTGTTCAACCGTTTGAGAGTGAAGTGTGTTGATGATGATGAAAAGTATCCAATGTTTTATTCCAGGGTATAAACTATCTTTATTCCAAATTTCATCAAAATCCGTCCAGCCGTTATCGCGTTAAATCTCTCCAAACATACAAACAAACGTTTCACTTTTATAAATTAGTATGGATTGTTCTGAAAGTTTGTGTATTTTCATACTTTTCTGAGAAAAGAATATAGTCAATGTCATTGAATACGTTAATGAGTCATATACTCAAATTTTATGATAAGTAATTGCTTTAATAGTTCATAAATTGTTGTTATATCATATCAATTATGCTGTGTTGTCTACGCTATTATGGCAATAGAAGTGCGCGACACCTACCCGCTTTTATGTTAACCGTATATGAAATGAATGGAACAAGCACAAATTAAAAAATTGTATTACCTCTGACCCCCTATTATAGCTAATAACCATCTCGAGCACATCAGCTTTCAAACAGAAAAAAAAAACAAATCAAAACCGGTCCATTCGTTTGGGAGCTACGATGCCACAGACAAACATACACACAAACACACACCCTAAACTTATAACACCCCTCTCATTTCACGTTCAGAGGTAAAAAAATAGCTGCGAATACCACCCAATAAGATACTGGTAACGAACAATATTCGTAGAAAGAATGTGAATTTTATATTTTCAAGAGACCGTTTACGTGCAATAACATTTTCAGAAATTGTTCAAGGAAAATTGGAACAAAGGCGGTGTAGTAGCTATTATGGTAACCTACGTGTATGAAATTGTTGAAACCGACATTTTGCTGTTAGGCATTTCAAGAATCGGACTGTAAGATTCAGGCGAGAGGCCTTCTAATGCATTATTCTAGAAAATCCATTGAATGGAGGACCGAATTAAAATCAATTAACCTTCCCTAGATTTGAATATGAGGACTAATTCTGGTGTCCTATCGAACCAATTGAATTATAAAAATATATTTAAAAAAATGATATGGAAATGATAAAAAAATTGATTTTAAAATATTCTAAATACACAATCAATACATGAATTTAAAAAAAAGTTTATGGTAGGAAAACCAATTATTGAGCGAGCGAGCGAAAAGCGCGAGCGAAAAGCGCGAGCGCAGCGTCTCCGTTTCAGCTTGGGCAAACATGCTTTTGTCAACCTCACCTGCGACGAATGGCGGTATAACTATCAGGATAATGGCGTAGTTAAATCCCAAAGGCCTGTAACGGGCAGCAGCGTCACCGGTGCAAGAAACTACGCCCTGCGGTCTCCAACCCGCATGCCCAGCATGGGCAAATACCTCCGAAAATGATGAACACAAATAACAAACGGCTCGGTAGTTCCCGGCAGCCCTGCTATTCTTGGCCAAGGTGGCGGTCATAGTGACGGTAGGGTAGGGGGTGCAAAGAATCCCTGGGCTACGGTAGGCCACCACCAACAAAAACTGACTTTGGCAACTTACAAAGAACGAAAGCTCAGGCTTGACGACCGTATGGCACAGCTCGAAACGGAACTGGCAAGGATAATGTGGTACATTCTGGGGTTATGCGAAGTCCGAAGAGAGGGCGAGGATACCATAACTCTAGAATCGGGCCACCTTATGTACTACCGGGAGGGTGACCAGAAATCCCAGGGTGGCGCAGGGTTCCTCGTCCATAAAGTCCTCGCTGGAAACGTTGTAGAAATCTCTAGTGTGTTGACCAGGGTAGCCTCATAATTAAGCTGACTGAGAGATATAGCCTTAAGGTCGTACAGGTATACGCACCAACATCGGCACACTCGGATGACGCAGTAGAACAGATGTATGAAGACATCTCTTCAGCTCTTCACAAGACCACGAAGACGTACTACAACGTTGTCAAGGGGCATTTTAACGCTAAAGTGGAAATACAGAACAGCAGCGAATCGAGGCGAAAACGGTTCGTTTTAAGATATAGGTACTGTTGGTTTACATGTCCCAAACAACTTCAGTCGCGCCGGGCGTCGCCGCCGTCATCAGTTGTTCTCATGTCCTGCTGTGCGAACTGCGCACGCATGCAATGCGCCTACGCATAGACTATTGTCAATTTTAAATATTTTTACGCAAGAGTTCCAAGATGTCGGTAGTTTTAATGACAATTTGAGATCAATTGTTAACAATTTGAATTTATTTTTAACGAATTTCTTAAGATAGTTAGCGTGTTGGTCAATACTGTAAGCTTACTATTTTTAACTTGATGAATAAATAAATAAAATAAATAAATGGGAACCGGCCATAAATGTTGTAATACGAATATACCAGCCGTAAGTTCTAAAAAAAACATCTATAGCAGCAACGCAACGCCAAGGAGGTTGAATTACGCTTATTAAGAACGATACTCGTGGGCTTTTTGACAGACTTATTATTATTTCATTTTCACGGAAACATGTCATTCCGTTTTTATAGGCAAACGTTTCATACCTTGGGTTACATTAATGTAATTTTCATAGAAATCTCCAATATTTTGAAAAATTTAGTTCTAGGTACCCATGTTACTTGCTGGTAATGTATCTTTCAATGGGTGAAATATTTTTTTATCAGTTCAATAATTTTTGAGTTTATCCATTACAAACAAACAAACATACAAACAATCAAATCTTTCCTCTTTATAATATTAGTGTAGACAAGTAAATCATCAAAGTAAGACAAAAACACGACTGTCCTGAAAATTAAACTTTTCCTTAATTGTATAGCCTATGTCACTTGATGAAGTAAGAATTCTAACGACACCCCATACATTCAAATCTGTTCAGGCATATAAAATTTATAGTGGAACAAGGAAATGCACATACATAGTTGCTATAGAAAAATACATGCATAAATGAACACTGAAAACGTTATACTCTTCGTATGGGCAGCCGTGTAAAGATAACTTCATTTTAGGATTCAAAAAAGAAGGTAAAGTCAGCCTAAAAAACATGCAAGTTAGTAAAACATAGCCCTCCGCAGTCGGTCTCAATCAACTCCATTTCCCACCAGGAAAATGTTTCCCGAAACAACTTACTAAACCAAAAGATAAATTTAAAAAAAGCTAAAAACTTATTATTCCATAAACTTTTTTGAAGTGCTTTTTACCGCAGCATTATATGAAGTGCATAGCATGCGACAACTGCAACGAAACATTGATGACCTTTCATTTCTCCTAAATGTATTATCTATGACTTTTCCCCAGCCTATATACTGAAACAAAAACAAACAAAGAATAACAGTTACTATTATTCAAACAAGGAAATATAATGCTTTATTATTCCTGACAGTTTATTTATACGTACATGATATACAATATTTCTTTTTAAGAGTACACCGTCCAATATTTCAAAAACTTCCAGAAAAATCTCCAAACTAGCTCAATCTTGCTTGAAAAATATTTTAAAAGCACTTAACTACAATATAATCTCTGTAGTGCTTTTGATAGTAACTTTTAATTTAGGTACCTACTGAACGCGCCCATCTTTAGGTACCTACTGAACGCGCCCATCTTTAGGTACCTACTGAACGCGCCCATCTTTAGGTACCTACTGAACGCGCCCATCTTTCATACTTTTCAGTGGGGATTATAAAATTTTACAGTACAGGGGGTGCATTTAGAGAGAACGACGTGATTAGTTTGTTATTTAGTTAGGCCTTTTCGGCCACTGAAAGATAATAAAGGAATTTTTGATCAAGTATCATTACCCGACTACAGCGAAGCAAAAAGTAAGGTTATGATTTTAACCGATATTTATGTATGTATGTGGGTGGATATGTATTTATGTTCAGCTGTTACTTCATAACTTCTAAACTACTCATCATAATTTGATAATGAGGTATCGTTGGAAGCGACTTCATCGTCCGCTGGTTATTGGCCTTATGACGTCACATTAAATTGAACATGGCGTCCTCTAGAGGACATTAAGACGGGTATTTTTTTTCTATGGTGCCTTGTTTAGTTTCAAGTGAAAGGGCTTAATTTGCACATTTCGAAAATATATATATATATATATATATATATATATATATATTGTTAGCTGCTTCCAGAAACTAAGACAGGGCGAGGGACCGAGCGCCTGTATAAGGAGCAGCACTGGAAGCGCATGCTCACACTCACCGTCGGCGCCCGCGCGAGTTCCTGAGCGACCCAGACGATGTCATCGCTACTGCATTGCAGGCACCGGTTGATTTGTCTAGCCAGTCCCCAAACAACACACGTATTATCAGACACCGACCCGCCGGCGGGATCGAGGACCCCGTAATTAGTCAGTTTTTATTCGGCTTTGAGTTTCTTACCGGTGTATTCACTTAAAAGGCTCCTAGCCATAGTTCAGGTCCCCTGGATCGTTATTATCACTAATATCGACCCAAGGGAGTTACTCAAGTATATTACTTTAATTGTAACAACTATAGTTTAGAGCACATCCAGTGTTCTTTCTCAAGGTGAGTGCGGTAAGCCCGCGAACGTGTCCAACCGCGTGCTGCGGGTAACGGCTCGCAGCGCGCGTGATGACAACAAATGGTGCAGGGGCAAGGGGTTGTCTGCTGCGTCGGTGCATCCTGGAGTGAATCTTACAAATACAAATACAAATTCATTTATTGCTATAGATGTAAGTAAATTGATAGTTGTTACAGTGCTATGAGTCCCGTACAATCTACCTCAACAGAGGTGTGCAATAATTACATGTCTAGCATGCATGTTATAATATATTATAATTATGTTATTGTAATTCTTACATTTATGTTAGTTACACAATTTACACAAATAAAAGTTATATCTCAATTAATTATTCTCATCACAATGTCAAATAGTTGCAATAATAATGGAAGTTAAGTCATCATAATAGTAATCGTAAAATATGTCAAAGTTTTAATAAGTTTTTCTTCTTCACCGCTTGAGTAACCTCGAGGAACCCTCAAACGCATCATCATCGTATTCCATCACATGAGATCGTGGTCAAAAGATAGCCTAGTCAATATTAAAAAAGGCACAGATCTCACTACACCTCCACCTGACACATCCTTCACAATATCATATGCTTCACGAAAACATGGTTTCCAAGCGGGTGGCAGAACCCATCCAACGTGTAACGTTTTAAAAGAGTCAACGTTATCTAAACCTTAGTTAGGGTTTGAATAACGCTGAACTACTATAATATGTGACCTGCCTAGCCAGTGGGGTAGGACGGAGAGAATTGAGACAATAAGAATAGTCTAATTACGCCTTTATTAAAACAGAAAAACAGTATAAAATAGACATAAAAGATACAGGTAAATTATTAGAATAAAACAGTTAATGTACAACAAGTTGGGCGTCTTTAAATTACAAAATGTTGCGGACCGAGGTAAAGCCTCGTCCACAAGGATATAGATCTCAGGGGAGATCGGCCTACACTGTCCTGTCCGTCCGTTGAGCTTATTTAGATTCAATTTAATCCAATCAACTTCACTAAAATCTTTGCAAAACTCAATCGTCATTTATGAGGCTGCCAATGCCAACTATCCCGCCATAAAAACTCCCTGATGTTCGATGCTTGGTCTAATAAGTACTGAATCAGAAACCAGACAACTTTCAAGCTTCGGGACATAGGGCAAATTACTGGCAATGGCTATTCGCAGATAATTTTAGTCAGTTATTTTGTTTTCAAAATAATACAAATATTTTACCCAATGTCCCCACTTGCTAGTTCCCGACTCGTTTCGGTCACAGACAAAGCTGGCAACATCAACGAGAAACGTCATGTTAGAAAACAGTCAGAATAACCACTGACAATGACATTCACAAGCCTTATTGTTTATGGTGAGCATAGATTTGCAACATTTTTAAAATATGTGGAATTGGACCTAACGTTTTTTTGCCAATACAATAAAATTCAATTTATAAAAATCAGGGGTTACAACCGTCCCTATTAAAGTTCTGACGCTTACTAATTTTTAAAGCCTTATCTTACCTACGAGGCACGAACTTTCAATGCGCCAAAACCCGAGTTTTATTAAAACGGGTGTAATGCCGCATATCAGAAAGCAGAGTTTTTCGTGCCTCATGGGGATTGTTGCAGGGGATTTATGGAATAAACCATATTTTGTTAGAAATATTGGTTCCTACGCCAAATATTAATTTCAATAAGTATACTTAATACATATAGTTTTTTTTTATACTCTCTATTCTTTTTCTTTCCTTCTTTTTACACGTATATTTTTGCATAATCACTTTTTACGTTATAAAGTTTTTTATTATTGTTTTTATTGCATTTGAACATTGTATGTCATTAAGTTTTTTTACAGTCAAAATACATAGATACATCGATACATATATAGATACATAGATACATACAAGTGAGGTTAAATAAAAGGTTTTAAAAATGGTAAAGCAATAATCTACACGTACTTCCCGAAAATATGATACACTACCATCTTTCCTTACTTTAGTCGAATAGTTTTACAAGTTAATACTGCGCTTGTGGATAAGTCGGAAGTCGAAACGAAGACTTACACACGATTCGTACTCATTTTGCGTTTTAATATTCTGAGCTCGGGCACTTTTGAGCGCGAACCAGAGTTCCATTTGGTTGTAATTATTATAATAATAATAATATATTCGGGACATTTCCACACCAATTACCTAGCCTAACTGGGATACCCTGTAATATGAGCACTAGATAACGGATAAACATACATAAATACGAATATTACATCCATGACTCGGAAACAAACATTTCTGCTCATCACACAAATGATTGCACTTTGCAGGATTCGAACCCGCAACCGTTTGATTTCGTTCCTAAGGTCAATGATTTAATGATTTATGGGTAAATTCAATGATAACACCCAAAAAGTATACAAATACTAAGACTTCACATATGTTTAACAGTGAATATTATTATGATTAGCTTTCGCCCGCGACTTCGTCCACGCGGACCACAGTTTATCGCGGAAAAAACATCCTATATAAGGACTTCTTCTTTCTTCTCTCATATTAAAAACCAATGCAAAAGTATTATTTTTCTTTCTTTCTTTTTTACATTTTTTTTGTACCAATGTTCTTGATGTTTTTTTAGAGATTTGTTATTATTTCGTTTCCATGGCAACCGTTTTTACAGCGAGTAATTAACAATTTTCAATTTTCCCGTTTAAACTTACCATTTTCCGGGTTTAAATGTATCCTATTGTTAAATAATATATATATTATTAAATATTTTTTTTAAATAATGTATTTTGCCTTTCTTACAAAAACAATAGTGTCCTTACTTTGGTTATAATTATACAAGTATATAATACAGGTATATATCCATACCAATGTTTATAAGTGAAACGTTGTCTGTTTATTTGTTTGGGGAGCTTTTACGCAATAACAGCTGAACGGATTTTGATGTAATTTGGAATGGAGATACCTTATACCCTGGAATAAAACATATGATACAACTTGGTTACTTTTTATCCCGGAAAATTGTAAGTTTCCACAGAAAAACTGAAAAATATTGATTTCTCGTTGTAAGGAACGGTTGCCATGGAAACGAAATAATAACAAATCTGTCAAAAACATCAAGAGCATTGGTGCTATACTTTTGCATTGGTTTTTAATATGAGAGAAGAAAGAAGAAGACCTGAAGTATTTTTATTTTTAATAAGTTTTATTGTTCTCCCAGATCGCATCATGATCGTTCCTAACATACTGGTAGTTTCATACTACAACAGATCGGCTAGTGTAAGTAGCACTTAACTTCAGAGTATGAAACTTATTTAGTGCGATACGTCTCTCGAGTACACTACGTTTGCAGCATCAAGACGTCTTTGTGAGTCGAGATGCTCTTTAGGGACCTGCGCTTTTGTAATAGTTAGTATGTTCATATGCATTTTGGCTTAAGACTTACTTTGTATCAAATTATTGTCGATAATAATGTAGTGTGAGAACAGTTATTGGTTAAAACTGTCATCACATTCTACTATTGTTACTATAGTGGCTCTGTGAGCTGTAGACCTCGCGCGTACAAACTTTTTGCAAACAATCTAGCGGTGCACAGTAGCGCTATCTAGTTACCTTATTGAAAAACTAACATTAATAACCAAGGTACTCCATCAACCTTGTAGGTAAAGGGCTGATTCCACAAGTAGAAACCAAAAAAATGAGAAATTTACTGCATTTTGAGGAGCTATTTTGCTCATCACGCCGAAGATCATCATCAGATCTAAATTACTACCTTTCAAATAAAAAAAGAACCATCGATATCGGATCTAATAAGGTGGTATATTCAGTAGCCCCCTTTTTATCCCTTTTTGGGGGAAGTACCACTCCAATTAAAAAACCCCGAAGATTAAAGATAAATAAATATTTGTTTTTCCTATATACCAAGTTTCGTCTAGATCAGTTGAGAAATACGACCTGTAGAGGAGAACAGAAATCTAACGGGACAGACAGAGATCCGGACAGATGGACATCCGGACATACGAAAGCATTTTTGCCCAAGCTAAAATGGAAATGCTTCGCTCGTGCTACGCGCTCGCTCGGTCAATAATTGTGAAAGTCTGTGTATAACTTATACTTTTCTAAGTTTTGAGCGGTTTTCTATCGCTCCGTACTTCGGAGGGCAGGTCCTTGCTGTTATTGATAAAGCATAACGACTGCTTTAACTTTGCTGCCATGTCAGAGGCCCTCAGGCGGCTTGAAAAACTCTGCGACCAGTGGCCAGCACTACCTCATACGACAAACAAACAAACTTATTATCTGCCAGAAGTCACTCGCTGCGGCGCTGCTATGACTGTAGCGTCATTTGAATATTTACGCTGCCTTTCTTTACAAAAGTATTGGTTTTTAATCCGTAGTCACCTATTTCCAGTAAATTAGTCGCAATCAAAACTAACCTTAAACAGTAACAAGGAGAATGTTTCCATAAAATGGATGTAGTTTTACACAATTAATAGGGTAATGATTTTGTTTTGCAGTTTGCATCTTGAAACATAAAAATAAGCTTAATAGGTATTTGTCGTATGTTTAAATTATGATTTTATTCATTTTAATTAAAACGATATACAGTTTTAGTATTTATTAGTTAATTTATTATTAATATTTATTATTAGTATTTATTTATAACGGTATTTTTATATGGAATAAGGAAACCGGAACGAGATTTTTACGTTTTCCTATTATTTATATTAAAATAAAACAACAGGAATGATTATAGTATGTAATAAAATAATAAACAAAATTATTCCATTTCAGGTTTACTTTAGAGTCAATTGTAAAACAACAATGGATAAATGCAACAGGCCAAACAATATGGGTACCAAGTAAATATGCAAGAATTTGCTCAGTCCACTTTGATGCTACACAAATAGTAACAAAAAATAAAAACAAAGGGCTCGTTGAAGAGGCAGTTCCGGTAGAATTTGTACATATAAGTGCTTTCTTACATATTTTTTATTATTGCATCACACAGTGAGATAATGAGTTAGTTAATTATTAGTCATTAAAAATTCATGGTATCATTAAGTAGGTAACTACAAGTTGTTTTTTTTGTTTGTAAACCCAATCATCAGAGCCTAGAAAAACAACAAGCAAACAAGCCAGAATTGAGTATTTCAGAAAAACAGCTATACGATAGGTAATAATTTTTTTTTACAGTTTATAACTTCCTTTTCCAGCACTCACTTTTTATTTGCAGATACTTCCTTCAACATCAGAAGGCACAAATCAGTTTTCAATAATGTGTATAGGTCGCGTCATGTAAAAAGAACGCTGAAAGAAAGTAGAACGGTAGTGTTTGCGCACTCGCGCACAAAACTACTAGGCATATTGTTTTAAATAACTATTAATTAGCCTTTCGCTCGCAGCTTCGTATACCTATTAAACGACGCGGCGGGGCCCGCCCCGCGCCGCACTTCGTACCACCAAATAGACCGATAAATCACCTAATGCGCAGCCTAACCGCTAGCGTTATTTTTACATGACGCGACATATTATACCGCCAAAAGACATCTGGAATGTCAAGAAACTCGTGTTTCTAAAAAACAATGTTTGGTATATTTATTAGTATTTTATTATTTTTATAATCAATATATACTATTTCATGTTATTTCTTTCGAAGCCTCTAGATATGTTTGACGTTGTCTTACCCGTCCTTTGTCTTATTCGTAGACATTTCTTTCAACGTCAAAGTGCACAAGTTAATCTATAATGATCGGCACCACAAAACAACATCAAGATTGTTCATATAATAAAAATGAAAATGTGGTAATGGTCATACCTTTTTTTTTTAAATACTACCTCCTATGTGCGAGTATTATTTTAGCATATAGAGTTGCGAAAAGTTTAATTGCAAATGTTGCAATGAACAATAATTGCAAGCCTCGACAAACAAACCTCGACGGCCGGTTGGTGTAGTGGCTAGTGATATGAATGAAATTAAACGGTCGCGGGTTCGAATCCTGCAAGGTGCAATCATTTGTGTGAAGAGCAGAAATGTTTGTTTCCGAGTCATGGATGTATTATTCGTATTTATGTATGTTTATCCGTTATCTAGTGTCTATCCTAATTAGAGGCTAGATAATTGGTGTGGAATTGTCCCGTTTTTTATTTTTTATTTATATCTTAAGAGGCCCTGGTCCACTGCGGGTGGTTCCCTAGGTTTAAAGTTTTTTATAATATTTTTATAGAAATATTGTAAAAATTGTAATCTAAGATATCAAATAAATAAAGTGAAATAATAATAATGAAAAGGATACAATGTTTTTCCTATGAGCGAAATGTGGGGAGACGGTCCATCGTCTCCCCACATTTCGCTCGCTTGTTCGTGGTCGTCATTTGAGAACCTTTATTCCCCAGCGGTTGTCAGTTCTGCGAACTATATGGCCTGCCCATTGCCACTTCAACTTCCAAACTCTGAGAGCTATATCGGTAACCTCGGTTCTTCTACGGATTTCTTTATTTCGGATTCTATCACGAAGTGAGCATAGCTTTCTCCATTGCACGGTGCGCAACTCTGAGCTTGTGTATGAGACCATTCGTTATCGACCAAGTCTCAATGCCGTATGTCATCACTGGCAACACGCACTGATTAAACTTTCGTCTTGAGGCTCTGCTGTATATGCGACGAGAAGAATGGCGTAATTTACCGAACGTTGCCCATACAAGTTGGATTCGACGGTTGACTTCTTTTTATTATATATGCAAATGTTACTGAATTCAAAGATTTTTTGAAAAGTCTTTTTCCTTAGCCTTGAGGATCAATTGATTGATTCTTACTAAATGAAATGGAATCTACGTGGATTGTGGTACGTGGCAATAATTTATCCTTTTGATTTAACCTTTCGATCAGTACCAAAAAATACGTCTTTTCAATAACGTTTGAATGATGTATTTCATGTGGCATAGTCATGGGACATTCTGTATGTATTATACAGAATCAAACACAACACACAAAGTTTGTTAACACTCAAAGTCACACCTTAACGAATTCAAGGCAGATGTGCAACTTTCTGACTGACTGTATAACAGTTGTTAAGGTTTAGACTGAATTTTTATAGAAGGCATCTTATCAGTAATGAAATAGCAGGTACCTTTTCTTACAGACGATAATAATACTCATTATTCATAAGTAATACGTAACACTCTCGGGAATGGAACTACCTGAGTGTGGATTTTTTTTAGCAGACTGTTGCAGTTACTTGACCATTGGCTTTGTTGATCCTACGCTAGTAGCCAAATTGATTTTCAAGTGAAACCACTAAATATCTATTTATTGGTTCTCTATCTGTACTTACCATAAAGCAATAATTACGAAAAAGTCTGTACAAAAAAGATAATCAAAAAAAGTTTTATGGTACTTAAAATAAACTTACAGAAAAACATTAATAAAATATATTTCATAATCATAATCATTTATTTGATAAAACCAGTTCACATGTCATAATATAATAATATAAAAGTACGGCATGTTGTTTATCTTTTTCTATCAGTTTGTCTGTATGGTTTTTTGTTAGTTTGTTTGTTCGCGCATCACGTAAAAAATACTTGACTGATTGCGATTCGGTTTTCACTGTTGGATAGATTAGGGTTTGTCTTAAAAACTAGCTTACGTGGTATCTCAATCCAATGGGTTGAAGGAATTAGATCAAATGTGGCATATTGGTATATTAGGTCCTAGAATAGGACATACTCGTACAGTACTTTTCACCTAGAGAAATGACCACGCGTGCGAAACCGCAGGCAAAGTTAGTAATATAATAAAAGCCACCGTTCAATCACAACACAAGAACAAGCTACACCATTAAATAAAACATTATTTCCTATTTCCCGAGCACTTACAGAGTGGTTTTTCGTCTAACTACTTATTCCTTAACATGGAACACTGCATGCTCTTCATAGCATTTTCCACATGCTTGATAACGTTAGATCGTCGTCGATAAGTCTGACACTACTTATGTGGTGAATTTTTTACATTATTTTGTCGAGTTACTTGGTACAGCTATTATAGGGTATTAGTTAAGAAAAGTAGATTGCTGCCACCTTTGGGACGGTTCTGCCAAGTATCAGGTCGAGTCTTTGGATTCAATTGAGAGACGTGCTATCAGGCTCATTAGGGATGACGCTCAGGTAAAGAGTAAGCTTCAAAGTCTGGCGCATCGACGTGAGGTAGCAAGCCTGGCGGTATTCTACAGATTGCACTATGGAGAGTGTCCACAAGAACTGCACAACCTGATTCCCCCATCACCTTTCCATCACCGTACGACTAGACGATCAGCAAAGCGCCACCCTTTCATGGTTGAAATACCTCGCACAAGAACGAAGCGTTACGCTTCTTCATTTATTATAAGAACTGCAAAGGAGTGCCCTGCCCTCGTCAGTGTTTCCGGTAAATTATAACCCCGGTGTGTTCAAGTCAAGAGAGAGTAGGTATCTACTAGGCAAGCGTGCTACACCTTCGACCACATCATCGCTTTCGATCAGGTGAGATCATGGTCAAACGATTGCCTAGTCCGTAATAAAAAAAAAAGAAATATTATGTTGTAGGAACGTGACGTGAAATCAAATCTGACTTATGAAAGCTCGATTTATGGCTGTACTCATTATTCATGTATAAAAAAAGTGTTTCATATTTTCCTAGAGTAAGTGAAAAAATAAAAGTTTTGTTTTCAACTGCAGTGGTCTTTGACTAAAAACCAGCTCCAGTTAAAGCAGGCTTGTCTCACTTTTATGTTTAGGCATGATTTCGAAGCGTCTGGGCCGTCCCCTTACATTCTGTCGAGTGCCGCGCGCTGTCAGTGACTGACGCAGCTCGTGTACACGCGTGCGGAACACACTTGCGTGCGACCTAATCCTACCTCCTCAGACATAATCCTAGTAGGATCTACCTTCTCTAACAACCCGGCAGGAATAACAACACAGTAAACTGGTGGAAATGCTGAATTTACATTAAACCGGTAATAAGTTACTTAATTATCCTGTCTTCAGCGCTAATTAAGTAACTTACTACTGGTTTAGTTAAAAAAAATAACTTTATTCAAAGGAACAGAGTGGCAATATAGCCTTAGCAAATAAAAATTAAATCTATTTTACAAAATTTGGATCTTATATACTAGTTTAATGTAAATTTAGCATTTCACCACCAGTGCCACATGTCCCACTTAATTAGTCCTAATCTCGTGGTGTGGTATTGTGGTTTTTTAATCGTGTTATTCTGTTTGTCTGTTTGTTTGTTTCACGCATCACGTAAAAACTACTGGCCTGATTGAAATGCGGTTTTGCTGTTTTGGATAGCTTAGGGTTTGACTTAAAAACTGGGGTATTTGATATCTTAAACCCATAATTAGATACCGAAAAACAGATAAAACAATTTGACAGATAAACGAATTTTGAAGAAATGTATAGTCTAGTACGTTATAGGTACTTTTGGTCCTGGAATGTCATGTATGGAATGCTTTTAAATGAAAAAATAAAGTTTTTAAATTAATGCAAAGCCAAAAAGCGGGTACAGCTAGTAAGCAATATAGTAACATTGTGAGTGACATTGTATCGCATTCAATTGCTCGAGTTCAACTGAAATGATACATGGCTTAATACCCTTTTCACTGCCCAAGGAAATTGTAAGATAAATGTCATTGAATTGCTGTAACATACATTTACCAAGGCCGAAGATACTTTTTTAACTACTAGTACTACTACCTATATATTATGATTTCCTTCATTTCATCATGTTTATTTTTAAGACATGATTTCGGTCGGTAGTGATGAGTAATGCAACAAGACATAAGTTTATAAACAAAAACCCTACTAAGGTCGGGTAAAATATAGTCTATGATACTCTTACGAAGAATACGAACTGATTCATATTTTGCTTGTCAAAATGGGACCAAGTTTTTAGTTTGGACACAATATAACTCTTCTTTTGCTTCGCCGTAGTCGTAGACTATTAAATTTATCACCCTTCCCTTGCTTCGCCGTATTCGGGTAAAAATATTTTGTACGATTCAGAAAGTAATGCAGGGTCCCGGACCCTGACACCGAACCAGCGCTCTATGATCGTATTGTTGGCGTTCGTCGCTGAGCTTTTCTAAAAATACAATTCTTTATAAACAGCAAAGGTCTTACCCGACACTCCCGTTCGCCGTGCGCTTTCCTGTAGAAATCAGGGGAAGGGGAGGATGGGAATAGGAAACCTGATTTCCATGTGGGATGCCGTGGTCCCGTCGACACCTCTACGTTCTGGTAAGCCCGAGCGACACGCACTTCCCCACACTGACACAAATATCCGTGGGGCAGACAATCCCTTATTATGCCAGACAATCTTTTACACATGGATCTCCAAAATAACGCGTAGGAGCCTAGATTCTACCGGATTCACCACAAATCTAAATATAAGTTTCCCCTTACCTTAAAACGCATGCAATATTTTGAAGCAACTTCAGAAAAGGAGACTGTTAATTATGTTCGACTGTTTTTTTTATATATGCCGTTCGATATCTCCGTCAATTTCAGACCGATTTTAAAAATTATTTTTTGTTTGAAAAGGTATACTCTCCAAATGGTCCCATATAAATTGTATCAAAATTGGTTCAGCAGTTTTTCGAGAATAAATAGTTTTTTGAGTAAATCCATTCGATATTGTGTTTAGATTGCCTTGATTTTGTGTTTATCTCTAAGATTTCTAAACCGATTTCGATGGTTATTTTTTATTCAAAAGGGTAAACTTTCTGTGTAGTCCCAAATAAACTTCATCAAAATTGGTGAAGTAGTTTTATTAGGAAATCTATTTGTTTTATAGTTTATGTTGTCTAATATCTTGGGATTTCTAAACCTAATTAGATGATTGTTTTTACATATGTTTTAAGTACTCTAGTGTGGTACTGTAAAAAAAACCATTAAAATTGGTTTAGTAGCTTTAAACAAGCTTTAATTTAAAAAAATAAAATTTGTCTGTGTTATAATGTTTAGGACTAGATTGCAAGTCACTTTTGAATAATTTAAGGACGTCCAAAGATGCTGAAGTTTTGCATATGGGTGTTATTCAGATGACAATTAAAAAACTACAGTAGTAGTAGTCAAAGGAACTACACAATCGGACGATGGAGCCGGAAGATAGTCACAGAAACTCAACAACAAAATGATGGAACCCTTTCTAGTTTGGTCTTATTTGGTTTGTTTTGATGAGTTATCTGGTGTTATGTAGTATCCAGGGTCTGATGATGGAGTCGGAAGGTAATTACAGGATATCAACAACAAAATGATGGAACCCCTTCGTGTATGGGCTCATTTGGTTTGTTTTGATGAGTTCTCTGGTTTTATGTGGTATCCAGGGTCTGATGATAGAGCCGGAAGGTAGTCACAGGAACTCAACAACAAAATGATGGAACCTCTTCGAGTTTAATTTCATTGGGTTTGTCTTCATAAGTTATCTGGTCTAATGAGGTATCGAGGGTCTGATGATGGAGATGGAGTCATAAGAACCTATAACCTAACCATCAAATGATGAAACCCCTTCGAGGTTAGGCTAAATTGATTGGTCTCGATGAGTTCTTAGGTTTTAAGTGGTACTGGTGGTGTCTCGTAAAAGATTGCTTTAAAAAAGGACCCATACATCAATACAGCATTTACAACTTATATATTCATTTGTTTTGGGTTTATGTTTCCTCATGTCTACGAGATGTGTGACCATTTTTTTTTCATTCCTGTGAAATCATAGATAATTTTCGTCAAAACTATTTCAATTTTAGTGTTAAAGTTTTCGTGAACCTGATACATAATTTAAAATATCACTACCGGCTATGACTCACGTGTATATAGTCGAAAACATCAACCTAGGTTTCTAGAGTGTCACACGGTCAGCATTGTATGTGGCAGCACTTTGGCGATGATGCAATGGATAGCGAAGAAGTTCCATCGCCACCGTCAGCAGAAGTTCTAGGAGCGCTAGGAGCGCAGCCAATGAGTCAAGCGGTCCAGTGTTATAATTATGTTATCGTTCTCCTATACGCTTTAGTACATATTGGCTTGCTTAGTGTATTTTACGTAGTTAGGTATATTTCTGTAGTTATTTACGCGTTTTATTACGGAGCGAGTCTACCTGTACGTAGTACTATTATTTATTCTATGGTTAAAGCAAGTTACTATATGAACCTCAACATATAGCGGTTCAGTTTCAAAGCGTAACTTTGCAACACCTTTTGCAGAACAAAATATATTTCACCTGCACGGCGTGACTAATGCTGGCCGCGGGTTTCTTGAAATTCTCATTTGCGTTCTTTTAAAGAAATAAGACAGATGTCAGAGGCACAGCTCGGGAACTACGAAGTTTTATTAAAAAATTAAGAAATTTTATTATTTGTTACTTATATAATTTCAGTGCAGTAAAGTTTTTGCGGACAAGTCAAAGTGACAATTGCAGATTTAATGACCACATATCAGCTTACTTTGGGCAGACGAAGTATTGTTACGTAAACTTTGCGTCATCTCAAGTCAACAACAGAATTTATAAGTACTATTCAACACAACAATAGGCGAATTAAAAAAACAGGTATGAAAGTCTAACGTGGTCTTTAATTGAATTCATCAGCTGGTCTCAAGATAACTACAAAGCTTAAGATTTCCCACGAGACGACTGCGTTTAGTGCTAACGTCGAGCGGAGGGATTTGTGCATCCCTTCTAATCTAAACTTCAAACGAAGGAGTACATATAAATTGCTTGAATATATTTTGATTATAAAAACAGTAAAAACGGATGCAAACCATAAGCAATAATAAAGTTAAGGAAACTCTTTTTTATGTTCCATTAAAAGTACTTTCCCATAACGCAATTCAAAACGTGCGCATATTTGTTAGCCGTTCTCTGATAACTATTATCCCGTAACAAAGCAGTGTTGAAAAAAATATTTAGTGTCCTCTGGTGTTCTGCCACGGGCCCTTCGTTAACTTATTTAACAGACTAGCTTTCCCGTCCACGACTTCGTCCGCGCGGACTACAGTTTATCACGAAAAAAAGCATCCTATGTTCTTCTAGGATATTAAAACCAATGCAAAAGTAGGTATAAGACCAACGTTCTTGATGTTTTTTGACAGACTTTTTATTTCGTTTCTATGGCAACCGTTCCTTTCAGCGAGAGATCAATATTTTCCAGTTCTCACACGGAAACTTACAATTTTCCGGGTTAAATTTTACAGTCGATTATCGGGTGGCGATATATCGCACACTCAGAACAATACTGAATTATCTCGAAAAATCTCAAAATTGACTTATTTGCATTGTTGAATCGCTATTTTTTTTACGCGCATACCACTAAGACAGCCGTATTGATATCTTCAAAGATGCCTAACAGATGGCGTTCTACGTCACTCTTCACGAATGAATGAGTGCAAAATCATGCCACCAACACCAAATTAATTCTAGTTGCGACATGGAAACCCTGAAATAGTACGCAATGTGTTTACACATGAGTGAATTATTTAATGATAATCCAGTGTTGGTGAATGTAGTAAGAAAATTTCTGCGAGTTATATTAAAATAATTCAGTGTTAGATATATAATTAAATTTATTATAAATAATAGATAATTAAAGATAGATATTTTTTTATTGAGCTAGTGCTCTGTATGTGAATTAATTTAGTATCTACTCATTTTTTAGCAGATGATGAAGGGTCTTGTCCTGCTGTTGCTTGAAAAGGCAATAGGAGCAACCACATAAGGTAGTCGGACAACTCTAAAAAAACAGGACAGTCGTATAATATGCAAGAGCTTTCACTCGATGATTTTTACGACATGAAAGTATTAAACTGAAAAATAACAGATAGATAGATAGATAAATAATACTTTATTGTACACCAGTTTCCAAAAATATACAACAAATAGGAACAATCTTATAACTAAAGTACAACGGGCGGACTTATCGCTAAAAGCGATTTCTTCCTGTCAACCTTTGGATGGAAAGAACACTTAACAATCTCGGCTTGTAAATAAAAAGACAGACATGTTTATTATGGAGTTAATTGAAAAAATATAATTAATGTAAGCAACGTCTCCTATTATAAGACTGGATAATATGAAAACATTTAAAAAAGACTTTTATCCTTATAAGATTGGTTACCTTATCAGTTACCAAGACACTATTTTTAAATAAATATATGTACTTACAGAACTTAAACACCACAACATAGTTTTAGGTTTAATCTTAGTTATAATTTTTAGACTTACTTTCAGTTGATAATGTTTATTTTGTTAAGCAAACCATGATACAACTACTGATTTTCGTAATATTTTCTTTTATTATACTTATAATAGGTGTACATTCCTGAAAACATGACAAATAGGTCGTTATTAAATATTAACACTTAACCAATAGATGGTAGAATAATAGTGCATTAATTCAGAATCAACCAACAAGAATGATATAACTCGAAATAGTTATTTTTTATTTCATTAAATAATTTTACAATAATGAATTAAGCCGAAAAAAACATTTATTTGCTGTATAGATTTTTATTAACGCGAATATACTTTATAATACTGATTCACATTAGATTCGTTACAAGAACTTGGCAATAACTTTTATACAACAGCAGAAAACGGTTTTTCGTTGATACTGAAATAAGTGCCATTTCGACTTAGTGCAGTCTTGTTCTGGGTGTGCGATATCTAACATTACGCACTATCACGCGCATAAAACACGTACGCGTCCCGGCAAGCAACTGGATAAGCTATCTCCATTCCAAATTTCATGAAAATCCGTCTAGCCGTTATCGCGTGAAAGCTCCTCAAACAAACAAACAAACAAGCAGACAATGTTTCACTTTTATATATTGGTATGGATAAGCAGATATTTTGCTCCAATCAAACGGACTAAGGTGTCGGACCACGTCTTCTGAGGGTGATCCTAGGTCATAATTTTGTCAAAATTGTATTATCAGCTAACGTATATAGAGAATTTTAAACTAATTCATCGTTTATGAAAGAAATTGTTCGTCTTATATTACAAAAAAACACAAAACTCTTTTGGCAATGGACTTTGATCCGGGGTCAAGGAAACAACGGGGCGCCGACCGCCGCCCAAATATAAATACGTTGTGATTTACAACAAAGATGCCAATATACCGTGAGGGCAGCAATATTTCTCCAACCCTCTCTCACTACCAAAGGAATGTTAAAAATAGTATGGACTCTACCACTCTGACTCTTCTAATACGTATGCTTCTTCCTTTTTCTACTACAGCAGGAGATCCTATGATAAAAGGATTTTTTTGATTTGCCGGAATTCAGGGTTTTCGTATCCTCTCCCTCTCTTCGGACTTCTGATTACCCTATTACTACTTCTTTCAGCTCTATCATCTTCTCATCGGTCCTCAAGGTGCATGCGTTGTATTTTTCCAGGTCCAGAGATCGTAAGGGGCTGGTAGCTGGGTCTCTGCCGGGGATTCTTAGCATCCCCTGGTCCACCGTTACTAGGGCTGCTACCGGTGCCACAAATAATGGAGCCGCCGGGGACTGGGAGCCGTCTTTTCGGAGTGTCTATTATAACGGGGGGGGGGGGGGGGGGGGGAATGGTTGCCATAGTCACCACGCTTGGCAGGAAGATTGGTGACCGCAGTGTAACAAATATGTGCTCGGAGGATGCTGCTGCCCATCTTCCGGTGTGTAATCCCTTTGTCGCCTCTTACGACATCCACGGTTGGATTGGGAGGGGTCCTATTCTAAGCCGAGAGCGGTTCGGCCATATATATATATATATATATATATATATATATATATATATATGTGTGTGTGTGTGTGTATATATATATATATATATAAAAAACAATATAAGTATGAATGTGTGTATGTATGTATGTTTGTGCCCGATGCGCTCCTAAACCATTGATAAGATTGTGACGACGAAATTTTGGCAGGGCCTTCTTGTCACAAACCGTTCAAAGGTTTGGAGCGCATCGCACACATACAAATATACACACACACTTTTTTATATACATAGATAACACAAAAGGTTTGTGATACATCACTCTTCCTGAGCATCACGGTTATTTGCTGTAGAATATAGCCAAAACCATACTCCCTATATATATTAATGTTTAGTGTGTATAGCATACTCGTATGTGGTTAAATTAAATATAACAGACCGCAAGGAATAATAGCTTGTATTAATATTTGAATTGTTTGATTTGTTTCCACAACGTCAAACCTATTGGCCAGGTATTACGAATAGACTTTCAGACAAAAGTTTATTGTTGTAACCGTCCGAGTTCGTTCGGGTAATTTCAGTAAATTCATTATACTAACTAGAATATTGGTTTAGACAGGTCTCAATTTGCATAGCGTGTTTTCTCGTCATTCCCCATACGATAAGATCGATTTCCCACTTGCTTCATATTTTCCCCTTAGCTTCACCGATTCCTGTTAGCTCCACCTAGTACCAAAAGTTGCTTCTATCTCCCTAGGCACCTACCTCATCGTCCACAGACGTGTGAACACCCCTATTTTAGATATAAACTTAATTTAAAAATTATCCTTTTTACATAAAATAAATATTTTGCCTTTCATAACTAACTTTATTTCGAATCCTCTTTCTATCACGTTAGTATGTGTATGTGTGTGTATGTCTGTCTGTGGCATGGTAGCTCCCAAATGAATGGACCGATTTTTATGCGTTTTTTCTGTTTGAAAGCTGATGTGATCGAGATGCATTTAGCAATAATGTAGAGGACGGAGAGATTGAGGTGGTCGAGATTTTACAATGCTAATACGATTTATATGGTTCTTAGCTATAACAAGCAGGGTGACGGTGGTTAAATTTATTCTTGTTTCATAAGTACTGGTTAGCTCTGGGTCGACAACCATTGAAAATCTAGGTTGAAAACTAGCAACGCCAAAGAATCTATCACAATAACCTCAATTGTTTTTATGCGGAAGCGAAAAAAGTAAGCTTTTCAGCAGTAACGTCCTTACTTCTTATGTTCTGTTTGTTATATCCTCAATAAACTTGGTTATCTTCTTCACTCTTCGATAGATTTTATTACATGTTTTTGTCTCAAAGTTTCCAGATTGTTACCGATTTATTTACATGTAATGTTACTGACAAACGGTTCTGTAATTTTAATCAAGGTGAGATACAGATAATGTTGGTGTCAGTGAACTTTAGCACACAGTAACTGTTGTCTCTGTGGTTTAGCGCAATCGTTGTTTAATAGACTCCATAACAAATCATTTACAGTGCTTGCTACTTCTCAAAACATATATTATCATAATTATAGGCATGTGCCGCGCAGAGGCACGGAATGATGCGGGTTGGAGCCCGGTCCGTGATTCACATTTTTCCTATCGGAAATATTCATCACTTTATTTTTGGCTACTTCTAAATAAATGCTAAAATAACTTTGGGTAGGTAGACATTATATTTTTTTGAAAAATATTTTTAAATAGGACATGATCATTTTTGGCTATGGCAATTGGAAAACCAGAAATTTAAAACTGAAGTCCAACCACAATATTACTTTAGTCAAGCTGGGAGCTGTGTCGCGGCGACTGGCATAAACGGCGAGGCTAGTGCACGTAATGGCTCCGTCAGTATACAACGCATACCGGAGGAAATAAAGGAAGCACCATCTGTCTTTTTCTTAATAAGTTAATTAAAAAACATTTAAATTTTTTTTTTTTGCAGTAGCTATGACATGGTGAAACTTAGAATGGGCTTTCACCATCAAATTCGTATACAACATTTCGTGTCTGTGCTGTTAACGTTGAGGGGTTCCCTAGTTAGGACCCAACCATGAAAAACCGGCTATCTTATAAAAATGCGTCCACGAAATTTTGAGTCTGTGTTGTTGGCCATTGAAGAGTTCCTTTATCTGCAGATCATTTCTTGGTAAAATTTAAAACCAGATATCATAATATAATGCGTACACAAAATGTCGTGTTGACCATTGAAGTTTTCCCTTATATGGAGCTAATCCTGGTTGTCGATACAGGTCATGCTTACCGTAGAGCGCTGGTAGTCTAACAGTTCAATAGTGCAACTTAGAATCCAAAGAAACCGGGTTCGGTCCTAGGCTCCGCACCAATGACTTTTCTAAGTTATGTGCAGTTTTTCATCGCTCCGTGCTTCGGAGGGCAAGTTAAACTGTCGGTTCCAGCTGTTATTGATAAATAGCAGTCGTTAAGCCATGTCAGAAGCCCTTGGGCAGCCTGACAAACTCTGACACCAGAGGCCAGCACTACCTCATACGACATGCATGCATTCATGTTTACCATAAAAATGCATCGTCATCGGAACTGAACCATCATGTCAAAGTTCAAATGCGTTGGATAAGAGGAAGAGTGGTTCTAATTCAGCTTGCAAGAAATTACCAAACAAACATAGATATACAATAATTAGCAAGGTAAATAAAAGCTTTAAAAAATAAGTTTTTTTGCCATGTGGCAACATTGGCGGCAACACGTCTAAAAACAGTTGTGCTTTATTTAAATTATATCGCGTATTTATGTGCGTAACTTATGTTATAAGTGTTAAAAATAGTGCCTTAGTATATTCGGCGATCAGGGCTATAATCCTGATCAAATAAAGGGCGTGAAGCCCTTTATTACACGGCAGCTATAATTTAAACATGTACATTAGAGCACAATAAATCTCATTACATCTTTCCATAGAAATTGACAGGAGACCACACTGTCGCCCTTGGGTCCCAAAAATAATACACCGTAAACTTTAACATATATAATTTGTATTAAACATACAAGTTACAGCTACGGTCTAACTCGAACGCACTTGAAACATCGTTGAGGTGAGCGCTGTATTGCCCGGAGAATTTCGTCACCGTGACTCAGAAATCTGTTGTCTTGCACTAACGCCATCTAGCATACTTTTGGTGAACTACATGCGCATGCACATACTTGCGTTGGATATATTATACATACCTACCAAGGATAAATTGTCAAAATTTTCCTGACAATGAACTCCGCCCACCGTGAGATATAACTAAAACTAAAACAACAGTGTTTAACTAAAACAAACAATTTTGATTCTGCATAATAATAACTAAGCCAAATATAAAAAAAAACAGCATTCATCAGACTACAACCAAAATTTAATAAATAAGTTTGAAGACAAACCTCTAAAACTAATTTGAAACAGGTAAGACACAGAAACAACAGGTTGAAACAGGGCGTTTTATTGTTGAGCCTTTACACATTCAAATAACACAAACACATCAAACTGACGACTCTAGTAAGTCCGTCCAACCCATGATGCTTTTGTTCAATGATGCCATATAACCATCGAGCTGGAGGAAGATCGTCTTCCATCACCACATCTCCAACCTTTGTCTCAGGATTTTGATGTGACCACTTTTAGAGATGAAGAAATTGAGTCAGATATTTATTCCTTGGACCATCGTCGCCAAAACTCTTGAGTCATCTGTTGAATAAGTTGCCATCGTCTTAGAGTTCCAACATTGGCACTCTTTCAGCTTTATCCTGCTTCTCTTTCAGCTTTAAAGTCTCGTCAAGAAACCCTTTTGCTTGACAAGTCTTTATGCATGTTTTCAGACTTTCTTGAATTTCTTGTTTATTTATCCACCTAGGTGTTGATTGCTTCTTGTTCCTTTTCAGCCATCGTTTTATGAGAGCAACCACGCGGATCAGTCTTGTAAGAGAAGAAAATCGCGAAAATATATCTTAAGCAGGATCTTCCTCTTCTTTTGAGCTTGGGTAAGTATTTACTGCACATATCTTTTTGTATTTTCTTCTAAATTTGTGTCTTGTCGTTCAATGTTCTTGTAATTTATATATTTTTCTTTCAGCCACTTCGGACTTTCTTGCCAAAGCTCTTCGTGTTCCAATCTCCATGCCCCGTGATGCACAATCTGCAGGATTGTCTTTGCATGCAATTGTTGAGGTTCTACAACCGTGATTATTTCTGTCACACGGTTTGCCACGTAGGTTTTCCATGGATTGGGTCTACTGTTAAGCCAGGCAAGTACTATAGAAGAATCAGTCCATGCATGAATTTGCGTCTTGTTAATACGCAAAACAGCAGCTACTTCAACCAACAGTTTAGCGAGAAGCATGGCTCCACAAAACTCTAGCCTTGGGATTGAGACTTTGGTTGGGGACACTTTATTTTTGATGTGATCAAGTTTACGTGTACTTCCTTTTGACTGTCTATGACACGCAGATAGATTACAGCCAAAAAACCGTCATTGGATGCGTCACAAAAACCTTGAAGCTCATGGAGTACGTCGTCTGATCTGGTGTGATTCTATCGTGGAAGCAATGGTAGGTTAGCCAGTCCTTCAGTAATTGGGGTGGAAGTTTATCGTCCCACTCAATTCCTGACAGCCACAATTTCTGAATAAATATTTTGGCTGTGATAATTACTGGTGCCAACCATCCTAGCGGTCAAATAAACGGGAAATGTCCGATATTACCTTTCTTTTTGTTACAGGTACTGTTACCGGTGGGAGCTGCACTGCGTACTCAAAGGCGTCATCATTCCGGTTCCAGGTCAGGCCTAGAATTTTCATGTAAGTATCAATTTTTATTTTTCTGTTCATATCAGTTTCTCCTTCAACCTTTTCTATTAACTTTATCAGTTCGTCACTATTACTACTCCATTTTTGATGTTCAAATCCCTTTAGTATTTTTGTCATCTCCTGATAAATCGGTTTTCAATCCATGTAAAAGTCCTTTAGTATTATTTCAGATGTCGAAAGATATGCACTGCCGTTATCACGAGATAGTTGTTGAAGACTTCTTACAGCAAGGTATGGTGCTGAAGCGGTTTCAAACGTCACTCTCAATAATCGCAAGTGTTGCAGATCATCGCTCGGACTATCACGCCACAACAGTCGCTGAAAATCTGTATCCTTTTCATTGATTTTGATTTGTCGGTACATTTTAACGATATCAGATACCAAACATATAGGATAGTTTCGCCATCGCAGAATGATATGACGTAGATCATCTTGCAGCGTCGGACTGACCATTAAGTTGTCGTTAAGGGAGACACCATTAGCGCCAGGCTCAGACTTTGCTGGTATCCTTGTCTTCCCTCACCATGGCTAAATGTGGTAAATACACCGCATTTGGATTGTCTAGTTGCAATTTCGGTACCTTTTCCGTGTGGCCCAATTACAAATATTCTTTAATAACATCTGTATATGTTTGTTTCAGGTTTGATCCTTGAGTAATCGTCGTTCTTGCTGAGAAAAGCGTTTCGTTGCAATTTCTCTTGAGTTACCATACTGGCATTTTGGATCTTGATCTCTAAACGGTAAATTAACAATGTATCGTCCCAAGTTGTCTCTCCAAGTAGTCGATGTGAAAATCTGTTCGCACCTTTCTTCATCTTCATTGAGGGGTGATTGGGTGACTACTACATCCGATTCTTGTTCCCAAAATTTCTCTATGAGATCGTTTTCAGAATTAACGTGTACTTGATTGCACAGAATTTTGGTGTCACTGTCGTATTCAGGATCTCTTATGGGCCCGGATAGAATCCAACCCAATTTAGTTTTTTGTGCTATTGGTGTCCCGGGTGGATCCTTGATTATGCCTTCTAGAAGTATCCCGCCACAGACGTCCGCTCCAAGAAGTATGTCAATTTTATTTGGTGTTCCAAAGGATGGATCTGCTAGAGTTTTGTCTGAGAATTGTGACCATAACTCTACCACAATTTGTTTTGAAGGAAGCACTGGTGTGAGTTTGTTTAACACAAAAGCTTGAACGCTTAAACTGACATCTGGGTCATGAAGACCTCGAATTTCAATTGAAACCCTCGATTTTGAGGCAAGAAAAGTATTCGAATCACTGCCTATTCCCACGATGGAGCTGATGTGTGGAGTTTTTCTTAGCCCTAATAGTTGAACAATCGATTCTGTTATAAAAGAAGCTTGAGATGCTTGGTCTAATAAGCATCTGAGTGTTACAAGAGATCCAGACTTCGATTGGGAGTTAACTAATGCCGTAGCAAGTAAGACTTGGCTGCTGGCACTCGAAAAGCAAGCTGTAACGTTGGATGGAGTACTGAAGGCAGTACTTGTGGAGCAGGAGCAATATCGTGCTTCGATGACCGGGAAGCATCGGTTGAAGTTGTGGTATTCTTGGGATGCAACAGGGTGTGGTGTTTCCTTTTGCATAAACGGCACCTAGAGATGTGACGACACGAATAGACAGAGTGATTGGACTCTAAGCAATTAAAACATAAATTGTTGGATAGGATGATTTTGTTTTGTTTTTTTTTTTTCATATGTCGATATCATCGTTAGAAAACTTTTTACAATGGCATAAACGGCGATTTTCTTTGCAATTGATACATACAAAAGTATCATTAGTTGAGTAATTTACTTGAGTGAAATTGGAACGAGTGTTACTTTTTAATATTTTGGGGTCCATAAACTCTAAAGCACGCGACCTTATCTCGATAAATTCTTTGAATTGTTTCAGCGTTGGTAATTTGTTGGAAGATTCACTAATTTTAAGTTCCCAGTGTTTCCTGGTTTCGCTATCTACCAAGAATGTAAATTACATTGATGTCCCACGAATTAACATCGATACCTAGATTTTTAAGAGCGTACAAACACTCATTAGTAAAATCAAGAAGTTTTCTTGACGCACTCGCAGACTCCGACGTCAGATTTCGGTGACCCATAAACTTCATTCCATTAATGTCAAAAATGCATGGCTTGATGTCTCCAAGCTCAATGATAATAATAAGTAAACTTCGATGTTAACGTTAAGTGAATAAAATGTTCAAAGTACTCTGTGAGATGTCTCATGACTACAACATTCCATGAGATCATGATGTCACGTTGTTTTATACAAAATACTTAGTTACAATTTTTACTTGATTTTTCCCATTTTGATTGTTTGATAATTTTGGGACATCTCATTGACACTTTTATATTTTCTTTTCTCTAACGGGCGTATTTCCAAAGCACCGGTAGAGTCAGAAGGGTATGTCCTTTTCCTGTGAAAGATTTTATTCTGCTGGTACATGAGAGAGATTTCCTTTTCAAACTCAAAGCATACTTAGTTTACCTTAATTTTATTGATTTGATCTTATTATAATATTTTATGTATTTCTCTTTGTTCATGAGATATTAATTTTGACCTCTAAAAGTGATATATCCGATGTTCTTCTAGGATATTAAATTCATGTCCCTGCTAGAAAGTACACAGTGACACTCCTCATAGCGAGTAATCAACGTTTTCCAATTTTCCCGTGGAAAATTACCATTTTCTAAGATAAAAAGTTGCGTGGTTTGGTCAACTCTTCAAACTAATATAAAGTTTTCGCTACGAGCCATGCTTTAATCAAAGTCAAAGTCAAAGAATTTATTGTAAATATCTATTTACAATAAATTCTTACGTTATGTTGATTAATCGCTATAAGGAGTGTCGCTGTGTACTTTCTAGCAGAGACATGAATTTAATATCCTAGAAGAACATGGGATATAGCACTTTTAGAGGTCAGTGCCAATGTGTGAAATTTATAGGGGAGCAGTTTAAAGTTTTATTTTTACGAAAAAAAAGAGTAAAAAAACCCATATTGTTTTTTATTTTTTCAAACTTATATATTATTAAATCATTTATTACATGAATTAAGCATGATTTTTATAATGCATTTAGTTCTCGAGATAAATGTCGCATTAGAAAAATTAATACACTTAAAAAAAACACTGTTAGAAATCTGAGATTTGCTACGCACATAGTATTAACACGAAATATGGAATCAAAATTTCTACGAGCTATTCATTTGAAATGAAGCGAAAATACAACTAGCTGAAGAACATATTACAAATTTATAGATGATACGATAATGAGGGCTAAATACTAACGCAGTGTACATTTTAAATACTGATTATGTACTCAATACAAAATGTTTAGTTTTTGTCCACTAATAATGTTTAATCTACAAAAACTATACTGCACTATATAACTTTAGTACATTGTAAACGTTAGAGAGTTAACCTCAATCTGTTGTCCTAATCTATGTTCAAGTTAGGATCAAGTCCTGACAAATTGAAAGTAGGGTATTAAATGTTTTTGGGATCAGAAGCCTTACAAAAAATAAATATATATATGGTATAATTCATTTTATTAGACAACCTGGGATCAACCTTCTCTTAGGCATTTAATAAACAAAGCCACGGTGAAGATTCAGCTGGTGGATCATGGAGAAGAGCTTGCACTGTAAAGGTAACACATGTATGGGAGAACAAGTTTTCATCGTCTGATACATTATTGGAACCACGCAAATTTCCTGACTGAAATGGCAAGGCATCATCAGGATCAGCAAAGTGATGGTAAGTCAGCAGAGTGAATGTATATTGGGCTACCTGGGGCTTTCTAAAGCGGTAAAGCAGAAACATCTCCTTAGGAATGGTGGCAGCTGCTTTTGTCAGAAAAATACACTGTCTGGAGTAAAGAGGCATCGTGAAAGTCAGCTGGATTTAGGTGATTCAACTCCTGCATGATTTCATTCTCTGGCTGGAATGGTAAGGCATCATGAAGGTCAACTGGATGAAGCTGAGTCTATTTCTGCATGATCTCATTCTCGGGCTGGAACGAAAAGGCATCGTGAAGGTCAACTGGATGAAAGTGAGTAAATTCATGTATGATAGCCTAACGTTTCAATACTGCAACTTAGAAACCAAGACATAGGATACTTTTTATCCTGAAAAATTAAAGGACTCGCGCAGGATAGGGGTTAAAAGTTAATTAAAAGAACACGTACCACGCTGAAACTACTGGACAGATTTTGATACAAATTTGTACAGTCATAGTTTATATTATAGGTTAAAACATAAAATACTTTTTATCCCGAAAAAAAGGGTTCCGGTAGGATAGAGGTCCATAGTTATGTTCTAAAATAATATTTTTTGGAGGTAATAAAAATAATATTTTTTGGAGGGTACTCGATATTGGATACTGAAGCAAAAACTGTACTTTTTAATTTTGTCTTTCTGTATATATCTTCACCGCGCATCACGCCGAAACTACTGAATGAGTTCAGATGAAACTTGCAATGATCGGAGTCCATACAATGAGGTAGAACATTGAATAATTTTCATTCCGAAAAAGGAAGGAGGATAGGAGTTGATCAGTTATTTAAATGAACACGTTACTCGCAGAAGCTACTGGACGGATTTTGATGCAACTTCGCACATTCATAGTTTATATGATATTTTAATCAGGATACTTTTTATTCCGATAAAAAAGGTTCCCTAAGGGTACAAAGGTTTGTTAATTTTAAGTAATAAATATCTATACTAATAATAGAGCAATCAAAAAAAGTCTGTGCAAATATAATTAAAAGTAAATTGTCTAGGGTACTTAAAATAAGCTAATGAACAAGATTAAAACATTTTTAACAAGCACAAATCTCGATCACATCAGTTTTCAAACATAAAAACCACATCAAAATCGGTCCATTCGTTTGAAACCTACAATCCTCAATCAAACATAGTGTAGGACACCCACCGGCCAGGTGAAATGAAATGAAATGAAATGAAATGAAATGAAATAAAATTGATATAAAATTGCTTAATACTTTATGCCTTGACCTTCTTTGTCTTTTTCTCTTACCAACATGTTGATAATAAAATAAACTTAGTCTAATTACATGTTTTTTTTTGCGTGAAAGAAACAATCCAATAAGAAGGCACACACAGAATGGATTATTTGAGCTATGCTTGCCCATTTTGATTCTATGTCGTTGGATGAACATAAATTTGTAAGTACTATTACGGTAGCCAGAACGCGGGATAACAAATCCAATCAATGACAAGATATCGGGAATATTAATGTGAACATATATAAATGTAGACAAAAAAGCAAGATCTGCTAAGCGACGTCTATCAGCCAAGTTTGACAACTGAAATAAACAGTTTCACTTCATGAGCGTGCATTATTGTCCGTTACTTGTCACATTTCTGCTATTCATTCACCTTTACAGAAAAAAACCATTTAGGACCTTGAAACAAAGGTTAATATTTTATCTTGAGCTGTAAGATTATTTATACTAAGCATCTTATTCATAGAGAAGAAACTATAAAATAATTACGCTTACAATCAAAATTCTACATAAATCTCTTGAAATAAATAAATTGGTTCTTTGCAGATTTTTTCATAATACAGCAGCTATTTGTAAGATGTGATGTCAGCGTGTGAGAAATAATCTAGAATAAATTAGGCGCAGAGTGAAGATGAGCAACGTTATTTTTTAGTAAAATTCATGAAAAAAACTGATATGCCCTGTAACCAGCACAAATTTCCCACACGACTGTGTGGGAAATTTGTGCTGGTTTCATAAACCCCAATTTCATAAATAAACTTCACACACACCTGCCAACAAACAAAAAGCAGGGTTTCCAGTTCACCAATTTTTGTACCTACCAAAACAAAGTTTTTTTGTTGCTTGCTCGTGAAAGGGGTGGACGGAGAGCTATCGGCCTTTTTATGCTTAGAAGGTGAACTCTTTTTATATGGGTTTTAAAGTGACAATATAATGGTGCAATCACAAGACATCACAATATAAGCCATACAAAGCTCCAAATATTATTTTGAAATTATGAAAGGCTCAACCAACGAGACGTATAATACTCGAATAATTATTGGCTTCATTTTTCTTAATTCTGTAATATATGGCTACCCACATGCAAAGATATCGAAATTAAACAATCGAAATTATCGTTGCTAAACATTTTATTTTACTTGTGAATTCAACGAAGCAATACCGCTAGCAGGTTCTTCATTGCTGCTATCTGGTGCTTGATACAGTAAAGATTAAGCCACTCGGCTACGGAACAGATGGTCTATTTATAAGAAATTATATATATTTTTAGGAAGATTACATGCTACGGTCTCTAGCTCATCTTGACAGCGTCACCGGGCTGGGGGGAGAGCGCAAAGGCGCACAGCGAAGGTGCACGACGCAGAAGGCGCAATCCAAAGTTTAAATTTTGGTGACGAGCTGAAGGAAAAATCAACCACTGGCTCCTACTCTAGGACGGGATAGCATGGTACCTGCGGCGAAGTAAATAAAAGTTGGCAAATTAGTTGCGCAAACTGAGCAGCCGACATAGCCGGTGGATCATACTTTCTGCCCTTTACGTTTTTATTTTTTGACGGAATTAAGTCGTCGGCTTGGGGACTTTAGGGACACAGTTCGGAATGAAACGTTTTGTAAAAACTTTGGGGCAAACACAGCCACAAAGGATTGCGCCACATTGGAAAATTTAACAGATTGTTGTGCTTTGTATCAATTCCAGGGCCTGCAGTATAGACATCGACAGCGATTGCTTTACAACCGAAGTCAGTCGCAAAGTCCGATTATAATGATATTTGGTAGTCTCTGCCAAATATCGCCTTTAATCATGATTTGGTTATCTATGATCATGATCAATGTCAGTACAGATAGCGATGATAATTGATAGTTTTTGACTATAACTGTCAAAGCCAACGATTGTCATCGGTATGTAACGGTTTCGGTTGTAAAGCATCTATATTTGTCGAGACTGCAGGCCCTGTGCTATGAACGAAACTCTGGATTTAATTGTTTTTACGTTGGATTTATTTTTAAACAATTTGGTACCTGCTTTCGGTAGTACAGACTTAGATTCGTTACTCACTGTATCTACATTAAATTCACATCAGCAACCTCCTCGCAAGTTTGAGGACATACTATTAAATTGATTGCTCCTTGGCTATATTCACTGATAAACATGAAATATTTATTTACAACCCAATTAGGCCAATCAAGAAAAACGTCAGTCAAAATTACAGTTTTTCGAAGTGTAATTTCTCCTCTTACTTCAGTAGAATTAATAATGTATAAGCAAAAAAATGTGATTTTATATCGTGCACAAAATGAATTGCTTTTTTAAGAGTTATAGACCACAAAATAGCAGTATTTTTAAAAAAATAAATAGGCAAACATATTTTATTTTAATCTACTACCAAAACATATTTTGTTTAAAAATACGCACCCTAAAAGGTTCATTTTTTATATCTCAGCGAGAAATTTATCTTTGGAATGTATTGGTGGCGATATCAATCGCGCTCTATGACAAACTAGTTGAGGCATACAATAGTGAATATTAGAGGTAGAGTAATTCAGTTCACAACAATCATTATAGAGGAGAAATATTATGAGCAATATATATTCATATATCTTTGTAAATTCCCAACGTTATCCATGTTCAACAGAGGATAATGATGATGATAAGCAATTTAAATTAAATTTAAACGAGAGTTAGTGTAAAGTTTATTGTATTTATTAAAATAAATCCATGTATGATCGCACTTGAGTATGTGCGGTTTTGGTGTGATATTTTTTTTTAAATTTTGGTTTTGTATTTATTAATTTAATTTGTTTATATGTTTTTATTGTAAGTTTAAAGTACTTTCTCTGTTTAGTGCCTGAAAGTAACTCTGTCTGCTGTTTGTTACCTTTTCATGACTAAACGGTTGTACCTATCTTGTTGGCAAGGAATGACAAGGAAATATTTTGACAAATTGACATGTAAACTTATAATAAAGCAGGAAATTACAAAGTTTGTACAATGAAAACATAGAAATAAATGACCTAGGTTACTTAGAATAAGCTTCTTAAAAGAATTTAAAATAGAAAATTAAAAGTGTCTCTCTGCTTGTCTGTCTATTTGCGTATCACGCATAAACTACTTGACCGATTGCAATGCGGTTTCACTGATGTTTTAACAGAATTCGGCCGCCTTGAAATAGTTTTGTACAGGTTTATGCACTCCATTGTTGAGTCACAGAATAGATAAATTATTATTGAAAATGAGGTCTATTGCTCTTTGGAAATGTGACCTTGTAAAATTTAATAAAAATGTGACATCGTCGAGACATGGTCGAGACGAGAGCTCGTGAATGTGCAATTAAGAAGTTTATAGATACAAAAGCTCATCACAGATCACACGATATCACTTAACAAGCAATTTCATTGTCTACAGTTCAAGATACAACTTTTATTGAGGCCTTATGTATTCTACCTGCCATTAAAAGTTGTTAAAATTTAGTATTGGATGAACAAAAAACACAAACTGTACTTACGCCAATCTTATTTAAAATTACAAAATACTGATAAAAGTAATAAGTACATCTACATGTTTGTTTGATTGTTTGTAATGGATAAGCTCAAAAAATAATAAACCGATTTTAAAAATTATTTCCATTACCAGCGAGGAGGCAGAATTTATTTTTAAAAATAAAATTGATATCCTTACGATAATTGCAATTATGTAACCCAAGGAATCAAACATACAGAACGGAATAATAACAAGTCTGTCAAGTACGTGAGTAATAACGCAGTTGTCCATGATCAAAAAACATCACGATCGTTGCTATCAAAGATTTTGAATCACGCTTACTGAAGTTTTTTTTTAGAATTTACGACGGGTATAAAAATGCTAAAAGTTAGAAAAATGCCGCAGTTTGAGCACTACCCGTGCAAAGCCGGAGCGAGTCACAAGTAATATATAAAATAAATTTTTGATTCACTGTAAAATCGATTTAATAATATTTTCTTTCGCAATTTAATTAAATGCCTAATTAAAATTGTAGTCCTCAGTGCAGTTTAGCGGTGTTTCGATATAACGCAAATAACTCCTAGTTCTTTCCATTTGTTTGCTAACTGTTCCTCAGTTTTGCTTGGCTTAACATAACCGCCGCCGGGAGGCCTGACAAATTCTGACATCAGAGGCCAGCATTACCAAATACGACAATCAAGCAAGCTTTACTTCAGAGTTGCGAGCTTTGTAGCCCATCGTTTCCAAGTGGATTATATCTTTCAAAGGGATATCCCTAGAGAATAGAGCGAAACGATGCCGAATTCTAGAGTCTAAATTATTTTTAAGAAAAACTCGAGTAGGTACTGAGGAATGGTGAAGTTGCTTGAAACCGTTGCATTGAATATATTTTATTTAGCAGGTATACATGTACCTGTATTACTAGGCATAAATCTTTTATTTCAGAATCATGAATTTCAATAATTTCAATATAGTATATTTTTAAATATAGTAATTATACCTGAGTAATTTACGATTTTCTATGGAAATAAGGAGTGCAAAGGAATGCAAAGGCTATATCAAAAGTTTATCGGTACAATATCTCATTTTTAATATTTGGAAACATTAGTTTATGCTAACTAAGGCTTTCTAAAAGGTCTGTAACTGAATATTATTTTACAAATGGTTTTATGTACAGTAATGATAAATTAGTTATGTAGTAGGTATAGTTGTTTCCCAGAAGCAATTACGCCCTAACTACATAGAATTCAATTTTATCAAGCTGCCGCGCTCAATTTCAGTTTTTGTTACCCAACTGCACGGAGAGTATTGTGTTTATCAGCCCGAGTATGTATGTATGTACGTATGTCTGTTCCATCATGGCACTATACAGGTGAATTTTTCAAGAGGGCGTGGTTGGCTAAATCAGAAACAGTTGATAGATTCAGGCGTTACTTTGCGGAAATCCATATTTATTTATTTTCCGCCAAAACTGTAAGTCAGACAAATGATAAAAGGTAAAATTAACAAAAGTAAAACCCCACGCTAAACAAACTCTACCCAAATTGAACTATTGTAAAATATAAATGAAATGAAAGCTAAGGCCTGGAGACCAGAAAATAAATAAATATATAATACACAATATAAAACCCCACGCTAAACAAACCCTACCCAAATACAAGTATCGTAACACTTATATATTTATATAGAAGTGTTACGATACTTGTACAAAGACATTACTCTCAGTCCAGCACTCGACGAGTCAACATCACCCGAAGATGCCTCGTGCAGAGGCGAAACACGTGTCGTATTGATGTCAGACGTTTGGTATTTGGATTGAGGTATATGTTTTTTATTGTGTATTTATATTATATTTATATAAATATATAAGTGTTACGATACTTGTATTTGGGTAGGGTTTGTTTAGCGTGGGGTTTTATATTGTGTATTATATAGTTTTTTATTATTATTTTTCTGGCCTCCAGGCTTTTGCTTTCATTTCATTTATATTTTACAATAGTTCAATTTGGGTAGGGTTTGTTTAGCGTGGGGTTTTACTTTTGTTAATTTTACCATTTATCATTTGTCTGACTTACAGTTTTGGCGGAAGTAAGCTACATATTTTATATTTTGTTCATTTTAAATCAGAAACTATGAGGAATAGCGAAAAGTACTCAAAGGAGTCTCGGGCTTGATTTTGATGAAAACTAAAACTGCATCTTTGAATTTTTGAAAAAAACAATATACCTAGGCAGGAATCGAACACGTTGATTTTGGAAAAAAAAACACACTGTATTATTACACCATTCGATAGTGTCGCTAATAAGGATTGAATTCAGGGAAGAAATGACATTTTCAACTACAAAACAAAAAAAAAAACGTCAAAATCGGGGCCGAGACTCCTTTGAGTACTTTTCGCTATTCCTCATAGTTTCTGATTTAGCCATCCACGCCCACTTGAAAAATTCAACCTGTATACAGGTTGGATTTTTGAGACGGGACAGTAAGGGCAGGTACCTTAACCGTTATAGCTAAAGGAAAATGTTCCTAGGAGACCTTTCATAACTTTTGAGATATTCTGAACTGCATTCCTGTGAATTTTCCAAAATCTGTATTTTGGAAAAAAATGTACAGTCATCAAGAAAATGGTAATTTTACACAAAAACTTTTTTTGATGCCAATCTATAAGGATCAAAAGTCTCTCTAGTGGACCGACTGAGGTTTGATTACTAGCAATTGCGAAAAACTGCTCCCATTCATTTTGTAAGAAATTACTTTAACCGTTGTAGCTATAAGAGAACATGAGACTCTCCTTAACTTTGGAGATATTTTGCCTTGCATTCACATATATTGCTAAAAATGTTCAGTCATCGAGAAAATATACAATTTACCTAAACATTTTTTTGGTGCCAATCTATCATATTCCTTATAAGAATCAAATATCTCTACCAGATCAACTGAGGTATGAGTACTAGAATAGGGAGAAATTGCAAAAAAAAAACGTACATTTTGTACGAAGGGAATAAAATAAAACGTCATCGTCCGAATACTTTTCAAAAACTTTTCAAAATTACTGGCGGCTCTAACCTCAATTGGTCTGATAGAGACTTATGATCCTTATGAAAAACAGGATCGACTGTTATTTTGTTTTTTTGTAATATGCTCGTTTTCTTGATGACTGTAATTTTTTCCAAAATCTGGGAATGCAGGTCAAAATATCTTCAAAAGTTAAGGAGAGTCTCATAAGAACTTTTCCTGTAGCTATTACGAATAAGTTAATTTCGTACAAAATATATGGAAAAAGATTTTCGCAATATCTGTCATTTCTTGTACTTAAACCTCAGTAGCTTCGAAAGAGACTTTAATTCCATAATATAAGAAACAGGCTCGATTAGATCAAAAAAAGTTTTTGTGTGAAAATACCATTTCTTGCTGACTGTATATTTTTTACAAAATGTGTGAAGACAGTTCTGAATATCTAAAATAGTTATGGAAGGTCTCCAAGGAACGTTTTCCTGAATCTATAACGGGTAAGTCCTTACTGTCTCGTCTCAAAATTCCATCCTGTAGACCAAACGCGTTGACCGATTTTGATGATTTTTACGTCAATCAATTTGTCCAAATCTTGCAATTGTTACTAAGGACATAAAATTAATCAAATTTGAAAAAAGAAAAACATGAAAGTCACCAAACTATGTTATGTAAGATATTATTGAATAGGTTTTTGAAAATAATTATTAGGACTCTTTTATAATTTTTCATTTCGAATAACCATTTAGGATCTATAACGATTTAATGTTGGTTAGCAACCATTCTCACTTAAATTTTTGCCTCCTATAGGTTTTTTCGCAGTTGCTTTTTTTAGCACTTTCAATTATGTCTTGCCGCTAAGTAAAACTCTAAATAATGAAACTCCCTAATTTTTAGTTCAGAATTAATGACACATTTATATTAATGCGAAAAGTATCTTCAACGAAAATTATGTTTCGGGATACGGTAGGTTTTAATTAAGATATTCTTTTTGAGATAGGTCGGACGTCTCGTTCCCTTAAATTGGCGAACACCTTGAGAGATAAGTGCGGAAAAATGTAGCTTTTATCTTGAATATATACTTATCTTAAGGACTGCAGCTCCTTCATTAAGCGTATCTTTGTATCGTTATCTATTCTGTAGTAGTAGTAATAGGATTTTATCGATGTCTATTAGCTTATCTCAAGAAAAGTCCCATCACCAAGCTGTTTTCTAAACAGAATCAATATATGGGCAGATCAATGGCCATAGATCTTAATAGGGTTTCTAGCATCTTTCAGGCATTTATTTTATTGTTGTGTTAGATATTTTTCTCGTATTTTTTGCTATTTAAAATTGAAAATCATACCTACTCATTCAAAAAATAGGAAAACTCATGCATTGAAGACGTCTGAAACATCAAACACAAGCATATACAAACACAGGAGCTAAAAACTATCGTAAAATTATTATAAAATACCCGACTGCGAACTAAATTATTAAATACGAGCTGACTGCCAACAAAAATAATCACACTAATATTATATGGTGAAAGTTTGTATGTATGTATATTTGTGTGTGTCGGCTACTTATTCACTCTTAAACTCTAATAGTTGCAATTGCAACATTGGACTAATAGTACTTACATAACATGAAAAATCTAAAATTAAAAGTTATGTTAGAAGCTTAAAAGACAATTGCTACGGTAAAATAATTATATATTTTTAGAAAGGCCTTTTAAATACCTTCATTTTGATACCTCACTCGACTGGTTTTAGTCATTTTTTGATCCGTCGAAAATACAATACGGCAGCTGGAAGCTGCCATATTTGTTTTTTGATACTTCATATATTATTTATTCTATAGCACTCTCGTGATAAAGACAAATCCAATGATACCTCATTTGTCAAAATCCACCAAGCTGCGCCTTAGAAACGTACAAACAAACAAACGTACAACCCAAACACATACTCTCTTATGTCGGTTAAAAATAATAAAAATCATAATCTAATGCCATACAACATAACAATAATATTGATAATAATAAACAAGTAAAATTATTAAATAATACACAAAAAAAACGCCTGCGAACAAAATTATTGAATACGAGGTGACAGCCTGCAAAAACAATCACACTAATATTTTAAAGGCGAAAGTATGTATCTAGGTAAGGGTGTGTGCGTGTGTGTATGTTTTTTATTTCTTCACGCATAAGCGGCTAAGCGGATTTGGATAAAATTTGGTCCATTTCCAGGTCTCCTATCTAAATTGAGGAACTAGGTAAAAAACAGAAGTAAAATTTGCCTTATGTGTATCCAGGAGTCAAAAACAAAACTACGGCCCAAGATCCCGCGTCGTGTCGTTCCTGAACATTATTCTAAACGAGTAAAATTATTATTAAAATACAAAAACCCGACTGCAAACAAAATTATTGAACACGAGCTGACCGCCCACGAAAAATAAACACACTTTAATAATAAAAAGGCGAATGTTTGTATGTATGTATAGGGTGTGTGCGTGTGTATGTTTGTAACTTTTTCAAACTTAAGGTCAGAGCAGACTTAACGCCCCGGCAACGGATCGGCACTGGAACGCCTCGCTTACTGGGCCAATTCATGGTCCGTATCCCAACACTTCGCAATTTTGTCTAACTTGTGCAGCGGTGGGCCGTCAGGCATTATCTTGCATATGAGTAAAATTTTTGCCTATCAATCCCTACCTTGCAGGTATCACGCGATCTTCTATAATCTCTGTTATATAGCAATGTGCCATCAATCCACCTCTGTTACCGTTTTGACGAACCATGTCAATGAACACAAGTTCCGTTCACCTGTTCATCGAAATGCCACCCCAGACCATACACGAACCGCCTCCAAAAGGAACACGCTCCTCAATGCAACTTTGAGCAAACCCCTCTCCCCACATCGACCGCAGACTCTTCTGCGACCATCTGCACCATATAATATTTGGAATCCACAATATAATATTTACATTAATAGACTAGAATCTATTCAAAAAAAAAACATGAGGCATTTACAGTACAAATGCAAAATATATGATGATAATTACGAATCAAGATGCAGAAGGCAACACATGCTACCTCTTCACGAAAGACGCAAGATTGCTGATATAATTATGTTAATAAAAATAGCGCAGTCTCAAATTGATTCCCCAGATCTCCTCTTCAAGAAAGGGATAATCACACCTATAAAATCTGTCAGGCACCCTAAGTGTCTAAACGTTTCCCGATGTGCCACAAATTACAGGCAAAATTCTTTTTTTATTAGGTCCCCTAAAACTATTAATAGTCTGGACTTGCCTGAATTTGAGCTGTTCAACATATCTCCAAATAAAATTTGCAATACAATATCCAAAGATTGGTTTAGTGTGACTTCCTAACTGTAGAGTTTCGTTGATGAATATTTCTGTTTATTTTTTCTTTTGGAGCAAACTTGCTAATTAGATCCAATATGCGAAAAATGTTAAATAGTGATTAGATATATTTTTAATTTTAAGCTAGGTTTATAAAACACTGTAAGTTTTCCAAATAAAAGAAAACTTATCGGTGCTTAAAATGGAGGCCAATGCGCCTTTCGTATTATTCTGGTCTGAAGAGCAATGGCTCTTTAGACTTATTTAGGTGTTCACGCTCAAATCTTAAGCGAGCTTGTCTGTGAGCTGCAGACAACTTTGGTCCATATACATAAAAGCTCCTTCTTTTTTAGATTTCTTATTTTTTTTCGTGCACTCACGTTTACTCCACGCACTTAATTCAGCTTTGTTTTGATGTTGACGTGAGGAAACGATTACTCAAGGAATTTGACACAATAAATCGGTCATCACAACGGGTGGATACTCGTGGTACCACGTCTCCTTTTGTAAGAACCTGTCTCCACAAACCTTCTGTACACTCTCGAAACCGTAGACTGGTTTAAATTTATAGCAAACGTTCGTTGATCCAAGCCTTGCTGCACCAATGCCACAATTTGTGCGGCTTGTTCGGATGAAGTACCCATATTATTGAGCCAAAACTCTTGTTGAGCTAAGAAAACTACCTAACAATTCTATTGATAACAATTATTAAATTATCAAGTAATAAAATACAATAACAATCAACCTCAAACTTTATCCTAATAACACGCAAATCTGAGAACAGGCGTAATTTTTTTTTCCCGGCTATATCTTAATGCAGTATTTTTTTTAAATGTTGTTTACTTCTAATGATTTTTAACTAAAATGTGAACACTGGCCTTTTCACTGTTTCGTTTGTACAAATCTAAAAAGTTTTCATATAAATAAGTTTTAGTGTCAAGAAAACTAATACAGCTGCCATATCATATTATCGACGAATTAAAAAATTACCAAAACTTATCGTGGTTCAAAATGAAGTTTTATAAAAGACCATAACAATAATATAACTAAACAGTAGCAATTGTCTATTTAGCTTCTTACAAAGTTTTCTAGTTTAGATTATGTAAGTTAATGTATTATACTATAGTCTAATGTTGCAAATTCCAACTATTAATGTAAAGTAAATATGTAAAAATTAAACATTAAATTTATATCAATACTAGCTGCACCGTGAGGTTTCACCCGCGTCTCTCAGGAATCATGCATTTTTCCGGGATAAAAAGAAGCCAATGAGTTAATCCAGGATATAAGCTACCCCCGTATAAAATTTCATTCAAATCCGTTTAGCCGTTTAAAGGTCAGAGCAGAGGGTTAGCGCCCCGGCACCGGATCGGTAACGCCTCGCCTTAAGCCGGCCTTACATTAGCTCTTTAAAATTCATCCCGCACCACCTTGCTAAGCAGTGATGTGGTACTACTGCAATGTAAGATTGAGGAATATTTATAGAAACAGTCCAAAATAACAGTTAAGGAGGTATTTAAAAAGAACATATTGGAACTGTTACGGCAAAACCAACTGAACAATTATTTTATAGAACTGGTTAAAACATTTTTCCCGCTGCTCTTTTTTGTGACGATATCTGAAAGTGATATCACTATTTCAATTTTGAAGAGAATTCTATTTGCTCTAGGTAAGTAGGTCCAATACTACACCAAGTGATTTCTTATTTTATTTAAGTAGATATGTTTCTAAGCTCACATTGAGTGACTGAGCGCGAAAGACGGTGATCCAAGGAAAAACCAAGGTGGAAGAAATCAGTACATAAACCTCAAGTGGCGATGAGAAGGACTCTTGGCAAGATGCATTGATGGCAGGTGAAGTAGGTCACTGATAGATTGGTGGCCCCGCGTGGAAAATCGCAGCCGTAGAAGACCAGTGCAACAACGAGGGGTCGAGCTAAATTTGATATGACCTTGGCAAAGATTGGCTGAAGGCAGAGATGATAGTGTCAGAGGGAGAAGGTTTATGCCCTGCATTTGAAACTGACATTGATGATGATGATGATGATAGTAATTATCATAGCAATATCTAAGTAATATAACTACAACAAATTCAGTTTCATTTCATCAATGTCATAATCATCCTAGGGTATTCTCACTGTTAGCCTATGAGGCTGTTGCTTGTCTGATTCACTCAATTATTTCTTTCAAGGTTGACTGGAAGAGATCGCTTTAAGCGATAAGCCCGCCCGTTTTACTTTAGTTATAAGATTGTTCCTATTTGTAGTATTTTTTTGGAAACTGGTGTACAATAAAGTCTTATCTATCTATCTATCTAGTCCGACACAAAGTCCATAATAACATGTTGTTAGATAAAATAACTAATATTACACAATAATAAGATAGTGTACAAGTATTTTTAGACACCAAGTAAGTGACAGTGGCAATGTGAAGAAAACATGGTCCGACTTGATTCGACTTTGATGATGCCACAGGGCTCTTTCAGACGAACGGCACAATGCCGTCGACAGAGTAGCTGCGTGTTGGTAGGCAAACCGTGGACTCTTCGCGTGTATGGAAATATTTTAATACTAGCGACCCGCCCGTGAGGTCGTCTGCGTGGGCTACAATTTATTGCGAATAAAGCATCCTGTGTTCAGCTAGGTTATTGAAAAACAATGGAAAAGTAAACCATCTACGTATTGTGTTCTCTTTGCCACCAACGCTCTTTATGCTTTTTGAAAGACTTTTTATTATTTTGTTTCAATGGCAACCGTTCTTTACAGCAAGTAATCGAAATTTTCCTGTTTTTTCGTAGAAACTTACTATTTTTCGGGATAAAAAGTATTACATGTGTTACTCCAGGGTATAAAGCTATCTCCATTCCAAATTTCATCAAAATCCGTCGCGTTAAAACTCGCCAATTAAACAAACAAACGTTTTCACTTATATATAAATATATATATATGTGGATATCGAACGACACCGTAGTGACTAGCGACCCGCTACTTAGCTCCTGTAAGTCTAGAATTGTTCTTAATATTTATATGACTAAAAAGTACGTGCACCGCCCGTATCTCACCAACACTCCAGCGTTGTTGCACTATGATACCATAGAACAACTAAAAGTAGGTACGAAGATGTTACAATTTCCTCGGTGAGCACATCGGATCAACGCATAAATATTAAAACATTACAACATTTTAATAAGGCTCTCAACCATCTGCCTCAAATCACTACTCGAGAATTTCGGACTATTGCAAGGAAGAACCTTGAGAAACTTATAGTTGCTGGAAAATAGATGGCATAGGACCAGGGAGCCGCAGCCCGATGCGATAATAAAGTGATGCTGCTATGATAAGTACGTATTGGACACGCATATACTTAGGTTTACTTAGGTTAGGTTGGTTTAGTTTCCGTGGCCAAGACCCTAAGCTACCTATTAGTGAAAACATTGCAATCGTTTCTGTAGTTATTACATGAGTAGTGTTTACATTATACGCGAACAAAGTTTTTTTCTACGCTGGGATTACAACATTATTGTAACATAGTAAGGGTGTATCTATATGCAACAAATCTATATGTTACAATAATGTTGTAATCCCAGCGTAGAAAAAAACTTTGTTCGCGTATAATGTAAACACTACTCAAGCAACTCTACTAGTCAAGCATTTAACTTATCCTATATTTATACTCATCATCAGCCTATATATGTTCACTGCTGGACGTAGGCGTTTCCTAATGCAAGTCACTGAGTCGGTTTTCAGCTCTCCTTATCCATTTTCTTCCAGCCGTTTTACGCAGGTCGTCACTCCACCTGGCCACAGTGCGTTCTACACTACGTTTGCCTAAACGTGGTCTTCACTCGAGAACTCGTCTACCCCAACGGTTATCGGTTCTTCGGGAAATGTGACCAGCCCACTTCCACTTCAGTTTGCTTATCCTTTCAGCTATGTCGGTTACCTTGGTTATCCGTCGGATATCTTCATTACGAATCTTGTCCTTCAGAGAAACTCCAGGCAAAGCTCTCTTCATAGCTCGCTGAGCGACCTTAAATTTGTGGACTAGTTTGACCGTGAGTGTCCATATTTTGGCACCCTAGGTCATGACTGATTGAAAACTTTTGTCTTCAGGCAGTGTGGTATGGAAGACGAGAAGACTTTACGAAGCTTGCCGAATGCTGCCCAACCCAGCTGGATTCTTCAGTTGGCTTCTTTCTCAAAGTTGTTCTTACCCAATTGCAATATTTGCCCAAGGTAAACATATTGTTGGACAACTTCAAGAGGCACACCATTAACTGCAATCGGTTCCGGGCCAATTAGATCGTCGAACATGATCTTGGTCTTATCTATGTTCATTCCGAGACCGATCCGTCGAGAAGCAACATCTAGGTTGGTCAGCATACTTTTCATCTTTTTACCTGTATTTTAAGCAAATAAATGAATCTGAATCTGAATCTCGGTTGGTCAGCATACATTCTAAATCTTGCAGCGACTCTGCCATTAGGACGATATCATCGGCAAATCGTAAGTGTGAGATGTTCTCGCCATCGATATTAATGCCCATTCCTTTCCAATTCAGCGTCTTAAACATATCTTCCAGGGCATTAGTGAACAGTTTTGGGGATATAACATCCCTCTGTCTCACTCCCCTGCGCAGTTGAATATGTTTAGACTGCTGGTTTTGTACTTGGACACTCATAGTCGCGGCGTCATACAGAAACCTAAGCACTTCGATGTATCGCTAGTCTACTTGACAACGCTGCAAAGACTCCAGAACCACTCAAGTTTCAACGAAGTCAAAGGCTTTCTCATAGTCCACAAAAGCAAGACACAGGGGCTGGTTATACTCTTCAGACTTTTGTTTAACCTGCCTCACTGTGTGTATGTGGTCTATGGTGCTTAATCCTCCACGAAACCCAGCCTGCTCAAGAGCCTCGCCGTTTTTTACAGCGATTGCGTTTCCATGGCAATCGCTGTAAAAAACGATTGCCATGGAAACGCAAAAATAACAAGTCTGTCAAAAAAAAACAAGAGCGTTCGTTGGTTCTACACTTTTGCATTGGTTTTTAATATCCTAGATGAACATACAATACAATACAATAACTCTTTATTGAACACATTACAATAAAAAAACAACATAACAGTAATTATATATAAAATCTAATGTTGTACAAAAGGCGGCCTTATCGCTATTTGCAATTTCTTACAGGCAACCTTTGGATGGACAGGAATATAAAATAAACATTGCGGTCAGTGATGGAGACTTACTTTGGAACAAAAAAGTTAATAGATAAATAACAACTATATAAACTAAATAACTATATACAACTATATAACTTAATATTTGTATACATACTTACATAATGTGTTATCATAAATTTTGTTAAACACATAAATATATATACTATAATTAAATAATATAACATATATATTGGCAAATTTATAATATCATATACATAAATAAATAGCATGTTCACAAAGGAATAGTGTATAAATTATAACATATTTAATATCCTAGATGAACACAGGATGCTTCTTTCACGATAAACCGTAATCCGCGTTGACGAAGTCACGGGTAAAAGCTAGTACATTATATTATTAGCAACCAGATGCCAGTTTATTAAAAAGTATACACGATCACACACCATTTTATACTAGTGGCTCTGTGAGCTGTAGACCTCGCAGGCACAAACTTTTTTTCAATCAAACTAAGGGTGCACAGTAGCATCATCTAGTTACCTTATTGTAAAACTAACATTATAACCAAGGTGCTCCATCAATCCCTACCTAGTAGGTAAAGGGCTGATTCCACTGGTAGAAACCTAAAAGTGAGCAATTTACTTCATTTTGAGGAGCTCTTCTGCTACACACGCCGAAGATCCTTATTAGATCTTCACCCAGTTTTAATGAGACCAACATTTAATATCTATCTTTCAAATAAAAAAGAACCATCGAAATCGGATCATATAAGAAAAAGATATTCATTAGCTCCTTTTTTGCTCTTTTTGGGGGAAATAAATCAAAAATTCTTAATATTTTAAATTATTCTAAAAACTCATCAAACCTGTATTTTAAGTTTCATCTAGATCGATTTATTAATGCGACCTGTTGAGGAGAACAGAGATCCGGACAGACATACGAAGGCATTTATACCCAAGCTGAAACGATGCTTCACTCGCACTTTGCGCTCGCTCGGTCAATTATACTTCAATAAATAAATTTATTAAACATGAAATACTTTTAGAAATTAAATAAGGGGAATTTAAGGAACGCAAATGAGAGATAATTGAACACCTTCGACTGCCGACGGAATAGTGGTGTTTCATTCCCGCCATCTTTTCATGCCATCTCACCACCAGCTGCTAGGTTCCGCCTCTTAGCGTGATATTCCTTGCAATATACATATCAAATTTCATTTAAATCCGTGTTCTACTTTTAACAAATACCTAATGTTTCTTCATATAAACTTTGCCATCCCCGTTCACCGCTTTAAAGATGAATTTTCAAATATTATAAACAAGTGTATTTATAATCGACTTCACAAAAAGTTTTTTTATGTATGTACACCGATTTATCCGTAGGCCATCCGCACCGTGCGCCGTGTCTGTTTTGTGTAACTTGATAGAGCAGCTCTGCGTCAAGCGGCCGCACGTCGCACGTGGCGCGGGTGAAGGATGTCTGCCTCGCCCCTCCTTCCACTTGGATCCACAGCTTTATCTCCTCTTAAATCTACCATTGAGTGGATTAAATTCTAAACATAATTTTATATGCCACTTTATTCCACAAACAAGGGGATCTAAAAATAATAATATTTTTCTATTCCACTTGAATCCACAATCCGCTAACTATCAAGACTATATCAGGGAATTATTCCTGAAATCCACACCAGATCGTCCCCACCTGTGGGGATGTCGGGAAAAACCTAAAATAGTTTTCTCAAAATCCCCACTAACATATTCTTAAAAAAAAATGTTGGTCTTTTTCCCCACCACGGCTACTATAGAACTATGGAACCTTTGGGGGCTCTATGGGAAAAAGACTTAAGATTTTTTAACGAAAAATAATTTCTTTACAGAAGTTCTAGATCTCATCGATATCTTCGTTTTGGATGACAGCTGTCAAATTTAAAATTGCCATAACTCGGAAACTACTGATCCTAGACTAGTAGTTTGTTTACAAAAGTGATAGATCTCATCGATATCTTCGTTCTGGATGACAGCTGTCAAACTTAAAAGGGCTCTAACTCTGAAACTATTAATTCTAGAATAGTAGTTTCTTTACAGAAGTGATAGTTCTAATTGATATCTTCTTTTTGCATGACAGTTATCAAGTGCTCAAGTGCTTCCCAAGTTGCACTTATTAGAGAACACTCATTTAAATTTCTGCCATATTATGTAGGTAGATTGAAAAGGAATAAAAATATCCACGGATCCACATGTGGAGCCGAGCTGTGGACCCAAGTGAAAGTAGGGTGCCTCGCGGGTGACGGGGCACGTTCGCGGGTCCCGCGCAACGGAGCACGCGAGTGGAGCTGTTTTTTGAAAATATATGAGTACCGCAGCGTGATCCGGGTTGCCCGCGCCGTGCGGTACAGTCATGAATATTATACGGAACGTGTTATTATAGAAGTTCAATCTCGCCTGTTTTATGCGATATTTCTAATGACTTATGTAAAGATTGTATTGCGTGATGGTAACTAATACCTTTTTTTACTTTCAATGTACTTGAACTACGATTCAAATACGTTTCCAGTTTTGAAAATAATTCGTCAAATGTAGTCGTTGTCATTTTCAAATACTTAAAAAATCTCGTCTGATTTTCTTTCAATTTAGTAAAATATGAGCAGAGAAACAAAGATTATTTTTCAATACCTACCTATTCAATGATATCCCACTTAACATAGTTCGTCGACTTTCATTTTTTTATTTTTTACAATATGGCTTCAGGTTGTCGCCATATTGAATTGTAAATAATGTCATATTGTCTTTAGTTGCACTCGCAAGATTAAGACAAATCGATTGACGTAAGAATCATTAAAATCAGTCATACATAGGCTGATAAACAACACATTACCTGGCCTTTGCGTTACGCAGTATGGTAAAAAGACATTCCCTTTCAAGAAAACAATTAATTTCTGTCAAACAACTGAAACTAATAAATAAATTAGCAGACACAGCCACGAGCTTACTCGCGCCAATCTAAATGAATAGCAATTTGGAACCCGTCTCGTTACTCCAATTAAATAGAGTAAACGAAGATGCTTTTTTTTAATTTCCATTATGGCTACTCCATCTGGGAGAATGCAAATAGATATTCGTAGTCATTTTTAAAGTCTGACGTTGATTGATAATAAAGACATAGAAATCAAAAGAAAAAGTGCCTATGATGCTTATAAGTTTTAACTAAAAATAAGAACATAAATGTTTTTGTTGAAAGTAAATAATGACGTCATGCTTGAATAGTTTTAAGTTAGTTCGTTTTAGTTTCAAGTTAGTGTTACCTTTACATTACACCTAATATGAGAGAAATTCGGGTTTTATTCATTGAGATTATCATCTTGACTTATCAAAGTATATCTACATAAACTTACAGTAAAACAGTTAGTAATTTTAGTGTTTAAGTTTTCATAAATCTACCTGTACTTATAATTAAGCAATAGGAACGAAATAGTCTTTACAACGAAGATAATTTTAAAAATGGTTTATTGTACTTAAAATAAGCTACAGAACAAGTTTTTTTTGTTCAAGTCTTGTCTGTCTGTGTTTGTTTGTCTGTATGTTTGTTTGCGCATTGCGTAAAAACTACTCGACTGATTGCGATGCAGTTTTCACTTTTGGATATCTTAGGTTTTAACTTAAAAACTGCGGTACTTGGTATCTCAATCCAATGAGTTTCTACTCATTGGATTGAGATTCCAAGAGCAATAGATAAAAATATTTTTGACGGCTGAAGGAATTTGACTAAATGTTGGTATATTAGTATTTTAGGTCCTGGAAAAGCACATGGAATAGTTTTATTCTAAAGAAATGACCACAGTGCAAAGCTGCGGGTACTCTTAGTCTGATAAATAATTTATAATATCGCTACCGGCTATGACTCACCTGTTTACTGTCGAAAACATCAACCTAGGTTTCGAGCTCTAGCGCTCTTCTTCAGGAGTTCACGCCGCGAGATGCTGACATGCACTGACACACAGTGCACTGCTTGGCAGCTCCAGCAGCCCAGCTGACGGCGGTAGGCAGACAAGCCTTGGAGCTCGGGTCCATGAATAAACAGGACACTGAACCTTCTCTAAATATTCTTACTTTCTTTTATGAACGTACCATCGAAACGGAGCAACGAATCTTAGAATCGGAAAACGTATTAGAATCTATAAAATGGGATATAATTGGATTCTACAAAGTAGAAGGAGAAGAAATATTAGAGCGTGAAAATCTTTTTTTACTATGGGACTACAGGCCAGTGACCGCCTATTTCAAAGCTATAGCGATAGCGATACATACCCAGAAAACAGAGACACGACATTAATGACGTGAATTATTGGGCATTGTAGACGTCAATCCAGACATCATTGTGTGGCCGGAGCCCCTCGAGGGTGTCTACCAGCTCAAAGGGACTCCTAGCTCACAATAATATAATTAGTAGGTGCAGAAGAAACTTAGTGGTGCCAGGCATCCTTTTAACTTTGGATTGTAGATTCTCTCTCAAAGCAGATAATAGGCTCGCAGCTGAAGTGGCTTGAAGATATTGCTCTTGGTTACTCAGTATTCTCTCGATTTTATAACAACTTTACAATATATTATACAAAATTGTTCAGGAAATTATTTATTATCTAGTATTGTCGCAGAGATTTTTATACCAACAATACGGATCAACACGTATGAAATTATTATCATATACTTAAAGATGTAATCAACTCATTTACGCATTTTTAAAAACATGTCGTCCATCGAGATGAGCCAAAGCAATGACCACGTAGGAATTACAGGTTATTTGAAATTAGAATGAATATAGACAAACTATCAAATGAGTATGATTATGATGAAAGAGGTTTGACATCGTCACAATTGTTCTTGTGACAATGTCGCAAATTTATTCTCATTTTTGACGTCATCAGAGGACAATAACAGGGCATTTTAGACATTGAATCACGTCATTCTCAACGTCAATAGTCACGTTACGAAGACATTTTAGATGTGTACAAAAGACATTAGACGTCATATTCAACCTTGGATGACGTAGGAGCTGACGTCTTGGTTAACGTGACGATGTTACAATTTTATCGTCATTTATAACGTCACCGCGTGACGAAACGTCATAGGAATATGTCCAGTAAACGTCATAGTTTGCGTTGGTTGACATCATGGATAACGTTTTATATGACGAAATGTTTCACGCCAAAAGGCGTCCATACTGGTGTTATAAATTTACTAGATTGTTTGATTAGGTTAGTAAAATGTTTGGCTACTTTAACGGAATCTAAACTAAATGGGTTTTTTTCCGCGGTACTTTGAAAAGATGTTTTTCTCTAATGAAAAAATATGATAGCAAATAACGTGACTAGTGATGTCATTATTATAACTATGTCGACTTAAGAAAGATACAACATTATTTGATACGTAACTTTAAACCATTGACAAAATACGATTCTTGACGACGTGATGTGTGACGTCATTTATAGGCTAATGATAATACAAAGGATTTACAACGTAATTTATGACGTGACTATACAACTACTGACAAAACACGATGGTAAAGAAAGTGATCAGCGATGTCACTTTTAGACTTATGTTGCAATGTCACCTTTAAACAACTGCTGAAACACGATACTTGGCGACGTGATCTGTGACGTGAAAATGTGATTTTAAACGTCACCATCAGCCCACAGACGAAATAGGTTAACTAATAACGTCATCAGTGACGTCACTTTTAGGCCATATACAAAACAAGGGAAATGTCACGTGATTCACTACGTCACCATCAGACCACTGACAAAATAAGATAGCAAACAACGTGATTAGTAACGTCACTTTTAAAACATTGATGAAACACGATAATTGACAATGTGATCTGTTACTTCATTTTCAGATCAATGTCAATACAAGGACATGACAACGTGATTTGCAACGTCACCAACAGACGACTGATGATACACGTTAACTATCAACGTGATCAGTGACGTCCCTTTTTGACCAATATAACTAGCTTAAAGGTAAAAAATACGCATGCCCTGCCAAAAATGCAATTATGCCAATAAATTATATACTGTTAAAATGTGCATAACAAGGCCTTCATTTTGATACTCATATAGTAAAATTCGAAGAATAGAATAGTTCACATTTGAAAATGGAGCCATACTGCCGTTGTATTGTTTTTTTTTTATAGCATATGTTACTCGTTACTGTTATTCTAAAATCACCCCATTCGTCTAAATTAGACCAGGCATTTAAAAATGATGGTGGAATAATGAAACTCACATACATACATACATAAAAACATACATGAATTTTAAAAATATTACACTCTTTTTTTGGGCAGCTGTGTAATAAACCTTAATTTGTGAGGAGCTGGTGCCTCAAATAGGTTTAAAAAGCCTGTATACAGGTCACCAGGATCACCTCCCGCGGAAAGATTGGAAAATACCATAGCATCCCTGACCTATAACCATCAATTAAATATTTTATTTTATATTATGAAGATATAAAAATATATATTAAGTACATAGTATTTCTGAGAGGTGAGAAGACTTTGTGAGTGTTATATAGTAGTGTGAGTGAATGTTACTGTGGTATCAGTGTTTGTGCATTCCAGTTATAACATGAGAGCCATAATCTACATTTCCGTAGTGGTTAAACCACTATTAACCTTTAAACTCACTGTATCAAAGTAATCATTGATAAACTAACGCTCTTCTTCACAATAAGAGAAAGAAAAAACAGTAATAACGATAAAAAAATTAAACTGTTTGAATGTGATCTTTTGGACAAATCAACGATTTGAAAAGCTTGGTAAATTATTTATGGTATGGTCTATACCACTGACAGGTAAAGGTGGCGATAGGCAATTAATTTTTTGATAATATAATTAGTATTATTTATAAAGAAATTAGAGATGGTTTTAAATCACATGTCATATCCCCATAATAAGAAACAAGATTTGTATTAATATATGATTTAACTTTGTAAAGACATTATTGATGTTGTAAATTTAACATTTTACTAACCAAGACCAACCTTTTTTTGCCATGGTGTTCAACACCATGGCAAAAAAAGGTTAATATGAAAAAATGTAGCAAAAATAAAGTATTTTTAAATTATTATTTTCTCAATGAATGTTACGTCTGGCATATGTTTAACTTATCACCAGATATAATAAATAAGATAGTAAAAAAAACAATGTTCGGGTTCAAATGGCCATTTTAACTTTGAATCATCATGTTCAATCTAACTTACCTACCTAGATTTTTAGGCGCAATGCGTGGGGTTCCACATTCTATGGATAATCGACAAAAAAAACTTATTACATACCAGGTAGGCTTATCGATCTAATCATGATAAGATCAGTAAAAGGACTACTGATAACTAGTTGGCAGAGCGATAGAATGGTATTTTCTTTGTCGTATAATCCCAATAGTGTCCCTTTCAAAATGTATCTTAAGAAAATATGTCTTTAGCTCATAACAATATTCTTTGAACCAACCTATTTTCATTAAATACACTGTATGGAAATATAATTATTAAAAGAAACATATATCCTTTTTTGGGTTCTGGAAAAGAAAAAAGAATCATCAAAATCCGTTCAGAAATCCCGAATATCAATTCTAAAATATTGTCCGAGGACACATCTTTAAATTAATTCAATAAAAGGAGCGAAGCTTTGCGGACCACGTAGGTAAGAAATGAAAAGGAGACGTTCCACATTTCTATTTACTTAAACCATTAGTCGGTCATTCAAAGTAGAGTTAGCAAATTCGGCCTTACTACGTTATCTCGAAAAATAAACTTCGCTTGTTGTGATTAAGTTTTAGGTGTTGTAGGCTTTGCCAGATTTGGGTTAGAAGAATCTGGGATATTTTTTGATCGATTTTCTATAACAAGAGGAAACTGAGTAAGTACACTGCATTTTCAAAGTTCTAATTGCCACGGGCACTAGTTGTTTTGTATGGTGAGATCGGATCGGCGGCGCAGTCTCGCTACCTCGATCCTTCTCATTTTTAATACTAAACTAGTTGTGCCCATGGCCCATGTACTTTCGTTAGTCTATGTTTTGTAATAAGGCTGCTTGAGTTTAGGCTCATATGATTATTTTTGATGAGTCCAATAGATTGGGATTGGAATCGAGGGTCTGGTGATGGAGCCAGGTAGTAGAAATCTTCAGTAACTACTAATTAACCCCTTGAGAGCGTGTTGTTTAGTTTTTTTATTCTACATTTATAAATTATTGTATGTTTTGCCATAGAATTCCTAGCCAATTGAAGAATCATCTGGGCAATATATTTCAGTGTTAGCCACTAATAATGAAGATCACAGACATTAATTTTTAGTATATATATATATATATATATATATATATATATATATATATATATGTATAAAATCTGACAAAGGTTCCATCAGCGTCAGAGCTGGGGCAGTTTTGTGTATTCTCCATACAGCAGTGCGAGCTTGGATCTTATCGATCGATAAATTTACCGAATTTACCAAATTTCAATGTCAAATTTGACGTAAATATTCGATAAAACGAGATCGGTATCACGGAACGCACTTTATCGACAACGACATAAATTCGATAAGTAAATCATATCGAATATATCGATTTATATCGACAATAGGAAGCATGGATCTTATTTGTGACAATTGTTGTCGGTATAATTACGTTAATCTTAACGAATATATCGTTTTTTTATCGGCTTTCCAAAGTTACAAGACAGACTTTTTATTTGTAAAGTTGATTTTGGCTATATTATTACACTGGAAGCTGAAAAGAGAAGGCATCAGAACGTTACGGTCGTGAAGATAAATAGACAACGTATAAGATATCCTTAAAAAATATTAAAATGGTGTTCTTCCAGATCCTTTCGATCTGGAAGAATAGCATTTTAGAATTAATAATGAAATAGCCCTCACTCTCATCCAGGTGTTGAGGGTGATTTGACAAGGAGTCGATCTAATGGACTGCCTGTGCATGTTGTAATAAATATCTACTTACAAAATAATACAAAAATACTTAGAAACCTTTGAACTACTTCCAGAAATTATATTTTGTAATAAATGAGATTAATGTTCTAATTATTATGGTACGTAGGTACATGGTAGGTACTCAGTCTAAACACCTACCTGGAAAAATCATTATTGTAAGTCCTAATCTTTGATCACACAGAAAGAAATAATTATTCTCTAAGTTCGCGTGAGCCACAAAACTCCGCGCAATATAAAAACTTCGCGTAATTTAAAAACTCCGCGCATCACCCGCTTATAGTGGAAACGGCTTCTTTAAATATATTTTTTCGTTAACAACTTTAAAAGCAAGTTTTTCAGAATATGACTTTTAAAATAAAAGAGTACAGTATAGTCCTTTCTTCACGGTTGTGTTTTTTTTAAAAATACAAAACGGGGATTTTAAATTTTAAAATTGAGGTGGCAATTTGAGATGCAACAATTAAGTCAACAAAATACGGAATCTCTAAACAATGATTTAATTTGTATATTATGTATATATAATAACAGTTTTTGTTCTTCGATCACCATGTTTCAGGTTCGATTGCAACCTGAAACAAAGTAGTTAGTGGAATAAAGGTTTCATTGTTATTTTATTTACGATCTGTAGAGATGCGAGAATAATGGATCAAAGCTTTATTTTTTTATGAGAGGTCCCAATTGGAGACCATCAATACGTTCCTCTATTTGTTCTCTACATTTTCATTAATAGGATTTTTATAAAACAAACTACCCAACTATATCGAGATATTTTTATAGTATCTGCAATAAAAAACATAATTGGCAAATAGGTAACTAAACTTAATCATCATTAAAAGTTATAAGCCGCTATCCACAGTTTTGAGCCGGGGCAGCACACATAACTAATCAACTACGCACGCTGACACACGCGCGCGCTGACACATGTGTATATTGACGTTCAGTGCGTGAACACAAAAAACACAAACCATCATTCATGATTTTATGATTTTTTATAGCAGTTAACGCCTGCTTAGCGTAAATATATATAATAATTTTCTAGAAAAAAAAAACTAGACTTAGAAAATTATTATATACATAATTCATGAATCTGAACCATCTCCGGTCAGAGTGTAAGAGTCTACCTAATCTTGGGGGCTCTATCTCAACTCCACCAGCGCACCATCAAGAGGATCAGATGGAACAGTATTACAAACCTACTTTTTGGTGAGACGTGATAGTAGACAAATATTTATGGGTGTCGCTAATATCTAAGATTTTACTTTTGTATGGGAATTTTAAATACGATGTATTCAACCATTGCACACGTAAACGAAATCACATGCTTTATCGAAGCAAACCTGCTGCGTATATATAAGGCTATTGAGTTACTCCTATTATATGTATAATACGCTATTTATACCCAGGATATACTCCAGTGATACGCTATATTTACCATATACATATATGCTGTGTATCTGTGAGCTGGGAGGATGCAAAGATAAGCTATGTTTTTATACCCGTCGGTTTCGTGCTTAATCCGATGGGAGAGGGATTTGTAAAGAAAACAGTCAGCGAGACGATTGAACATAATTTAATTGGTCATTGAAGCATCCTTTTGATCACAAACATGTTTGACGACCGATTGGTCACGAGGCTAGTGATCCTAGGTACGTAATCAAATGGTCGCGGGTTCGAATCCTGCAAGGAGCAAACATTTGTGTGATGAGCAGAAATGTTTGTTTCCGAGTCATGGATGTTTATAATATTCGTATCTATGTATGTTTATCCGTTATCTAGTACCCATAGTACAGGGTATCCTAGTTTGGGGATAGGTAATTGGTGTGGAATTGTCCCGAATATATTATTATTATTATTATTATGTGCGTCTGCAATGCTAGCTGTTTCGCAATGTTTCATTTCATGGTAAAATTTTCATCACAAAATATTAAGACCTGTGAGCTGTGAGCTGTAGACCTCACGCGTACAAACTTTTTTGTAAACTATCTAGCAGTGCACAGTAGCGCCATCTAGTTACCTTATTGTAACACTAACATTAATAACTAAGGGGTGCTCCATGAATCCCTAGTAGGTAAAGGGCTGATTTCTCTGGTAGAAACCTAAAAGTGAGAAATTTACTTGCGTTTTGAGGAGCTATTCTGGTCATCATGCCAAATATCTTCGTTAGAACTTCATTAAATTTTTATTTATTTATTTAATCCATCAATTATACGGCCTTGGCCAATAACTATAATTAATCACAAATGTCAAACACAAAATTAAATTAAAATTAGAAACAATAGAGCCAATTAAATACTACCAGTTATATAATAAAAATAATAATAATAAAAATCAGACATTCATCCATCCTTCTCACAAAACCTCAGACACACTGACAGTATTTCCATCCATCCATCCGCAAACACATCGGTCTTAGGATTAGCATCCAAGAGAGTTGAGTGCAGAGAAGGTGCGGGGTAGAGGAGATCTAGCACGCGCAAAAATGCGACAGAAGGGCACGGCAAATAGTCTGTGTTTCCTGCCCCTGCAGTAGTTGTTCGGGACAAAAAAACGACACAACTCATCACTTAATTCCGAAGCATCTACCTTACCACGGAAAATTTTGCAAATAATCAATATTTGATCGTTTGCGCGGCAAACTTCGAGGGAGTTGTATCCTAGACATCTCAAAAGGAACCTGGTGGGATACATAATGGGATAGTATCCATACAGTCTCTTGTAGAGGTACCTCAAAAATACCTTTTGGACCTTCTCTAGTACCAGTGCATACGTGCTTTCGTCAGAGTTCCAAACGCATGCACTGGTTTCAAGCTTGGTACGGAGTAGAGCACTAAAAATCAACCTTATCACACTGGTGTTATGGAAGTCCCGCGCGTTCCTTAACACAAATCCTAAGCGCCTAAATGATTCCTTCGCCAAAGTATTAATGCGGTCGTGGAACGTGAGCTTTCGGTCGAATGTAACTTCATTGCAAAAGTGCTAGTGTCAGTTTGGTTTTGCATTTTGTAATCAAAAGTTATTGGATGCCACATTCGGCCAAAAGTCATCACATAACATTTTTGGAATTAAAGTCCATCTTGTTAACCACGCTCCACTCATATATCGCGTCAAGATCCCTTTGCAAAGCTAAACAGTCAACCTCTGATTTAACTTCAGTATAAAGTTTTAGATCATCCGTATACAAAAGACTTCTTGCGTGGCAGAGGACTGAAGGAAGGTCATTTACCATTAATAAAAACAGCAACGGTCCAAGTATAGAACCCTGACTTACTCCGGAACGCGTATAATACGGCCTGGACTCATACAGACCAAGTCTGACGAACTACTGACGATCGCGCAGATAGTCCGCAAGTAGCCGGAGAAGACCCGGGGCAAAGCCTATGGCACTCAATTTAGCCAGCAGTATGTCGTTGTTGACCCTATCAAAAGCCTTTCGGAAGTCAAAGTAAAGAACATCTACCTGTCGCCCTCTGTCCAAACTCTTACTCTTGATAATTCTTACGTCAATCGATTTTTCCTTTTTCACGACCTACAAGTAAAGCTTTGATCACTTACTTGCTATATATCGTTGCTCAGCAAGTATATTAACGAGTATATCTTACATTAAGGCTTTGTTTCAGAATGTGCTATTAAAGTACCTCGTTGTTATCCATGACACAAATTATGTGGTAGAAAATTGAATTGATAAACTATGTCAAGTGGGGATCGTTGAATATGTATTTGAAAATCATCTTTAGGTTACTCTGATCATTTTTAATATTTTGAATGACCATTTAGGATTTATAACAATTTAAAGTTAGCAGTCGGGTTTTTTCATTGTGCTTAAATTTTCTTGATATACTCGTATGTTTGTACTGTGTGTGTTTCTTATTGATTGAATTATTTGAGAGCTTGCAAAGTGAATATTTTGCTTACTTATAATAGAATTTGAGTTTTGAGAATCCGCCTTTTTATATCCCAGTTTTTCTGTTTTCTCACTATAGTGGATGAACAATTCGAATAATTCGGAGCAATAGTTTGAATCATCCTTGTAGCACCACACTAACAATGAACTTTTTCCCTGTTTGGTCCTTTGAGGGGACAGATAAGAAAACTCCACCGTGTCGCGATAGTGCAATTCAGAACATGAATTTAAAAAAAGAACGGTGCGGCTATGGATGCATGCTGCCGGATAATAAAATAGTATGACTCAGTGAAAACCCGATCAGCAACAACAATGCGATAGCGGTGCTGTGGAACACTTAGGCAGCTGTAATACTTTTGTGGTACCACAACACTGTGACCCAGAGACTCCCAAATCTGAAAAAAAATAGTCTTCAAAAGAATACACAGCCCAAACAGGAACCTAACAAGATATGGATTCTAGGCACTCAGCAATCCAGTACATTGCTGAGTGCCTAGAATCCATATCTTGTATCTTGGGTTCAGCACTCTCATTCTAGGGATGATAACCTGTATCGTAAATACAGTGTGACAGCCATTATTAACCCATCTGCAATCTCAGAACAAGCTTTGAATTTGTGTAATGTTCACTTTGGAGATACGGACAAAATTGTTATTTGTGTAGGTGAAAATGAAAGTAATCCCCTAAATTTGGTTTCCGAGTTGAGTAGTTTTCTTAAAACTCAGAATAAACGCACTGTTATAGTCTTAAATGTATTAAACAGTAAGTACCTGAATGTAATTAAAGTAAATCATGACATTGAGCTTTTATATAAAAAAAATTGACAATTGTTATTAAAAAAAATATAAAATTTAACAACAGATGCTTGCAAAGCGTAAATTTCGCACATGATTACAAATATAGCAACAAGCTTCAGAAAGTCCTAAAGGAAGATCCCAGACAGTATCACTGTACCGTAGCATGCTTGCATGGTAACGCACCAAAACCCACTTCTAGACAATCTACTATTCTGGACTACTTCTCAATGACTTTGAATACTGATGTGAAGCCTGTTAAAAAAACTATTTTGGACTACTTTTCGAAACTACCTGCCACGCCCAATGATGGAACAAAATGTTTTCGTCGCTAAAAATCATGATTTCAAAATCTTGCATCAGAATATAGCTGGCCTATTATGTAAAAAAGATTGACTTGAAATCACTCTTCTTAAACTTTCTGATGAAAATAAAAATGTCGATGTTCTCCGAAACTTTTGTCAAATCTGGAAATGAACCTAATATAAAACTACGAGATTTTATTTTGGCCGACTGTTATTACAAGAGTAAACAGCGCCGCGGTGGTGTTTGTATACTTACTAAAGAATATTTAGAGTTTAATAAAATACCTTTTTTGCAAGATTTTTGTAGAGAGCTCACTTTCGAGTGCTGTGGGATAGAATTATCTAACCATAAGTGTGTTATTATCTGCATTTATAGAATACCGGTTAGCAATTGTAACATTTTTCTCAAGAATTTGGAGCTATTACTTAAAAAACTTAGAAGCAAGATTAAAAAGAACGTAATCATTGTTGGCGATTACAATATAGATTTGCTAAAATATTCTGAAGCCCTAACTGAATTTAAAAGAATTGTACTAAACTATAATTTTACAATACACATTACAGGTCCTACAAGGCTAACAGCTTGCCTGGATCAAATCATTAGTAACGGTCCTGACGCTAAAGGTGAAATACTTCCTCTGGGCTTGTCAGATCATGATACTGGACAATTGCTAACTTTTGAGGTCGAAGAAAAGGCTATGCCTTTTTGTCATTGGTTCATTATGAAGCGTGACTTCAGTCTTGAAAATATGAACAAGTTTTACAGTTGTTTAGCTAGTCTCTCGTGGCATGAAGTTTTTTCTATTGATGACACAAACCTTGCTTTTGATACTTTCCACAAGACTGTAACACTTTTCTTTAAATTTTGCTTTCCTATTTTCAAAAAAATAATATCAAGTAAACCCAAGAAAGCTGCTTGGCTATCTAAAGGCATATAAAAAGCAGCAGGCACGAAACGAAATCTCAGATTTAAATATAACAAAGACAGAACTAACAGTAGCAAAACGAATTATTTAAATTATAATAAAATCTTCAAAAAATGTGTCGTTTCAGCACATAAAATAACGAATCAACGCATCATTAAGTTTCCCCGAAATGTTTGTAGTGCATCTTGGAAAATAATTAAAGACAGCACAAATTCTAATCAATCTAATAGGGATAAAATTCTAAATTTAAAATATAAAAATCAAATTATATGTGAGCCTGACCAAATTGCTAATATTTTCAATGAATATTTTATAATCTTGACCCACAAAAATGTCATTCAATTCGACCTTAATAAATTTAATTCATATAAATCTAATATCAAAGAAAATTATTCCCTACATATTGCAATGAGGTACTTAGCATGATTAAGTCATTAAAAAATACCTCATCGGTTGGATATGATGATATTCCCACAAATGTTATCAAAGCCTGTTGTGATATTTTTACGCCTATTCTGGCTCATTTGATAAACTTATCATTCCAACAAGGTATTTTTCCAGAAGCCCTTAAAATGACTATTATTAAGCCAATATATAAAAAGGGCGATAAACAAAATCCTGATAACTATAGACCCATTGCGCTAATACCTGTATTCTCAAAAGTGTTTGAAAAGATAATGCATTAGCGAATAACTAAATTCATTCAAAAGCACAATATTTTGAATTCAGAGCAAAATGGTTTTCAAAAAGGAAAATCGACTACCTTAGCAGCTTTTAAACTTATTAGTAAAATAATTTCTTACATTAATAACAAAAAGCGAATTTCAACTATATTTTTTGACATGAGCCGGGCATTTGATTTCGTTTCACATGAGTTGCTATTGTATAAAGTAGAAGCTTATGGAATGAGAGGTCGTGTTCATGACTGGCTCAAAAGCTACCTAGGTGATAGGAAGCAATATGTAGAAATAAATGCAATTAATTTGGATAATATAACTGAATATGTATAATAATAATAAAGTCTCGGAAACTATATCAGTACGTGACTTTGCTAAAGTGATTCTTATAATTTTTGGCACTAAAGCCATCAAATCGCAATTTTCCTTGACGCGGGACAGTAACTATGTTCTTTCAAACTCAACTTCAGAAACGGGAATGAATTTCTTCACCCGCTTTACTTTAGTTTCCGTGATTATTGCGCTTTCAACAGTACTGCAATATTGGAAGCTCAGTATAAAAGAACTAAGTACATAGTAAAATACTCTTATCCCGCTTCTAACATTGATTTAAGAGTTATTGACCACAGCTACTTTTAATACTTCTAAACTTCTAATGCTCTTTCAAGATGGTCGTCATTTCATTAAATATTTTCAAACATAGACAAGATTTTTGTCTAATCTTGATTAGAACGTCAGATTCAACATTTTACTTAACTAAGCCCTAAATCTAACCCTTTTCAAACCAGCCAATGCCTTTATATCTGATCCTTAACTAATTAAGTTTAGTTTTCGTTTACTTTAGTGGTTACTTTGACCGTTACGTAATATTTTATACATATATTTATTTTTGAAACTCGTTACTCAGGTAGATAACCTAAGTAACGAGACGGTTACACCGTATACATGATGGTAGTCACTGTACCTATACAATCTGTACAGCAGTCCGTTTCCAGATCACCTTTCTAAATTGAGGACCTAGGTTTTGACAGAAGTAAAATTTGCCTTATGTGTATCAAAAACAAAACTAAGGCTCAAGATCCCGCGTCGTGTCGTTCCAGAACAATATTCTAATAAAGTAAAATAATTATTAAAATACAAAAACCCGACTGCAAACAAAATTATTGAATACGAGCTGACCACCCGCAAAAATTAACACACTATAATATTATAAAGGCGAAAGTTTGTATGTATGTATGAGTGTGTGTGAGTGTGTATGTTTGTAACTTTTTCACACTTAAACGGGTAAACGGATTTGGATGATATTTTGTACGGAGGTAGCTTATAACCTGGATTAACGTATGGGCTACTTTTTATCCCGGAAAAATGCATGGTTCCTGAGGGACGTGGGTGAAACCACGAGGCGCAGCTACTATTTATATAAATTAAATGTTTATTTTTTTACTTACATGTTTTACTTTAATAGTTGCAATTGCAAGATTGGACTATATAGTATTTACATTAACTTGAATAATCTAAAATTGTCAATTTTGTAATAAGCTTAAAAGAAAATTACTACTGTTTATTTATGAAATGGTCTTTTAAATACCTGTATTTTGATACCTAACTTGATAGGTTTTGGTGATATTTGTTCCGTCGGAAATACAATAAATGCAAGCTGTAAGCCGCCATATTGGTTTTCTATACATAATATATCCTATAGCACTCACGTGATCAAGATAAATCCAAGGATACTTCACTTATCAAAATCCAACACGCCGTTCAGGCTGTAGGTCGCGCCTCAGAAACGTACAAACAAACAAACACATAACCCTCTTCAGACGGGTAATAAAAAAATGAATCATATTTACGTAATCCTATGAATCAAAGCTATGAATAGGGGATTTGACAAAATGAAAATAACTCGTATTACACTTTTAAGGCAAAAAACTACATTGAAAAACAAACCTTAGACTATTAAAGTTAGAATTCAAAATAGAACTCCATAATTTTAAACTTGGTAACGCTGACCGCACGTCTCTTTTTTACGCAACGGTTTTAAGAGAAAACTTTGAGTAAAGTCCATTAACTGAATTAAAATTGAAATGCTCTCATTAATATGCAGGAAAGATTAATGATTTAGCTATTAGAATAGCACTTCGCTCGGGTTGTTAACAAAAAGTGTAAGTTTTGATGTTTGTTAAGAGGGGACTTGCGTTGAGTAGATTTTGCGGGATAGTTCTCGTTGTTGGAGTTTAGCTTGTGACGTACAAATTCAGTTGAAGATTTTTAGTTTACTTAGACATATTTTTAAACTTCGTTTTTGTTGTTTGTCGTATGAGGTAGTGCTGGCCAATTTTATTATACATAAAATATTTGTTTTTATTTAAATGAACATGCCATTTGAATTTTTATTTAACTACTACAGGTTTGAACAATTTAGGACTGGTTTACCGATCATTGTTATGTAAGACCTAAACTATACCAAAATGGCAAAGTTCATATCGACGGCCCAACCGAATAAAGCGGTAATATCATATTATCTCAAAAAGTTTTTATTGCATATTTGGATAATAATTATGCCACCTAGACGCATTACGTGTTTTGTTCCACATTTTTGTAGCCCTAAATCATCAGCAGCCTATATCTGTCCACTGCTGGACGTAAGCTTCTCCTAATGCACGCCCATGAGCTTGATTTTCGACTCCTTTCATCCATTCTCATCCGGCCACCTTTCGCAAGTCGTCATTGCCTCAGGGCATTCTACACAACGTTTGCCTAAACGTGGTCTCCACTCGAGAACTCGTCTACCCCAACAGTTATTGGTTCTTCAGGAAGTGTGACCAGCCTACTGACACTTTGGCTTGCTTATCTTTTTAGCTATGTCGGTTACCTTTGTTCGCCGTCGGATATTTTCGTTACAAGTCTTGTCATTCAAAAAACTCCAAGCATAGCTCTCCATAGCTCACTGAGCGACCTTAAATTTGTGGACTAGTTTGACCGTGAATGTCAACGTTTCGGCTCCGTGGGTCATGGTTGGTAGGACGCACTAATTAAAAACTTTTGTATTCAGGCACTATGGTAAGGATGATAAGAAGACTGAACGAAGCTTGCTAAATGCTGCCCGCATTTAGCAAGCTTCGTTCAGTCTTCTTCATCATCATCTTCTGTTGGCTTCCTTTTTAAAGTTGTTCCTACCTAATTGCAATATTTGCCCAAGGTAAACATATTATTGGGCAACTTCAAGAGGTGCATCATTGTCTGCAGTCGGTTCCGGGTAATTAAGATCAATAAACATGATTTTGGTCTTATCTATGTTAATTACGAGGCTGATGTGTCGAGAAACATCATCTAGATTATTCACCATATTTTGCAAGTCTTGCAGCGACTGCGCCATTAGGACGATATCATCGGCATATCGTTAGTGTGAGGTGTTCTCGCCTTTGATATAAATGCCCATTCCTTTCCAATTCAGCATCATAAACATAATATCTTTCAAGGCATAAGTGAAAAGTTTTATGAATATAACATCCCCCTGTCTCCTCTGCGCAGTTGGATATTCTTAGACTGCTGGTTTTGTACTTGGACAGTCATAGTCGCGGTGTCATACAAAAACCTCAGCACTACGATGTATCGCCAGTCAACTTAACACTGCTGCAAAGACACCGCTCAGGTTTCAACGGAGTCAAAAGCCTTCTCATAGTCCACAAAAGTAAGACACAGGGGCTTGTTATACTCCTCAGACTTCTGTATAACATGCCTCACGGAGTGTATGTGGTCTATAGTGCTAAATCCTCCGTGAAACCAGGCTTGTTCAGAAGGCTGGACTTTGTCAAGTCTTATTGCGAGACAATTTGAGATTACCCTCAAAAACCACATATAAACGTGGCTCAAGAGTGAAATAGATCGGCAATTCTTTAAAAGGGTTTATCTTTTTTTTTGAAGTAGAAGAATACTAACAAACTCATGCTTCACGCATCTGGAGTTCTCCTATTGTTGAGAATGGTGCTAAATAAACCCTGAAACTCTCCAAGTACGGGCTTTCAAGAGTTTTGAAGTTATTACGTCCTCTCCAGGAGCCTTTCCATTCTTAAGTTGTTTGAGCACCGGAGACGGGTCAATATTGCGTGGGAATCTTCTGTGCTAGGTTTCTGTTTAAAAACATGCGAGTCTTACAATCGGCCATAGAAGTCTTTGAAATATTTCAATTGAATTATATCATTAGCACACCTTATGTTTATAAGTTAACAGAATATTGCCTGTTATATAATATTATGCCGTTATACGGCAGGAAATTTCAAAAAATGAAACTGCATTGTGTTTTTACTTTCTTTTGCTATTTAAGTAAAATCGCTATTTATTACATACTCTGACACAAATTTCAGATCGAAAAACCATAAATGCAACCAGTCTTAATATCCTTTAAACAATTATCGATCAAATACAAATACCAATTTGTAATCTGATATATATTCTCCCATGTGACATAAAAAATATTAATTTAACTAGGAATATATTTTTATATGACTAAAACCAGTTTAATTAACTCAAATTTAAACTGAGTGTTCCAAATAATCCCTAAGTCTTTATAAAATTATTTCAACGATTTATTTGTCACCTGTAAAGTATCATAAAAATGAGGTTTTGGTCTTCACTACGGTCTTATTATCTTAAATTGATTAAAAAAAAAGTTCTAGTTTACAATAAGCTACTGAACAAGAATATAACATGTTTTATGTTTATTCGCGCATCACGTGAAAACTACTGGACCGATTTCAATACCGTTTGTAGCTTAGGGTTCGACTTATAAACTGGGGTACTTGTATTTTTAATCCGATGATAAAATGCCGAGCAATTGATAAAAAACTATTTAGCGGCTGAATTTTGAAGAAACAATGTATATTGTATATGAAAGGTTCTTTTGGTCCTAGAGTGTATATTACTCTAGGGCTACTTTTAAATAAAATGATCATGCGGGCACAGCTAGTATACTATACCTGTGTTGATAATTTGGTAGTTAAATCTTTATTAGTATATTCAACACTTAATGTTGATACTTAATGTCTTATACTTATGTCTTATAAGTCTTTATATGTCTTTATTAACATTTAATGTCTTATACTTATAGTTTCTGGTACTGCAGAGTGTCAACATTATGAGGGCAAGGAACATAGCAAAATTTGGAAGAAAAACAAGTGGAACCATTGTTTTATTTCCTAGAATGAATATTAACCCATGAATATAAGTTTAAGCTTGGTAACAGGTTATTTTATGTATTTATCCTAAATAAAGTAAAAGTTTTATAGTTTGGTAATATTGTTAAACGTATTTAAAAAAGTAAGTTTAACAATATTACCAACACCATAACATCTAATCTTTAGGCGAATAAAGGCGTAATAGTTTGGTATGCGGCGCTACATATATGAAAAAAACTTTCAACAGGTAAATAAATTGCATACGAATAAAGAAGGAAGTAACCATACCAAATTAAACAAGCTAAAATCGTGGGCGAATAAAAATGTTTAATGGTTTAATGGTATTTTTGGGAGAGGCCTTTGTCTAGCAGTGGACTGACACGGGCTGATGATGATGATGATGATGATGATGATGATGATGAAGTGTTTTATATATGCCGCTTATTTCATCTGATAGCCTAATTTTTTATGTATCCAATTATACTACAATTGTTTAAATCAGTTGTTCATGTGAGTGTTAAACCCCATTTTTATGTTTTTTGGCTCTCTAGTAAAATCACGATTTTGATATAACCGCTTTATTCAGTTGTAACGTAGATATGACTAAAATATACAATAAACTTTTACAATATAACTTTACTAGCTCCTGTATACGATTCCGTGATCTCACGCAACTTGCAAGAAGCTACTTTAATGATATAAGCTAGAGACAATCCGCCACATGTGGGAGTCGCTGCGAATCGGATTATTTGAGCTATGAGCAAATATGCTGACATGCTTGTTATGAGTTTTTGAAACAAAGGTGTTCTTGTGAAGACGAGTTTGTTTGCTCCGGGGAACTTACGGAATGTTACAAAATATCGCTGATGACAATCTGAGTCCTGGAATACTGGATTGACTTGGGTTGCTTTGGCATTTTACATGCTTGATTCAACTCACATGTGTTGTAGTAACCGATAAGTAAAGTTATTTATTTATTAGTAAGCAAATGCTTGTAGAGTTTAAGAGTTTTTTTTTTTTAAACTGCCATCACTGTAATCACTGTTATACTGCCATCTGCAGATAAATAGCACCAGCACTAGTATTAGAGGTCGAATCGTGAAGGTCATTGGCCATTGTTACACCCTTAACCAACTAAGCATACTTTTCATACAAATTTATATTGAAATCTATATTGGTGGTATTGGATTGGTTCGTTGACTTTGAAACATCGTAGTATCATATCCTTAAGTTTAATTTTGTTTACTGGAAGCGACCATTTTTTTTAACAAAAAGTATATATGGACCAAACAATGGCTTAATTGAAAATTTGGAAGCAAGCGTTAATGTTAAAATCATATAAACAATTGAAAAAAAGTTTAGAGCACACGTTTTTTTTCTTTTAATTATTTGTGTTACCTCCAAGTGCCCTTATCACTGATTCTAATTGGTTCCGCATAGAACTGATTAGGGTTATTAAACCGTCTTGTGGAATAATTTCCCTTTCTTGTGAAATTGCTATTCATAGTGTTGCCACTGCTGTGGGCACAGGGTTTATCTCATATACCATATATCTTTTTAAAGTGTCCCAACGTGCTCAATTGGTTTAAAGTCCAGGTTACCTGGTGGTCAATTCATTGTACGTATCCCAACCTCTAAGTAATATTGTTGAACTTGTGCAGCGGCCTGCATTAGAGTACAATTTTCGCCTATGAATCCCATGTAATTTTATAAAATCTCTGTTATGGTGTGTTCAAGTCAAGAGTGAATAGGGATCTACTAGGCAAGCATGCTACACTTTCGACCACATCATCGCTTTCCATCAGGTGAGATCGTGGTCAAACGATTGCCTAGTCAGTAATAGCGATATACCGTCAAACCCCCATCTGTTCCCGTTTTGACGAACCATGTCAAGGAACACAAGTTCTGTTTGCCCGTTCATCGATATGCCACCCTAGACCATACACGAACCGCCTCCAAAAGGAACACGCTCCTCAATGCAACTATGAGCATATCTCTCCCCACTCTCTTCTCAATGTCAATGCGACATCTGACAGAGAACGCACGTACTTCGCTTCTTTCCGCAAGTAAAAATCATTTTTCGGTGGAAAATACCGTCGGGAGTTCGTGAAAGTGACAGTGCCATTATTAAACGAGGTTTAAGTAACTTGGTTACTTAATTAAGTACTCAAAATGAAGAGATTTGTGGACTAAAACAGCAAATAACTGAGCTCACCTCATTGATTAAAATGTTGGTGGAGGGTAAAAGTAAATGTGACAAGTGTGAACTACCGCATGCTGATATTAATGAGTCAACTAACTTCGCCAGTGCGAATGAGACGGAGATGTTATTATTACCGCCAAGACAGAAAGAGACGAGACGAAAACAAAATGTTGATTTGAAAAATGAACCGAAAATTCTGAATTCAATACAACCTAAACAACGGAACCGAACGTCGACACCTAAAAAACATCGTAAGAGTAAACCAAATTTGGGAAATAATGCACCGGTAAAGGCACCGGGGACGGTACCGTCGCTGGTTACAAAGCCAGCGCAGAAACCTGTGCCGGCACCGGCACCGGCACCAGCGCCACACAATGACGAAGACAAAGAAGGCTGGACATCGGTAAAAAACAACAAACAACGAAACAACCAACAAAGGCGTATTATGCGAGTAGTTCGCTGCAGCGGAGCGACGAGCAATATTCTGTGTGCTGCCGATAGTACGAGGTATTTACATGTATGGGGCGCTCATCCCGATACCACTGAGGCTAATGTTATTAGCTACCTGAATGCCAAGGCGGAGTCAACGGCCTGCTCAGCGGTTAAAATGACATCCAAGCGACCTACTAGCTATGCATCTTTCAAAGTCGGTGTCCCGGAAAACTTATATGAGGATTGTATAACTCCACAGTTCTGGCCCAAAGGATTCTCAGCCGAGCGTTGGCTTTTTCGTCTCAAACGACCGACATCGCGAGAAACAAAGTCAACCTAAACTGTGTGTACTGACGGCTTACTACCAGAACGTAAGATGGTTAAAAGGCAAACTCTGTCAATGGCGAAATAGCCTAATAATATCTGACAACCTACAACTAGTAGCAGCAACAGAAACAAATACGGATGAATCGGTGAGTGACGCCGAGCTGTGCGGAGCGGGCGGAACCTGGGCCGTGCTGCGCCGGGACAGGCGGGTGCGTACCGGCGGCGGGGTGCTGTTGGCTGCCTCTTCACCCTTACTCCTCGAGCGCCGCCCGCAATACGAGACGTCGGACGGAGAAGATCTGTGGGCGAAGTTTCTGTTCCACGGACATTCTATATACGTATGCGTTGTTTATATACCGCCAAAGTCGAGTGACGAAACATATATGAAATGGTTTGATAGCGTAGAAAGTGTATGTTCTGTACAATCATCTTCAAAAATATTAGTGTTCGGGGACCTGAACTTGTTTAGCGCTAGTAATAACGTTAATAACTATTTTAAGTGTTTTAGCTCCCTCTGTGATCTGGTGCAATATAATGGCGTGAGTAATAAGAATGAGAGAATGCTAGACGTGGTATTGGCGAGTGCGGTGTTGGGCAGTGCAGTGTGCATGCGCGCCGCCGAGCCAGCTGAACAACTAGTCAAGGTAGATGGCCACCACCCACCCCTCGTTGTGAAAATTGGGTACAGATTTACAAAACAGGTATTACGTCTGGACCCTTCTAACATTCCATCCGAAAGAGATTGGAATTTTCTGAAGGGAGACTTTTTTACTCTGTACTACATGATAAAAAATAGTGATTGGAATTTAATTAGTATTTCTAAAAGCGTTGAAGAGGCTCTAGACTTTTTTTATCGGACGATTTATAGTGTATTTGACCACTGTATTCCTAAAAAAATACGTAAGCAGTCGTGTAGTCGTACTTACCCAGTCTATTATACGCATAGTATCATCCGCGATATTCGTCGTAAAGCGGAGTCTCACCGTATGTGGGAACGAACTGGTGATAGCAAATGTCGCAACGATTTCGAGCTTTTGCGGACCAAAATTAAAGAAAATGTTAAAATTGCCCATACAAATTATACTAAGATGATCTCGTATAATTTATGTAAAAATCCAAAAGAGTTTTGGCAATACGTAAACAGTCTTCCTAGCACGGGTGGAGTGGAACCCAAAGTGACGCGCGGGGACGTGGAGTACTCGGGGAGCGGTGCGGCGCGAGCGTTCGCGGAGCACTTCAGCTCGGTGTTCCTGCCGGGTAGGCCCGCGCTCGACCCCGCCGCTGCCAGCGCCGCGCCGCCCGCCGACTGCCGCCGCGTGCACCTGGAGGCTTTCCATCCAGACAACGTGCGCGTCGCCGTCGGACGGTTGAAGCCGGCCACATCACCCGGTCCCGACGCTGTTCCGGCGTACGTAATCAAGGGCTGTCTCGATCAACTAGTCGCACCAATCACTTTTATTTTCAACCTTATTCTCGTTACCGGTCACTATCCGATGATGTGGAAAGTATCTAGGGTAACACCCATACCTAAATCGGGACCTAAGTCTAAGGTCGAAAATTACCGCCCCGTTGCGATATTGTGCGCTTTGGCCAAGGTGTTCGAGACGGCTCTTCACAACCGCTTGCTCCCACAGTGCCGACCCTATATCGCAGATGCGCAGCACGCGTTCTTGCCGCGACGCTCGGTAGCTACCAACTTAGTGACATTGGTAGACCACGTTTCATGTGAAATGGACCGTGGGAATCAGGTAGACGTTGTTTACCTCGATTTCCAAAAAGCGTTCGACAGAGTCGACAATGACACGCTGCTCTTAAAGCTAGGTTCGATGGGCTTCACTCCCGGACTTCTTAAAATGTTTTCCAGTTACCTATCGGATAGGCGACAGTCTGTCAAATACGGAGCACACGTATCCGATTACTATCCAACACGCTCGGGTATAAGCCAAGGATCTAATTTAGGACCTTTTCTATTTGTGCTCCTAATAAACGAAAGCACGAAGCGACCGTTCTGATTTTTGCTGATGACGTCAAGCTGGTGAAGGCGTGCAGAACCCCCGAAGATCATGACGCGCTTCAGCGTGACATCGACGCGGTGTACGCGTGGAGTGTAGCCAACCGACTCCACTTCAACCCTCATAAATGCGAGACCATGACATTCACGCGCGGCCGCAGTTCGCGGCACCACGAGTATCGGGTAGGGGACGCGCCGGTGGCGCGCGTGCAGTGCGTGCGCGACCTCGGCGTGTGGTTCGACCCCGAGCTAACGCTACGCGAGCACGCGGCGCGCGTCACGGACGCGGCTCATCGCCGGCTGGGGTTCGTGCTCCGGAACGCGGCCCCGTTGTCCGTCGACGCTACACGTACACTTTACGCTGCCCTTGTGCGAAGTATTCTGGAGACGAATACAGTAGTCTGGAGCCCGCATGAGGATAAATATATTCTTATGCTGGAGCGAATACAAAAGAGGTTTTTGCGTAGCTTATACAAGAAGACCTACAGTTACTACCCTTATATGTATCCCACTCTTTTTATTCAAGGCCTATTGGGGTATGAAACGTTAGAGGCCAGAAGGTCTCTCGCGTTAGCCAAATTCGCTCTAGGACTATTCAGAGGCAAAATAGACTGCGTAGCTCTCATAGAAGTTTTCCTGAGGCTATCTGTACCAAATATACTAACGACATCTCGCCTGCGGCCGCGCACCCCGTGCCTAATGGCGCGCGCGGCGGGCCGCACAGTCCAGCGCCGCCAGAGCCCGGCGGAGCGCGCGCGCTCCCTGCTGAACGCCGTACTCGCCTCAGCTCCACACTGCGACCTGTTCGCGAGTGGGATAGCCTGTCTGATGAATGAATGTAAAAGAATGTGCGAGATGAATGCAAGGAAATCCAGTGTGAATGTGTAGTATTTACAATAATATAATTTGACATTGTATACTTATTTTGACCTAATATACTTTTGTATAACTAGGATAGCATTATCCTAAAAATATAATGTAATGTTTTTTGTTCACATTTTTATGTTAACAAATTTATTTATTATTATTATCACACATAACATTAATAATTGTGCAATTTATTGCTTTTGACATTTAAATATTTTTGACGGTATTTGTAACGCGTTGGTTATTACTGTAATGTTACAAATTATTAATAAATGAATTTGAATTTGAATTTGAATTCTGCAACCAGCTGCACTATAAAAACATGTCTTACACACATCGGTAAATAAAACGGAGGCGCATTGCTCATCAGACCAATTTAAGTGTTCACGCGCAAATCTTAAGCGAGCTTGTCAGTGAGCTAAAGACAATTTTGTACCATGTGCTGGTCTTAAAAGGGTAAAAGCCCTTTCCTTTAATCTACTTCTAATTGTTCGTGCACTCACGTTTACTCCACGCACTTCATTCGGCTTGGTCGGATGTCCATCTTTTGTAATTAACAAATTAAAACAAACCTAACAAATTAAAACAGACCTTCAATCTTTAGGCTACCTAGATACCTCTTTGTGTAACATTCCTCATTAACTTTCAATAATAATATTTACACATTTTGCACTAATTAAAAAGTTCGTAGAATAAAAACATTAAAATAACTGGTTGTTTACATTTTCACTATACTAATTCTTAATTATCTCCTAAAGGACCGATTTACATTATTCAAACAGATAAAATGGTTTTAGATCTAGACCTTTTATTTGACACCAAAATCATTAAGATATCTCAACAAACAAAAAAACTCATTTTCAAGTTGCTCTCGTAATTATCCAACATGTATGAAACGCGTAACAAATGTAACAATTCTTTTAAAAACTATCAAAAGTTAAACTTAAAATTTATTTTAAACTGGGTCTAATTCCATAAAAAAGGAATCAAATTTTATTTGTGAGCAACACTAAAATACTTAAGTAGGTAGGTAGGTAGTTCTAAAATACAACACAAAAATGTGTGTGACTATGAAAAATTTAAGCGTCTGAATGCAAACGCACGGCAGCCGGCCGCGCCTGATTTGTAGCGCCGGGGCTCAGCAATCTGTAGGTTATTAGCTCACGTAAGTAGGTACTCGTAGAGTGATGAATGCCTGCTTGAACACACCTGGGTTATAATTTACCGGAAACACTGACGAGGGCAGGGCATTCCACTCCTCAACATGTAATGTTGCAGTTCCATTTTTAAATTTTGTTTTGTTTTTTTAAATATTAATGGCCAAGAATTGATTGGCAAGACCTAGACCAGGATAGTGACATGGAAGGTTATGGGGGAGACCTTTGCCACAGTACACATATAGACTATATATGTACAGTGCTATTGCTGCGCAGTGGGACACAAAAGGTTAAGACAAAAAAAATGCCAGTCTTCACTTTTTCATATAATATATGTAAATCTAAAAAGTTTGCTAATGTACTTATTAAAAATATTTAATTGATTGTAATCCTGAACGTTGATGCTATTTATGTGTACGTCAGTGTATACCTGGTTAAATAAACTACTGCCAACCCTCTTCAAAACTCACATACTTATTTAATACTAGCTGCGCCCTGCGGTTTTACCCAAGTGAATTATAAATATGTATGAAGATGATGATGAACAGTAGACTATATAGCACAAAGTCTACTTTTAAAAAAAAACCTTTGTATAAAAATTTGGTACCAAGATAGTTTATATCCTGGATTAGCACATAGTCTACTTTTCATCATCATCATCATCATACATCATCATAATCCACGTGGCTGTATGTTTGTAACACCTTCAGGCTCAAACAGCTAAACGGATTTGGATAAAATTTGCTACCAGGATAGCTACATGGATTGTAAAGATAAAAGATAGATGGCACTAATTGGTTTATATTAATTTTTATGACCTTTTGTTTGGACTGTCAGTTCTAATGTATGGAGTTCTAATGTACGGACTACTTAAAAAAAACGTACGTACGTTTTTTTAAGTATAATATATATATATATATATATATATATTTATATATATATATATATATATATATATTTATAGTATATATATATATATATGTTTTTTTAAGTAGTCCGTACATTATATATATACACAGTATAGTTTATGTGTGTATATATATATATATATATATATATATATATATTATAAACCTTCCGTGAAAAATAATCTTAATGATGGTGGAAACTCAGAATCTAAGGGACGAAGGGAAGCGACTTTGTTTTATAAATGTGTATTAATATCTTGCAACATCTAAAACATATATCGACATATTTCAAAAACATAACACGAAAAAATATAAAACTATATGGATAAAACTTTCTCTTGAATCACTCTATCTATTGATAAAAACCGCATTAAAATCCGTTGCGTAGTTTAAAATATTAAGCGTAACAGACAAACAGACGGCGGATAGGGGCTTTGTTTCATCAATATGTATTGATTTCTTCCGACATCTTGAATAGCCTGCACTTCCAACGTTCACATTAATTAAACAATGCAATTCCATTACAATTAGCCATACAAAAACCAGCACATTCGTCCAACAATGGTGAAACAAAGCGCCTTTGTCGCGCCTTTGTGCCGCAACGTGGAATTCTGTCGTTACCTCGTTGTTTACTCGTATCATTTCTGTTAAAAGTCTGGACGCTTTATTCTAGGTATTTTTATTCCAGGTTTTGTATCAAAGTTTACTGTGTATTTAGTTGCCAGCCGTCTGGGTATTGACGCAGGGAAAATTTATTTTTAAAGCTTGCGCTGTCGTGAGTGGGCAGTCTATTGTTTTGTTTAATATATTTTACAGGTGTTGATTTAGTACCTTAATTGAGATATAATTATTATTTCTGACCAGCGTGGAGAAGAGAAAATAAACAAATAAAATAATAAAAATAAAAATTTAAAACCCACTTCAAATCGTATTAAACTTAAAAGAAATTAATAATTCATTTTTTGAGGTCTTTGTTATGCCCAAACCGACTAAAGTAAGTAGGCATTTACATAGCACTGACCCAACAAAAATATATGAGTTAGAAGTTTTATACGATTATAAGCCGGTTTAACTTTATTAAATGAATTTTTATTTTTCACTTTTTAGTTTCGTTAAAGGCATAAGAAAATGAAGTAGTTATTCCGTTCAATAATAAAAAAGCCATACTGGAAACAGTTAACAGTCCATGTAATTTAAACTTCTGAACCAATTTTTATGAAACTTAAACGGGCATAGTAAAACAGAAAGCGACCATCGACGAAAAATGCGTTTTGCGATGCGGCCATTTAAAGGGATTCTCGCTGCTATTTTTGCTACAGTTTATAGTTGACTTCAACGTTATACTCATGACAAAGTATACTTCACAGGCTACAAAATGAGCTATTTAAAACTGCCACTTTAATTCGTTTTGCTAACGAATTTGTGAGTTAAACACTCGTTTTCTGCTTTTTACAACAATTCATAATTTTGATATTTCAGAACGCAATATTTGAGATAGTCTCTCCCAGCTTATTAAAGTTTGGGCTAAAATGAATTGATATGCTCAGCCAAATGAATGGTTTAATTCTGCAAAAAGTAAATCTGTCAAATTGCCAGGCAGCCATACAGACAGAAATGAAAAAACATACAGTTTAGGCTTCATTATCGAATGTAGAGTAACCGCCAAAACAAAAACACAATATCTTTAACGTACAGAATTTGGACCCATATCCCGAAGAAAACCTTTATTTTTTTGGGACAAAAAGTATCCATAATTTCCACCCATCTTATAAACTATGTCTGTGCCAAGTTGCATCAACATCCGTCTAATAGTATCGGCGTCCTACGTGTTCTTTTAAATAATTTTGCACCGCTATCCTGTAGGAACCCTTTAATTTATCAGGATGAAAAGTATCCAATGTCCTACCTGGAAGCATGAACTCAAATCATACCAAATTTCATTTGAATTCGTTGAGTACTTTCGGCGTGATGCGCTGCCAAGGTACAGACAGACAAATATACAAAAATTAAATATACAGTTTTGACTTTAGTATTAAATATAGAATAGCCTCCAAAAAAAAATTACAAAATATCTTCAATTTACAGAATTTAGGACATTAACCTACAGGTCTTTATTTTTTCGGGATAAAAAGTATCCTCAATTTTTACCCATTATATAAATTAGAACTGTACCAAGTTGCAACAAAATCCATCCAATAGTTTCAGCGTGATACGTGTTCTTTTAAATGACTTTCAACGCCTATCCTGCGGGAACCCTTTAACTTTTCGGGATAAAAAGTATATGTCCTACTCCATAGTATGAACTCAAATCATACCAAGTTTTATTTAAATTCATTCAGTAGTTTCGGCGTGGTGCCTAGCGATACAGACAGATAGATAGAAAGATAGACAGACAGAAAGAAAGACAAAAATGAAAAAAAATATCGTTTTGGCTTCAGTATCGAATAAAAAGTACCCTGCAAAAAAAATATCAAAATATCTTTAATGTACAGAATTGGACCCGTTACAGTTTTATTATAAGTATAGATAAGGTGATTTATTTGACTTGACATGACGTATGTGGTATAGTTGTCATTTTTAATTAATTATTTACCCTATAATGTTGTTAATGATAAATTGATGTGTGTAATAATGTGTAATTGGTGTAATTAATGCTGTTCTTAACTAAAATAAATTAAATTTGAAATAAAATATATTTTTTGAATGAAATTTGTAACATATGCTTATACACTTACATTTTTATATATTTTTTAGTTTATTTTCAAGGACCAATAAATAGTTTCATAAATCATTTCTTATAAGTAAAAGTAAAAAATTCAACTATATGTGAGACCAACCTCAATAGCCACAATTTACTACATATATGGATATTACGCATTTTCAACAATATTACATACAAACACAAACATCAACTTGAGAAACTAATTTTTTTTTGAAGACGATAACTAATAGGATATGTTAACTATCACATGACGGCACATTCTGTTGGTAGATTTAATTGATCAATAAATAAAGTTATATAATAATATTTCGATGCGAAGTGATCTCCGATGCTCAAATACACGCCGAATAGAAAAGGCAATTGAGCAAAATCGGGGGTAAATGTCTTCACCCAGTAATTGAGTAGATCCAATCTGACGAAGCTCAAGATAATAATGGCACAAACGACGTCTATAAGCCGCAGATCCTTTCGGAGATCAAAGACTTCTATGGCCAATTGTACGACTTGCATGCTTATAGACCCGAACCCAGTACAGCGGATTCCCAAACAATACTCACCCGCCAGTACACTGATGAACTGCTCGACGTCAGTCTAGAAGACATTAAGATGGCGCTCAAACAACTTAAGAATATAAAGGCCCCAGTGAAGATGGTATATCTTTGGAGATCTTGAAAGCGGGGGGAAACCCGAATTTCAAGAGCTTCAGGGGTAATTTAGTGAGAGAACTCCAGAGGCGTGGAGCAAGAGTTCAGTAGTACTCTTCTTTTAAAAAATGGTATAATCTTTTTTTAAAGAACTCCGACCTATTTTAGTCTTGAGCCACGTCTATAAGTTGTTTTCGAGGGTCATCTCAAAATGTTTCGCAAGACTTGACAAATTCCAGCCTCCTGAATAGGCCGGGTTTCGGGGAAGATTTAGCACTAAAGTGAGGCAGGTTAAACAGAAGTCTCAAAAGTATAACCAGCCCCTGTGTCTTGCTTTTGTAGACTATTGCAAGATGTTTGACCCGTTGAAATCTGGGCAGTTCTGGAGACTTTGCAGCTTTGTCAAGTAGACTGGCGATGCATCGAAGTGCTGAGTTTTCTATCCAAATATTCTGGAAAAATATGGGCATTAATAAAAATTGCGGGAATGTCTCACACTTATGATTTGCCGAAGATATCGTCCTCATGGCGGAGTCGCTGCAAGACTTACAAAGTATGAGGCTTGTCGACGCATCGGTCTCGGAATGAACATATATAAGACCAAGATCATATTTGAAGATCATAATGACCCGAAACCGATTGCAGTCAATTGTGTCGTGTGAATTGAAAGTTGAAGCTTGAAGTTGTCCCATAATATCTTTACCTTGGACTAATATTGCAATTAGGTAAAACAACTTTTAGAAGGAAGCCAAAAAAATAATTCAGCTGGGTTGGGCAGCATGCGGTAAGCTTCGTCAAGTTTTCTAGTCGCCCATACCACAGTTCCTAAAGACTAAAGTGTTTAATGAGTGTGTCCTACGAGTCATAACCTTCGGAACCGAAACTCGGACACTCACGGTCAAACTAGTCCACGAGCAATGGAGAAAACTATGCTTGGAGTTTTTCTGAAGGACAAGATTTTTAATGAAGATATCTGACGTTGAACCAAGGTGACCAACATAGTTCTTAGGATAAGCAAGATTAAGTGGCAGTGGGCTGGCCACATTTCCCGAAGAACCGATAACCGTTGGGGTAGACGAGTTATCGAGTGGAGACCACGTTTAGGCAAATGTAGAGTAGGAAGCCCTGTGGCCAGCTGGAGTGACGATCTGCGAAAAGCGGCTGGAAGAAAATGGATGAGGGGAGCTAAAGACAGAGCTCAGTGGCGTGCATTTGGAGTAGGTCTAACAGGGGACAGATGATGATGATGATTAATAATGTTTAATATTGGGGACAATTCACACCAATTACCTAGCCCCAAACTAGGATACCTTGTCTATGGATACCGGACAATGCATAAAAACAAAGATACAGATATTACATCCTCGACTCTGAAAAAAGCATCATATTTCTGCTCTTATCAAAAATGTTTGCACTTTGCAGAATTCGAACCCGCAACCGTTGATTAACTTCGCAGTCAGAGTGACTAGCCACTCGGTCGTTTGTTTCCATCTCTTCGCTTTTTTACCTCTTGTATCTATCCTAGCAAGAGATTTATGTTATTATCACTAATAATGATTTAAGAAGCGACTCCTGCATATCGAAACCGTTTGCAAGTGCCTAAGAACACATTCTACGCGGTATAATTTCTTCATTATTTCTTTCATTATTTTATTTCTTATGGATGCCGCGGGTGTGGGTTGATTCTAAGCCGTTCGTAATCAAAAAACCTTGAGGACCTTGAGTATCATTACCAGGCAACAAGAGACCATAAAAAGTCCTTCTGCAAAAATAATTGCTTTTCTAGTTAATAAGTATTCATAAAAAAACATGCTTATTCTAAAGCATTTGTTGTGGTTATCTTATGGTAATCCAAACATAACAAAACGCCATTACAACAATATCTGTTTCTACTCAGTAAATATTCAATACGTACCATAAAACATTAATTTGGTCCGAAACAAAGCTTTTTCTGCCCTCAAGCTGTTGCCTTTAGTATATTCTCGCGATACCTTCATTACATATTCTGATACTGAAACTCCAACCTAACTGAACTGTATTTAAATTTATTCTAAAAACATGCTTGGAATTATTGGAGTCGAGGTGTAGAGTTCATTGGGCGGTGAGTAAGGTTTCGATAGAAAATATTTATGCTGACTATTTCTATAAAAGTAGCCAAAACAACTAATTTAATTTAACATTCCTTTTAGACCGGAAAATTTAGAATGATGTTTGCGAGAAGACTTACAAACAGGCCACAGCCTGTTGTCGGTTCATACGTAAATATATCACTGCATTCCTTACCTTGTATACTATTTCGGACACAATTTAGTTCGGTTCTATACAAAGCCCAATTAAAATAATATAAAAATATTGGAACTCTACAGAAATTCTTGTTTATTTTTTGGTAAATTTATTTCACTTGGATTTCTGGGTGGTTCTTTATAGGTACACAATACCTTTAACGAAGGTATTAAAGTTGTAGTCTAAATCACTTAAAAATAAAACATATTTAAACCTCGATAATTCCTGGCTTATACTAGGAATAGTTAAGTTTAGAATATCCTAGGAATAAGTTTCTTACAAATAAACTTCGTAATAAATTTCACCGATTAGCAATACAAGCTTTATAAAAAGGAAATTTTGTCTATGGCTGCGCTGTGTCTATGTCACTTTAGAGTTTTTAGTTCACCAGCAGGGGCTGGTGTATAAAATTACTTTATTCTACAATTTCGTAAAAGAGCTACCAAACGATTGGTCTAAAAACATAATACCACTTTTATAAAATCAATATTTAACACGAAACTCTTTATCGTCGTACAAGTCAAAAGGCTTTTCCTTGTTTTGAATATCTTAACATTTCTTCCAGTCTGTATTTGATCAATTATATCATTGACTTGCTCTACTTTGTAGGTATAGATTTCAAAATACTTATTAAACTGAGTTAATGATGCATGTAAATATAAGCAAATCACATATACGTGTTTGTGGTTATTCCGGACTTAAACTAGAGTAAAGGTAAGAATAATGCTAGTTAGAAGAGGTACACCAAGTTATGCTAGGTATAAATTATTCCACGTTTATTTGTTGACAGTTTGCATATTCTTCGTTTATTTTCAGTATAACTTTTTCAACTAGCTTTATTTGTAAGGCCCTAACGATGTTACTAACAAAAATTCTTATTCTCATCTTATTTTGTCATTATTCCTGGTATACGTATTCCAAGAATAAGGTATAGTGATGAAATACTTTCTTACAAATAAACTCTGTATAAAATTGTCATCAATATTCCATGGTTATATCCGATATAAGAGCGGCAATGTTGCTACGAATAGACAAACTCGTCTAAAAAATGTTATTTTATGTGTCAAAAACGTGGAACTTTCAGAATGTCATCGTGAGTTTTCGTGAATGATAATTAAAGATTCACAACAAAACACAATATACAAACAAATCATTGCACTATCTACGATGATGAAGTTTGTAATATTTTAATTGACATATCGTTTTAGGCCAGTCATTGGGAGAAAATATGAAGCTTTTCCCTAAAAATAGTGGTGTAGAAAATGTTTTGATTTGTATTGCTTAGTTTTGAGGTTACGAAAAAAACAAATTTTCGATCTCGAGGGGCAGGAACGTTAGCCACCATATTTAATTGAAGGGGCCATAATTCGTTTTTTTTTTATAAATAATTATTTAACAGTTAGCTTTATGGCAAAAATGACTATAAAATTATGAAGAAAACAAATTTTTAAAAGTTACAAGAAGCGAAAAAAACATCTTTACTAAAATGGCCCAATGCTGGGACAACAAAAATTCTTAACCACTGAATGAAAAAATAGGAAAACTGCGATTATTGGTGAAAAACTGAGCCTGAACTTTTATTTACGAAAATTTTGAAAATATCTGAAGCACGTGTAATTTTATTTTAATTCTATATTATTTTTTTCAAAATTATTCTTTTGGTGTACGTTGTTACCTTTTTATAAACATACTATCCAAATATTAAGTCTCTACATTCAGCGGTTAAGAATATACGTTGTTCCGGCATTGAACCATTTTAGGTAAAGATGTATATTCACTACTTGTAATTTTTTACCTAAGAGACTAAAAGAACAACTGAGAATGCAAAAAATGTTGCAAATGTTGTCTTCTTTATTCTTTTCATAGTAATTTCTGCCATAAAGCTAACTGTTAAAGAACTATTTAAAAAAAACTAACCTTGGCCCCTTCAATTCAAGATGGTGGCTCTCTCACAACCCAAGGTCGAAAACTTGGATTTTTCTTCAGAATCTATATCTAAACAACATATGTACAAAATTATTACTTAAGCATGCTTTTGCAAGGCAAATTTATCTACTTACTGGGCTATGATTAATTAAATGATTGTTTGTTATGGATAAGACGTACGTGTTATTTTTGTTTGTTCTTTGCTTTGATATTATAGGTACTTTTATAAGTTTTAAGTTTTTTGATGTGAAGTTGTGAGGTTGTCAGTACTAACTATTATTTAATCTGTGGCTATACTAAACTTATACTAGGGTCGGGGTTGGTATAGAGTTTGACAGATTATTTATGTCGAAGTTATTCCGCATTTGGCTTATTCCGTGTTGATTAGTAGTGATTTGTACTATTCCACCTTTATACCAAGCATGAAAGTGTATACCGAGTTGGTAAGTAACGCAGTAATTGTAAAACAATGTCTTATCTCTATGAAATGTATCTCCACAGCTCTTTACGAGGTGTACGTGTAGTGTGAAAGTTTCATTATTTATTCAATCGATATCGGCAACAGCACACCGTGGAATGGATACGAATGGGTTTAGTTACAAAACTGAAAACTGATTCATAATATGATGTACCTCTGTTTCTGAATTAGCAAATGTTTTATTTTATTTGAACCCTCAGAATTTATTTATCTCTTTTAATTCGAAACACTGCCTCATTAAGACGGTCACTCTTCGCAGAAATTCATAAACTTTTTGTAACGGGTTTTAGTACAATTAGATCCCTGAAATCCTGTTATTCTTGCCAACACTACCACCACCTGGCGGCACCAGTTTGTTCACATAATGATATGTAAAGTACATGTAAATCCGTCAACCCTCTCGTCGTTTAGATCCCTGGAATATAGGCAACCGTCAAATTGAATATGAAAAGCGCTTTAAGGAAATGGTGAGGGAAATAATTTGAATTTTAAAACATGCGACTTTTTAGGAGCTTTCGCGGTTTGTGATTCAGTTTTATGAGGGGTCGGGGTAAGGACTTGGTAATTTAATAAGCGGTTTATCAAATTGTAAACAAATTAGTTACATAATTATTTTGATACTTTTCAGTGCTTCGGGAGCCTATAGAATGAATAAAAAAAGAGTTTGAAGTAGTTTTGTGTATCGTTTTATTTTTTTGTTTGTGAGTTATTTATGTAAATACTGCATTTAAGTCATTGTGTGCAGTGCTAACTCTACCTACACTATCTTAAATATTTTAACAAAAACTTTTTAATATATAACTTAAACGGTAGTTCCCAAGTAACTTCTGCATTTTGGAAAACTATGAATTGTTAACATCTCTAAAACTCAAATGTGGAATTTTCAAATAGGGTTCCGTGTCAGGGTCCGTCTTGGGTACCGTTATGGGTCATAGGGCGTAGTAAGATGGACCGTGAAATTACGGTAGCGTACAAAATGCAATGCCATGGAGAACTCATAAGCATCAACCTTACATGTTTAGTAACCGCGTGTGATCACGCTACATTTGTTTAGAAGGAAAGTCAAAAGAAAATCAACAAACAAAAAGCTATTTCCTGCTTCCTCCGATACTCGAGCAAGTTGTATCAGTTGCGCCGGCATTTGTCGTCGATGACACGCAGCCCGCTGCCGTCATTGGCGGCTGATGAGCTGGCTACGCAATGATCCATGTGATTACTCGACTCGCTCGTCCAGCGGTCTAAGGTTGGAGATACGAGAGGTACATTTTGAAAGGAAGAAAACATAAATACTTTACTCGATACTCGTAATAATTACAATCTATTTACATAAACATACTAAAAATGAAGCAGTAAGCAACAAAAAGTCTGTATAATGAACAGTTTATTTGTTAATTTTACTTGTATTAGCTTTTTCACTTTATTTTCCATTATTTTAAAATACGAGTACTTTGTTATCGATTTGTGAGCTACCCTGAAAGTTTCAGCCAGATAGCTAATCGGGAAGTGCTCTAAATTTGAGTTTCATGATACCAGAACATACAGAAATACGTTGATAGATACATACATTATCATCTTCATCATCATTAGCATCATCATCAGCCTATATCTGTTCACTGCTGAACGTAGGCCTCTCTTAATGCATGCCACTGAGCTCGGTCTTCAGATCTCCTCATCCATTTACATCCGGCCGCTTTCCGCAGGTCCACACTCCAACTGGCCATAAGGCATCCTACACTACGTTTGCCTAAACGCGGTATTCACTCGCGAACTTGCCTACCCCAATGGTTATCGGTTCTTCGGGAAATGTAACCAGCCCACAGCCACTTTAGCTTGCTTATCCATTGAGCTATGTCGGTTACCTTGGTTCTCCGTCAGATATCTTCATTACGAATCTTGTCCTTGAGAGAACCTCCAAGCATAGCTCTCTCCATAGTTCACTGAGCGACCTTATTTTTTTTGAATAATTTGAACGTGTGTCCACGTTTTGACTCCGTGGGTCATGACTGGTAGGACGCACTGATTGAAGAGTTTTGTCTTCAAGCACTGTGGTATGGACAACGAGAAGACCAGACGAAGTTTGCCAAATGCTGCCCAATCCAGCTGAATATTTCTGTAAGCTTCCTTCTCAAAGTTGTTCTTACCTAACTGCAATACTTGCCCAAGGTAAATATATTGTTGGAAAACTTCAACAGGAACCACATTGACTACAATTGGTTCCAGGTAACCAAGATTGTCAAAGATGATCGGTGTTGTCTATGTTCATTCCGAGATCGATGCGTCGAGAAGCATCATCTTAAATTGGTCATCATACTTTGCAAGTCTTGCAGCGACTGTGCCATTAAGACGATATTATCGTAAATCGTAAGTGGGAGATGTTCTTGCCATTGATATTAATGCCCATTCCTTTCCAATACAGTGTCTCAAACATATCATGCAAGGCATTATTGAACAGTTTCGGAGATATAACATCCCCCTGTCTCACTCCCCTGCGCAGTTGGATAAGTTAAGACTGCTGGTTTTGTACTTGGACAGTCATAGTCCAACTCAAGGCGTCATACAGAAACCTCAGTACTTCGATGTATCGCCAGTCCACTTGACTCCGCTGCAAAGACTCCAGAACCTCCCAGGTTTCAACGGAGTCAAAAGCCCTTTCATAGTCAACAAAAGCAAGACACAGGGGCTGGTTACACCCCTCAGACTTCTGTATAACCTGCCTCACCATGTGTATGTTGTGGTCTATGTTGCTAAATCCTCCGTGAAAGCTGGCCTGTTCATTAAGCTGGAAATTATCAAGTCTTCTTGCGAGATGAATTGAGATGACCCTCAAAAACAACTTATAGACGTGGCTCATGAGTTACATACATTATACATGGTATAATCTATGTAACTCAGAGTGATCCATTATACCAGTTGTACATGGTATAATGGATCACTCTGACGGTGCCACGGTTAATAGCAGTATTAGACGTGGTACAGCGGAGCCAAATTTATCTGTTAATTTAAACTGACTGTTAAGACAATGGAAAGGCCTGGTAACTTACATATTTTTCATAACAATATACAGGGTATTTCCAGCAACGCATTAGAGTTAGAACTTTTTTTAGATTTTTCTAAGGTCGATGTTATGTGTGTAACTGAGCATTGGTTCACGATAAGTACTTTGATACCATCCATTAGAAACTATATGATTGGTAGTTCGTTCAATAGAAGAAAAGCGAAGTCTCATGGTGGTTATTTAATTTATTTAGTGAATACATGTAAATTTAAGGAGAGGAAAGACATTGTGGCCTTGTCTGTTGAACGGACTATTGAGTTATCATGTGTTGAGCTGGAGCATCATATAATTATATGTGTATTCAGACCCCCACTGGCTGATTTCAATGTGTTTGAGTCTGTTATGGAGGATGTTCTGAGGAAATGTTCTAACAATTCAAAATTCCTTGTTGTATGTGATGATTTCAATGTAGATATACTTGTTAAATGTCCATTAAGCGATAAATTTCTAAATTTGTTTTTGTGCTTCAACTTAAAAAATCTTTTTAATCAGCCAACCAGAATCACTAGCACTTCTGCGACCTGTTTAGACAATGTTTTTTGCAACTGTGAACCTCGTAGCAGGGCTATAAGTGATAAGCTTAGCTCTGATCATAGTGGGCAAAGTGTTCTGTTTCAATGTAAATCAGTTAAAAACTCTCTCTGATCATAGTGGGCAAAGTGTTCTGTTTCAATGTAAATCAGTTAAAAACTCTCAGGAGTTCACTTACAGGCCTATTACTTGCAAGCGTTTGGAACAATTTGCAGATAACATTGATAATCAACTTAGTCACTTGCCGTTTGATCGGAATTCTGATGACCTTTGCAATTCCTTGTTTAATATAATGGATAAAGAGTTTAACGATATATATAAATTAAAAAAATGTAAGGGGCATAAGGGTGGGATTTGATGACTGGGCTACAACAGGTATTTACAAAAGTAGAAACAAATTATACGATTTATATTCTCAAAAAAAAAAAAGAATGCTAATGACACGAAATTTGTTGAATACTTAAAACAATATTCTAAGACATTTAAATCCGTGTGTAATACTGCGAAATCTCTTCACTTGAGTAGGAAAATTAAACAATCGGAAGATAAAATCAAAACAACATGGAAAATTATAAATACCGAAACCGGCAAAATTAAACCTCGAGACCGAAATTTTATCCTAAACATCGGCAATAAATTAATTTCCAAAGATCACGAAGTTGCCAATGCATTTGAAGATTTCTTTACAAAAATACCAATAGTTACTACCCAGTCTTTAAAATCTTCCTCAGTTGAGGCTTCTTGTATGCTCTCAAGCAACGTTGAAAAGTGTGATGTTACATTTAAATTTAAACATATTAATGTTAATTCGATTGTTAAGACATTTAAATTGCTTAACATAAAAAATACAGAGGATCTCTGGGGAATATCTACTAAAATTTTAAGTTCCATTATTGGTATAATTGCTCCATACTTAGTAATTATTTTTAATAATTGTGTTGATGAAGGAGTTTTTCCCGACATAATGAAAAATGGTAAACTTATTCCCTTATTCAATTCTGGCAGTAAAAATGATCCGACTAACTACAGACCCATTTCTATACTTCCCGCTCTAAGTAAAATTTTTGAGAAAGTAATATTAAATCAGTTATTGACACATTTCAATCTCAATGGTCTGTTTCATAATGAACAATATGGCTTCACTAAAGGCCGTTCAACGACAGACGCAGGCACAGGGCTCTTAAAGCATATATTCAATGCTTGGGAGGAGTCACAGGACGCAATTGGCGTTTTCTGTGATTTATCCAAAGCATATGACTGCGTTTGCCACGAAACATTAATTTTTAAATTGAATCATTTACGGAATTAATGGGAAAGCTCTCGATCTTTTATCCTCGTATATTAGGAATAGAATCCAAAAAGTAGATGTAAATGGTGCGAGGTCATCAGGATCTCTCATTACAATGGGAGTCCCACAGGGTTCAATACTTGGGCCATTCTTGTTCTTGGTTTACATTAACGATCTTCCCTTTTTCATAAAGAACTTATGTGATATTGTTTTGTTTGCAGATGATACTTCTCTAATTTTTAAGATTGACAGAACCTTGAATAATTTTGACGACGTTAACAAGGCAATCGCGCTAGTTCTTAGTTGGTTTACAACTAACAATTTAATGTTAAATCCTAAGAAAAGTAAATGTATCAAATTTTCACTACCTAATGTCAGAGGGGTTCCTACGAATTCAAGTATTTTAATAAATAGTGAGCCTGTAGACCTTGTGCAGTCAACCACATTTTTGGGCATTACTGTAGATTCAAAATTACAGTGGGGTCCTCACATATCGTTGTTAGCTGGTAGATTGAGCTCTGCAGCCTATGCAGTACGTAAAATTAGACAGTTTACCGATATAGCTACTGCAAGGTTAGTATATTTTAGTTACTTTCACAGTATTATGTCATATGGCATTTTGCTGTGGGGTAAGGCCGCGGAAATTCAATCAATATTTGTGCTACAGAAGAGAGCAATTCGTTCCATTTACAATATGAAATCCCGAGATTCTCTTAGGGAACGTTTTAATTTTAAAGAGATCAATATTCTTACAGTGGCTTGTCAATATATATATTAAAATATAATGTATGTTCGGAAGAATATCAATACCTTTGTTAAAAATAGGGATGTTCATAATTTTAATACAAGAAATAAAAATAAACTAAAAGTGTCTGGATTTCGGTTAAAGAAAGTTAGTGGTTCATAATTATATGGGGAACTGTATAAGATTTTTTAATAAGTTACCTGACGGCATTGATCAATTACCAATGCATAGGTAAAAAACATTTGGTAAAGTAAATCTCATAAAGAAAGCGTATTACAATGTAAATGATTATATTAATGACAGAAATGCATGGCCTGATGTCTCCAAGCTCCATGATAATAATAAGTGATAGCTTCGATGTTAACGTTAAGTGAATGAAATGTTCAAAGTACTTTGTGAGATGTCTCAAACATACCATGAGATCACGTTGTTTTATACAACATAATTATCGAGTTAGAAGTTTTTACCTTATTTTTCCAGTATGATTGTTTGATGTTTGTAGGACATCTCATTGTCACTTTTACCTTTTATATTTGTAGTTTACATGTGAACATTTTAACATTTGAAAAATATAAAGAATGAACAAATATGGAAAAAATACATCCCCGTAGAGTTTCTTGGTGCTCTCTTCTCTAACGGGCGTATTTCCGAAGCACCGGTAGAGTCAGAAGGGTATTTCCTTTTCCAGTGTGAGATTTGACTCTGTTGGCACATGAAAGGGAAATTTCCTTTTCAAACTCAAAGAATACTTAGTTTATCTAAATTTGGATTGATTTGATCTTTTTATAATATTTTATGTATATCTCTTTGTTCAGGAGATGTTAATTTTGACTTGTAAAAGTGCTATTATTTTTACCTATTTACAATAAAATACTTTGACTTGACTTGACTTGACTTGACTATATATATTTAAGTGAAGTTAAAAAAAAAGCTAATGAACATGAAGAACATTTTTAAAATTGGTGTTGCTTGTTTGTTTGTTTGTTCGCGCATCACGTAAAAACTATTTAACCGATTGCAATGCGGTTTTCACTGTTGAATAGTTTAGGGTTTTACTTAAAACTGCTATAATTTTTACCTTATTTATTTTCAAGTTTTAGTTTTTGATTTAGTTATTTCTAATCGGTACTGTGTTCTTCTTGTCTAGAAATGAAAGGGTCATTTGATATCCATAATGAGGGGGGTTGGGAAAAATATGTAATCCGCCATTTTGTGGCGGCAGTCATCTTAGATTAACAATGATATTGAATATACTTAATTGTATTGTTATCAGAGCTAAAGAGGTGTACCAAATTTCAGATCAATCGGTCAACAGGAAAGGGGTAAAATTTAAATAACTAAATTTGATCCAAAGAAAACAGGGCAAGCTAAATAAAACTGTTTAATAAAATATTTATCCAAAAAAATGATTTCATAATAAAAAAACTATTTTTTAAACAACCACTGAAAAGAATAAAATAATTACAATTGAGCCAGAACAGTATCACTTTTTCAAAATTACCAACGTAATAATAATGCAAAATTACAACATATGATATGAAAGAGTTTTTGAAGGCAGTGTCAAACCGAGCCATAAATATCAATATGTTTGAGCTTACTCAAAAAGACAATGTCTTAAGCATGCCATTTAAAATAATAAGTTTTTAAAGTAATCATCTACAAAAACTTTATCATTCACTAGATTGCTGTATTTATATCAATCGGTATGTGAACGTGTGAAAGTCAAAATCTGCTCGTGTGAGTCTCTCAATGGTGAAGGAAGTGGAGTCTCTTGTTTTGTCTCTTCTGCGTTTCGTGTTTTGTAAGAGGGTGCGTCATTGACAACTGTATATTACTTCGTACGTAGATAGGTATGTATTAATTTTGTAAAGATATTAGATTTAAATGATGCCTGGGTTTGGCACCGCCTTCAAAAAACTCTGTCTTATCTGATGTTGTAATTTTGCATTATTAATATGTTGGTAATTTTGAAAAAGTGATACTGTTCTGGCTCAATTGTATTTATTTTATTATTTTTAGTGGTTGTTTACAAAATATATTTTTTATTATGAAGTCATTTTTTTATACGCTTTATATTAGCTTCACTTGTATGTTTGTATGTTTGTAACCGACTCATTTGAACGCTATTTTGACCCACTTTAAACGGTCAAATTTCATTCAAATTTTGCACACCTGTCAAAGACCGACGACAATGCAATAATTCGAAAAAAAACGCTCTTATAAATAAACCAAACTAAAAAGTAGAAAATAAATAATAGTTTAAAAAAACTAAAAAACACGCTTTATATAGAAAACCAAACTAAAAAAAAAAAAAAATTTAATAGTGTAAATAAGAAAAAAATGTTTTGTTTAAATAAAAGCGTGGGGTGCTTTTTAAGATATTATCGAAATGATAATCCTTCTTCTCATATCTGTCAATGAAATATTTATAACTATTGACCCATGCAACCCACGTTTCTTTTTAAATAATACATTTTTTTCTTATTTACACTATTAAAATTTATTTTCATTTTTTTTAGTTTGGTTTTCTATATAAAGCGTGTTTTTTATTTTTTTTAAACTATTATTTGGAAAAATATTTTATGTTTTGATTTTCAGTGGCATAGGCAAACATCGGAAAGAATATATGCCAAAGAAAATAGTAGACACTAGTCACTTTATACTCGAAGCGTTGGTAAATTAAAACCACGGATGAATAAAACCTACATATACAACAATATGAATTAGTTATGACGAAAATTATCTATGATTTCACTGGAATAAAATGGAACTTTATAAAAAATGGTTACACATCTCGCAAATATAAACCAAAAACAAATGGATTTATAAGTTGTTTGTTCTGTAATGATGTATGTATCCTTTTTTAAGCAATCTTTTACAGACACCACCAGTACCACTTAAGACCTGAGAACTCATCGAGACCAATCAATTAAGCCTAAACTCGAAGGGGTTTCACCATTAAATGGTTGAGTAATGAGTTCCTGTGACTCCATCTCCATCATCAGACCCTCTATACCTCATTACATCAGAGAACTCATCAAAACAAACCAAAGGAGCCCAAACGCTAAGTGGTTCCATCATTTTGTTGTAGAGTTCCTGTGACTACCTTTTGGCTCCCTCATCAGACTTTGGATACAACATAACAGCAGAGAACTCATCAAGATAAACCAAATGAGCCCAATCTCGATGGAGTTCCATCATTTTGTTTTTGAGTTCCTGTGACTACCTTCCGCCTCCATCAACAGACCCTGGATAACACATAACACCAGAGAATTCATCAAGACAAACCAAATGAGCCCTAACTCGAAGGGGGTTCCATAATTTTGTTATTGAGTTCCTGTGAATACCTTCCGGCTCCGTCATCAGACCCTGTATACCAAATAAAACCAGAGATCTCATTAAGACAAACCAAATGTGCCCAAACTCGAAGGGATTCCAACATCCAATTATGTAGTTCCTTTGACTACTACTACTACTACTACTACTACTACTGTAGTTTTTAATTGTCATCAGAACTACACCCATGTGCAATACTTCAGCATCTTTGGACGTCCTTAAATTGTTCAAATTGACTTGCAATCCAGTCCTAAACATTATAACACATTGAATTATATTATAGCTTGTTTAATGCTACTAAACCAATTATTATGAAATTTATACAGTACCACACTAGAGGTCTTCTTAATCAAGTAAAAACAATCATCTAATTCGGTTCAGAAACCTCAAGATATTAGAGAACATAAACTATAAAACAATTTGATTTTCTAATAAAACTACTTATCCAATTTTTATGAAGTTTATATGGGACTACACAATAAGATTACTCTTTTGAATAAAAAACAACCATCTAAATCGGTTTAGAAACCTTATAGATAAACAGAAAATCAAGGCAATATAAACACAAAATCGAATTGATTTGCACAATAAACAATTTATTCTCGAAAAACTGCTGTACCAATTTTGATACAATTTATATGGAGTATACACTTTCAAACAAAAAAAAACTTTTTAATATCGGTCCGTGATTCACGGAGACATCGACCGACATACATAAAAAAAAAACTTACGTACAGCCGAATAGATAACCGTCTCCTTTTCTGAAGTCAATTAAAAACCATTTGATGTCTGAACGAAGTCTGATCATATTGATACTTTTGGTTCTGGAAGACAACAAAAAAAAAGTTTTTTTTTATAGTTTATTTACTTAAAGGTAAATATTTTAACATAATATTTAAATAACTATTGTTGTGCAGCTTATTGTACATTTTATTATCAATTTGTATTTACATATGTATAGTTACTTAATATTGCCACACTACCGTCGTTTTTTTTAGCAATTATTTCTTTTCCATCCTAAGGTTGTCTGGAAGAGATAGCTATGAGTGATAAGACTGCCCATTATGTATATATGTATTGTTTTATGTATGCTATTTCTATTTTTTTATTTTTTTTAACTGTGTTCAATAAAGTGTTATTGTATTATAATGTATTGTATCTCATAGGATCCCTAAGTCCCTGAAAAGTTACCGCGGCTTTGCCCTAATGTAACATTTTAAAAATCTGGTCTGTCTGTCTGTCTCGATGTTTGTTCGCGCATTACGTAAAAACTACTGGACCGATTGTTTTCCGGTTTTCAGTGTTGGATTGCTTCGGGTTTGACTTAAAATTACTTTATTTTATCTCAGTCCGATGAGTAGAAGCCGAGCAATCGCTAAAAAACCTTTTTCAATTAGCTGAAGGAATTTTAATAAAATTTGGTATTTTGTACATTAAAGTACTTTTATCCGAGGAAAATATCCACGCGGACAAAGCCGCGGGCACAGCTAGCAAAATAATATAAAAAAGTTCGAGTAGGTAAAAACCGGAGGTTGAATTACGCTTACGAGTACTGTTGAAAACAATCGGTATCTACCGGCTCTAATGTCAATGTTTGTAAAAATGTTTGAGATCAATCCACACCAATATATAAAAGTGAAACGTTGTCTGTCTGTTTGTTTGTTTGGGGAGCTTTCACGCCAAAACGGCTGATCTGATTTTGATGAAACTATGTAAATAGGTACTATACAATATAGAGACCCACAAAGGTTACTTTTTATCCCGGAAAATGGTAAGTTGCCATGGTAAAACTGGAAAGTGTCGATTACTCGCTTTAACGAACGGAGTAACATGTTGCCGTAGAAACGAAATTATAACAAGTCCGTCAAAAAGCATCAAGAGCTTTGGTGATATCTTGCATTGGTTTTTAATATTCTAGATGAACATAGGATGCTCTTTTTCGTGATAAACTATAGTCCACGCGGACGTAGTAGCGGGCGAATGCTAGTGTCCTATAAATAAACACTCGTTTCTATGATAACTTTGAGGTCAGACATTAAAGTTGTTTGTACCACGGACATAAAAAATAACATGTGATACTACCAGTAGTACCGACGGTAGTACCACGGGTAAGTGGCGAACTTCACGATTAGAACATGTATCATCACACTAATATTATTAATGCGAAAGTTTGTACAGATATTCTATTTCACGAAGTCCGTTTGGCTCTGGTTGTAGTAGTGACGTGTAGTGATAGGCGCGCTAGTGTGTGTAAACGTAGGTAGCGTTAGGAAAAAAATCTGACACGCATTATATATTTATTTAATAAATTATATAGACAATTTAAGTAAATAATATTTAGCTATTAGAATGATAAGTTGCAGAGAAAAGAAACAACAGTTGAAAGTAAATAATATTTTTATTTATTACAGAGAAGAAACAAAAAAATCAGCACTTAATCACTATCAAATTCAATTTCTGATTCGCTTTCGTCAGAATCGTTCCCTAAGTTAATTATGAACTCAAAATCCAGGTCGACGTATTTTAAGTATTCTTTTTCAATTTTTTCAACATGAGCACAGGTTTTTTGCCATGTTTCACTGGTTACTCTATCCAAGCTTTCAAAGATCAGTCTTTCCATGTTCGTCATGTTTTGTTCGATATTCTTTGATGCGATATAATTTTTTACAATACCCCAAATATTTTCAATAGCATTTAATTCTGGGTGATAGGGGGGAAGACGTATGACATCAAAACCCTTGCTCTTAATAAAATCATCAATTTTATACGTTATGTGTTCATCTTTGTGTTTTTTTATAATATCGTACAATTCCAATTTAAGGAGAGATTGCTCAAATGCTATACCCTTATCCCTGAGCCATTGCTGCATGTCTGCTTTCTTTGTAGCCGACGTCGGTAGTTTTTCAGTCCGTGTGTTGTGATATGAAGCATTGTCTAAGACAATGACAGAGCGTGGGGATAAATTGGGTAAAAGTTTTTCGTTTAGCCATTTAACATAATTATCGTAGCTCATATTAGAATGGTAATCGCCAGATGTTGAGTTGGCTTTATAAATCAATGAAGCATTTTCAATAAATCCATCCTTTGTACCCGCATGCACTAATATAAAGCGAGTGCCTGTGCTAATTTTTTTTAAGAATGGTGTACTCTCTTTCTTTTGTGCCCAGGTGTTGTTTCGCACGTGTGTTGAAAGGACATAACTTTCATCGGTGTACACAATTGGGCAACCTTGACTGCGATATTCTGACACCTTCTTCAAAAATTTTAAACGCCACATTTGTATATCATGACGCTCCGTCAAAACTTTACGGTTATTCTCTGTTTTACGCCACTTGTAACCTAACTTCAGTAACAATTGACGAACAGTTTCGATACAACCATCAAAACCAATTTTTTCATTTAATACAGTTTTTAACTTAGCCAACGTTGGAATTTCTTTATGGATGACATGGAAATTTTGTATAGTACTGCGAACAACATCGGCTGTAAAATTATCTATTTCTATCTTACTATCCCGCTTTCTTCTTTTCTTCATAGGAGAAGTGAAATTTGATGAGCAGGATGGCAATTCCTTCTCTTCTTTTAATATCCGTTGAACAGTTTTCATAGAAACACCTGTAGCCTCAGCTGTACGCCTTGTAATATCTCGTAAATGAGACAAATCACAGTTAGGTTCCGCAACTGATTTTGTGAATTCATACTCTTCTCGCAGGAAATGATAAACGCTAGCTATCATGCTTCGACCCTAGAACAAAACCAAATCGAAATACCTATTTAAGTAACAAGTTTCATAATATTAGATAGATAAACTCTTAATAGCACACAAAAAGAAGTAACAATAGTTAAAAAAAATGTTACCTCACTGTGGACAACTTTTCTGCGTTTACTTGCCATGCTGACGTTACTCTTTGATTTTTTTAGCGCGGAAACAAAACACTAGTGACTCTGACCGCGTCGCGATCGTGACTGAGCGCTCCCGAGGTTACGCACACTAAAACAGTGTGCACGTACAGACCTTACAACATTCATAGTCAAACGGACTTCGTGAAATAGAATATCTGTATGTGTATGTGTGTGTGTGTGTGTGTACATTTAATACTCCTTCATGATCAAACAGCTGAAACGGCATCATCGTTCACGCTCAAATGGCAAACATTTTGATTGTAGATAGTTTATACCCTGTAATAATACATAGAATACTTTGATCATATCATCATCATTCACGCAGGTGAATCCGAGCGGCGCAGCTAACAAAAACACATCATTTACTATGGGAGTGGCTTGACAAACTAGCTTGGGCACTGTGTGACATTGGCTCCACCACCGATAAATCCTATATTCACTACTTGAACACGTAGTCAATCCACCTACGAGTAAATGCCTATATTTAGCTTGATTGATTTATGTCAAGTGTGTGAAGGATATATTTTATAAAGTTTAATATAGAGCACTGTGTATTGTGTGGTAGATTTTCGATTATTTTATTTATTATTATTATTCAGTTTAAACTGTGCTATCAAGTCAAGGAGAGTCACTGGATTTTGCTATCGATAACTGAAAAATCGCAAGAAGTTTTACCTGTTGACCTACAAACTTTGATTTTTAGATGGCTCCTGATGATGAAAAGTGTGCAATATAATATAGTCACAAGAACAAACATATTGTCTGTGTAAAACTCTAGATCCCTGAACCCAGCGCTTGTAACTTGCAGCTGTCCCGTCCCATGACTGCGAAGCGTGGAGCTACTGTCAATCATAGCTGAAGGTTTCCGTATTTTATTGTCGGTCATGATCGTGATTGGGGATAATTATGACTTACTTCTGTGCTATTTATAATTAATTCAGACTGAGGAGAGTATTTTTTTGGGTTATATGTATGTTAATTAAGGTGAGCGAGTCCCGGAGTTGCAAAAAAATGCAAAGTTAAAATAATACAATTTATTAATAAAAGTTACATTTAAATTATAATTAAGTAATGTGTCTCTAATGGTCGATGTGAGAATCAAGAGTGGAGGTAGCGCGGGCCGAGGCATCCGGTGTCCCATGACGGCGACATGTTGGCGGCTCACGTTGCGCTGCGTCGGCGCCTCGTGATTGCTGTTACCGCGTTGTGCAATTCCTAAGTAGGTAAATCGCGTCAGCGGTTTCCAGGTGTCACCGACATATAACATCTCCCCCGTACTTCAGCGACTATTTGTCGATGAAATGATACTGTGGTCGACTTGTATCTCGTGGGGATGACATCTTCTCGTTTCTGCTATTTCAGAATAAATTCCAGTGGAAGTGCTGGCATTCGTTTCTTGATTTTGATTAGCACGAACGCATTTTGCTTGAAATGGTCGGTACAAGAAGCAGATAGCGAGTGCGGTTGCACTTAGTAGGATTACATAGACTGGAATTGTAGTATGATATAGGCTTCGATCAGAGATGTCATCTAACCTTGCTGGGCTTTGTAATGAAATTTTCTCATTAATTGAATGGAGGGTTTCAAGATTGATTGAATTCAATATGATAGATGTGTCTTTTCTATGTACTTGCTCTTCGTATGAAAGTAGCTCCATGATTTTCAGCGGATGACCCTTGATGCGGTCATTTGAGTAGAAGATAGTGAAGTCAGGTGTCTTCAGGTAACAATTGAGCGGAATGACGGCTAAGTAGCTCCCTTGAAGGATTCTGTATTGCTCTTGTCCGCAGGATATCTTGACCTTGGTTTGGTTGGGAAAACTCACGGTGTAGTGTTTATCGTCGAGTTGTTCCATTGCTTCTCTCGTCAGGATAACTGGAGTCAGCTTACAAGATGGTAGTAGTTCTTGTTTGATGAGCAGCTGATGAATGCAATCAGGGTTGTCAGGAACCTTGTAGTTGGACTTTCGTTCGCAGAGATACCATTCTTTTACCTTCGGGCATTCTGCCTCCATGTACATAGAGTCTTCTCCAGAAATTGCTATGAAGGGTAGGATAGGGATGAGGATTTGACGATTTTTGTTGAGGATAATTGATAATCTATAGAGGTCATACTTCAAAGGAGAGGTACCCTATGAACTATAACTATAACTATCTGGCTATCTTTATAAAAATATCCTAACTTAATCGTATCGTAAAAGTATCTTATCTCTACATCAAGGATTTCGTCCTTAGAATATAAAATCCTTAACTTATCTAACATCATCTTTAAATCTGCTATATTTAGAATATAGTGAGGAGCACCCGATATCCTGATGAAAGCTAAAGTATTTTCTAACTTGGAAATCTCTTCAGACAATCTGTATATGTTATCGCCGAGAATTATAAAGTATTGCGCTAGATGAGCGTATTTAATCAATTCGTTTTCTCTAGTACTATCACTACTCATTATAAGATTAAGAACGTTAGCTATTTTATCCTGATTTTTAGTTATATTTTCCAATATTTTTGATTTTTTTAAAATCCACTCTTTATTCAAACTAATGTGACTATTAATTTCCTTCTCTAATTTATGTTCGTTTTTTTGTTAGATCTTGAATGGCATTATCATACTTAATCGCGTCTGTGTAATCTAAATTACCGGAGATGCTCTTAAGTACTGAACCAAGTCCATCAATGAGTCCTCTTTTCTTACGTTCGGGTTCAAGGGTCTGTAATTGGTCAAAAATTCGTTCCAATTTAGTACTAAGAAAATCAATATGCGGCTCATACAGGGATAACGTTTTATTATTTAACTGAGGTCTTAGGTCAGATAACTGAGACTTTACTACTTTAACTTGCGAGTGAATATCATCAAGATCGATAAAATTAAGGAAGGAGTGATAGTGGGATATGACTTTCGTGGGTCCTAATCTAAACGGGAGTAAACCTGGTCCGTCTTGTAGTGAGTCAATCGTTACCTCTTGTCCTCGAGTCAGTTGGAGCAGTAGCGACAATAGAATCCTGTAACAATACAGGGTTTTTAGGATTTCGCTTAAGGCGTGACTTGGCGACGGGACCGCGTTTTTTTTTCGTATAAATGTGAATAGGAAGGTCTGCGAGGACTGTGTCCTGCGTGTACCATGGTGCTAACTTTTTTCGGGTCGCCATAGGATTTCGTACGAAAACTTGTTGGTCGGGAGAGTATTCCTTTTCAGTTTCCGGTTCTTTGTTCCTGTTTTCCGTCAGTTCAGTCCTATTATGTAGAGAAGTTTTGTTAATTAGATCATATACCTGGGTCATTCTTTTCTTATGGTCTTGTAATGTTTTTTTTTAAATAAATGCTCAGTTAAGTCTATGTCAGTCGCATCGCGTGGGTCAAAGTGTCCTGTTATAAGGTCTATAGGTCGGCATTTTGTAAAACTGTGTATGGAGCTATTATAGGCCAACACTGCATAGGGCATTAGGTTTATTGCAGGCTCATTTTTCTTTTCAAGTTTCAAGATCCTTAGATGTTCAAGTATAGTTGAATGGAAGCGTTCTACGATACCATTGTCGTCCGGAGTGTGTGCCAGGATTTTATGGTGCTGTATTTTATGAAGTCGTGTAAATTTTGAGAACAGTGCATTCGTGAATTCAGGTCCTTGGTCAGTCACTATGATCAGGGGGACGCTGTGATGGGTACATAATAGTAGCAGAGCCTGGACGATGCTTAAAGCTGTGCCATCTCTCAGGTGGTAAGCCTGAGCGTATTTAGAGAAAGCGTCAACTAGCGTAAGGAATTTTTCATTTTGGGTCGTAAAGAGGTCGAGGTGAAGAATTTAGAAAGGCTTAGTAGGTGGTGGTACTATAGAAAATCTCTGTTTTATAAGATGACGGTCATATTTTGCTTGACTGCAGATGCTGCATTCATTAATGTATTTTGCAATCGATTCCTTCATTTTGGGCCAGTAATATCTATAGGACAGGGCTAGGAAGCACTCATTAATACCGCGGTGGTTGGTTTTGCTCTCATGGTATTTTTTTATGATTTCTTGTTGTAGTAAATACTCCTTAACGTTCTCTACCTCGGTCTTAGTTAAGACTAGGTTCATAGATGAGCTTCTGAATTTATTTTGAATAATCGGGATTATTTTATACATGGCTAAGGGTGGATGAATTATAATTCCTGTTTTTACTTTAGGGTTTACATACTCTTTTATTGAATTTACAACATCGTCTTCTAAGTTGGATTCTGATATTTGAATCGTTTCTTGATGTCTCCTACTATTACAAAGCATATTTGCCGACTACTGAAAGTTGTCTTTCAGTTTCAGGGGGGTTAACGGCGACAGAACTCTCATCTTCGTTATTTATCTCGATGCGAGAAAGTGCGTCTACGTCGGTGTTAAGTTTCCCTTGTTTGTAAATGGGGGTGAAGTTATATTCGCTTAACTTTAATCTCCAGCATGTAAACCTTGAACCGGCTTCTTTGAGATTCATAACCCATTGAAGGGGTTTATGATCAGTGATGACTTTAAACTTTCAACCGAACAAGTAGGGTCGGAAATACTTCGTTCCCCAAACTATTGCCAGAAGTTCTTTTTCTATAGTGTTATAGTTAATTTCACTCGTATTTAAGGTCCTTGAAGCATAAGCTATTAGTCTGTCACTCCCTATAGATCCTTGTGAAATTAAGGCACCAATGGCAAAGTTGGACGCGTCAGTTGTCAGTATAAATTATTTTTCAAAGTCAGGGTACTGCAGGATAGGGTCGTTAGTCAGTAGCGTCTTGCACTTTTTGAAACAGTTTTATGTAATTGACATCATCAAATGTTATTCGAGATTATTTCTTAAGGCATTGGGTCATTGGTTTTGTTATACGAGCAAAGTCAGGTATGAACTTGCGATAGTAACCTAATAACCCGAGGAACCGTTTTATTTCGGTGGCGGTTTTAGGTATTGGGAATTTTTGGATGGCTTTAATCTTGTCTGGGTTTGGTTTAATGCCGTCTTTACTAATAACATGTCCGAGATATGTGGTTTGTAATTTTAAGAACTCCGACTTATCCATTTGGATTTTAAAATTCGATTCTCGGAGTCATTTGCACACCTTTTCCGGATTAATCATGTGCTCCTGAAGGGAGACGCTGAATACGATGATGTCATCTAAATAAACTAGGCATACAACGTTTTGGAGGTCTCTGAGCACATTATCCATCACACGTTGGAATGTGGATGGCGAGTTCTTAAGGCCCATCGGCATTCGTAAGAACTCGAAGTGTCCATGTTCAACATTGAAGGCCGTCTTGGGAATATCATCAGGATTCATCTCGACCTGATGAAAGCCACTGGCAAGATCTAGCGTCGTAAAGTAGTAGCAGTTGCCTAACTTGTCGAGTACGTCAGCAATGTTAGGGATAGGATACTTGTCATCAATGGTCTTCTCATTCAACTTCCTGAAATCTACCACTAAACGCCATTTAGTTTTTCCAGACGCATCTATTTTCTTAGGGACGACCTAAATTGGGGAGTTCCATACTGACTGAGAAGGACGAACTATTCCTTGGTTTAACATTTTTGTAATTTGGTCCTGTACCTCTTGTCTATGAATGTACGGGTATCTATAACTTTTAGTATACGCCGGTACTTCATCAGTTTTTTATGTTTAATCTGATTGGTAAAGGTTAGAGGTTTACCATCTATATAAAAAACGTCGGCATATTGAGAACAAAGACTCTCTAGATTAATTCGTTCTTCTGGATTCAAGTGATTCGTGCGCAAGCGCGATAGTTCTTCTTTAGCGCGCACCGATAGTTTTTCATTGCGTGTGCACTGGATATTAAATAACTCTGCACTAACAGGGCGGTCCATCGAAAAAACTACGTCATGACGAGTTGGGTTGCCGATCTCTATGATGCCACGGTTATTTTTAACCGTAGTGACACCGTCTCCTATTATGCAATTAGATATGGATTGTTCCGGGATGAACACCTAACCGTCATGGAAGTTAATTGGAACTCTAACTAGTTTAGAGGTATTGGCTGGTATAATATCCTCATACAAGTTACAGTTACGCGAGTCATACATCAGTAATGAGTTAGTCGATTGTCCTGTTACTAACTTTTTATTTTTCAAATCAATGTTTGTTTCCCACTTCTCTAATAAGTCAAGGCCAATCAGTCCGTCGAAATAATCGTGGAATTTATAGATGAAAAGCGTTATATCGTCACGTTCATTTATTTCCTGAAAGCACGGTATCGTTATCAAATAATCATTTCGGGTAGTAGCGTGAATATTCGTTACTTCAAAAGGGTCGTAATTGCATGGTACATCAGGATAAAAATGTTGCACTGATTTGAGACTAATAAAAGATTGATTGACACCGGTATCAATGAGAAACTTTAGAGGGGGGTTTAATATCTGTATGTACGGTAACTGTCGTTGAGTATGTAGATTAAGTTCTATTTTAACTTGTCTGACTTGGAAGCTTTCTGAAAATCCTCATCTTCTATTGTAGGGACTCCTTCCTATGTCTCCTCTACGCAGTAGCTTTCAGAGTACTGAGGCTGCTGTTCATAAGAGTACTCAATGGTAAAGCTTGGGTATTCGTAACAGTCTTGGTAGTAGTTATATTGATATACATTCTGGAAGTCATTGTACGCTTGTTGGTCGTAAAACTCGTTAAAATTCATTTCCCTCGTCTTGAAATAGTTAGAGGGTGGTGGATTACCGAACTTACGCCAGTCGTGGGGTTGACGTGAAGGGAATGGTTTAGGCACATAGTGGCTAACTCCACTCATCGGCTGTGGACCAGTAGGTGCGTTTTCCGGAGCTAATTTAAATACATTACTTTGAGCTCTGTAGTTTGGTGGAAGTGCCGCGAACATCTGCTGCGTCCATGTCGGTCCACTGAACTGGGGAGCCTGTGGTCTCCCGAATGGAACGAATCCCATAGGCTGTGATATCAACTGCCGTGACGGTCCAGGCATGTTAAATGGCTGCAAAGGCTGCATCATGAGTTGTCGCGGGGGTGGCATAAACCCGTAGTTAGACTTAGGCTCACTCACCTGAAGTTGCATGTGCGTCTTCCTCTCGGAAAGATGCTCGTTGCGCTGTTACAAGTACAAGGTGTTAACCTCCTCGTACACATACTCTAAAGCCTTCTCAATTGATTCAGCATGCAACGGATAGATCCCAACGGGTCACGGAGACCCCGTAGGTACGACTGAAGGGTATAACTTCTTATATGAAGATCGCTTAGATTCGATGGCATTCGGGACCGTTTCTTGCAGGCTGATATAAGTCATTAAAGTACTAAAAAGATTTTGACACTTTTTATAAAACTCCTGTGGGTTCGAAGGTCCTTGGTTCAGTAGCGCGAGATCGTTATACAGGGATGTTTCATCTCGCTGGCCAGCAAAGTTATTGATTAAGGCAGATCGAATGCCCATCCAGTTCTCAGGTATTCCATTCGAATTTATGAGGCGGGCGGTAGGCCCTACAACTTTGTTTAAAATGCCGTTCAATAAGGACAGGTGAGATAATTCATAACCTTCTTCATCCTTCATATACCGTATGACTAACTGGTCGCACAATCGGATGAATCTCGTAAGCACATTCGAGTTTCCGTCAAACTCCGGCACTAACCGAAGTGCTTTAAAAATCTGTTCGATTACGAGTTTAGCATCCGACATGGTGTCTGATTCAGGAATTAAACTATCACTAGAGTAACTATTACCTACTTCTAAATCTCTATTTACGTCTTGCAAATTCATTTGACTACTATTTTCTAACCTAGGAGCCCGAGATTGCCTTGGATGGAAAATATTGGAATTTTATAGGAAACACTTAAAGGATAAAAAGGAAGCAACTCTAGATAGAAACTAAAGTACTCACATACGCATCTTGGTGTCTGCGAGATCAATTTCTTGATCACTCCAGGACGTCCGCTCTTGTAGGTTCCTTTTTCTCCAGCTTCAATCACTGATTTTACTTGAGAGATCCTACCAACTGCGCCAATTAAGGTGAGCGAGTCCCGGAGTTGCAAAAAAATGCAAAGGTAAAATAATACAATTTATTAATAAGAGTTAAATTTAAATTATAATTAAGTAAAGTGTCTCTAATGGTCGATGTGAGAACCAAGAGTGAAGGTAGCGCGGGCCGAGGCATCCGGTGTCCCATGGCGGCGACATGTTTGCGGCTCACGTTGCGCTGCGTCGGCGCCTCGTGATTGCTGTTACCGCGTTGTGCAAATCCTAAGTAGGTAAATCGCGTCAGCGGTTTCCAGGTGTCACCGACATATAACATGTTTGCTTGTTTGTTTGTATTTATGTATGTTTGTTTGTTTGTTGTTTGTATGTTTCTTAGGTACGTTCTACAGCGTTAACAGCTTGATGGATTTTGATAAATAGGTTTATCATTGTATTTGTCTTAATCGCGAAAGTGCTATAGATTATTATGAAGTGTCAAAGACTAATATGGCAGCTTTCAACTGCCTTATTGTATTTACGACGGAATAAAAATTGACTAAAACCTTTTAAGTGATCAAAAGGAAGGTCTTTAAAAGACCGTTCCAAAAATATATAATTCTTTAACCTAAACTGTAGCAAATTGTCATTCAAGCTTCTTACAAAATTTTCTATTTTAGATTATTCAAGCTTTGTAAGTACTTTAGTCCAATTGCAATTGCAACTACCTATTAAAGGAAAGTAAAGTATGTAAGTAAATGGGAAACATTAAATTTATGTACTATTAGTTATGCGGGCGGTCAGCTCGCATCGCATGCTTCTGTCGCTATCGCGGCTGAAAAACAACGCGAGTTGTTTCAAATTTTATTTAATAGACACACACAGTACAGTCACAAAGTCGGGTTTCTTGTATTTTATTTATAACTAGCTGTACCCGCGGCTTCGCACGTATGGTCGTTTCTCTAGGTTAAAAGTACCAACTATATGTACTATTCCAAGGCCTAAAATACTCGTACCAATATACTAACATTTGATCAAAATTTAATCAGCCGTCAAAAAGTTTTTATCGATTGCTCGGCTTCTACATATCGGTTTGTGATACCAAGTACACCAGTTAGTAAGTCAAACCCCAAGCTATTCAACAATAAAAACCACATCGCAAATGGTCCAGTAGTATTTACTTAAAGCTCGAACAAACATACAGACAAACAGAAACAGATAAACAGAAAAACAGACAAACAGACAAACACTAATTTTAAAAATGTTATATTCTTATTCCGTAGCTTATTTTAGGTACCTTAGACAATTTATTTTCAATTATCTCCTTTGTACAGTTTTTTTCGTTCCTATTGCTTTATTATTGTTTTATTTTTCTCGTATAAATTCGATTATTATTCAATTGCAAAAACGGATTAATAGTGTTATTGTTCCGCAAGCGGTTAAACAAGAGAGGAGTCTTTTGAATTGAATGTTTACTAGGGTTATGCATTATTTCAAAATTATGAACACTCCCTATAATAATTTTCTCGGACAATTTGTCATAACGGCGCCATTACCTTTCCTGCTGTTGAAAAAAAAGAAACGTCTTGATACTACTCTTTTTTATATATAATTTAAAAATAATAGCATCTTTTCAATCATGTGGAACAGTTTATGATTCCATACCCTCAGAATAATAAATCTTCGCATTCACCTAGCATTTTCTTCGCTATCTGGTGTGCTATGATAAATTCGTTAAAGGTTTGCGTATTACACGTCTTCTTTATAAGGCAAATTTTCTAAACCATCTTAAAAAATTACGCACGACCGTAAGCTACAGATAACTAACTAATAGCTGATTTGTGTCATCGCCAAGCCATAGATATTTTACCGATAATCCTGTACACGCGGTCACTCAATAATGCTGATTTCATAAAGCTAAATATCAAATGAAATTCCTGCGCATTAAACTGCTTTCAAATAAGAAATAAAATATTGTTACCACATTTTACAAGTTTTTTTTTCGCTCTCATGTGATTTGTACAGTTAGCAGCAAAACTTTTCTTATGGGATTTTAGCCTTACTTTATTTGCATTGGACATTATGTGAAAAGTAAGCTATAGCAACATAATTATAAAACCTCCAATATGACAGCCAAAAGTCCTAAATAACAGTTTAATTTAGGACGTTTTTTTTATTTATAATCATAATAAGTAAATAAGAAAATATTGGAAGGAAAATTACAAACACGAAGCAGCAAACAAACCTGAGCCTTTGGATTTATTTCGCAAATCAAGCTCAAGTTTTCTATATACATATCGAAAATATTTAAAAGAAACACGAAATGATCCACGGAACAGAAACCAAACATAAGTTCAACAAGTAAAACCCGCCTACTATTCGGTAAAAAATTACTATGACATTTTTGAGATGAAGACGAATCGATTGATGTCTCGCTTGTCAAGATCGTACAAAGTTTTTAGTTTTAACACACAACCCTTCCTTTGCTTCTCCGTAGTCGGGTAAAAACAAGTGAAAGTGGTACACTATACCACTTATATTGGAACCGCTGTTACCAAACTCACACAAATAAAACTTTAATTCCTATTCTGCACTACATAACAAACCCTTCTTGTAATTCGGTAAGTAAAGTTTTATTTTTGAATATATTTTAAACTGATACAAAGTAAACTTAATTTTAAGAAACTGATTTTTATATTTTGGCTGTCTAAAAAACCCCGGCTCCCACCCCCCATTATGGCTAAGAAGTATCTCGATCACATCAGTTTCAAACATATTAATCGCTTCAAAATGGGTCCATTCGTTTGGGAGCTACTATCCTCACCCCCCTTCCCCCCCACCCCCATAATAGCTAAGAATAATCTCGTTTACCTCAGCATTGGAACAAAAAACCGCAGCTAAATCGGTCCATTCGTTTGGGAGCTACGATGCCACAGAAAGACAGACACACACACCCACCCACCCACACTCACACACGAACACATACACACGACACACACATACACAAAAAAAACACCACGCGCAGTGATACATACACACCCTAAACTTATAGCACCCAAAACTTTGTTCCGGGGTTAAAAATAATTCAATTCAATTTATTTACACCATTGGAACACAGAGAACTCTTAGTATCGTCAGTGTAGTACAGTATTAATTAAGCAGCTGTATAGGGGCTTTGTCAGTTCATCCTAAGTTCTAAATATTAAAAATAAAAATTGCAGCGGCTGTAAAGTGGCCTTGTCAGTTAAAAATAAATTACATAATTTGCTGCAGCTGTACATGGGCTTTGTCAGACTTATTGCTATTGCACAGATTTACATCAGTCCACGCGTTCTTTTCTTCTACATAGTCATTAACACTGTAATATGCTTTTTTCAACAAAATACTTTTAATTTTATTTTTAAGCAATCTTTAATTTAAGTCGACTATGGTTTTGGGAATTTTATTAAAGAACCGTACTGCATTTCCTAGGAATGATTTGTTGAACTTCTGTAGCCTAAATTTGGTATTCAATCATTTATCTTTTTTTCGAGTATTTATTGAATGTATGTCGCTTCGTTTAGTGTAAGATTTGATGTTCTTGCGAGTGTACATAAAAAAAATAAAAATATATTTGGGGCAAAAAATAATATATAATAATATAATATATTTGGTTATACAAAAATTAAATTGAATTTTTTTAGTTATTAATAAAAAAAAATTACATGATTACCTTATAGACATATAAGGATGGCACTGTTAGAATATTAATTTTCTTAAAATGATCATGTTTTTGAGCTGATTCATGTTGATTCATGTTTTAATAGCTCTTTTTTATGCAAGATGAAAATCACACTGATGTCAGCAGCTTTCCCCCACAGCAAAATTCCGTAACTCATGATGCTATGGAATTAGGCAAAGTATATAAGTCTGGAAGTTGCCACATCAGTGATCTTTCTAATCTCACGTACTGCATGGACAACAGAGCTTAGCTTACTTCCCAGAGTTGCAATGTGAGGTCCCCATTGAATTTTAGAGTCCAATTCTATCCCCAAAAACACCGTTAAACGCACAAAATCTAGTTTCTTACCCATCAGTTTGACCTCAGTATTCACATTCTTGACATTGGGTAAAGAGAACTTCACACATTTTGTTTTGGATGGATTAAATAGAAGATTGTTGGCTGAAAACCATTCACACACTGATTCCACTATGTTATTTACATCACTTAGGTCAGTCACACCTCTTTTAGTATAAAAAATCAATGACGTGTCATCGGCAAACAAAATAATTTCTGTGTTAGTCTGCTTTTCCACCATAAATGGAAGATCAATTACATAAACAAGAAATAAAAATGGGCCAAGTATTGAGCTTTGCGGTACTCCTAGTTGAATTGGCCTCCCTGAAGAACTTATATCACCTATTGCAACTGTTTACTGTCTTCCTATTAAATAGGATGAGATAAGACCAAGCGCTAAGTCTGCTATACCGTTATATTTCAATTTAGTCAGTAATGTATTATGGTCAACACAATCGAACGCCTTAGAAAGATCGCAGAAAACGCCTATGGCGTCGTTTGCATTATCCCAGGCTTTTAAGACACACGATATTAGCTTGCAGCCTGCGTCAATAGTTGAACTTCCTTTTTTAAAGGCATACTGTCGTTTGTGCAGTATATGATTGACATTAAAATAGTCCAACAGTTGGCTTAGCATCATCTTCTCAAATATTTTGCTAAGACAAGGCAAAATAGATACAGGTCTATAGTTGGATGGACTACTTTTGCTGCCTGATTTGAATAGCGATATTACCTTCCTATGCTTCATCAAATCTGGAAAACGCCTATTGCTATACAATTATTAAATATAGCTGCTAGATTATAAGCAATTGAAAAAATAATACTGTTGATTGCTTTAACCGACAACCCCCAGAGATCTTCAGTTTTCTTCATATTAAGCGACTTGAAAACTTTAACTTAACTTTAAGTTGCAGCAATTGAATGAACAGCAAAAGTAGTTGACCATAACTGTACATTTTCAGCTAAAAGTGTTAGAGCTATTGGAGATGAGTTTAGTGAAACATTTAACTGTACTGTAATTTCTGCGAAATAGTTCTTGAATGTATTTGCTATTTCTAGTTTATCAGTAATAACATCATTATTCAACTTCAGTGACTCAATTTTGTTAAAGTCTTGAACTTAACCGGTTTCCTTTTTTATTATATTCCAGGTTGTTCTTATTTTGTTATTGGAGTTCATTATTTTATCTTTTATAAATAATGACTTTGCCTGATAACATACTTGTTTGAATACTTTAGAGTACAACTTAACATGTTCAGCAGTGCTAATGCTGTAAGATTTGTTTCTTTTAGCATAAAGTTCAAAAAGAGTATGTCTACTTTTAATTATTCCAGGAGTCGCCCATTCTGCAAAACAAGGTTTATTTTTAATTTTTATTTCCTGGCGTTGAAAATGTTTATTGAATTATTTCAAATAAAATCGTGAAATTATGATTAGGATCATCGCTGTCACAATGGAAAACATCAATTTCCTAAGCAATAGATTTTTCAAACAATTTCATTCGCTTTGATGTTAGAGGTCTACTGATAGCTTTGCAATCGTTTAATAGCTTATTTCCACTAAACACTACGCTCTGTCCCATATGATCAGAGGGCAACTTATCAATCAATGATTTCTGCTGAAAGTCACAATCTAGAAAAATATTATCCAGACAAGTAGCAGTATTCAAAGTAATTCTGGTAGGTTCATTAAAAACGTTAATTAAATTGTAAGATCTACATAATATCATAAATTGTTGTTTTTGAAGGGAATCAGTCAACAATTCAACGTTAAAATCTCCACACATTATTATATATTTATTTTTCCTTGAAACTTTCGCTAAAGCTTCCTCCAAAATCCTAAAAAAAAAAATCAAAGTGAGATGACGGTGGACTGTATATACATAAAATGATATGATTATCTAACTCTGCACATGATATTTCACAAAATCGTTCCTTAGAAAGCGACATGACATCTTTTCTCTCTTTGGCTTTAATTTGATTGTCAATAAATATTAAGCAGCCTCCACCCTTTGCAGACTTTATATAGAACGAACTTATCACATTAAGATTATTTAAACTAAGTATTTTAGCATCAGATTCTATCCAGGTTTCGGTGATACACAATATATCAAATGGATATTCCTTTAAAAATTATTCTATTTCTAAAAGTTTACGTGGTAACCGATTGATGTTCTGATGCATTAACCTAATTAAACTGGATGTTTTAGAATTACAATTTAAGATCGTATTATTCAATAAGTTGCAAGGTTGACCTGGTTCAGATTGCTTTGCAACGTAACTAGGTCGTCCTTTTGTCAAAATTATTGGTTTAAAGTCTTGATAACAATAAGGTTTCCTGCTCTATTCTGTGTATTTTCCCCATACTCACATACAGTGCACAGACTTGGTCTTTGCCTAATCTTCAGAGGTCCGATCTCGAGGTATGCCAGCGTGCAATGGAACGCAATATTCTTGGTGTTAAACTTACTGACCGAATAAAGAACACCATACTGCGTTTCAAGACTCCGATTACAGAATTGATACAAAAAGCTGCAAAATTAGAGTGTGATTAAGTTGGACATATCTGCCGCAAATCGAACAAAAATTACTTCGCTTTGGGTACCCCAACATTGCAAACGTCATCGCGGCAAACCAAGAAAAAGATGGCGGGATGAGCTTGACTCCCACACAAAGAACTGGTATACCGTTGCAACAGATAGAGACGTATGGGAAAATGGAAGGGAGGCCTTTGCTCTGCAGTGGGACACTACAGGCCTATATCACGAAATAATATAATTTGACCACTTATCTCCTATTCAAGTGTGGCTAGCTCCAGCATTTGTAATGTGATAGAAACATAAAATATGGGCAATTAATTTAGTTATATCAGTTTTTGTCTTTTATTTAAATACATATTTGTTGAGGTCAAAGCATAATTATAAATAAATTAATTTGTATCTAATAATACAAATTCGTCACTATATAATGATGTCAAATTATATAAAACTAAATTTAATTTGTTAATCCTTTCATTTTCAATTGCTTGTAGAGAGTTTAAATACGGAAAAGTAGATAGTACAATTTTGCTTAATTTTTCAGCTTTGTGTAATTTATTATATATAATTTGTAATTTATTATACTGATTATACTTCTGCTCACGTCTGAGCTATCACCCATTAAAATTACTATATCAGTCCCTTCCTTATATTTTCCTTTTATAAGTTTGTTCATGTTTTGGGTGTGATATGTCCGGAATACATGTATTATTTACAGAACCACTTATATATTTACAGGTAATTATGCCTTGTTCCTTACCTATGCTATCACAAAATATCTTAATTTATCATTTGCGGCTGGAAGATTATTATCAGTTAAACTGTCACTTTTACTATAAATGTTATCAGTGTTATTTGCTGTTTTCTGTGACGTCGTACTGTATACCTTCATATTCACAGGTATTGACTGCGAGCTGGCATCCTCCACCTTCTTCTCATTGCTGCTGTCTGAATATAATGACGGCTGGTGTGTGATCAACTCTGTAGGCTCGACGTTGCAGTCGGAGCTCAATTTCAGCAATGTATTAATTGATGAAATTTGCTCTTCAATTTGACTTTGAGCAATTGTGTATTTATAATTCAGGTTTTTCTGTTCACCTTCCAGTCTCATTACTTTCTCCATATAAATTTTATATTCTTGTTCATATCCTACTGTCACTGTTTTATAGTGTGCAAGGTCGTTGCTAATTTTAACTTTCTCCTTTCTTAGTGTCACTGTATTAATATTACTAGTTTGTTGTTTAACATATTTCTTGGTTCTATGGATAATTCTTTTTATATTAATATATTTCTTCACTTTATTAATTCTTGCCATTTTTTCATTCGTATACATTGAGTTCCCTGGCGATTGCGAAGTGTTTTCTACAACTACTTTGTACATGCTAGCAGTTTCTAATTGTTCCTTATGGTGATTATTGTCTTGTAGTTCAGCCATAGATTTTTCTGACTTATTCAGCTGACTTTGTAAATCTTGTATTTTTCCTATTGCAATATCAAACATATTATTGCATTGTTCATTTTGCTTTACTATTGACTGAAGGTCGTCTCTTTCATGAATTACCTCTAGTAATTGTGTGTCTAGGCTTGAAAGTTGTCTTTTTAACTGTGTATTTTTGTCTATAATTTTTTGTATATCCATTTCACTGTCTTCTCTCTCTTGTAATAACATTTTATTATCTGTTTCAACATCTAATAATTTTTGTAGAGTTGATTTTAGTTTTAGTTCCAAGTCTTTAATACTGGCTTGTCTAATCTTCATTCTTCAACTGGTTTCGAACTCCGGTGTATAATTGCCTCAGTCGGTTAGTCTCGTAGTTAAAATAAAATAATGTTATATTAGCAAAATATTAATAATAATTGCCTTCAACTGGTTTCAAACTCAGGTGTACAATCGTTTCAGTCGGCCCGTCTCATTATAACAATCAAATAATTTTAAATAAGCAACATATTTTGCTTTCAACTGGTTTCAAACTCAGGAGTGCAATAGTCAGTCTCGTAGTGTCAATAATAATTTTAAAATAGCAAAATAAATTGCCTTCAAGTGGTTATAAACTCAGGAGTACAATCTTCTCAATCAGCCAGTGTCTCCACTCGACTAACATGCACTTAGTAACAGCATTATTGTAATTGTTGTAGTTGTTAAAGACATGAAATTATTTTTTCTTTTAAAAATACCCACATTTGAAATAAAATAAAAAGTTGGTTAAAATATTAAAATTTGACTTGATTTTGAATAAATTACGTGTTTATTTACGTGTTTTAACTCACGTTTATGGTCCCAGCTAGATACAACTGCAATAACTTGCTGTCTAAAGCATTTACGTAGATTTGTTTACAAATTGTTATCGCCCATATTATTTTATCAAGTCCTCCACTATTTCACTATTTTACACGTTACAAAAACTCGTACATGGTAATCACTCAGTTATAATAAATTTTTGAGACCCTATACATAAATTAATGAATTGTTTCTATTTAAAAAAATATAATAGTCTCGCGCTCGCTAACGACCGTCTTGAGCGTTTTTCGTATTAATTAAATAAATAATCGTCAAACAGCAATGGAACATTTCGATATTGTTTTTTTTTTTCAAATCGAATTGGGTTCTTTTTATTATAGAGACGATTTAAGCTTATGAATCTTTGAAAATAATACGTTACAGACTGCTTCATAGAGTTCACTATATTTATATTCACGAAGTAATGATTTCCTGTGCATAGCTGTGGCACACTTTGCACTTTCACTTGTTTTTTTCTATTCCGTGAAATGATCTGACTTCTGATGCCACCCGTACAGCGATTCTCCCGCATTTAGCGCGGCGCGAGCGAGTATAACACAAAGAAGTGGTTCATTGTCCGCGACACCTTTGTTCCATTTGCATCTTGTGACACTGCTCGTGACAGGACGTGAGTGCTGAGGGTTACGTGTGAGGATGATGAGGAAATTAGTTTGAAGAACTTAGATAAATAAGACTTGCATTGTTCCGACAACTCTGGAATTATGAGTAAGAGCATTATCACCGTAGATTAAAATATTGCAAAAACTACGGCTTGTTTTGAGTTAATGTTTTTAGTCACGGTCACCGCTTTGAATCAGGCTTTTTCTACTTCTCCTCTCAATCATTTAGTAATTAGCGTATAATCCTCTGGCTCATCTCAGAGTTGCCAAGTGAGTCATAGCCTCCGATGTGAGCGCCATCGGGTTTCGGTCATGTGCAGCTTTTTGCCGGTTGCTGACTTTAGCGGTATATTGCTAACTATCGGAAAACTAAACTAAACTTCGCCTCTCCCGCGTTCTCTTTTAAATACCTATACAATAATTATCAAGTGTTTAAAAGCTATATAAGTTATATTTGCATCCAGAACCTCCCACATTTATACTGAAAAACATTCTAATTTTCGTGAATTGGAATTACATAGCATTTGACACAAAGGCATTCCGTTTTTTTTTCTCGATAATACTTGCGAATGCAGAATGCCTTTTAAATTGAGACTGTACAAACTCGAGAATGTATCCTTTCGTACAAAGTGGAATATACACCTGATAGCTACAAGCCTTCAATTTGTATGAATTACCAATATCACCACTGAATTCTGGAGCAAGCACGAAATCTAGTACTAAAAAACAGGCCAAATGCGAGTCGGACTCGTGCACCGAGGACTCCGTACAAACTTGTAGGTATGTAAATAGTTCGTCCATCGCGGGAATCCAGTCTGGTAGTTTGGGTTGAGGGACAAACTTTACTTTGCCGTTGGAAAACTGTTGTTCCCATACATTTAACAACTGCAAATAAGTTTATAACCATTTGTTAACCAAATTTTTCCGTTTACTTGTGCTATTAGGTAAACATTGGTACTTGCCTAATTTCATGATTTTAGAGCAACGGGAAAGTACCCTATAGGTTTTGATTCCTTGAGAGTGAAGAGGCGATTAAACATGCGGCATACGAGTAAACGGCCGTATCTTTTGATTGCGTTGACTTTTTTTTCATATCTCCAATTTCGACTTGATATCTTCACGCGTTACTGAGAAAAAGGATCTTGACAGACAGATGGACAACGAAGTGATCCTATAAGATTTTTTTTTTCTTTAGAAGTAAGGAATCCTATAAAACCCTGTCAAAAACGAAACATTGACTCGAAAGAAGGAGACCACCGCCACTGCGTTTGTATATTTGTATCTAGTAAATTGATTTATAATTCATTAATCATCTACCAGACTTGATTGTTTCAATAATATAAACCACTTACTTAGTCCAATTATTATTTCAATCAAATCCCGTTAATAAATTTAAAAATACATATTTTATTTTATGTTGCAACTACCTATACAACGATTACAATTATTTGGTGAATAATACTACTAATTAATAAATTTAAATTATTGTGGTTTACGAGGTAATAATATGAATAACGAAGTGCTAATATAACCCCCACGGTTTATCGTACATCGTACCTATCTCATAAATATGTCAACTGCATATATAATGTAAACAGAGCTTCGGTCTTCGGTCTTTCCGCAGAACTACAACACGAAATAGTTTAAATAGGCTATTAGGGCTTGTACACGTAGGTACAAATAAAATATCTAGTCCGCAGAGGAGGTGCCGACAGTAAAACCAAAGTTTGCCAAGGCCACTCGATTCACAAACACAAACTTTTGCGCGATGCAGGAATTGATTCACGCCGCTATTGCCATCTAATGTGCGAGATTCAAGCTAAAACCATAAATAAAAAATACATAAATAAATAATTCATGTAGCTTTTATAGATCTTTATTGGAATCGATTCCAATTAATTAAATCACACGTTTCATCACGCGAACGAGACAAACATAAAGTAAACCACTGACAAAATAAACCAACTCTCTGATATCCAGATTCCAGCAAAATGAAGGTCCGTGATTGGGAGACAAAGGACTCCCGGTGCCCCCCAATATTGAGTGAGATTGGACCCAATCGAGTTATCCGTTAAAGCCAGAATTGCTGTTGGCATTGATCTAATATTAAAATGAATAGGGGTCAGTTCTGGGATGCCTTTTGACAGGGGCCAATGAGATTTGGGAAAGAATTGGGCCTATCTGTTTCGACGTGATTATGGATGAAGCTTTAAATAACATTCTGTCAAATACCATTTTGGGAATTGGAGTATTTTTGAGTTGAGTTCGTAATTCTTTAACCACATAATATAATACTTAGACATAATATCGACAATAAAGACAGAATCATCAGAATTCCTGTTTATTGAAGTTTATTAAAGAAATGTATTTTTGGAACCAATTCGATAGCTTTCCCTAACGACTTAAAAAAAATACAAATGAATTACGCAAATCAGCTCAGAAATCTCGGGAAATCGGTGTGCGTACAAACATAAAGACGCAATGAATTGAGATCCACCTCCTTTTTTATAAGACGGTTAAATAATAGAGTTTAAGAAAGTGTGGTACATTATGCCTCGCAAACTAAAGCAAAATGAGGACTTGAGTCACACGGCGACAATATAACGGGCTGGTGAACAATGCATGGTATCAATTAAATAAATAAACTATTTACTGGAATGTAACCCGTTACAAATCAATCGTCAATTAATTTTATAAAAATAATGCCATTGCATTCGGATAATTGATTTCTTCCCTACAACAGCGGCACTCGTCCGATTGTATCACGTGGGTGGATCATTGGACCACGTAACAGAACAGTAAAATTGCCGCCGTCACGAATCGCGCGAGCTGAATCGACGCGCGCAAATGAAGGTCCTCTGTGGTGACACAGTAGCGAGACCGAAGATATGATCTTCCATCAAACCTTCAAAATTTTGGTTGTGAGGGCGCCTTATGCAAGTGAATGAGGACAAAATCATACGTTTCTATTTTTAGAAAGAACCGATATCCATAAGCTCATGACCTGAACTTCTAAAAGACCGTTAAAACGTTGGTAGTAAATGGGGCACATTAGGCAAGTATAAGAAGCAATATTTGCATGTCCCTTACTTTAATAAGAACCGTTATTCTTAGGCTCATGACCTGGTCTGCCACCAGATCCTCACACTCTTTGCCTAAAAACCTTCCAGGAACATAGAAACATAAGTTAAAAAAAATGTCCAGTAGCTGTTGAGCGGGAAACGGAAGACTGATCGCTCCATAGGTTTCCTTGTACATCCAATCCAGCCAAATGGAATTGTGACGTCACACTGCCCCGCGAGTTATTTTGCTTTCGAAATGGATGCAGCAAAAGTGAAATAACTTCGTTATTTTCAAGATATTTTAATGAAACTCTTGCCAGGCTTCATTGCAAGATTTGAGTGACTTTTCATAGACAAAAAGAAAAAAAAATGAGATTTCCCCATTGGACACTTCTCGTGGCCATAATCGGAATATATCGAAATATGTCCAAAATCGGCCATGGCGTGAACACGATGTTCAGAAAAAATGTATTTTGCCAATTAATCAGTTTATTTTAGAAACGAATATTCATGTAATACCATCGTATCAACGTAAACCTATTAGAAATTGGTTTTAAAAGTATTATTTCTGTTAATATCCCATTTGGATATGGCACTATAATATGTCACTCAAAACATATTATAGTGCCATCTCCAAACAACAAGTCACAAGCCAAAGACCAGCACGGTCTTTGGCTTTGAATGAATCCATTGGCGGAATTGTGGAATGGCAACTCCACTAATGCCATAAGACAAAGATGAAGTGAAGTGAATCCAATGCGCAAGAGTCAAATGAACCTTCAACCAGTAGTGGTCGTACTGGTCATCATCAACAAGTTTGTGTCAACTGTTGCGAACAAGATGTCATGTGCTGTGTACTGATACGGAAAGATATTTTATTTTCTCGCCATTTTAAAGAATGAAGTCTGTGATCATGTATCTACTAGATCAAAGGTAACCATCAAATAGCCAAGTGACATAAGAGCACAAATAAATGTGTGGTCTTATTTGAGTTTAGTACGGTCCAACCACAGCCAACGTGCAGACACGCCAAAATACCTCTAAATTAAGTTATGATGTACTTATTGTTTAAGACATGCCTAGTGTAATGTTCCTTGTTATAATGTGGTGAATAAATGAAATATCAAAAAATATCTAGAAAAATCTAAAAATCATTGGCTATTGTTTTTATCCAACTACTGCAAGTCAAAGGAAGGGTTATGTGTCCAAACTAAAAAAAAACGATTTTGGCAAGCAAGGCATCAATCGATTGGTCTTCAACGCATGAGTGTTAAAAGCTATTTTTTAACCGACAGTAGTCGGGTTTTATTTTTTGAACTTATGTCTTATTATTAAAATATGATCTACTCGTAGGTAAGGTAAAATAATGAGATTTTAGTGTTGACTTTAAGCCTTAAGGTTTCTTTTTCTTAGCTCCTTATTTCTAAGTTTATTATTAGATTTGCTATACTGACCTATCCACACTGTGTACAGCGAAGCAGGTGCGCTGTGTCAGCGCGGGCCAGCGCTCGCCTCTTTATTGGAAGGCACTCCATCATCAGATGCGTAGAATATGTGATTTGAATTTATCAATCTAGGCTTTGGGATAAGCATTTTCTGTTTTATCGTCTATTTTATTGTTTATTTTAGCATTTGAACACTGAACGTCTTATCTGATGGTTTCTGACGATGCGGTCGACTCTGAAACAATATTTAAGCGACTTTAACTCAAGAATAAGTACTTAAATAACAAAGTACTTATTCTTGAGTTAAAGTCGCTCAGATTAATCGGGAATTAAGTCGCTGGTAGGGGTTTCCATTCCTGCGATGTTCAAATAAGAATTAATTCAGTTTTATGCTACACTAAATTGTTGTTGTCGACGAATCACGTAGCTGCTAGTTAAAACGTGAGGCTCAAATTTTCCGTTAAAAAAACCCAAAGAATAAGTAATCTGTCGGTCAGACAGCCCAACGCGCGGGTATGTGAAGGTTAATGATTAATGATGCTGCAGTTATGTAAGTTATTAATATAATCGACACCAATAAATAAAAGTGAAACTTTGTCGGTTAGCTTGTTTGTTTCGGGAGTTTTAAAGCCAAAACGGCTATTTCGATTTTGATGAAACTTTTTAAATAGATACTGCACAGTATTGAAACCAACATGGGATACTTATTATCCAGGGAAATGGAAAACTGGAAAATGACGACTACTCTCTGTAAGAAACGGAATGACGATAACGGTTGCCGTGGAAACGAAATAATAACAAGTATGTCAAAAAGCATCAAGAGCGTATGTGCTATAATTTTGCATTAGTTTTTAATATCCTAGATGAACATTCGAAGCTTTTTTTCGTGATAAACTGTAGTCTATGCGGAAGAAGTCGCGAGCAAAAATTAGTTTAAAATAAATTAAATATATTTGTAGGAAACTTAAAGAAAATCTTAACAAACGCTGGCGTCGGTTCGTGACCGACGACGACGCCTCTCTACAGTCGCTACAAGATTCAACTTATTCAAAAGGCAGGAAAAACTTGCAACCGTTCCTGTTTGTATACAGGATGCTTAAGGAACGACGTCAATTATTTGAGAGTGGAACAACAAGTCAAACGTACTTTTGTTCGACTTCAATAGATAGATAATCTTTATTGGACACCAAAAATATACAAATACAAATGAACTAAAACGAAAACTAAGAACTATTATTATACAATGGGCAGTCTTATCGCTAAAAAGCGATCTCTTCCTGACAACCTTTGGATGAAGAGGAAATAAATACGACAACAGATGTGTCGTATTTATTTTCTCTGTGGTGTACTCACAGGTATCATAAAAATATGCTAATTAAACTAAAATAAATAATATAACTAATAAGAATACAAACCAATACAATAAAATTAATACACCATACATAACATAAAATTTATTAAATACATATGGATCAATAGTAAATACATTTATATCAATATCATATATTCATAAAGTTAATTCAAGAAAAACAATGACATGAAAAGAAAACAGGGGGAAGTGGAATCAGATTTCAAGATATAGTTTTTTAACTTTATCTTTAAAATAATTTAGAGACTGTGCACGCCTGCCTGATCGTGAGTGGCAATGTGGAATGCATGCGAACAGCTTGGACACTGAATGATTTGACATAAAAAGAGCTACCGTGCAGTGGAAACTTTAGAGTGAAATTTTCTCATGACCTGAGTGAACGAGTATTAGAACAGTAAAGGAAATTAAAGCGTTCCTTAAGATAGCGGAGGGAAAATGGACTAAAAAGAGTAGTATAAAGAAGAGAGAGTATGTTAGAATTCTGGCGAAGACGTATAGGAAGCCACTTGAGTTTAATGCCATACGATAATTTTGAAATCACTCAAGTTTATTAAGCTGGGCCTCCGTGAGATCTAGATAGCAGGCATCGGCATAGTCTAAAACGAGAAGCAGAAGAGACTGCGCAAGCGCAACTTAAGTGCCCATAGGCAGGAAATTGCGCAATTTTTCTTTAATGTGATTGTTTATTAAATTATTTGGCTGTATATGAATAAACTTATTCCTGGATGACGACAATGACTGTGATCTCGTCATCACAATCCAAAATTCAAAAAATTACATACATTTTTGATTTCCCTAAGTGAAGAAAATATTTAATTTTATCCCTCACAGATGAAACTGATACCATTTTTACAAACTTTCATTTAACTTGCAATATTTCGTCGCTATAATGCTTAATCATGTCATGCGCCAATGTGCAAAGTTGTGGGAAATTACGAAAAACGTTTCTCATCCTTAAATATCACAACAACTTAAAAAATACTTTCAAACTTCAACATTGAAGTTATTCGAAACTAACTACAAGTCTACCAAATAATACTAATAGTTTTATAAATGAAATAAATTTCTGATGAGATAAAAATTCTCAAACATGCGTTCAAAGAACAAGGGCGAAATTTTATGCGAGAAATCTTGCAGCGTCTTATAATATCATTTCTACAGAACTTAAGTAATTATTTTTCTACGTTTTTTAACATAGCATGTAAGCTAGTAAAATCCAGGTTAACAAATCAATTAAAAGAAATATTAAATTTAAACTTCATTTCCTTCCTACGTTTTACCCATAGATTCTAGAATTTAGGCAGTATTGGTTTTACCGTAGACAGAGAAACCAATAGACACTTGGTTGTTGTGCCACTTGTGAGATAGAACGATAGGTGGGTGTGCTGCCATTTCAAAACTTTTACCCTGAGTTTAAGCAATTCCAGATTCAAGATTAAGTATATTATAGACTATTGATGCTTTATTACATTACAGATTATTTACGAAAAATGTCTGGTCAGAAAGAAAAATTGAGATTTTGAATAATTCTAGGTGTACGATCTCGTTCCATAAAAATATCGAATCTTTATGGGACTAATGTGGATAAGGGTAATAGAAACATCAGAAAGCTTGTTTTTACAATTTCTATAAACATTTTGTATTGAACATGCTTACAGTATAATAATATATATATAGTAGTATATTTCACGGCTGGTTGGTCTAGTGGCTAGTAACCCTAGGAACGAAATCAAACGGTCGCGGGTTCGAATCCTGTAATCATTTGTTTAATGAGCAGAAATGTTTGTTACCGAGTCATGGATGTTGATATTGGTATTTATGTATGTTTATCCATTATCTAGTGCCCATATTACAGGGTATCTTAGTATGGGGCTAGGTAATTGGTATGGAATTGTCCTGAATATATTTATTTATATTTATATACCATAGTCATCCATGGTGGGCCATCCTCAGCGTAAAATAAATAGATTAAATATGGTGTATCATGCATGAAAAATGGTAGATACATACATACTGGTGACATGCACCATTATATATATACCATGGTCATCCATGATGGACCATGATGCTTCATACAATAATTATTTATTTTGGTATAACCTGATCCGTTATGGTGACCATGGTCTAAAGTAGTGCGTTTCAACTTATGAACGCGGTGTCGCTGCGAACACATAGCAAAAATACGCCCATAATGAGACCAGCTCTCTTCTTGTCTAACTGCAATAATTTAGACAGGAAGATAACTGGTCGATCTCCTTGATAGTGATCAGTTTTTCTTTCTACTATCTTTATTTGTCACACTTTTATTTAGTATGTTATTCGTTTTGCAAAGTTTTATAGAGATCCGTTGTACCTACAATATATTCTTGTATATTTATATGTAATTGTTTTCTCGAAAACAGTATAAAAAATAAATTTCTCAAAAAAAAAACAATACTCTTCTTCGATAAATACCTACCAGACTATATAAGGTAAATTAAAAAAAGTCTCCTTTTCGCAAGCACGGGGGTGAAAAAAAGTTTTTTTTTTAGTAGGTACTATAAATACAATTTTCATGTTTGACAATGAGTATGAGTCAGTTTTATTTTGTCTCCTAGGTATCTTATTTTGTTAAGAGAACTTTTCAGCAGATGGACGGACAGACGTATGGATAGACTGACGGACAGACGGACGGACAGATGGATGGACAGACGGATGGATGAACTAAGCAGCATTTCCACAACAATACATTTCAGTCTGATTATTTTGGGCGTAAACCCTAAAACATTATCCAATCATTTTGCAATGCAGTGTATGTATAGTAAGATTTGTCTAACATTATTAGTAAAAATTTTGGTTCATAGTTTAGGGTAATGTACATTTTTTCTGTCCTCAAATCGGCATTATTGTCAATATTTTGGCGACGGACTCGTGGTCGCACCGTTTTGTCACACTAGTGTGACCACGAGGAATTATTTTTACTCGTGGTCACACTGCTTGGTGTGACAACGAGTAAGCTACAAAATATAAGACTCGTAGTCACACCAGTGTAGGAAACCAAAATACCAATTACTTATCGACATAATTATATGCAATAATTAATTACTTGTGTCAAAGTGAAAGGTGTTTTCTTCTCACCAGATTCATTATTATCTTTATGTTCTTTTTTATAGCAGTTAACGCCTGCTTTGCGTAAATATATATAATAATTTTCTAATAGAAAAATTTTGGTCACGGACGAGATTCAAACTCGCACACTGTGCCTCAGCGCAGCACATGCCTTTACCAATTCGGCCACCAAGACATAAGCGTCATCATCCAAATCTTTCTACTAGCTTCTTTCACTTTTATTTCATTATTATCACTAAAAAACATTTATTTATTTAATTGTAGCCGTCTAGCCTCACACAGAATCTTCCATATTGAAACTATGCACGATGACAAGCGAATCCTGCACGCTGATTGGTCCAACTGAACGTGGCATAATTAAGCACTGATCTGTTGGCTATTTTCTATTGACCACTGTTGACATAATAAAGCATTCATTCTGTGTTTTATTTTGGTTATTGGCATTTTTTGATATCCAAAAAACTTGTTTCCTGTTATATATTTAATTATAAGAGCTACACAAAAGATACAAAAATGCATAAAAGTGTATTTTGTCCAAAGTGGCGATTGACATGGCATTATAGTGACAGTTTGTATGTATATGTCGGCGCTTATCCAGGAGATGCCATATTAAAACACGTTAAAATTCTTCTACTAGCGTTTTATTGATGTCAAACTCAAATTAGAACTATTTTACAAGTTTTCTCGGTCTTAGCATAAACGATAATGGTGCCGCTCCCGCCTATATTTTTAAGACATGTCACGTCACTCGCGCCGTAATCAAATCCACTCAACTCAAAACATAATAAATTAACAGAACAACCAAAAATAAAAATAAAAACTCCAAAAGAACAACTTTTAAATAATCTCAGCGTCATTAAATTAATTGATTAAGCATTTTATAATAAGTTCACAATATGTTATAGTTTGTTACAAAAACATTTAAAAAAGCTAATTATTAACGGAGAGTTCTAGAATCAATAATTCATTATTTTTTACGTAGATAAAATATAAATCACGGAATTCTTAGGAATACTCGCAGGCCTAACAGATGGCACCACTTGTAGCACTCGGAAAATGGAAATACATTTTGTAACGATATAAAACGGTGTTTTAGTAAATTTCTGAGAATAAAGGTAATAAAAAATAAATTGGGGCGAGTCAGACCAAGAGTGGGGTGAGTCGGGATTCTTACCCCATTCGGTCGCTTTGAATGCGAGGACGCTATACCCTTCTTCGGAATCACTCGAAACTAAAAATACTCGTTACTATTTTGAAATTAATAAAATTACCTGGATAAACTTAGACCGGAACGAGCTTTAAGAACTATTGGATCAAGACCGTTCGGTAATGTACTAGCTAGTGGGTACAATAGTGGAAGATAAAACATACAACTCAAATTCACCAATACAATATTTATTATCCTTGGTTTAATTTTGCTTACTTACTTAAAATCTAAGGAACCGTGCCGTAGGTACGTTGGACGGCCATTCAAGCTAGCATGTAATAGTGGAAGACAAAACATGCAATTTAAATTCACCAATACAATATTTATTATCCTTGGTTTAATTTTGTTTACTTACTTAAAGTCCAAAGAATCCTAGCCTGCAGATCCAACTCAGCAGCCAAGAAATACCAAGATCTAAGATTACCCTGTTATAACTAGGGTCGATATAGAACTGTCAAAATCAAGTATTTACTCTAACAAAACATTGATGAATTGGCGGCCGGCAGTGTAGTATACTTATTTACCTTTTTCTATAGGATTTAGCCGTTATGTTAGTGAAGGTAATTCTCCATCCGACGTTTCAGCAATGTCCGATTCGCGTGAGAGGTAGCCAGGCTAGACCCCTCAGGCGTTATAGGTGTCCAGCAGGTCGGTGGGGGACCAAAGTTCAACACTCCGGTTAATGAAATATATGCATAAAACACGATACCGCATTCCAAGAACGTGGCAGGAATCGTTGGGTATAATGTCGGCGTGGCGCTTTTCTACTTAAATCCGGGGAGAGAGGAAGCCTCCTTCGTGGAGTATTTCAGCCCGGGGGGAAAAACCCGCTGTGAATGAATAGACACAACGTTTGTTTAGAATTCGAGACTTTGAAAACGCCACCGCTCTCAGTTCGCTAAAATGGCGTCTCGAAAAATGGATAAAAGTCATTTCACAATCGCAATCATTACTGTAGACAATGCAAAAATACCAACAAATGCTCTCACCTTTTTTACGGGTTTTATAATATGCAGGGAAAAAACTTGTCAGTCCTACTGGGCTCTCCAGCATGAAAAGAAAGGATACGTCACTCAACTCCATTGTCTGTTTCTTTCTGTCGCCGGATCTAGTTGGCTTCCCAGTTAGCAAAATCTATCCGAATAACATTTCGTTTCACCAGGAAACAGATCAGCGCTTACACATGGGCTTTGGAAATGATAATATGGTTTTATTTTTATTTTTAAGATTTTTCACCCTCGAAATCGAATTTGTTTATTTACTGTTTCTTTAACTATTTTTGACAGATAAATAACTGCCAAGAGACGTCTAAGAATTGTTATAAACTATAGTCCATAAAACGTTCCGTACTAGAAACGATCCGTTCACTTCCAGACGAAAGGTACGGAACGCGGTTTCTTTGCTTCGCTACCGTTAAATTATCATAAAACTATATACTGTAACTATTAAATTATGATATTGTATGGGTTTGCTTTGGAAAAAATCTACGTTCCTAAATTTGACATTCGTTGCATTTAATTGGATTGTTTAATTTTATTTTCTATTTGCTGACATTGCGGGACCGTGCCGAACAACGGAACGCGCCCTTTTGCTTTGACAGCTAATCGATGCAAAGATAAGTAAAATCCACGGTAGAGGTCATTACTTGTCTCCGTGTTTATCAATTGTACTTTATTAATTATTTATTTATTATCTGATTCCCAGTTATTCCTTGTTCCCTTTTGTATTTATTTCAATCAATTGACCTAATGAGAGTTATAAAGTCGTGATCCGTAGTGCATGGACGTGTTGTATTTATCGAAGTGTTTATAACCTCTGAACATGACTATTGTTTTTTGGTACTCCGATTTACAGGATTATATCATGTAAGTAAACAACGTACGATAATATATTATGTACCCGATCGTCTGCTTTCGCTGGTATTCACCAAATACGAACGATAGTACTGTTTCAATCAACTATGTGCGACTTCAATGTCGTCATCTGATACATTCTAATATGTTAGTATATTGAACAATATGCAATTATAATTCTAGTTTTACTATTATAAAGATGCGTTTCTATTAGTTGTTTATATGCTGTCTTGTTTATTCCTCCTTTTACTTGTCGAATTGTTATTTTGTATTGCTAGTTATAGGTTTATTGTTTTTTTATTTAAGTAGCGTTTTGTCAACGCTACAATTTTTATTCTTCGTGACTACGGGCTCTTTCAATTTATGCGTTTCCTATCGGACCGCTGCCGCACGTTTTCCGTGCTGCTAGTTATAACCCGCTGCCGTGCCGTTGCAGTACGGTAAAAGTCCGTTACCAAATGCTTAAATTGAAAGCGTATCTGACTGCCGTGCGTTTGTATGCTAGTACTGTTTTAAATGTATTTGACACCAGTTAAGCCATGGACTCTGACGAAGAAATAATACAGTTAGTGCTCTTGTTGAAAATTATCAAACAAAAAAAATAACAAAAACCACGCCTCCGTAAAAGAGCATCACCGATGTTTTCGTTAACATGTGATTTTGGTGATTTCCATACTCTTTACCCTATGTTAAAAGAAGACCCAAGCAGTTTTTTTAATTACTTAGGAATGCCTAGAGAATGTTTCTTCGAATTACTGGAATTAGTTAAAAGTAAAATTCAGCGACAAGAAACTATATTCAAACATACTATATCAGCTGAAGAACGACTACTGATAATATTGAGGTAAGTAAATTAAACAGCTTATCTTTTATATTTATTTTTAATTTTTTTTAGTTACAAAATAATATTGAGACGAATCTAATTACTAATTAGTTTAGTAAATCAACAATTAAATACGAAATAGGGTTTTTAAATAAGCTGACACACGCCAGACGGTGCCGCTGATGTGCTACATTGCGTCACTGTCTGTAAATTTGCAAAAAATATGTGGGAATATCGTCTGTAAAAAGATCATTATATATGGAACTTTCTGAATCTTCACTCAAATTAGATACGGATGAGATTGCTGCAATTTCCTCTGCTGTAGACTGAAGCTGATTATTAGATGTTTGTGTTTGAGATCCTGGAGATGGATTCGTTAAGTAGCCGCGTTGTTGTTCATAAAATTCCGAATCTAAGTTATAATAATCACGAGTATACTGTTGTGGCGTCGCGTATTTTCGGATTATTCCTAATATGTCGTATTTGGCATCCATTTTACGACTTTCCGGGATCCTCTTAAAGTCGTTTAATAAAGACAATAAAAAATATCTATCCCCATCTTCGGAATCATCTTCTCTTGCATTTTTTTTATTCTGTAATCTTTCTGCAATATTTTTAAAAGCGCGTTAGTTTCGTTGTTATCGTCGGCAGATGAACTCTTAGTTTTATTTTTCGATGTTGACGCAGTAGAATCTTTACAAATTTGTTTATTTTTTCTTTTGAATCTGGTTTTATTTCATACAGTTACGACAAAAATTGCAGTCGATCAAAATAAACATATTTTCGTTGTCTTTTTGCTTAGGATCCACTTTTTGATTCTCGCTGCTTTTTCAAGTCTCTTGTATATGCATCTCTTATATGCCTCCATTTCTTTTGAAGTACCATTGCTGAAATAAAAAGTAATATTAATATTATTGCAGGTATTTATCCGCTGGTTGCAGTATGACTGAATTGCATCATTCTTATCAACATGGAATCTCAACTATTTCTGGAATTGTGAAAGATACGTGTCAACAGATTTACAAAACCCTACGAGAAAACCCTAAATTAGAACCACTTTCTCTTATCCTACGGAGTTAAATTGTTGCATGTTGGTTCAATTCTGATCACAATGCATTTTTATGGTAAGAGTGACCTGCATCGACATCCAGGAACAGCTCCAGATAAAAGAACTCTTCAACGTTAAACAGCACTGTCACGAAATTTTGTGTTCACATTCTATTACGATAGCCGGTTTGAAGTTTCACCATGACATGGCTGCAACACTCCAGGTTGGCTCCTGACTTGGGAACTTCTCAACGACAAACAGCACAGACACGAAATTTAGTGTACACAGTATATTAGCTAGCTGGTGTGAAGTTTTACCATGACATGGTTGCTGCTCTCCGGGTTGGTTTCTGATTAGAGAACTCCTCCACGGTTAACAGTATAGGCACGAAATGTTGTTGTTGTTGTACCTTGCCGCGTGCGCATGCGCAGTATGCGTGCAATGAGGCGTGTTGGCGATATATCGCCACCCGATCACCGACTAGATAAGCATTTAATTGTGATAGCCCGTTCTATCTTCATGACATGGCTACTGCCAACTACTGCATAATAGTTTTTTTTTAATGTTTTTAAATTAACTTATTAGAATGTATACATACATCATCACCCTATAATTGTCAACTGCTGGCCATGTAGGCCTCTCATAAAGCACGCCACTAAGCTTCGCCTTCAGCTCTTCTAATCTTTTATATTCCAGTCACTTTTCGCAGGTTGTCAGTAACTGCATCCTCATGCCTGTTTTCACTAACCCTAGGATTCGCCTAAATCAAATGCCTAAATAATGATTCCCACACGGAAAAATAAGTAATCAATATTGAGAATTGAGAATTATTTTCTCCTTATCATAATCACAAATCGTTGCTAAGACAACCCAAATGTCTTGTTTTAAATTTGTGTGTCTATGGAAAACTCTATGACACTCGGGGGTAATGAATCAACTTTTAAACTGACAGCCCGCGCCGCGCTTGCTAACTCTTTTGTAAATTGCGCGCGCCTAGCTTATGAGTCGGCTACTTCCCATCGGATCATGAAATCAGAATTTCTAATTAACTGATCTCGCTCGGCGATCCCATCGGATCTCGAGATTCATTGCAACTTAAATTAATATTACTTTTTGTTCCCATCGGATTTTAAGATCCGTTGCAACTCAAATGAATATTAGTTTTTCTTCACATCGGATCTCGAGATCCGTTGCACCCCAAGTGAAAATTATTTTTTCTTCCCATCGGATCTCGAGATCCGTTACAATCCCAAATAAATATTATATTTGCGTTCTCAACGAATCATTTGAAGTTGATATTATTTTTTATTTGTTTCAGTGCAATAAAATCTACGATACGTATATCGATGTTTTTTTCTTAGAATATGATAGCTATACTTATTTGATGAACAGTCATTTGTTAGACTCAGCAACTTATACAGAATCAATTCAAAAAAACATTATGTACAAAATAGGTGTACAAAAATCTCAAATTTAATTCTATGTATCATATAACCCTGCAAAGTTTATCTTTCCTTAAGCATGATAACCTATTCCAAACAATAGCTTCAAGGAAAACAAGTATAACAAGCATCCCTATGCACCTATGCACCTATGCAGCTCATGCAGTACGCAATATGATACAGTTTACCGAAATAGCTACTGGAAGATTAGTGTATTTTAGTTAGTTTCACAGTATTATGTCATATGACATATTGCTGCAGAAATTCAATCTATATTTTTGCTACAGAGGAGAGTAATTCGATCCATAAACAATATGAAATCCCGCGATTTCTGAGGGAATGTTTAAAAGAAATATAAAAATAATTACTATAAAGACATTCTTACAGTGGCTTGTCAATTTATATATGAAAATATAATGTATGTTGGGAAGAATATTAATAAAATTGTTAAAAAATAGGGATGCTCATAATTTTAATACTAGAAATAAAAATAATCTGAAAGTATCTGGATTCGGTTAATTAAAGTTAGTGGTTCATAACTGGTTACGCTTTTATAATAAGTTACATGGCATTGATCATTTATCAATACACAGATTTAAAACATTTGTTAAAGTTAATCTCTTACAATGTTAATTATTATATTAATGACAGATCACTTATTAATCTCCATGATAATAATAAGTGATCACCTTCTACGTTATATGTTTATGTTAAGTGAATTAAATGTACCAGGTATATTGACAAGCCACTGTAAGAATATTGATCTCATTTTAACGTTTCTTCAGAGAATCGTTGGATTTCATATTGGTTATGGAACGAATTGCTCTCTTTTGTGGCACAAAATAAATCTACATTGAATTTCTGCAGCAAAATACCATATGACATAATACTGTGAAACTAACTAAAATATACTAATCTCGCAGTAGCTATTTCGGTAAACTGTCTAATTTTACGTACTGCATAGGCTGCAGAGGTAGTAGGGACATTTGTTTTTACCTGTTTTGCACGACGCTATTGTTTGGAATAGGTTGTCATGCGTATGGAAAGATAAACTTCGCATGGTAATAAGATGGATAGAAATAAATTTGAGTTTTTTGTACGATAATTACCTAAAAGCGCCCTCAAATCTTACAGTTTTTCTCTATCCGCACGTTTCTCTTACGCCTATATTGTACATAATGTTTTTTTTGATTTGATTTTCTATACAAATGATTATTTTTGAATAAGTATAGCTATCACATTCTAATAAAACGACATCGAAATACGGATGATCTAGATTTTATTGCACTGAAACAAATAAAAAATAATATCAGATTTAAAAACAGTTCATCATTTTCAAATGATATTGAACGCAAATATTATATTTATTTGGGTTGAACGGATCTCGAGATCCGATGGGAACAAAAACTAATATTCATTTGAGTTGCGACGGATCTCGAGAACCGATAGGAACGCCGAGCGAGATCAGTTAATTAGAAATTCTGATATCGTGATCCGATGGGAAGTACCCAAGAAATAAAAGAGAGTATCCAATAACCTCGACCTTTTTGACCTTAAAATTTCGTGACTATTTATAGACACGAAATAGGTTTCTTCATAATTCCAAGATTTTCAGGATATTCAAATACCTATGTTAAAGCTGACATATGTTCCAATTAAGTCATGATTAATTAACAACACTTGAATCACAACCGATACCTTGTACAACCTGTATACAAGGTGTAGAGTAACGTCGCGGCCCTACCCGAATTAGATCGATTACCGTCGGATCACGTCGCGTCAGCGTCGCGGCCCCGCTCCAACCCACTCCATGTACCAAGCTTACTTGGCATTGTATCATCTAACTAGACAGTGCCTATACTACCTATGACAAATACCTATCAAGTTGAAATGTTGGTCGCTTGTTGTCAATATTTTGCTAATCTCCGTTTCACGCTAGTTTAATAACCTTTTGACATGGTGTTTTGCTTCTCAGAATAAACACGCAGTATTGTAAAGGAAGATTCAACCATGATTAGGAGAACCAAGAAGATTTATCTAAAATAAAAAAGACTACATAACTAAGACAATATACAATGTACACAAGTGTTGAGCCAAGAGACGAGCAGATCACGTACTTAACAAAAGTACTTTCATTGTATATTAACCCCACTGAAGAGAGTAATGTGTTTGAGTTTTATGTATGCTTGTTTGTATGTTTGTATGTTTCATAAGTATGTGCCTAAACGGCCTGATGGATTTTGGTAAAGGAGGTATCATTGGATTCTTCTTAACTAGTTGCTTGCCACGCGCGCACGCGCATGTATGCGCTCAGTACTGCGCAATGTTAGCTATTGCGCCACCCGATGATCATGTAGAGTAAATAAGAGTAATAATAAGAGTATTGTAGAGTGCTAGATATATTTAGTGTCAAGAAAACCAATGTGGCGGCTAACAGCTGCCATATTGTATTTCCGACAAACCACAAAATGACCAAAACCTATCGAGTGAGGTATCAAAATACAGGTCCATACAAAACCATTTAATAAATATATTCTTATAACTAAAGAGTAGCAATTTTCTTTTAAGCTTCTTACAATATTTTAAATTTTATATTACATTTCAAGTTAATGTAAATACAATGTAATAGTCTAATGTTTCAAATCCAAAATTTTAGTAAAAAATAATGAAACATTTTTATAAATACTAGATGCGCCCCGCGTTTTCGCCCGCGTCCCTCAGGAACCATGCAATTTTCCGGGATAAAAATTATCCCTATGTGTTAATTCAAGGTAAAAGCTACCTCCGTACCAAATTACATCCAAATCCGTTCTGCCGCTTAAGCGAGAAGAAGTTACAAACATACACACACACACACACACACACACACACACACACACACACACACACACACACATACACGCGCGCGCGCGCGCGCGCGCGCACACACACTCTTAAATACAACAAACTTTCGCCTATTTAGTGTGATTATTTTTGCGAGTGGCGGTCTCATCATCATCATCATCATCAGCCTATATCTGTCCACTGCTGACGTAGGCCTCTCCTAATGCACACCAATCAGTTCTCCTCATCCATTTTCTTCCAGCCGCTTTTCGCAGGGCATTTGCCTAAAAGTGGCCTCCACTCGAGAACTCGTCTACCCATGGTTATCGGTACTTCGGGAAATGTGACCAGTCCACTGCCATTTCAGCTTGCATAGCTTTTAGCGGGCGATGGTCAGCTCGTATTCAATGTTTTTTTTCGCAGTCGGGTTTTTTGTATTTTTGATATAATTTTACTTGTTAGTCTACAGCTCCCTCACTCACCATCAGATCCACATATTTACGTGTATGAATAATGCTTTTGAAACTGAACACTCGAGTAAAACTCCAAGTTTCTGGCTTTATTAGAGCCCGAGAACGCTTCAGAGCTTCGCTTCAGAGGTAATATATTGGGTTTTTTTTTTCAAAACAAAGCTATGAATCGTTTCGTTAACTCCAGCTTACATATATATAAGCCATATTATCGGCTCCATCCAATCGGTCCATCCGTTTGGGAATTCCATTCCAGACACATACACACAGACGGACAAAGACTTTTTTTTAAGGGACTTTAGTCACTTATTGACTATGTCAGCCCCGAGGACAAAGGCTTCAAACTTATAATTCTTCACTTTTTGCATCTGTTTTTATAATCAATTTTTTTAATGGGACATTATTTACTTTATGAGTATGTTAGCCCCGTATTTGTTGCATTTGTACATTCAAACAATATTGTAAATCATCGCGTACAGTAATGCGATTCAGCTTTCAGATTCAACCTTTCGTTCATGAAAATCCGAAACTAAACGCAGTGCCTACTTAATAAATATATCCACGAAATGTAACAGATTAGGAAAACATATTACAAGTTAAAAGGTTAACACGGAACACATTATTTAGAAAATGTATGGCCTAAGAACAAGAAAAAAAAACAGTAATTTATGTTGACAAGTTGTTTCACATTAACTTAAAGAACATGGAGAAAACTTGAAATACAATGAAACTTAACAAAATGTGAACACTGAATGAACAATAAATAAGGATTTGAATGGTTTCAAAACTCAAGTTTACATGTAAGTTAATAACTTGTGATATTTCGTTGGCTTTGTTCTTAGATCTTAAACATAGATAAGGTTGCTAAATAACTTGCACATGTTCTAGAGGTTTGAAAACCCGCGAGAAAGCTTTAAACGCGTGTTCAACATCTTTAAACCAATCATATTCAAGAAAAAAGCAAGCGACGCTTAATTTTAACCCCAGCAGGACGAATTGCAATAAAACCGGAAAGCTAAGGTTTCGGGGGACAGAATGTTTTGCGCGCAGTCGTCATAAATTATAACGCGTTATTATAAGTCCAGACGCGAATGGCATAATAGTAATTTTGCCATCGAAAGTGTTACTGTTAATTAGAGACCAAAAAAAATACTTCTAAAGGAATATACATCCATACCAATATATATAAGTGAAATGTTGTCTGTTTGTTTGTTTATTTGTTTGTTTGTTTGTTTGGGGAGCTTTTACGCGATAACGGCTGAACGGATTTTGATTAAATTTGGAATGGTGATAGCTTATACCCTGGAATAAAAAATAGGATTATTATTATCCCGAAAAATTGAAAGTTTCCACGGGAAAACTGAAAAAAAATGTACTCGCTGTAACAAACGGTTGTCATGGAAACGAAATAACAAGTATGTCCAAAAAAATTCAAGAGCATTGGTGCTATACCTACTTTTGAATTGGTTTTTAATATCCTAGAAGAACATAGGATGTTTTTTTCGCGATAAACTGTAGACCGCGCAGACGAAGTCGCGGCGGGGAAACTAGTATACTATACTTCTTCAAAAATTTTTCAGCCGTCTTTTAGTTTTTATCAATTTATCGGCAACTAATCATCGAATTAAGATACCAAGTAACCCAGTGTTTAAGTGAAAACCGCATCACAATCGGTGCAGTAGTTTTTACGTTGTGCGCATACAGATAAACAGACAGACATGATTGAAAAATATGTTATATTCTGGTTCAGTAGCTTCTTTTAAGTACCGCATTTTTTTTATTATCTTCTATGTACAGAGTTTTTCGTTCACATTTTGTTTTATTATAAGTATAGATTATAAGTAAAGACTAAGCCAGGCATCCGTCACTCTACCTACTTACGTGAGTTAATCACCTACAGCGCGCTGCGCCCCGGTGGCACAAATTAGATAAGGCTGTTGCACGCTTGCATTCAGACGCTTACCGTGTCGCTTTATTAGCACTTTATAGATATGTGTTGCCTCTTCAAGTAGTGGAATGACGACCTCCGCAGGTGGTGTCAGAGCTTTTATACTAACACTTACAATTTTAAATTATCGTCCCATCTCGATAACCTACTTACTCTGTAATTGTATGGAGCGTGTCATAAACATTAGGCTCTTGGCATACCTTGAGGACAATGATCTTCTCAGTGACTGGCAATACGGATTTCGCCAAAACCAATCTACTGGGGATCTTCTCACTGATGCCACTCACGTACTGAGCGAAGCCATAGAGATGCATGGTGAGGCGCTTGCCGTCTCCCTTGACATATCGAAGGCATTTGATCAGGTCTGACACGATGGCCTTTTAAACAAGCTTCCCTCGTATGGTTTACCTGTTGGCTTATGCAATTGGATAGTTGATTTCTTGAGGGAACGATCTATTCGAGTAGTCCGAGTTCGAGGACTGCTCATCTGATCAAATGGCTATCAATGCCGGTGTACCTCAGGGATCGGTTATCTCGGCTACGCTGTTTTTACTGCACATTAATAACCTTCTGAAGCCCGGTACCTTTGGTTATGCTGATGACAGTACTGTAGTTGAGAGATACACTTCCAATTCTCAAGCCAGCTGTGACGTAGGTGTCGAACTCACATCAAAGCTGAATTTTGGGTCTTATATTGAATCCAAAGCCAAGATAGCTGCAAAAACTTGGTATTTTGTCTGAGGTTAGGCGGTACTTCACACTGGGACAGCTTTTGAATATATTTCAAGCACAGGTCCGATCTTGTATGGAGTACTGCTGCCACCTCTGGGGCGGTTCTGCCAAGTATCAGCTCGAGTCTTTGGATTCAATTGAGAGACGTGCTATCAGGCTCATTGGGGATGACACTCTGGTAAAAATTAAGCTTCAAAGTCTGGCGCATCGACGTGAAGTGGCAAGCCTGTCGGTATTCTACAGATTGCACAATGGAGAGTGTGCACAAGAACTGCACAACCTGATTCCCCCATCACCTTTTCATCACCGTACGACTAGACGATCAGCAAAGCGCCACCTTTTTATGGTTGAAATACCTCACACAAGAACGAAGCGTTACGCTTCTTCATTTATTATAAGAACTGCAAAGGAGTGGAATGCCCTGCCCTCGTCAGTGTTTCCGGTAAATTATAATCCAGGTGTGTTCAAGTCGAGAGTGAATAGGTATCTACTAGGCAAGCGTGCTACACCTTCGACCACATCATCGCTTTCCACCAGGTGAGATCGTGGTCAAACGATTGCCTAGTCCGTAATAATAAAAAAAAACATCTTTCGCGACTTGTAATTTTCAATTATGTATAACTTTGTAATAAATTATGATATTAAAATTTTAGGAACACAGAGAGATGCAATTAGACTATAGAAATGCAATAAAGTAGATTTGACAAAACGTGTTAGATATTTAGTTTTCCAACTACAGTGACGTAATGATCTCTACTCAGATGTTGAATAAGTTATGCAGGCAACTGTTCTGCAGGGCGACCGCGGTTGAGCGATCGTAATGGAATTGTAATCATTAATTACGTCAATGCACTGTCCGTCCTTGTCGTAACACAATGGCAAGGACAGACAGTGCATTCATATCACTATCGCTATAGCTTTCAGTTTGGCGGTCACCGGCCTGATCAGTTTAAAACTCGGTAAATAAGTTGAGTTATTAACTTATTCCCCGCTGATGGGTGACTTTATAAGTCTATTATTATGAAAACTATGTTTTTTTTTATTAATTTCTTGTCATCATTAGAAAGATGGTTTAAAATGACATTTACAACAAATTATACATAAACGTTTAACTAATTAATTGATTTCCCAGGATTTCCCTAACTTTATAATGGCCGCCCTGAAAAAAATACTTTTTAGAGATATCTAACCGCCAGCCACGGATAATAATATGTTCTCATAGACTCACTCCGTACACACTCGACCAGAAAAGATGGTAAACATCTTCTGCGATACCAGGACAAAAAGGGCAAACACCTCCAAAATAATTTTCCTAGATCGCAGTCTCTATGTAATGGCAAACTTGTTTTGTGGCCTGTGGCCAAATTTTCTTCTTTGGGCAAGCTGCTAGCCAAATTTTCCCATCAGTATATCACTGATGTGCGAATGCGCCAACTAAGAATGACTCAGCAACAGCCAAGAGTCAGTGTTTCTATTGAGCGGCTAATTCATTGCATATCTGAACGGGAACGTGATTGTAGCTCAACCTTCAAGTTCACATAACACAGAGCATCTGCGTATTCTGAATCAATATCATCTGAAGGTTCTAAGATGGCGTCATTAATGCATGAACATGTCTTCCTTTTTTTAGTTCGTGCAGACTGATAGCGAGTTATAAGTAGTCGCGGTTTGTCGGCATAACACTCGCAGACGAAGGACTTCAAAGTAGTCAGAAACTGGTCGGAGTGTTTTCGATCTCCTTTTTCATGAATTTTTATTTTGTTTGGACAAATAAAGCATAGGGCTGACCTGTAGTCATGAAACAAAAAGTGTGGGTTCAACCCTTAGTTTGGACTTCCTGAAATTGTCAAAACCTCAGCGAATGGAAAGTTGTTGGCACAAAACACCCTACAGCTGGAGGGCGAAACTTCCTTCTGCAAGCGAACAAAACACATCTCAATACGATCCCTAGAAAAACAAATAGTTGTTTCTTCAACAAGTTTTAAAAAGTAAACTAATGGCAATATAAAAGGGAAAAGAGGATTGGAAAAGATAAAAAATAAGATAAAGAACAGTGAATTAGGAAAGGAAACAACACCTTGGGTGGCCACCACACAAAAGGGGTGGGGACGACAGAGTGTGGCCTACGGCGTGACGATACGTGAACGTTTATGTCAAAGTCCTAATTCCCTATTTGAAAAATTATTCCATTTTCAAGTTTTTTATATGTCATTTTCCGAGCAGTTCGCCCGTATGAAGTCAAATCAACAAGCCAGGTTGTGTAAAGTCTTGCAACTCATAGACCAATCTACCTAAACGATTCACTACTTCACATTTGCTGTAGTTAGGAGCCAGTTTTGCCATAAAAAAAGGAACATCGCTCAAAGGATCCCCTAAATCAAACATTTCATCGCGACGACGCTTGAACTAAACACAACTCTTTTTATGAGCTTTCGTAATAGCGGCAGAGATAGAGGTGAAAATGACAGTCAAAACACCCAGCTTCACGGCATGCGCGTCATGAGAAGCGACCGCAGGTGGTGGTGTGTGTGTGATGTGGTGGTGGTTTCATCATAAAATGAGCCATGCCAAACGGCATCGCGTCCGTGTACCAAGATAAACGGGGTGTGGCGAGTAGTCTCGTTAACGAAAGTATTTAAGACAAACTGAATATTGGGGAGTGAAACGTCCCAAGAACGCTGACCCTGGCCAACCAGAATAGATATGGCCGTGAATATCGTACGGTTAGCGTTCAACTATCGCAATCGATATTCTGAGGGTAGTATCGCGGTGTGAAATGAATTTGGGGTATCTTATACATTTAAACAACGCTGGGATCTTCTTCACGTGAACTGGGTTCCATTATTTAGTACCACAATCCAGGGATGATTCGAGGCGTTCCATGCACCATAAGTCGAAGGGAAAATGCAAGGCGGTATTTCGTGAATCAATATACCACACCAGCAAATATGTAAAACCTGCGCGTGATCGCGGCAAAGGTCTAACCAGGTCTATACTTAGGGTATCAAATGGACGAAAAGTCACCTTAGGGTGTCCCATAAGTCCAGGAGTCGGTCGCGGCCCATGCTTGTCAGCCGCGCAGAGGTCACACTTACCAACATATTCAACGTCACCTTACATTTTAGGCTAGTAATATCTTAGAGAAACACGTCTAAAGGTTTTAAAAGTCCCAAAATGGGGAGCGGTCTCTCCATGACAAAATAAGACGGCCTGCCTACAATCAGCAGAAACCAACTCCTTCAAAATCCCCGTCCGTACTTGAATTGTTTTTACAATATATGAACAGTCTAGCAGCTTTTATAATGAAATTGGAACAAGATCGAGGTGGTTTTTCAAACCTCGCAATCAAAGCTTGGTGTGGCGACCTCAACTGCCACATTATAATCAGTGCCACCTTGTCCAGTATTGGGCGAACTACACAGACCGCTCACAGATGACGCAAACATCAAGTTTATGCAAAGCCTGCATCGCGCAAATGATATTCTTGCCGCGAATTAGAATGAATAGAATTTCCAACAAGGAACATTTGGACAACTGTCCTCGTGCTATCAACACCTGGCTCGGTCGGAAGTACTTCCCGTAATTATGGAGGAGCTTCAGGATACTTATACCTTAGGTAGAAAGGTATGTATTATCCACTCCTACATTTTTCCCTCCATGGTGCCACGGGTCTGTGGTAGCTGGTTGAATTTCTTCTAATGGCACAGACCTTGAAAGTGCGTCTGACAAGTGACCACTGCACTGTCAAAACTCATTGGCACTGACAGATGGCTAACGCAAGTTAGTTTGCAAACAGAAATATTATTGCAAAGAATGGTTTCGAGAGATTTTCGGTTGGTCTAGTGGCTAGAGACTCTACTACGAAATCAACGGGTCGTGGGTTCGAATCCCTCTAAGTGCAATCAATTGTGCGATGAGCATAAATGGTTGTTACCGAGTTGTGGATGTAATATTCGTATCTATGTATTTTTATCCGTTATCTAGTGCCCATAGTACAGGGTATCCTAGTTTGGGGATAGGTAATTGGTGTGAATTGTCCAGAATATATTTATTTTATTTATATTTTTTTTTTATTATTATTGATTGTAAACGTTACAAATTGGATTTGATTGAAAAAGGCAAATTGCGACATAATACTTGAAATTCAGGCGTCACAATTTATATATATTTTTACGTATGTTTGTCGAGATAGATTACTATTATAAACTTAGGTATGATGGGGAAGTTAAGGCTGTCAGTAGTTTTATGCTTCCTAATTTTTGAATGGTCAATTAAAGACAATATATATTGCATAATCACTACATTGTTAACTGTCTGCTGCTAGTTAAAACTAGATAGAACGAATAATGAAGAAAAACTCTTCAATCGCAACTTGAATACGGCCGGAAGGATGCTGAAAAATAATAATTTATAGTGAAATACCTATATAAAATGAAACCGACCGAGCGATAATACGTGCGGTTTGCAATGCAACGAGTAAAGGTTCGATCTTCGATCCGACACTAATAATTTTAATAAGTTATGTGCAGATTTGCGATCACTCCGTGATTCGGACGGTACGTTTTTATCCTTTCGCTCCCGGTTGATAACAATTGTTTTAATAGTTGTTAAGGCTCATCAGGGGCCTTGGGCAGACTGATAAACTACTAGAGGTTGGCACTACCTCATTAGAAATACAAACCATTTTATTATAATTTTTCTTTTCCAATGATCTACACCAATTGCTCAATCAACATAACAACTAAGACAATATTATCCAAAATCGCTCACACTCTGCCCAGCACTGCACCTACATCTTAAGCCCTTATATGATATACGCTTCAATATTGAATCAATTCATCTTATTGGAGATTGTTTGATCCGGTTCAAGACTCAGCTCCATTGAACCGTGAGCTTTATTTTCTCAACAATTCAGAATTCAAAACTATACGAAATTACTAATTTGAAAATGGAAAGTGTCTGAAAATTAAGCCCAAAAATAAAAGGTCATTGTTTTTTTTAGAATAGCACTCTGTTAATTAAGTTGAAATTAATTTGTATTTTACAAAGGTCTTTCTTTTCTATAAACCGAGATAAAAATCTCGGGTCAGAAATCTTGATGATATCAATAAATTTAAGAAGCTTTTGGAAGACGAATAAAATATGTCTTAAAGTTTAGCTATTCCTCCAGTAGCTCTCTACTGGTCTCCCTACTCTCTACTCTCTACTCTCAAAGTAAAGGTCACAGTCATTGTAAATGGACAAAGCAATGCATTCTTACAACACCCGGCCCGCTAGAGAAGAGAGCACCAAGAAACTCTACGGAGATGCATTTATTAAAAGTTTTTCTTTAACTTACGATGTTTGTATGAATGTATGTATGCATGTATGTATTTAAGTATGTATGTATGTATGTATGTATGTATGTATGTATGTATGTATGTATGTATGTTTGCATGTATGTATGTTTGTTTAAGTCTTATCTTACAAGCTGAATTAGAACCACTTCCTCTTATCCTACGGAGTTGAATGTTTACATGTTGGTTCATTACCGATGACAATGCACTTTTATGGTTAGCATGACCTAATCGACATCCAGGATTAGCTCCAGATAATGGAACTCTTCACCGGTCAAACGCACAGACACGAAATTTTATGTATGCATTTTATTATGATGGCTGGTTTTTAGTTTTACCATATCATGGTTGCTGCACTCAGGATTAGGTCCTGGCTAGGGAACTCCTCAACGATTAACAACACAAACATAAAATGTTCTATAAGCATTTAATTGTGATAGCCCGTTCTAAATTATAGCATGACATGGCTAGTGCATAAAAGCTTAAAATGAAAAGCTTAAAGCTTAAATGTTATTAGTTAACATATGTTATTTTCATGACTATTTTACTGACTTTAACATTACTCCGTTGATGCCTGAAAACCTTCTAATGATATTATGAAAATAATAAACGACGTAAGTTTTGTCTGTATTGGTTTGAGACTTGATTTAAATTTAGAAAGTATGAAAATATAATGTTATATTTTATCGTTTATAATGAAATATCTCTGAAGCTTATCCTTTCATTATAATGACGATATTACTTTGCCCGACTCTTTAATCAAATATTTTTATGTAAAGCAATATTTTGTCAACGAAAAATATAACATGAGCCCATCAGAATGTTTAATATCGACACAGTCTTTGACTAAGATGCCGTGCCTTCATTTCAAAACTGATTTTGGTTCGCGTGTTTTCTTACAAATTGAAACATATTGGGTTCACAAAGGAGATGTAAAAAGTCCGATAACTTCTCTTAAATACAAAAAGGTATTTTTGATACAATGGTTGGGATTTTTCCCATAATATGGAAAGTGTAATATATTTCTTCGGTTGAGACTTTGTGCATGACAAAGCGTCAAGCTCCTAAGGTTCACTTGTTTTTTTTTTTCGGAAAAGATGTTATAGCTAAGGCCACACTGTCGTCGTGTGCACATTCACATATTTCTGAAATTGAAATACTAGCACGCGAAATCATAGTGGAAAAGGTAAACAATAAACTAGAATGGAAAAATAACTGGAAGAATGACGAGCATCAAATTTTTCAGGGTGTCACAAGACTGTATACCTATCATGCTACTTATATAAATAACTAATTTACGCCCGCGACTTCGTCCACGCGGACTACAGTTTATTGCGAAAAAAAACATCCTTTGTTCTTCTAGGATATTAAAAACCAATGCAAAAGTGTAGCACCAACGATATTGATGCTTTTTAAGAGACTTGTTATTATTTCGTTTCCGTGGCAATCGTTCCTTACAGCGAGTAATCGACATTTTCCAGTTTTATCCTGGAAACTTACTATTTTCCATTTTCCATTATCCTTTGTTGGTATCTATATTGTACAGTACCTTTTCACAGTCTCGTCAAAATCGGATCAGCCGTTTTAACACCATTAAAGCTCTCCAAACAAACAAAAAAACTGGGCCCCTATTCTGTTAACTATTGAACCGCGATAACGCAAGTCGATCGCTAGTTTTTTTTTTGCGAAATTTCCTTATAAGAAGAAATTACCGCTTAAAAGCGCTAGAACCGATATATTTTGGGAAATTTTCAAAAAATAAAAAAATGTACAAAAACAATAAAATAAAATAAACAAAAAGCGAAAATTTTGCGAAAATTTTCGCTTCCAGCATTTTTAAGGGGTAAATGAGAAAATTTCGCAAAAAAATAAAACCAAGCGATTGACTTTGCGTTATCGCGGTTCAATAGCTAACAGAATTGGGGCTCAGACAACGAGTCACTTTTATATATTGGTGTGGATAGTTAGGTATACTAGTGTTTGTGAACAATCAGATCGATGGTGTGAACAGTTTACAAAGTCCACCTCAGTCACTACACACCCCGCTTACACGGTAATGTTATCTATCAGTATTCTATCTTCATACAAGCGGCCGGAAAGTGAGTTATACCTACGCGCCTCGTGTCGGTAC